>JAWHQI010000130.1:0-665000 GCA_033032865.1 Dactylorhiza incarnata
ACTAGCAATCTTCTTCGGGTCCGCCTTAACCCCTTCCACGGAGACCAGATGGCCTAAATATTCAACTTCTTCCTGTCCAAAAGAGAACTTCGACCGTTTAGCAAATAACTGGTGTTTACGTAGGATGGAGAATACCTGAGCAACATGGTCCACATGCTCCTCCCAGGTCCGACTGTAGATCAGAATGTCATCGAAGAAAATCAGCACGAAGCGGCGAAGAAGCTCTTGGAAGATCTCATTCATATTGGCCTGGAAGGTGGATGGACCACCGGTCAACCCGTTGGCCATCACTAGGAACTCGTAGTGACCATCAGAATCTGGTAGTAGCCGGACCGCAAGTCCAGTTTAGTATACCGGGTCGCACCATGTAACTCATCCAACAACTCCTCTATCGGTGGAATCGGAAACTTATCCTTTAGCGTAATACTGTTGAGGGCCCGGTAGTCAACACAGAACCTCCATGAGCTATCCTTCTTCTTGACTAGGATGATGGGTGCCGAGAAGGAACTCATGCTGGGTCGGATGATGCCAGCATCGAGCATCTCCCGAACACTGCGCTCGATCTCTGCCTTCTGCATATGTGGATATCTGTAAGGTCGTACATTTGTCGGCTCTGCTCCAGTCTTGAGCACAGTTTGATGATCACGGAACCGTGATGGCGGAAGTGTATGCGGCTCCTGGAAGATGTCGGCATACTCTTCAACCAACGGCTGCAACTGGAGAGGTACCTCCCCTTGCCCTGCCTTGTCTGACCGCACCCCAAGAAGAACGGCCATCAAACTCCATGTCTCTCCAAGCTGTTGTAGGCTGCGAAGGACAATTTCCTTCACGGGTGATGACGTGATACCCTTCAAGCAAAACTGTCGCCCACCTTGCAGAAACTCCATCGTCATCTGATCCCAATCAAAAGTAACCCTTCGCAGTTGTCGTAGCCACTGAACCCCTAGAACCATGTCTGACCCCCGAATGGGTAAGAGGTAGATATCTGTGCGGCCCACGTAGCCTTGCATCCGCAACTCCAATCCCCACAGAACGCCCTGGCACTGTAACTTACTGTCATCCGCAACCATGACCTGGAAGGCAGCCCCAGTATCCACTACGTTCCCCACCCTCCAGGATGGTCACCCGCTCCACAAAATCCAGAGGTTGCTCAGAGGGTGGGGCACGTAGTGGATACAGGGGCTGCCTTCCCGGTCATGGTTGCGGATGGCAGTAAGTTACAGTGCCAGGGCGTTCTGTGGGGATTGGAGTTGCGGATGCAAGGTGTTGGAGTATTTATATTTAAGTCTATGTGTTTAGTCCCACACCGGCTAGCGGGTGTGTGTGTCCCCTTGTAATCCTATATATTGCCCCCATTGTGGAAGAATAATATGCACCTTCTATTTCCCTTCTCCTAATTTCTCTACATGGTATCAGAGCAAACGATCTGAAAACCCAAAATTTTCTTTTTCCCCCCTCACGCTCATCCCGCGACCAAGCCCGGCCCGTTCGTCTTCCGCTTCCGGCTCGACTACTGGGGCTTCGACGGCTCCCTCTCCCCCTCGCTCCCGTCGATGGGATCATCTCGTGATTCCAAAGACGGGAGCGGGTCTCTCTCACGCTCTGCTCGTCTGGCGTCATTGACGACATTGCCTGCCACATCGACGGCTGCTTCCGCATACGAAATCGACGACGCCTCTGCCAATCGACAACGCCTCTGCCAATCGACGACGCTGCTGCCCTCTTCCATCATCGACGATCCCGTCGATGCTCCTGCGCCGATCGACGATCCAGTCGAATTCCTCTGCCTCGACGACGCCGCCTCTCCCGTCGACGACTGCTGCTGCGACATCGACAACTTCTCCCACTGCTACTTCGACGGCCGATCCTTCTACTTCTTCTCCGGCGATGCTCTCCGCCGATTACTGCATCTTCTTCCTCCGGCTGCTGCGCTTCTTCTCCAGATCTGCCATCGACTGCTGTCCTGCTGTTGCGGCTTCTTCTCCGGCGTGAGCCTCTCCTGCTGCGGCTTCTTCTCCTCCGGCGGCTTCTTCCTCTGCCGATCGACGATCCCGTCGAGCCTTCTGCTCCGGGCTTCCTCTTCTCAATCAACGGCTGCTTCCCCTCTTCCAGATCTGTCGATACCCCTCTTCCAGCCACTGCTGCTTCTTCACCGGCTACTGCCGCTGCGGCCCCTCTCCTACTGTGCCACTGTTGTGCTGTTGTCGCTCCTGCTATGTTGTGCCCTAGTGTTGTTGTAAATTTTTTTTTTTTTAGGTTGTGTTGATTATCTTCGTCTGTGTCTCCATGCGAGTCTATGCCTTCATGCACGTGTTCCACGTGAGGGGGAGTGTTGGTGATGACGGCGACTCGGATGTTTCATTCCCGACTCATGCCTTAGTCACACACGGCCTCCAGGCATTTATCCGTATGTTGTTTGTGTCTTTTTCTTCTATGTTAGGTAGGAATGGTTGGCATTCTTGGTTGACCTAGTTTCAGCTCCGGGAGCATCCAGCGTGTTCATGGTCGGTTTGTGGACCAACGTCGTGTGGCTTTTGCCCGGTTGAAGTATCCCCGGTGACACACGGTTGGGCCTCGGTGGCTGTTGTCTTGTCCCTCGTTGCCAACTTTCTTTTATCTTCCGTTTTATGTTTTGTTTGTTCAAGCTGAAGGTTTCACCTTCAGCTTGAGGGGGAGTGTTGGAGTATTTATATTTAAGTCTATGTGTTTAGTCCCACACCGGCTAGCGGTGTTGTGTGTCCCCTTGTAATCCTATATATTGCCCCCATTGTGGAAGAATAATATGCACCTTCTATTTCCCTTCTCCTAATTTCTCTACACAAGGCTACGTGGGCCGCATAGTGAGCGGATGGTCACCCAGGATGGTCACAAAATCTCCACTGCAATTGTGAGTGCTCCCGCTGTCCACCAGGATGGTCACCGCTCCCGTCGGACCCCCCCCGAGCCGCATAGTGAGCGGTGGGGGGCTACACCCCTCCATGGCATGCACCGAGACACCAAGCTCCGTCAGGTCCAAGTCCCCTTCCAGATCCGGCTCCTCCGAACTCAACTCGTCCTCCTCCTCCTGGTGTGGCATAAACACCTGGACCTTCTGACATTTGTGACCGGGCGTAAATTTCTCATCGCAGTTGAAACAAAGTCCCTTCTCCTTTCGCGCCTGCAGCTCGCCCCATGAAAGTCGTGTCACCGTCGGTTTCCCGGCTCCAACCGGCTCCCTCCGAGCTGGTGTCGGCGTGGTAGCAGGCCTCACTGAGTTGCGGGTCCGCTGCCTGTTGAACCGCTCCTCGTGGATGCGGGCCAAGCTAATGGCGTGGTTCAGACTCCGTGGCATGTAAGCATGAATCTCATCCCGCAAATGTTCCTTCAAGCCCGACACAAAACAGCTCTGAAGTGTCTTCTCCTCCCAGTGTACTCGGTTTGCCAGTTTCTCAAACTCTGACCGATATTCTGTTACCGTCCCCTTCTGTCGCAGCTTCTGCAGAGTCGCCTCGACATTCTCGTACTCCAAAGGCCCGAACCGAGCCGTAAACCCCTCCACAAAATCCGTCCATGGCACATAATCTCTGTCTCTGAGGAACCACTGAGTCCACTGGAACGCGTCACCCTTCAGATGGAAGGACGCCAATTGCACCCACTGCGCCTCCGGAACATCCTGATAATTAAAGAACAACTCGGCCTTGTGAATCCACTCCAACACGTCCCCTCCGTGAAAACTTGGAAAATTCATACGCGTTAATTTCGGAGGGAGATACGCCCTTGGTGCGCCTTGTCCCCGCCAGCCTTGGTCATAACCCGCACCGGGGTGGACTTGGTGTTGTCCGACCCACGGTGCTCCCGGTCCCACATGGCCGCCGTGTCCAACCGGCCTAGGGTTCGGTAGGAGTCCCCCCATGCCTCCCGGAGGGAACCCCGTCGCAGCCGCCCGGCCAAAAGCCAGCATGTTGCCGCCTCCAGCCTCACCGAGCCCTCCAGGTGGCCTGCCGAGCTCGTCGTGGCCCATACGGCCGTGTTCGACCCCGCCGTAGCCAGATCGTCCCCCTCCGAAGTCGCCCGGGCCGCAAAAACCCCCGCCCAAGTCGCGGGCTGTTCCGACACCGCCGCCGCCTGTTGCGGCCCCGATCCCGCCCGATCGGCTTCCGCCGGCCTCGCCCAAGCCCCCTGGCGGCTGTACCGACCCCGTCCAGAGATTACGCCCTTGTCCGCTCCTCCTTGAAAGCCCGGCGGAATTTCCGGGTGAGATCCGGAGTTATCGGATCCCGGATGCACGGATCCACCGTTCTCGTCGGCCGCCGGCCCTTTTCCTCTCAGATTTTGCACCAAGAGTGTTTTGATTTCATCCATGCGAGCGTCCATGCGTTCTTCCATCGATGTCTTCATGTGTTCCATTGAATCGGACAACCTCGCAAAATTTTCCTCTAGGGTTTCCAACCGCGAGATTTCCTCTTGCGTGCGAGTGGTAACCATGGCGGAGGAGATCCTCTGATACCAAATGTTATGAACGAAGTCCTAAAAGAGGGAGAAAAGAGGGAGAGAGCTAATGACGGCTAGAGGGGAATTAGGGTTAGGAGGAGGAAGAGAGAATACCTTGATCATAGATTGCATAAGAACCAAAAGAGGGGGTCCGGGTATATTATACCGGACCCCGGACCGGCCAGCAAGGGGGCCGGCCGGCCCCAATGGGGCTGAAACGAAATCGGTTCAGCCCCCCTTTGGGCCGATTTCAGTAAGAGGGGGCTGAACCGCTTGGTTCAGCCCCGTTGTCGCCTTCGCCGTGCCTTTGCCTTCGCTTGTACTGACGCCCAAATAGACGGGCCTCGTCCGGGGGCGTAACACACGGTGTGTCCTCAGGAATGGCCTAAATACTGCCAAGAGTCAAATGTGAAATTTATTGAACAAGGCAGGTAGAACAACCAAGCATGAATCCATGACAAATTAAACAATATATAAAATATAAATATATACATAACTTATACAGCACTGAATCCAAATATTAAAAAGTAACTTATACAGGACTGCTTCATATTAGAAAGTAACCAATTAAACATTGGTCCTATCATCACAACAAACAGACAGGATTTCACATGAAAATGTAATCCCTAAATAACAAAAAGGAAGAATTTTAACTCTCAAGGTATATTCAATAAGAAAGACTTTTGATCTTTAGAAATATTACACGTATCACAAAAAGTAATTTACTTTGAGAGACATGCAGCAGTTTTTAAAGCAGATTAGTTTATTAGACTTTAAGCTTTTATCTAAAAATAAAATATGCATTTGAAATGAGATTGAATCTTTACAAAATGTTATCTGGTCCACTGCAGTTTAAGGAATGCAGTTTTAGTTTTTGGATTTGAAGAAGCCACATGGGGTCGGCTAAAGATAGAAAATTGAGAACCTGTCACCGCACTGCTGCCTGTCGGTCCTCTAAAACTTAATCAAGAAGTTCTCTACTCGTGACAAAATTGCCTAGATCTTACAATTATGAACGCTGTACAGAATAAAATAATTGTTTGGCAGTGGTCATGCTCTGTGGAACCATACCTTTGTTCCTGGGGGCATATCACTTCAAATCATAGTGCAAAAGAAAGTGTGAACAGGAGTCCTTTCTGGATTGCTACGGACCTGCAATTATCATTCTAACAGTCAAAAGATGAATATAGTATCTCTTGAATATATAGGGCATTCTAGTCCTTTGCATATTTAATATAAAAACCCTAGGGACTTGACATGTTATATATGTTGAGGTAGAGGCTACCGAAAATAGAGAATAGAATTTTCATATTTTTTCCAGTCTAACAGGTATCAGAGCAGATTCACTTGTCTGAGTTGTTCCTCCGTCAAGATCTACCGGCAAACTACTACCCCGTCTACGATCCTGCCTACTATGAGTTGCTTTCCTCTCTCAGATCTATGATCAAGTCTTCTATGAATTGCTTCTGACTAACTTTAGTTGCTTCTTCCTATCTTTGCGGAGCAGATGCACACGAAGCAGGCACAGAGTATCATCAAGCTCTTCTACTCGTATCTCATCTCATCAAGAGTCATCTACCACAAGCTCCCCCTCCTCCGATCCATAGTCATTATTACTTCATAATAGCACCATTCTCACTTCATCATTTTATGCTTTCAACATACATAAACCACATTTCACTATTAATATTACATTGTGATGAATTATCATCCCCCATACGAGACATCGGTATCGTACAACCTACATCTCTATATCTACAGATGTGCTTTTTGTTACAAAAATTTTATTCCAATTCGGTCTTCATCATAAACTTGCTCAATGCCATAATTCTATTGTTATCTGTATTGCTATTGTATGCATTCGGGATTCAAAGACAAGGACTAGTGATGGGTACAGAGCGTGGATCCAAAGGGGTCTACCATCTTGTTGCATGCTCCTCCTCCAATATTTGCTCATAATATCGACAATTCATTCTGCGAAATCATAGTCAAAATGGGTCATCTAGGTTACTAAGCTTGCGGAAAATAGACCTTTATCTCATCGTAAAAACCTAGAGTGAGTCTTGTCAACTAGGTAAACAGCATTGTCTTTTTTCTCAGTAGTGTCAACAAACGTGATTGGAGACATTTTTCTTTGATTCACTAAAATGCATAGAAATCTAGTAGAGTTATGTTGAAATTTAGCATTCACTATTTTGTTAGTTTTATTAATGACTAATCTAGGATGATTTCTTCCTAATGAACATAGCGAATTAGAGTGTTGAATCCAAAAACAGATCTTATTAAGACAGCTCACACTCTCCTTGTACATACACATGTTCTATCTCAATCATGATTAGATACTCCATCAGCTTAACATCAAGAATGATCAGTTGAGAGAAAGTAAAATGCTTCGATAGTTTATTCATCCACATAGGGAAATACTTATGACATTACAAAGAAACACATTAAGCCTCACACCAGATGTGGACTAAACACATACTAATATAGTGTCCGACTTGATTAAACTATTACAACTCTCCCCCTCAAGTCGGACGGTAAATGTCGATCATCCCAAGCTTCTGAATATTATCAACGAACATATCACAACTAAGGCTTTTGGTGAACACATCAGCGAGTTGATCATTGGATTGCACGAAGGGAGTAACCACATTTCCTTTATCCAGGTGATCTTTGATGAAGTGTCGATCCACTTCCACATGCTTAGTCCTATCATGCTGGACAGGATTATGAGCAATACTGATCGCAGCTTTATTGTCACAGTACAGCGAAATGGGGTCATTATTTTGGAGCCCCAGATCACGAAGCATGGTATGTACCCAAAGGCCTTCACAGAGACCCAGAGACATCGCACGATACTCAACCTCTGCACTAGATCTTGCTACAACATTTTGCTTCTTACTCCTCCATGCAACAACCGTTTCCTCCAACAAACGTATAGTATCCGGTGGTGGACTTCCTGTCATCATGACATCCAGCCCAATCTGCATCAGTGAAGACTTCAATTTTCAGGTGGCTATTCCGAGAGAATAAGAGCCCCCGACCGGGGCCTTCTTCAGGTATCGTAATACCCGGTATGCTGCTTCTTGATGTTTAATCCTCGGAGCATGCATATACCTACTCAAGATACCTACAGCATAGGTAATATCCGGTCGGGTGTGGGATAGGTATATAAGTCGTCCAACCAACCTCTGGTAGCTCGGAGTATCAGCCCGATTGCCGTCACCGTCTTCATTGATCATGTGGTTTTCCTCCATGGGAGTATTAGCTGGGACACACCCAAGCATTCCGGTTTCCTTCAGGAGATCCAAACACATACTTGCGCTGAGATATAAAGATGCCTTGGGTTGACCGAGCAACTTCAATACCCAGGAAATATCGCAACTTTCCCAAGTCCTTAACTTCAAATTCGGCTGACAAGAGGTTTTTGAGGTTACGAATCTCCTCTATATCATCACCAGTTATTACAATGTCGTCTACATAGACAATGAGGACCACAATTTTCCGTTCATGCCTATGGATAAACATAGTGTGATCCGATTGTGCCTGAACATATCCAAACTTCAACATGGCTTTAAGGAACCGGCCAAACCAAGCTCTTGGAGACTGCTTTAATCCATAAAGCGACTTCCGCAACCGACAAACAAGTCCTTTCGGCCCCTCTTCGACAAAACCCGGAGGGAACTTCATGTATACCGCTTCATCGAGCTCACCGTGAAGGAAAGCATTCTTCACGTCCAGTTGGTGAAGGTCCCAACCTAAATAAGCGGCACAAGATAAAAGGGTCCGTATGGAGTCCATCTTTGCCACAGGAGCAAAAGTTTCCTGGTAGTCAACTCCCTGGGTCTGAGTGTAGCCTTGAGCAACCAGCCTCGCCTTGCATCGTTCAATCTTACCCTCCTGATTCTGCTTGATGGAAAAAACCCATCGTGAACCAATAGCTCTCTTTCCAGTAGGAAGAGAAGCAACCTCCCAAGTATGATTTTTGTTCAAAGCAGACATCTCCTCCTCCATTGCTCGAGACCATACAGGTATGCTCAATGCTTCCTGCCATGTCTTAGGAATAGTAACCATAGATAAAGAAGCCACAAAGGACTGATGTGCAGTGGTAAGATGATGATAAGAGACATGATTAGAGATGGGGTGCTGGGTACTAGGAACTGTACCTTCCGGCAAAGTAAGAGGGGGATGTAACTCCTCATCTCCAGAACCTGAATCTGAAGCGGGTATTGGTAGCGGAGGAGCACTAACTATCTGTTTTCCTGTCTTACGGCGGTGGTATATGTGAGGAAAGGGAGACACCAGAGATGAAGGCACCTGAATAGAAGGCACCCTGAATAGAAGGCACCTGAATAGGCGGAGCTGCAGGAGGAACCTGAATCAAAGGGTAAGGGATCAGAGTATCTAACCCAGTCTCACCCTCACTAATCTCCCCCTGACGAAGGGAGTGAGTCGTGGTCAGATAATAGGAGTCCTTCTCTTGAAAGGTAACATCCATAGTACAATAGATACGACGAGAAGGCGGATGGTAACAACGGTAACCTTTTGTGGTAGAGGAGTAGCCAATAAAGACACAACGAAGGGCCCGAGGGTCAAGTTTATCCCTATGGGGTAAGTGAACATGTACAAAGCGCACACATTCAAAAACCCGTAGGGGAAAGTGGGAGGTATGGACAACAGACGTGGTCGAGAGACGGCCAATAGGGTAGCATACGCCAGAACTCTCGAAGGGAGGCGATTGATAAGGTGAGAAGCGGTGAGAACCGCATCACCCCAGTAAGATTTGGGAAGGTGCATAGTATGGAGAAGGCAACGAGCCACCTCAAGGAGATGCCTATTTTTCCGTTCGGCCACCCCGTTTTGAGTAGAGGTGTGAACGCAAGTGGTTTGGTGTAAGATACCATGACTCGTAAGATAGGAACCAAAAACACCCCGATCATCATATCCCCCCCCCCCCCATTATCGCTACGGAGAACACAAATTTTACCATTAAACTGGGTCTGAACCATTTTGTGAAAGGCTTGGAAACAAGTGAAAACCTCACTTTTTTTCTTTAATAAATAAACCCACGTGGTCCGCGAAAAACAATCAATAAAAGTAACAAACCACTTAAAACCAGATAAAGATAACACTGGGAAGGACCCCACACATCAGAATGAATTACCGAAAAAGGAATAGTGCTAGGAGAAGATAAATGCACAGAAGTATGACGAACATGTTTTGATGTAGCACAAACATCACACACAAAAGATTTCATAAAAGGAATAAAACCAGGAAACAATTTCTGAAGATAAACAGGAGAGGGATGTCCGAGGCGAAGATGCCATCGGCGAACATCCTCAGGGGTGACGGTAGCAGATGCCAAAAGCTTGAGATGGATGTTGGTTGTCCAGGTAGTACAGACCACCGTGGTTCCTACCACTGCCAATTTTCTGCCTCGTACCCAGTTCCTGAAAAACACAAGAGTCAGGGAAAAAAGTTACCGAGCAGTTGAGCGAGCGAGTAATATGACTAATGGAGAGTAAATTGCGGGGAAAAGATGGAACATGAAGAACATATGTGAGAGAGAGATTAGGGGAGCAGGAAATGTGTCCTTTGCCCGCAATTGGAGATAATGTGCCATTAGCAGAGATGACCTTATCCCGACCGGACAAAGGTGTGTAGGAAACAAAACCTGAGGAGGAGCCTGTCATATGATCAGTAGCTCCCGAGTCAATGATCCAGTCAGATGAGGAGGCAGTAGCAGCATGAGCATGGGCCTGTGTCGCAGTAGCAAAGGAGGAGGAAGCACCCAGATCGGAGTCAGACTGGGAGTGAAGTAAACGCCGCAAAGCTTCCAATTCCTGGGCTGAGAAGGAGCTAGGGGCAGGAGGTTCCTCATATATCTCTGAAGCATAAGCAGCATCTGAGAATCGAGGGCTGCCTGTCCGGCCTCCTCCACGGCCAGGAGCACAGCCACGGCCACGACCACGGCCAGCAGGAGCAAGATGAGGATGGAGATTAAAGCACACATCCCTAGTGTGACCCCGTCGACCACAGTAAAGATAAGTGGGAACACTAGTGTTGGTATTGCCCCGACCAACACTAGTCAAAGCAGAGCGATCCGGTGGAGTAACCATATTAAGGGACTTCCGACGATCATCATCGCCAAGGACCATGCTGAAGGCTTCTCTAAGAGAAGGAAGAGGCGAACGATGAAGAATATGAGTCCAGACAGTATCTGACTCCATATTTAGCCCCATCAAGAAGACATGCAGGCGGTAGCGGCTCTCCTTTTGCTGCAATTTTACGGCGTCCGCCGTACAGGAGGCTGTGAATTGCTCGAAGAAATCCAACTCTTGATAAAGACGTTCAAACTCAGAGAAGTAGGAGGAGACCGTCATAGATCCCTGTCGGAGCTCCAAGATGCGACGAGTGAGCTCATAAATCTGAGTGGAACTACCAATCTGGGAGTAGGTGTCCCGAGCCCGGGTCCAGATATCGTAAGCTGAGTCCAGCAACATATAACTGCGATACACCTTGGGTGACATAGAGTGAAGAAGCCACGACACGACAAGGGAGTTCTCGGAGTCCCAACGTTTCCAAGTGGGATCATCCGTGGATGGAGCTTTAACAGTCCCATCTATGTAACCGAATAACTGATGGCTGCGTATCACATGTTGAGCAGCACGCGACCATTCAAGGTAATTTGTTCCATCCAAGGGCACGGTGGTAATCTTCAACGAACCGGAGTGGCCATGAATCCGCTGAGGGTCACTCATCTGTGGCATAACTTCACTCGGCGAAGAACCCGTAGAATCCCCCATGATAATCCCTAGCAGAAAAAAGGAATTATGTACGGATAATGAGGGAAGATAGTACCACTAGACCGGCATTGCACGGGGCTGCAGGATCAACAACAGAAGAAATCGGCCCAGCAGTTGCTCGGGAAGACACAGCAGCAGGAGTGCAGGACACAACAGGTCAGCGACTCAGAGCACGGCAACAACAAGCTCAGAACACGGCAACAGCAGGTCACATCAGCTCATGACATCTCTCAGCAGGACAGAAGATGGCCTCGTCAGAACACGGCAGCAGAGCGTCGAAGCGGAGACGCGGCATCAGCGGCAGATCACGGCAGCGACATCAGCGGTCGACGTCGATGAGAGAAGAGGGAACGCGGCTCCTAGGGCGTATCTTTAGCGGCGCCTAGGACCCGCAAGAACGGAGGCGGTGAAGAACGCGGAGGACTCTCAAACCGTCGACGAGCGTGGAGAAAAAAAGAGGGAGGAGCGCCGATCGAGCGAGAGCGAGGAAACTAGCGTCGATCTAGAGAGAGCGACAGAGCGCGGCGCGGCTAGGGCGAAATCGCTCTGATACCAAGTTGAGAGAAAGTAAAATGCTTCGATAGTTTATTCATCCACATAGGGAAATACTTATAACATTACAAAGAAACACATTAAGCCTCACACCAGATGTGGGACTAAACACATACTAATATATTGTCCGACTTGATTAAACTATTACAACTTGATCTTCTTCATGATGACTTGGACAAAGAAGCTTACAAAGCTACCTCCTATATTTGAAGCAGCTATCACAAACTTGGTTCAACAAATTCACCTTGGCACTTCTATTGTTTGTCATGTTGAGAAGTAGCTTTGTTTTCCATAATATATTTGAGTATGTAAAGAAAATTTTATTGATAGTAAGTCGATGAGACGATGACATCAACTAATGGTGGTGATGATAGTATATGTTGACAGACGGGAGATCTACATCATGATTTTAAATTAATGGTCTAAGAAAATTAAAATATTTATGCAATAAGGCGGCTAAAACAAAAAAAAAATATTTTATCTCTGGGAGAAAATGTGTTTGATACCTTGGCGGAAACTAACATGCTAGGATCGAGCTACTTGACACACATATGGATCCGATACTTAGGCTTATAACCAGGCATGGGAGCCTTACGCTAATCCAGGATGGTATCTTCGCCTCATAGGATAACTGAATTATCTTGCACGAACACGTCCAGACATCTCATTTATTATAAGTATAGTTAGTTAGGGCCGATGAGTTCCATTTCAGAATTGAGGCTAGCAATGGATCGTAGGATCGATGCATATTGGGCAAGTTTTACCTCAAACAAGCAATCTGCATCATCATATTGTTGTCTTACTTAAACGTATTTAATTTCCTAAAAGAAAGAAATAGATAGTAGTTGCAAAGTTGGGCGTTAAAGTAGAATACAGAGTTATGATCGTGAGTTACATGTGACTTGATATGGTTAAACAAATTACTTATCGAGCTTGGCTTCCCCCAGAAAGAACCAGTGAAGCTATTAGCCTACTATACACTAATTTGGATGTGATATATGCATATTATATTAAATCATGTGTTTCAAGAGGGTGAAACATATTAAGATCTAGCTTCACTTCTCCCTAACAAAAGAATGAGTCCAAACAGATTATCATATTGTTTGTTAATTTGAATGATCAGCTAGACTAAATCATTGAGAAGCCATAGAATTAGGTATGTAAAGAAAGGAGTTATGACATACCAACTTGAGGAAGAGTATTAGAAAAAAATATTACATATATATATTCTAGTCCTTGTGCATCCATTATAGAACTCAAGGAACTTGTATGCAACACCTCGTTTTGTTGTTCCGGATATTTTTCTGCTTTTTCTGGTTATGTACTGCCTAGCGGCGTTGAAGGATTCAACGTGAAGGAACCTCGTTCATGTACGTATGGTTTCGCCTATGTTTTAGGGCAAATGTCTATTTGTCTCCATAGACGTGAAATATGTAACATAAATTAGAGCTAGAGGTGAAAGCCCCATTTGGAAACCACCCATTGGCAATTTGTCGTAAAACGACATATCTAATATGTGAGTTTAGGGATAGTCTAATCTTCACCTAAAGGGGGGTGGGGGTGAATAGGTGATGTCTGTCTTTTTGAATTTATTGCGAAATTAATAAAGCAAGAACAAACACACAATCACAAAATCCACATCGCAAACACACAACAATTTATAGTGGTTCCCCAAGACAATGTCACTGGGTAGTCCACTTTCCCCCTTCGCCTATCTAGCAGTGTGCTAGCCTCGGCCACTTCCACCAAAACTCAGATCCGCAGATCCAACAACTCAGAGACAAAGTCTCCTACCTCAGAGGCACTGACTGACCTCCTACCTCAGATCCACAAATGAAATCCTACACTCAGGCCACAGAGGACCCTACAGCTCAGGCCACACAGGACCCTACACTCAGGTTGCCAAAGCCATATCTCAATCTCTGCACCCAGAGATCTACACCAGATCCCAAGGATCCTACACTCAGATTCCCACTGGAATCCTACACTCAGGCCACACAGGACCCTACAACTCAGGCCACACTGGACCCTACCAATCAGGTCACACATGACCCTACAACTCAGATTCCTCAAATAAATCCTACAACTTAGATATCAGAGAGATCCTACAATTATATAAGTTTTTAATACAAACATTTCTATAGGCTCAGAATAATAAATCTGGAGTCTTCTTTAAGCCAGATGAGGATTGACTTCTTCTGATCTTTTCGCAGAGGACTCAGAGAGAATCTGCTTCTTGAAAACTGATTCATCTGCACCTTTTGAAGATCTACCGTCTTGTTGTTAGATGATTGAGCTTTTAGCACAATAACACTTCAGCAAGATGAATCGATTTTACTTCTGGAAAATGAAGAGATTTGCTTCAAATGAATATTTCTCCAATACTGAGCTTCCTGATGAATATAGCCCTTTCAAGAAGATGACGACGGAAAAAGCTCGTGTTTCAAATGTATCGATTAGGGTTTGTTGTTCACGACGACTTCCTTTTATAAGACCAAGATCCTTAACGGTCGAATCCCGGATTGACATTATGTCAGAAATCTCTTTCCTTAAAGGACAAGTCTGATTAGCCCAATCCGCGACAGCATTAAATGAGATAACGCCAAAACCACGCTTTAATTTGAATTCAGGCCTTTCGCGCAATTCGACTAGATGTCTGGCCGAATTCTTCTTGTTCAGTCGAATTCCTTCTTCACAGCTCCTTCTAGTCGAATCATACACATCTGCTCGAATCTAACTGTTCATTCTTCTAGACAATGTGATCTGGTCGAATCTGCTTCATATTTAGTCGAATTACTTCTTTCTTCAAGACGAGTTTCAGTTTTAAGGAATATCTGGTTGAAGCGTCTTGACTCTTCTGCATGATCGTGTAGATGATCTAAATTATTTTGCACTTAACAATTTTATGCATTCTTATCATCTACACGAATCGTCTTGATAGTTCTGCACGATCGGCTTGACGTTTAGTCGAATCTGTACTTAGTCGAATCTGTACTTAGTCAAATCCCAACTTTTTATCCTTGAGTACTTTGCATTACCCAACTTTCTAGATCTTTCTTCTTGTTGATTATGAGTGACTGATTTTATGCATTTTTATCATCTACATGAATCATCTTGATAGTTCTACACGATCGGCTTGACGTCTAGTCGAATATGTACTTAGTCAAATCCCAACTTTTTATCCTTGATTGCATTACCCAACCTTCTATATCTTTCTTCCTGTTGATTATTAGTGAGTGACAAGTCTAACATAGTCTAATTCTTAGGTCAACATAGTATTTTGCACAATAAGAGATTACATTGGCAAAACTACGTCTGATGACACTTAGTCTAGCCATATGTTAGGCTTACACTATCTAATACCTGAAATCAACATAACTGAACACATGCATCAAATACAAAGTGTGTTTATTCTTGACTTAGAACTTCAAATCAGGAACATTGAGGGCAAAGTTCCCAACAATCTCTCCTTATTTGAAAAAGTCAGAACTTCAACCAATGATAAACAACACACAATAAAAATATCAAAAAATAATAATCATGTGCTACAGACAAGGTGGTTCAGAGTACCTCACATTGTTACCTTCTCCCCCTTTCTAACTTTTCAATTTCTTCTTCCCCTTTCTGACTTTTCAATTTCTGTTGTTCTAGAGGATAAGAGTCTCTTGTAATATTCTTCCATTTTTGACTTCTTAATAAGTTGATTGAAGAATATATCCTTGCACTTGATCAACTAGGGCAGATGACTCTAGATGAGTCTCCCCCTCAACAACTGTTAATACTTCCAGACTTCTTCATGAATCTCCCCCTCAACTGCTGCTTGGACTGAGAGCTCATTATGAGTCTCCCCCTCAACTGAATCCATCTCTAATGCATCTTGATTTTCTTCAAAGCTGACTTCTACATCAGTGAATCTGAGACTTGCTCCCCCTTAATGTCTGCAGGAGGGGTAGAGCAATGATGGACTATGTAAATTTCTCCCCCTCAATATAAGCATGGGATTGTTCAGAGATAAGTCCTGTGATGTCCCACTGTTCTAGTCATTTTCCTGGAATATTCTTTGTCCAAATGACAGATAGGATTTTTGGTTGGCCTTTGGATTATCCTGCAAACAGATTAGTTTACCTTAGGAACCCAAACAGGTTTGGGTCTTTGGTTCTTGTTAGTCATTAGCACAAGATGCTCACAACAAGACTACTGACAAGCCTTATATTCTTTGCCCTAGGCACTGTTGGATTGAACCAACAGTCTATGACAAAGTGACTAATTTTGCCACAACACCAACATTCATATTTATTGTACCTCCTCTTCTAAGTCCTTTTTGAATGAAGTGAGGATGTTGATGATCAAAAGAGCAGGCTGCTGCATTCTTAGCATTTCTTAGATAAATCTTGTGGCTGCGTGCATGATGAAAGGTTGGCTGCACAGTCACATGATTCATCTTAGGGATAGGCCTTTGAGGAATGATCTTTCCCTTTCCTTTGACTGTTGGTGTTGTAGAGCCAAAAACAAATGATCCATGATTTTTCATCTGGATTTCCTCATGAGGTGCCTTGAGAGCACTCAGTCCAATGTCTGCTCTATTATTTGAGTTATGTGGCTTTATTCCACTGGTAGAGCACTCATTGGACAGAAATTCATGGGAGAGATCATGATCATAGGTATTGGCAGGCAATATGTCCTTCTGAAAAATAGTCTGATCTTTTATAGCCTTTCCTTTGCCTGCCTCCTTAGTATATCCTATACCACTTCTCTATTGTGCAGAAAATTTGTCAATGATTGACAACACAGTTTGTGGTTTGGAAAACCTAGCCAAAAGCTTCCTCTCAATGAGGAGCTTCTCCTCAAGATCTTTGATAATCTTGTTCTTTTGACTTAGTCTATCAACTGGGATCTTTGAGATCCATCTTAGCTTGCTAAGTTCATCACTCACTTGAGTTAGCTTCTCAGCTTTCTCGAGGAGTTCAGATTTAGCAACCTTGAGGGATTCAATCTCCTCAGCTTGTGCCTTGACAAGCTTTTTGCTTCTTTTCAGAGCATCAAGCAAGACACCAAACTGATCCACTAGATCAGCTTCATCCGCATGATCACACTCAGATGAGGATGATCTTTTAGAATCTGTTTCATAACAAGATTCTGCTTCTAATTCAGAATCAGTACAAGATAAAGGAGATCTGATTTGTACCTTAGCATGTGAGTTGAACTCATCCTGACTTTCTTCTGACATGGTCATAGCCCATAACAGTCTTCTTCTTCAGACTCACCGTCTGACATGGATAAGTGTGCCCTTATGCAAACTCTGGCAGGGGGATAGTCATCCTGCTTCTCATCTTCAGTCAGTGCAGTAAGCCCAATGTAGGCTTCTTCTTTAGACTCAGAAGAGCTGCTACTGCTGTCACTTAGAGTCTTGGTCTTCTTAATAAAGAAGCTCCTCTCATGCTTCTTGCCCTTATGAGATCTTTTCTCATCAGACTTGGCATTCTTCTTTTCTTTTCTCCTTACTAAGCAGTCAGTAATTATGTGACCTACTTTTTGACAGTCATAACAAACAACATTAGTAGAAACATGTTTGTTATGTTTAGAGTCATACATGTCCTCTTCGGACTTATGATTTGGCTTGTCATAGCTGTGATCAGACTTTCTAGAACTTGAAAGGGAGGCCATGTGCTTGTCCTGTCTCTTCTTTGACAGTCTCTTGACTTGTTTGCTGCAAAGATGTAACTCTTCATCAGAAAGATCAGAGCCTGAAGTGTTGCCTTCAGATTCATCATATTCAACATTTCTCTTCTGATGACTTGGGTAGTCCTCCCTGCACCTTCTTGTGCTTTCAGCTCTGAAAGCTACTGACTTGTCCTTGTTGCATTCCTCTTCAACCTTCCTTGTATTTAGTTGTAGCTCATGGGACAGTAGCTTTCCAAATAAGTTTTGAGGCTCCATTCTAGCAAGGTTCCCCATCTCCCTTATGACACATATCTTTATGTCACATTCTTTATTTAGTGATCTGAGAAACTTGTCATTCAAATCATATTCAGAACCTTGTGCTTGTCCTGTCTCTTCTTTGACAGTAGTCTCTTGACTTGTTTGCTGAGAAGATGTAACTCTTCATCAGAAAGATCAGAGCCTGAAGTGTTGGCTTCAGATTCATCATATTCAGCATTTCTCTTTTGATGACTTGGATAGTCCTCCCTGCACCTTCTTGTGCTTTTAGCTCTAAAAGCTACTGACCTGTCCATGCTGCATTCCTCTTCAGCCTTTCTTGTATTTAGCTGCAGCTCATGGGACAACAGATTTCCAAATAAGTTTTGAGGCTCCATTCTTGCAAGGTTCCTCATCTCCCTTATGACACATATCTTTATGTCACATTCTTTATTTAGTGATCTGAGAAACTTGTCATTCAAATCATAGTTAGAGAACTCTCTCTCATATGTTCTCAGACCATTAACTATCTTGAAGAACTTCTCATAGCATTCTGATGGAGTCCTTATCCTTCCTGAAAGCCTCATATTCTTGATTGAGTAGGGACTTCCTGACATCCCTCACTTCTTCAGTACCCTCCATAAAGACTATCAAGGAGTCTCACATCTCCTTTGTTGTTTTGCAGTGAATCAGATCCTGGAATATATAATCATCAATACAGTTGACCATGATATTCTTAGCCCTCTTGTCCATGGTGACTAAGATGATTTCATCGTTAGTCATTTCTGTATATTTCTTAGGGACGTTCTTGGTTGGGTCAATGGTGGAGGCTGTGGTAGGCACAATTGGGCCCTCTTCAACAATGATAAATATTCTTAGGGCAGAGGCTTCCATGAAGAGTTTGACCCTCTCCTTCCACGTGACAAAATTTTCTTTGCTGCAAATGGCAGCTTCATGGAGCTCAACTCTTTGTGGTTCTTGGTTAGACTGAATCCCTTGGGCAGATCTTGTTCAAGCTGTTAAGCCTTCTTTGAACAACCTAGCTCTGATGCCACTTGTGAGTTCAGGGATAGTTTAATTTTCACCTAAATGGGGGTGGGGGTGAATATGTGATGTCTGTCTTTTTGAATTTATTGCGAAATTATTAAAGCAAGACCAAACACACAACCACAGAAAATCCACAACGCAAACATACAACAATTTATAGTGGTTTCCCAAGACAATATGTTACTGGGTAATTCACTTTCCCCCTTCGCCTATCTAGCAGTGTGCTAGCCTCGGCCACTTCCACTAAAACTCAGATCCGCGGATTCTACAACTCAAAGACAAAGTCTCTTACCTTAGAGGCACTGACTGACCTCCTACCTCAGATCCACAACTGGAATCCTACACTCAGGCCACACAGGACCTTACACTCAGGCTGCCAAAGCCCTACCTCAATCTATGCACCCAAAGATCTACACTCAGATCTTCCCAAAGATCCTACCTCAGATCCCAAGGATCCTACACTCAGATTCTCACTGGAATCCTACACTCAAGCCACACAGGACCCTACAACTCAGGACACACAGGACCCTACAACTGAGGCTACACGGGGCCCTACAACTCAGATTCCTCAAAGGAATCCTACAGCTCAGATCTCAAAGAGATCTTACAGTTATATAAGTTTTTTATACAAAACCTTTCTATAGAATCAGAATAATAAATCTTGATAAATCTGGAGTCTTCTTTAAGCCAGATGAGGATTGGCTTCTTCTGATCTTCTCGCAGAGGACTTGAGAGAATCTGCTTCTTGAAAACTGATTCATCTGCACATTTTGAAGATCTGCCTTCTTATTGTTAGATGATTGAGCTTTTAGCACTTCAGCAAGATGAATCGATTTTACTTCTTGAGAATGAAGAGATTTGCTTCAGATGAATATTTCTCCAATACTAAGCTTCCTGATGAAAAGCCCTTTCAAGAAGATGACGGTGGAAAAAGCTCGTGTTTCAAATGTATCGATTAGGGTTTGTTGTTCACGACATCTTCCTTTTATAAGACCAAGATCCTTAACGGTCGAATCTCGGACTGACTTTATGTCAAAAATCTTTTTCCTTAAAGGATAAGTCTGAGTGGCCCAATCTGCGGCGGCATTAAATGAGATAACACCAAAAACCGAGCTTTAATTTGAATTCAGGCCTTTCGCACAATTCGACTAGTTGTCTGGTCGAATTCTTATTGTTCAGTCGAATTCCTTCTTCACAGGTCCTTCTAGTCGAATCATACACATCTGGTCGAATCTGACTATTCATTCTTCTAGACAATGTGATCTTTTTTCGAAACACGATGCCACCATATATAAAAGCATTTCAATTTCCGAAACTGGATGTTACGCTTTACGTGAGCTCTCTAATAGAGAGACTGGGAGAGAGGAGAGGAGAAAACAAAGACGATCTCTGAAGAACCGAAGCTAGTACTTTGTATCAAATATAAACAATCTTCTTCCTTTCGTGAGGTCGTTGGATGGATTATGCCAGAGTTTTAGACGTTCATGTGGATACCGATAAAGACAAATACTTTTTTGTGCTTGGTCTTTGACAAAGTCTTCCAAAATGAAACCAAATTTTACTGTTTCGTTACAGGTATAACTTAGCTATCTTGATTAGTTTGTTTCATATGGATCTTGTGGGGGTTTCGTGTATTTCCATTGAGCATTTGATGCCCACAAAACCCAACAATCTTATGTGTCTCGCTTTGCCTAATGCAACTTAGAGTTTATGTAATGGGCCAGCAGGAGGACAAACATCAAACTAATGGTGCGACAAGTATGAGTTGTATAAAACACATTTGTTGCTTTATACTTTTGTTTACCCCAGTGACATGCTTTTGTTAGGCAAGGTGAGTCGGTGACAATATTTAATCACCTCGCTAAGTCTTCGTTCAATGCAGGCTCACAGTACTAGTGCCTTTCCAAGGTGTTCGTGGGTAGTATCAGGATGGTGCCATACTAAACAGATCATGCATTAGAAGTTAGGATGCCAAATGGATACCTCATATGAATGGATAGAGTCGTGTTATTATGAACGTTTGAGATGTCCAGTGTAATTTGGATGCGACATTATTGCCCATCTATGAGTTTGATGTCATCTTGAGTATAGATTGGCTGATGGAACAGTATGCTCAAATTGATTGTAGTTCGAAGGAGATGACTCTGGCTAGTGGGAGCTCCCGAGAGACTAAGTTCAGAGGTTTAAAAGAGGTAGTCACTTATTTAATTCCCTCAGTGCAATTCGTTCGCGTAGTGTGATAGGGATGTGATGCATTTATAGCTTTGTTGAAGGTGCCCAACAAAGAGTTGAAGATCATGATGGCTGGTTGTGAGGGACTTCAAGTATGTTTCCCTTACGAGCTTACTGGGTCTCCGCGTCAGTGGAAGATTGATTTCTGCATCGAATAAGTTCAAGGTGCAAGACTCATATCGAGCTCTCCTTATCGAATGACCCCTAAGGACATTGCTGAGTTGAAGGTTAAGTTGCAGGAACTTCTTGATCAAGGGTATAACCGTTCGAGCTCATCACTATGGGGAGCTCTAGTGTTGTTCGCTAAAAAGGACGTAAGCATGCATCTTTGCTTTGATTATCAGGAGCTTAATAATTTTAACGAAGAACAAGGTATTATCATAAATGATTTATTTGAACAAATAATTGGATCGTATGTATAATCCAAGATTGATTTAAAGTCAGGATATTACCAGTTGCGGATCAAGGACAGTGATACGTATAAGACAACTTTCATTACATTGTATGGGTATTGCGAGTATTTTGTGGTGTCATTTGGTTTGACTACGTTTAATAAGCTTACCGTGAAAAACTAGTATTTTATCCCTTACATAGATATGATTTGTTAGACCAACTAGATGATTTGTTAGACCAACTAGAAGGATCATATGTATAATCCAAGCTTTGATTTGAAGTCGGGATATTACAGGTTGCGGATCAGTGATAGTGATATGTCTAAGACAACTCTCAGTATACGGTATGTGCATTAAGAGTATTCTGCGATACCGTTTGGTATAACTAATGCATCATCGGTATTTATGGATTTGATGAGCTTTGAATTCTATGAACTTTTGGACATATTCCTGATCGTCTTTATTGATGATATACTAATATAATACAAGTCTAAGAAGAGTATGTCGAGCACTTGCGTACAATATTACAGATTTTGAGGGAGAATCAATTATATATAAAATTCTTCCAAGTCGAGTTCTGGATTCGCGAGGTGGTGTTTTTGGGTTATGTAGTGGGGACGGTCTGGCGATGGATCCTTCGAAGGTGGAGGCTATTTGTGATTGGTCGGCACTTAAGAATGTGGCGGATGTCAACAGCTTTTTAGGGCTTGCTGGATACTATAGAAGGTTTGTGCAAAATTTCTCGATCACACTACAACTTACATCATTGATGCAAAATGACTAGAAGTTTGTTTTGACTCAGGAGCGTAGACAGACTTTGAGGACTTGAATATGCGGTTAATGACCGCTCCTATTCTGAGTTTGCAATTGGGACGGAAGGATTGCCGATTTTTTGGAAGGCATGATCTCGTGGCTTCGGATGGGTGTTATGTCAACATGAAAAGGTGATTGTGCATGATTATAAACCTCACGAGAGAAATTACCCAGTTCACGGTCTGGAGTCTGAGACAGTGATTTTTTGCAATGAAGTTGTACGGTGCCAAGGTGAAGATTTTCTCTGTCATAAGAGTTTGAGATACTCACTTAGAAGGATCTAAACATGAGACAACAACTGTGGATTGATTTCCTCATTGATTATGACTGAGATTCAATACACTCTAGGGAAGGACAACGTGGTGGTTGACTATCTGTTATGTCACAAGAGGTGAGTCTTGTGATGCGTGTTTAAACTAGATAAAATTCAGTGTGAAATTGGGGATCACGAGCTACAACGACAAATGCAAAGTTGTTACCACTTAAGAGGAGGCTTGCAGTGGTGAAAACATGGATCTTCTCTTTGCAGATAGATTGTTAAGGAACAATGGTAGAGTGTGCATGTTGAAGTCGAAAGGGCTTTGTGATGAACTAATGCAGGAGGTGCACTTTACTAAATACTCTATTCACCATGGGAGTAATAAGATGCACGAGGATATGAAACAAATGTTCTGGTGCCAGGCATGAAAAGGAATATAGCATTTTTCATGGTGCACTGTCAGAAGTGTGCACTTGGGAATGAAGAGTGGTAGACGCCCGAGGGTTTCTAAAACCCCTACCCATACCAGAATGAAAATTTGATTATATAATTGTGGACTATGCACGGATTGTCTAGGTCTCAATAATGGAATAACATCATTTCAGTGATCGTCGATCAACTGACCAAAGTCGTACACTTCATTCCAAACAAGAAGGTAGACACAACGAAGAGACTTGTAGAGTTGTATGTTAAGAGAGTCATTTAACTCCATGGTATACCCAAAAGCATCATTAGAGGATCGTTCACTTCCAAGGATTGGAAGTTAGTGCAACAAAAATTGGGCATAAAATTGAAGTTTAGTACATCGTTTCACCCATAGACAGGTGATCAAACGGAGCTATGAAATACATGCTCAGAATATGTGTTCTTGAGTTTGGCAAGAAGTGGGAGGATAATTTGTATATGATAGAATTTTTCTATAATAATAGTTATCATGCAAGCATTAAGATGATGTCATTTGAAGCTCGTTATGGTATGAATTGTCGGACGCCAATATCGTGGGTGGAGAAGGGTGACATTAAACTTTAAAAAAATGAAAGATGTGAATGAATCCATTGAAAACATTGAGACTATCTGAGACATGGTGAAAGTGACACAAGACCATCAAGCCAAGTATTTCAATGTATGTTACTGAAACGTGGAGTTTGCGGTGAGGGACATTATGTATTTGAAGATTAATCATTTCAAGGTTGTGTCCAGGATTCAGAGATTGAAGAAGTTGAGTACAAGATATGTTGGATCATTTGAGGTGACAAAATGTATAAGCTAACTTGATTGCCGTCTTGCATTGTCAGCAGAGCTGAGCAGATTGCATGATATATTTCACGTGTCAGTGCTAAAGATGCCATTATTGAAACCTAATCAGAGGATTGAAACAAACGTTTTGCCAGTTGAAGAAAACTTTTCAATTGTGGTTAAATCAGTGCATATTGTAGACACTGAGATTCAGAAGCAGAGGAATAAAGAGATTAAGCTAGTGAAGGTTCAGTAGAATAGTGGTGGTCATGACGAGTTCTTTTGGGAGAAGGAGATCGACATGAGAGAAGAGTATTCATAATTGTTCGTTTCAGGTATGTTTCGTTTTAAATTTCGTGGACGAATATCTTAAGGAGGGAAGATTTGTAACACCCCGCTTTGTCATTCTGGAGGCCTTTCTACTTTTTTGGTTGTGTCGCCGAACGGCAGTATGAAGATTACAACTTGTAGGAAATTCATTTTAGGAGTGTGCTACCGTTTGAACAATAGGGTAGAACAGCCCATGGAAAGGGAATGAAGTTTGGTTTCTGAGAGCAAGTTTAAATTGTCTTGGAAGTTTTGGTACTTCCCCTAGGCGTTAGGGTTAAAGCGCACAATCGTTACCCGTCCAATAGGCGATCAAGTGGATCGTTTGGAGCTATCATTTGATCGGTATCAATTATTATGGGCTTATCACCAGGGAGGTAAGCCTGATCTCCAATGTAGTCAACATAAAAAATAACGGTTCTGTTTCACAATCTGATTGTTTTAATTGTTGGGTCCATAATTAACATGTTTTATGGCACAAATCCCTATTAATAGGTCCTGGGAGTTATATAAGGTTCCAAGATCTAATTTTAGGAGATTTCAAAATCCTAAGAGTGTGAGTGTTGGAGAGGAACCCTAGCAGAGATCCTATTTTCCCTTGGTCGAATCCGAAGTGGGAGGCTTGGAGTTCAGATTGGAGACTACTAGCTGCGGAAAGATGGTAATGATTCTCTCTTGTGGTACACATAAAATCAAACAATAGGTTGGATTCTTGGTATGTCATGGACCGTAGGAGCTTGGAGCATAGATCTTACCATGTTTTAGATTCATTTACTTGAGGAAAAGACCCGAGATGGGCATTATGTGATGAAGCTCATCAAGTTAATTATGGTTGGGGTTGACTGTCTTTGTGATGCGACGATCATTTAGGCAAGTACTAGATGTGAGACCAAAGATGTAAATCTGTGCATGTATGATTTCACCTACATTTTAGGGTGGATGTGTATTTTTCTCTGTGGCCGTGAAAATCAGTAGTGGAAATTAGGGCTAGAGGTGAAAGCCCCATTCGTAGATCACTCATTGATGATCTATCGTAATACAACTTATGTAGTATCATAATAGTTTGGGTACGATAGCCGGTGAGATATGTTTAAGTCTCTCGATGGTTACGTGATGTTGGATTTCACGTAGATGCAATGATCGAGATCTTAGGTAAGATCGGTCGGCAGTGGTACGATCGTAAAACGTGGGATTGACACGAAACGGTAAGATCTTACTTATTATACAAAATTAAAAAAAATCTAATATATATATAAAAATATCTAGTAGATCAACAATCATAAAGCAATATATATATAAGTTCAACTGCATAGTAATTAGTAAATAATAATTAGTAAAAAGTTCAACTGCATAGTAATTTACGTCATTCAAAATAAAAATAAGTCATCTAAGCTAAAGTCCTCCGAATTGCCTAATGAAGCATCTTCGTCGCCTTCATATATCCCAAGATCTTGTTCTCCTCCCCCTATGTGAGCAGCTACCTCTTGGTCCTCTTCAATATCCAGAGGCTCTATGTCATTCATCGGCAACAATCCACTCATTATCGGATGGAATATCATCAAAATTATGTGCATGAGTTTTCTTCAACTTGCTATTGGTCAAACGAGAATTCGCCATCACAAAGACAACATCATTCATTGTCTTTTGCTTCAAACGATTTCTTCTTTTTGTGTGTACCTAGAAAAAAAATCAATTAGTATACAATACTTTTGGTGAATGGTGATTAAAGATATTTAATAAAATTGTAATTATACCCTTTCAAATGCACTCCAGTTTCGCTCACATCCAGAAGAACTGCACGTCAAGCTCAATACACGTATTGCAAAATTTTGTAGTTCCGGATGTTCTTCTCCATAAGAATCCCACCATGCCGCCGGAGTTTTGATATTAATACCAATTTTGGCTACTATAGAGCCAAAGAATTTTTTCTTATTCTTAAAATCCTCCAATTATGCATCAATCTTTGAAATTTCATCAATATCTCCCCCGGTCATTTTTTCTAAACAGTCATATAGTCCTCGCTTCACCTCATAATCAGCTTTAAATGACGGACTATAGTGAAATTGAGGGTTTAGATAATAACCTGCAGCATGTAATGGTCTGTACAATTGTTTGTCCCATCGAGCATCAATCACATCCCAAACTGGTTGATAACTAATCATTACAAATACTGGAATTAGTATATAAGGAAAAAATCTCATATTTATAATACTTTAAAAAAAACTAATTGACTTACAATTTTTGCACACCATTAAAGGAATGGGCAATGTGTCCTTTTGCTCGATCCATTTCCTCATATATATATCCCATAGCAGGCATTTTCTGTTGTTATGGATATATGAGATGCATCAATGGACTTTAGAAATATAGTTCCCATTGAACTATTCACAAAGAAATTTATCAATGTTCTCCTTTTATCAGTTCATCCATCTGTCATTATAGTGCATCCCATTTTCTTCCAATGAGCTCTATGTTCTGAAATATTCTCCATAGTTTGTTGATATTGTTGCTTCAGATATTTCACTCTGATATCATGATATGATGGAGGCTTAAAACTCAAGCCATGCCTTGATATAGATTCACACATCTTATGAAATTCTTGACTTTTTACCACATTGAATGCTAAAGCATTGTTGTAGATGAATGATGCTATATCATTGCATGCTTCTTCATGCAATCCCTTCTTGAAAATTGAATTGATGGTAGTTTGATTTGAACGTGCTCCACTTCTCTTAAAAATTCCAGTTGAGCTTCTATCCTCCCTTTTCCTCTTCAAATCTCCAACATCTTCTTCTTCTTCCACTAGGGGGATTGTTTTCTTTAATAACTTTTGTTGTAAACCAACAACAATCTCCCATATTTCTTTCTTCACTTCCTCAGGAACAACTCTACATGCTCCAACGTCTTTTGAGTACCCCCAAATGATGCTTCAATCAATAAATTCCCCCGGTCACTGTTTTCTCACAAAATTTGCACTTTATTTTTCTCCCATCTTCTTCAACTGGGCTGTCATACTTCCATCCAATATCACTCTTACTTCCAGGAGCATTTTTGGCCATTTTAGACCCTTTGCTAGTGGTGGCAAGAGCTTGAGCATTGCTACTCCCAACTGCACTACTTGAAGAGGCACCACTTGAAGACATTTTTTAACTACCTACTCAATACAATTATACAAATCAAACCATAAGAATATGAACGATGAAATGACGAAAGGGTGAAAGACTTAACTGAGAAATAAACGAGAGGGGAATCTGTATGCCTGGATAAATTGCTGTACTCAATACCTAACTGAGGAATAAATTTAATTAGGTCTGTGATCTTACCGTGATGCAGAGGAAGAGGAAACCAAGCAGCGTCGACTTCGAGCGGCTGTGAACCTGTGATGCAGAGGAAGAGGCGTCGAGTTCGAGCGGCTGTGAGCATGTGATGCAGAGGAAGAGGCGTCGACTGCGAGCGGCGAGCGGCGAGCGTCGAGCTGCAGAGGAAACCTAGCGGCGAGTGTCGAGCGGCCTGCGAGTGACGGAGTGAGGAAGAGAGTCGAGCCGCCCTGCTTAAATCTAAAATTAGGTCGGATTTACGCGTGGAGTAGGATCGGCAGGACCGTAAGATCGGGCGATCTTACGATCCTGAACGGCGATCTTGCCGATCCTACTCCACCGGCGATTTTGCATCTTGCACGAAACACTCCCATCTAAAAAATCGTATGATCGTACGATCTTATGTGTAAAAACGCGTTTTTGAAAAAATACGCATTTTCTCACAATGGAGCATAGTTTTACCCATTGATGGCGGGCTAGTCTCTGAAAGACTAGTGCACGGCTAAATGACGCTCTCTCACAATACCCCGTTCTCCAACGTATTTGGGTAGAAATCTAACCACCTAATCCGATGTCAAGCAACCACAAACCTAACGTCAGTACCAAGAGGATCCGACTAAAACAGCGATCGAAAAAGTAGTCGGAAGAACTCCCAAAAGGGTTGGTCTCCAGATTGCCACAATCCACCAAATCGGAAGGGGATATCGCATCACCTTGCGGATTTGAATTAGATCTTGCCAATCCTTCAAGGTCTCAAGAGATCGGAAATCGTTACGATTGATTCAAGCAAAACACAGCAAGAAAATCATTCAATGTTTCCAAAGCCACACTCAAACTAGCCACCAAATAAACGGAGGAGAACACACCAAGTGGAGGAGATTCATTACCCAACCGAGAAGATAATTAGGCGAGTCTCACGCCAAGGATCCGCCGGAGTCACACCGGAGGAGATACACCGCTTGCCTTCAACGGAGTCGCACCGATGAAGATGTCCCGCCGAGGAAAGAGAGACGACGCCTTGGCTTGGGCGAACTTCACGAGGAGCAGGGGGGGGGGGGGGGGGGGGGGGGGGGGGGGGGGGACGGCGTCCTGCTGCGTCGCACGGCAGGGAGGTGGAAGAGGACGACGGCGAGTCTCACGCCGGGTGAATGGGCGGCGGCGGCGTCGCGCTGCACGCCACGAGGGGGGAGGCCGAACCCTAAAGGGGATTGACGGGGAGATAGCTCACGGGCTGTTTTTTTGTTCTCTGAATAATAATTCATTAAAGAGAGGAGGCCCACCTATATATAGTGGAGTCTCATTACATCATAACCATACATGAAAGAAATCAAATCCTAGCGACTAGTTATATTAAACGCAGTCCAGATCAGGCTAAACGCAGTCCACATTAACATACATGCTGAATTTAAAACTTTAGAACTAAAGATAACGGTAACGGAGAATACGAAACTAATATTTAATATGTTTTATAATCGTATTAAATATTAGTTAAGTGCGAGGCCGCAAGTCGTAGCGGCGGCGAGCGTTGCGAGCACGATCCCTATTGTTGTTGCGCCTCAAGTCCCTTACGGCGGTGACGACTTCCTCGGTATCATCTTCAATAGGTGGCGGCGCCGTCACATCAGTACGAGCAGTGGGAGTAGTACCACGAACATGATGCGTAGGAGACGGGTCTGCATCAATCCTCCCCGGGTCGAAAGCACTCATCACCGGTGAGTGGCCGTGTAAATAGCGTCGGAGAAGGTTTGCATCCCACTGGTGCAGGTCGTGCTCAGGAACCCAAGAATCATCCGAAGAAGATCGCCCCTTCCAACGAACCAAGAAGCGACGTGTAGGCCTGTCCGGTGTGTCAATCGTCTCATCATCCAAAATCCTGTCAATAGAGGGCAAAGCATGGAAAGATCTAGCAAAAGTGTCAGCATCAATTGAAGACAAAACAGTATAATCTTCCACCCATGTGTCATCAGGTGAATCCTTGGCACACTCATTCCCAACCCCACATAATGTAGAAGAAGACTCACTCAAGGAAGAAAATGTAGAAGTTGGTGGAAGTGGCATAGTATAGAGTGTTAAATCGGAAACATTAAAAATAGGAGAAATTCTCAAATCCGTAGGTAAACTTAAAACAACCGCATTACTTCCAATATTCTTAATTACCTTGAAGGGGCCAGCTCTCCGAGGTGCCAACTTCTTCACGGTTCCCGAAGGTAACCGCTCCGGGAGTAATCAGACCAAAACCCAATCGCCAACATTAAAATTGGAGTGCCTCCGGTGGGCGTTAGCTTGTGCTCGGTAGACATCATATTGAGTAGTTAATTTCTCTTTAATACTTTTGTGGAGATCATGAACATGGTGAGCGAAATCCTGTGCAAATTGGCTTGATTTATATGAAGGCGGTAATGATATCAAGTCAAGAGGCACACGAGCCTTATAGCCATGGACTATCTCGTTCGGTGACAAACCCGTCGACCTATTTTTGGAGTTATTATAGGCTAGTTGCGCATGAGGTAGGACCAAGTCCCAAGTACCTTTATGGTCACCCACAAGGCACCGTAATAAACCACCCAGACTTCTATTTACCACCTCAGTCTAGCCATACGTTTGGGGGTGGTAGGCAGAGGAAAATGCAAGGCGGGTGCCCAACAAAGTCCATAGCGTTTTCCAAAAATAACTAGTAAATTTAACATCCCTATCCGACACTATGGATTTTGGAACACCGCGATGACCGACAACTTCTTTAAAAAACAATTTGGCGATATGCGAAGCGTCATTGGTTTTGCTACAAGGGACAAAATAGGTCATTTTGGAAAATCTATCTACCACGACTATGACGGAATCATGTCGACGCAACGTAGGTGGAAGGCCTAACACAAAATCCATACTAAGATCTTCCCACGGGACGGAAGGGATAGGTAAAGGCGTGTAGAGTCCAACAATAGTCTTATTGCCCTTGGCCAATTGGCAAGTGCGGCAGCTACTCACGATCTTTCCAACAAAGGTCTTCAATTTAGGCCAATAGAATTTTTCTTCTACTAACGCAATCGTCTTATCCCTCCCAAAGTGACCCGCTAGTCCACCGCTATGAAACTCCCAAATTATAAAGTGTCGAAGTGATGAGGACGGGATGCATAAACGGGAGTGCCTAAACAGGTAGCCATCCCTAAGGAAGTAGGCCGAAATAGTGGTGGGGGATTCATGTTGTGCCTCAAGGTAAATGTCCTTAAAGTCGGGACAAGTAACATATTCGTCTTTTATACGCTCAAACCCAACGACCTTAACTTGCATAGTGGATAATAAAAGAGCCACACGACTAAGCGCATCCGCAACCCTATTATCAGCCCCTTTTAGGTGCTTCAGCCGTGAACGTGTACTCTTGCAAAAATGAGACCCATTTGGCGTGTCTGGGGCTGATTCTTGCTTGAGAATTGATAAAACGCAGCGCTTCATGCTCGGATAAGAGGACAAATTCTTTGGAGAGTAGGTAATGCCGCCAATGTGCAAGGCTATGTACTACCGCATAGAATTATCGGTCATAGTTGGATTAGTTTAGTTTAGACCCGGAAAGTTTTTCGCTAAAATATCTTATGGGGTGACCGTCTTGTCTTAGCACTCCTCCAATCCCAACTCTGGAGGCGTCGCAAGATAATTCGAAAACCTTAGAAAAATCGGGCAACCGAAGTATAGGGGCTTCGGTCATTAGTGTTTTGATTAGTTCGAATGCACGCGCGGCGGATTTAGTCCATGTGAACTCGCTCTTCTTCAAACACTCCGTAATAGGTGCCATCACACTACTAAAGTTGCGAATAAACCGACGATAAAACGTGGCTAAGCCATGAAAAGAACGGACGTCACGAATGGTCTTTGGCTCGGGCCAATCCCTAATAGCTTGGACCTTACTCTAGTCAATTTTAATGCCCTCTTCGCCAACGATGTATCCCAAAAACTCCACCTCTCGCGCATAGAAACTACACTTTTTAAAATTTAAGTAGAGGTGCTCCGATCGTAGCGTTGAAAAAACTAGACGTAGATGGCCAAGGTGGTCGTGAGTGGAGGTGCTATAGACTAGAATGTCATCGAAGTAGACCACCACAAACTTCCCCAGGTAGGGCTGGAAAGTATGGGTCATCATGCGAGAGAAAATGCTCGGGGCATTAGAGAGCCCAAATGGCATCACTAGCCATTCATACAAACCCTCCTTTGACTTAAAGACGGTTTTCCATTCGTCGCCCTCTCGTATGCGGATTTGGTGGTATCCGCTACGTAGATCTAACTTAGAGAAGATGGATGAACCCGCCAACATGTCAAGTAGATCATCTAACCGTGGAATTGGAAATCGATATTTGACGGTGATTTTGTTGATAGCGCGGCTATCAACACACATCCGCCAAGACCCATCCTTCTTGGGAGCTAAGAGGGCAGGAACTGCGCACGGACTCAAGCTATGGCGTATGAACCCTTTGGATAACAAATCTGAAATTTGTCGTTGTAATTCTAGATGCGCGGAGGGGTTTAAGCGATAATGAGGGAGATTCGGTAAAGAGGAACCCGGGATAAAATCTATCGCGTGTTGGATATCACGCATAGGAGGTAACTCCGATGGCAATTCCTCCGGGTAAACATATGTATATTCGTCCAAAAGGTCCCTCAACTCCGTAGGCAAACCATCCATCAAAGGTACATCTTCTCTCGCGGCTAAACAAACTAACGCATACATCACGCCGTCCACAAATGAATCACGCTCAAACTCTCGCCTCCCAATCAGACTAAGGCTCTTCTTTTCTACAGGCAATGTGGTGTCCCTGGATGAACTACCCGTGTCCTTAGGGAGGGTGGGCCTTAAGACCACCTTCTTACCATTGAATAAAAACTCAAGTGTTGGATCGTCCATAATGAGTAACGTCGTGGTCGAATAACCAGGGACGGCCAAGAAGGACATGGCAAGCGTCCATGGGTATCACGTCACACCAAACCTGATCCGAATATGATTTGATGCGGAGGGGAACTAAACAACTCGTACTAACTGGAAGTGAGGCCTTATTCACCCAAGCAACCTTGTATGGTTGTGGGTGGGGCTCCGCATTAAGGGACATGCGGGTAACCGCGCGCTCGGAGATAACGTTCATACATCTCCCACTGTCAATGATCAGCTTACATAATTTATCCCCGCTCTTAAAAACCAAAGAGAATAAATTCGTCCTATTCCAATCATCCAAAGAGCGAGGGGTGGTAAGGATGCACCGCATAACCATGAGGTGAGGGTCGTCTTCTAAATCACTTGGTACGCCTTCTAAATCCGACTCATCTGTGGCCTCATAGATATAATCAGGCCCATCATCTGTATGCTCAACTAGTGCTAAAGTCCGAGTTTTGGTTGGGCACTCCATAGCGTAGTGGCCGGTTACTCCGCACTGATAACACGTGGCCCTTTCTTTACTAATTTTTCCAACGGGAATGCGCTCCCCGGACGGGTTTCTAGCGTCCCTAGCGGTGATGACAATGTTGGACGAGTCCTTGGTCTTGAATTTACCCTTATCCTTATAGGTGGAGGTGGAGGTAGTGGCCGCGGCCTTGCTCTTATAGGAGCTGTGCTTGGCCTTGGACTTGGAGGCGAGGTGTTTCTCGATATTAAGGGCGGCGTTGAATGTAGTGTTTAGGTCTGTGTGACCGTAACGCAAAAGTTTCCTTTGGATATCGTAACTAGACCCTTACGGAACCTAGATAACGTGACCTCGGGCATCTCCTGGACCTCACAACGGACCATCTTGTCCTTCAGATCGCCCATGTAATCGGCGACAGACCGCTCGCCTTGGCGAAGGGACGCTAGATCATCAAACATCTGGGTGTGATGATAAGCGGGGACATATTGGTCTTTCAAGAGGTTTTTCATGACAGCCCAACCAATCGGAGGGACACCGTCTACGGCTCCTAAGCGACGCTCCTCATTTAGCCAAAATACTTTGGCCCTACCCGTAAGCTTCATCCGAGCGACTTGGACCTTTTGCTGGTCCGTCAAGTGATGCCACTCGTAGTAGCACTCCATGTCTAACACCCAATTCAGGAAGACTTGGGGTTCTCCTAAACCATCATAGGTGGGGGCGTTAATTTTTATGGCGCGGGTGAGATCGACTTCTCGTTCCTTGCGACGAGGTGGTGGTCGGTCACGCTGAGGTAGCTCCTCGGGTACGTCTTCCTCGTGGTGTCGTGCCCTATGACCTCTAGGTGGAGTGGGCGCGCGGTTCGGCGGACGATTACCCCTAGGAGGTGAAGGGGTTCGATGGGCCAACAACTGGGTCAACATGTCCCGCAGCTCTCCCAATTGTTGATTCATATCATCCCGAAGGACATCAACAGCGGTGGGGTTTGGAGGTGTTTGCCGTTCGTCGGCCATACTTGACGAGGACGAAGCGTGGTATTCGTGACCGGATCTAATGGGCATACGACGTGCACTTGAAGAGAAAAAATTAAATTTTGTAGAAAATAAAATTTGGTGCACACGTGAGACCTAGACACGAGCGGACCGTGGCCAAGTTAGGAAATTGGCCAACCTAGCTCTGATACCAAAATTGATGGCGGGCTAGTCTCCGAAAGACTAGTGCACGGCTAAATGACGCTCTCTCACAATACCCCGTTCTCCAACGAATTTGGTAGAAATCTAACCACCTAATCCGATGTCAAGCAACCACAAACCTAACGTCAGTACCAAGAGGATCCGACTAAAACAGCGATCGAAAAAGTAGTCGGAAGAACTCCCAAAAGGGTTGGTCTCCAGATTGCCGCAATCCACCAAATCGGAAGGGGATATCGCATCACCTTGCGGATTTGAATTAGATCTTGCCAATCCTTCAAGGTCTCAAGAGATCGGAAATCGTTACGATTGATTCAAGCAAAACGCAGCAAGAAAATCATTCAATGTTTCCAAAGCCACACTCAAACTAGCCACCAAATAAACGGAGGAGAACACACCAAGTGGAGGAGATTCGTTACCCAACCAAGAAGATAATTAGGCGAGTCTCACGCCAAGGATCCGCCGGAGTCACACCGGAGGAGATACACCGCTTGCCTTCAACGGAGTCGCACCGATGATGTCCCGCCGAGGGAAGAGAGACCACGCCTTGGCTTGGACGAACTTCACGAGGAGCAGGGAGGGGGGGACGGCGTCCTACTGCGTCGCACGGCAGGGAGGTGGAAGAGGACGACGGCGAGTCTCACGCCGGGCGAATGGGCGGCGGCTGCGTCGCGCTGCACGCCACGAGGGGGGAGGCCGAACCCTAAAGGGGATTGGGGAGATAGCTCACGGGCTATTTTTTTGTTCTCTGAATAATAATTCATTAAAGAGAGGAGGCCCACCTATATATAGTGGAGTCTCATTACATCATAACCATACATGAATGAAATCAAATCCTAGCCACTAGTTATGCTAAACGCAGTCCAGATCAGGCTAAACGCAGTCCACATTAACATGCATGCTGAATTTAAAACTTTAGAACTAAAGATAAAGGTAACGGAGAATACGAAACTAATATTTAATATGTTTTATAATCATATTAAATATTAGTTATGTGCGAGGCCGCAAGTCGTAGCGGCGGCGAGCGTTGCGAGCACGATCCCCATTGTTGTTGCGCCTCAAGTCCCTTACGGCGGTGACGACTTCCTCGGTAACATCTTCAATAGGTGGCGGCGCCGTCACATCAGTACGAGCAGTGGGAGTAGTACCACGAACATGATGCGTAGGAGGCGGGCCTGCATCACCCATTCAATTTCACGTAGATGCAATGATTGATATGATTTTATAGTTCATACCGACTTGGATGGTGTATCATTTGTGATTATCCTATGTATGGTGCCAAGGGACGAGCATGAGCGTCTCAGTGCCAAGGGGAGGGCGTAAGCGTCTCAATGCCAAGGACGGGCATGAACATCCAAATTCCAGGAATAGGCATGAGTGTTCCACTACTAGGGACAGGCGTGAGTGTTCCATCAATGTATGGCTACAAGCCCAATGATTTGGATGTCATGGGTGCATCATAGTTTTTGATATGATGTGATGTGTAATGAACTCACCCTATGATAGGAGATTTAGTGATTTAGATATAAGCTTGATAATATGTTTATCTGCTTGTGAAAAAATAGCCTCTTAAAGCATGATTTCACTTCATTGAACTTTATACATGTTACGAAGTGTTGCCCTAAAAGTGATGGGGTTTTCTGAGGTCCACGAGGATGCCTAGGAGGGGAGTCATTACAAGATTGTTGGTCGACTTTCAGCTGACCCTCATTTAAAAAAATGGATTGTGTTTACAGGAAACAATGTTCAGGTTTAAAGATAACTCACTTCGTGAAAAAGGGTGGCAACATGTAAAAAGTTTCATGAACTGCTAGTTATTAATTGGTTTTGAGAACTATCTTTTAATGGCCATAAGGCCATAACTTTTCATGTTCTTTATATGGTGTGATAGTGCAGTCGTGGACTTTTTTCTCCTTTAAGATACGACTTTCAGCTTTAGACTCTGAGGTGGTATTTGGTTGTGTTTATTTTGTTGAGCTATATTTTAATATTTTGCAATATTCTTGTCCAACGAGGTTGTATGCAGTGGGGGCAGGCCGAACTCATAGCATACTACAGATTCAGGCGATAGTGTTACATTATACATATATAATATAGGCTTGATAATGAAGTAATTACAGAAACAAACTAATTTAATTTTCATTTATAGAGTCCAATCAGTTACTATTTATGTCAATTATAAAGTTTAAAATTTTAAGATATGTTGTTACCCACGCGCACACATGTTTTATTTGTATTTTTTATCTTTAATTTGTAGGGTATTAGAATAAAATGTACGTAAGCTCCCTTCTTTATATAAGAAGGTGGCTTGGGAGTTGTGGGCATGTTTTTTTGGGATTAAGGTTTTGTGATCTCTCATTTGAAGAGGGACTTCTAGGAGGAACCAGTCTCCTGAGGTTAGGCATGAGTATACCTCGTGATTGTATCCAAGTTCGTCGAGTTTTATTGCAATTAATTTCTCCTCTGCAATATTGGTCCGATCTGCCGACCCCCTCCGCTAACTTCTATAGACGTTGGGACTTCGTCTGCGACCCACGCCCGGTTGTCTTCCCCGATCGTTCGGGCGCCTCCTTCTGCGACTAGCACAAAAATTATTCGTCGACCCAGCGTACGGCTTCTACGAACCCGTCTGCTACGTGACCAGCGCACGGGTAGTCTCGGTCGTATCTACACAACTTCTTCCGCTCATCATCATCGCTCGGCACGACGATCTTCCCTACTCGTTCGGCACGGCACATCCAGCGCACTGTCCAGACGCGCTTTCACGCACGTCCATAGCAGTCCCTGCGTGTCTAACGCGCATACCTGTGCGTCCAGCCGCTTCCTCAGTCGCGCATCGATTCCGCGCCTGCACTTCCGGCGACACTTGGCTTCTCCCACTGTTGTGTCCTTCTTCTCACACACTCTCCCTAGACATCTCCTACTTCTGTCGGTCGTTTCTCCCACCGGAAGCGCCTCGTTCGCGACCATCTTCTCTGCCGCCGCTTGTGCCCTCTCCTTCTTATGCCAAAGACCTGTCACCCGATGGAATCCCGCGTCGAGGCCCTCGAATATGCCCTCACCACCATTAACTCTCTCCTCAAGGTCCAAGACGAGCAGTTCGCTTCAATTATGACCCTGCTCCACAACCTGCAACCCGGCCATCACTCCAGACATAACGCCGCTTCTGCCTTGGGATCTCACATCACATTGTCCCACGAAGAACCCGCTTTGGCGGGATTGCCTCCTCCGCATCTCCCCTGCCCCGACATTCCCACATTTAACGGGACTAACCCCCTGGGTTGGATTGCCCGCACCGAGCAATATTTTGACATTCACTAGACTCCTCAATCGCAACAGGTCTCCACAGCTCTTATAAGCATGGAAGGGTCTGCCCACCATTGGGTTCGCTAGCTCCGCCAGTCCTCTCCTGGCCTCACCTTGACAGCTCTCACTGAGGCACTCATTCAACGGAATGATCACCGCTACTCCGACAACGTGATCGAACGCTTTGCGGGGTTCGTCAGACCGGCTCCATTGACTCGTACGTGGATGAATATATCGAGTTGATCATCCACGTTCCGGATCTCCCACTAGACTATTACTTGGGTTATTTCATGCAAGCCTTACAGCCTCATATCTACGATCGCAGGCGATCCGCACCCTCCATCCGTCTACAGTCAACCAGGCCATGGACCTCTCCCTACTCGTGGAGGCCGAATTCCTTGCGACGTCCGAGGACCCTCATTCTACCTTGCCTCCCTCCAAATCCCCCTACCAACCATATTTTGTCCCACGCAACAACCTTCTTATACCTACTCACTGTCTTTCCAACCAAGAGTATCATGACGTGCGGAGTAAGGGCATGTGCTTTCGTTGCAAGCAACCCTACTCCCCTGCTCATGATTGTCCTGTCAAAGAGTTTCGAGCCCTCATCGATGATGACTTGGAGGAGATCAACATAGCTGACTTTGATGCCCATGAGATCACAGAGGCACCGCCGGACGGAGCCTTGGGGCACCTCTGCGACAGCAAACCCGCGGGCGTATCACTATTGGACGGCGGGCGGCACCTTGACCTTGGGGTCAAGGTCGATTTCTGGCGGGATATATTGTTACGCACGCGTGCACATGTTCTTATTTATATTTTTTATCTTTAATTTGTAGGGCATTAGGGTAAAATATTTGTGAGCCCCCTTCCTTATATAAGGAGATGGCTTGGGAGTTGTAGGCATGTTTTTTGGGATTAGGGTTTTGTGATCTCTCATTTGGAGAGGGACTTCTAGAAGGAATCAGCCTCCCGAGGTTAGGCACGAGTATACCTCGCGATTGTATACAAGTTCGTCGAGTTTTATTGCAATTAATTTCTCCTTAGTAACATATGCACTAAAACATATCTAGCTAATAAGACAATAATTAAAAAATCAAGCTTAAAATAATTAAAACTAGGGAATGCAATCAAATCAAAGCTAGCCTTCAGTATGAGTGTTGTGCTAGCGAAGAGTGATAATTATGTAGAAAAACCTCATTCCCAGAGGTAGATCTCTCTAGTATTAAATTTTATGGCAGCAAGAGTGGCAGATAGGCTTTGTGGGAGATTGACAAATGGGCTTGTCAGGGGAGGCCGGTGGGAACCTTGACGTAGGTAAAGTGTTGCAGTGAAGTTAGGAATATTGAGGTGTTGTAAGGGATTAATGAAAAGATCATGTAGAGAAAATCAGAGGGAATTCAACAGTCACAAGTAGACATGCGATTCTGGCAACTATGATGGTTGTTAGTGGAGAGGAAAAGCAGTAACGAGTTCATCTAAAGGAAGTCAAGGGGCTTCTGGTAGTCATGTGTCGACGCCCAAATCTAGGAAAATTGTGGTGTCCAATGAAGAGAAGCACTAAAACTCGAAGACACTGCAAGAAGTGGTAACATGATGCGCAGAGTCAGGCAAGAGAAATGGCAATGTGATGCAGAAGATTCACAAAGAGATTTTACGCATGAACAAGCCAGGAAGATGGGAAAGAAAAATGTTGGTCATGGTTTCAACTACGTATGAGAATACTGCAACCATCTTGTTGCAGGTCGCCCGGCGCTCTTACGATTCGGTCGAGATGAACCGTCTCAGCTCGAGAGTGAGCCGGGCGTGCAAATAGTCACAGAGAAGACTAACAGCTGACAAGGAGACTTTTAACGTGGAAAACCAAGAAAGGGTGAAAAGTCATGGGGCCGGATCGGTGCCGACCAAGGTGCACTATTCTCTGGGTGTTACAGGTTGTCGAATGCTCAAGGGTGACAGGTCACCGCTCTTTACAATGAATGTTTGGGGGAAGTAGAAGCGAGATCTTCAAGTCCCGAAGAAGGAATCTTCAAAGGGGAAGGAGATCTTCTATTGCCGAAGAGAAATCTTCGAGTAGTCTTCGAAGGGGAAGGAGATCTTCGAAGGACGAAGGAGAGCTTCGAGTTCTGAAGGAGATCTTTGAAGGATTCTTTGAACAACGAAGGAGAACTCTGAAGGATCTTCGAATGAGCTCTCTCTGACGCTGAAGGATCTTCGAATGAGCTATGACAATGGCTGTGTCGACATGCTAATGCAAACCTACGTGAACGTATGGAATGATTGCGATCAAGCCCAACCTAAATGATGCATGGATGTTTTCAATTAATCCAGAAACAAAATATCAGCAATTATAATTATATAATTTTAGCAGTTAGGCACATCTACACAATGTGATTTAATTTTCAAGCGTACGAATATCAAAAGTTTTCCTCGCGCGAAGAATCTTCAACCACAATTGGCAAGAATAAATCTTATAGAATTCGAAGAAATTGAACGATAGCACTAGCAATCTCAATACCCAAACAAATACATGTTCATCTAGAATGTAATAAAAAAAATACAACACAAAACAATAATACTCACAATCACAGGAATCCGGTGGAGATGAGTGAAGGCAAGAAGCTGCTGCTGGAGGGCAAGGGTGCTGAATAGGGTCCCGAACGATTTTGGGTTTGCTGATTAGGTTTGGAGAAAATGATTCCTACACTAATTGGGTCTCGGGAATGTTTGAGCCCACATCTGAAAACATCATGGGCTTGCCTGGAATTGAAGCACAGGCTCGTTGAGCCTCGACAGGAGGTGGCCGGGACTGCCCTGGACTGAGGTGGTGACGGGAATCGGCCTCCTAGATGAGACGAGGCAGGAGTAGGGCTTATCTTTACTGGATGGGATCGGGCAAGACCTGCAGTAGCGAGGAAGACGATGAACAGTCGCCTGGAACCTTTGGGGGCGGGAATGGAGAGACATGGATGCGGCTGGATGTGTACGATGGGAGAATGACGACTGGAATGCGACTGGAATGTGGCTAGAGCATGCAAATTGAATGTGGCGTGGATCAGGGATGAAGACGATCCCGTGTGAGCAGTTTCCGTTGATCTGACGGAGGAAACCAGCGGGTTGCCAAGGCACTGCGTGGTTGAGAAATAAACGAGCGGCTGGGATGAAACCTGAGGGGTGGTTTGCAGTTGAAATGGGAAGTGGATATCGTGGGTTAAGAAAGGGGGTGACGGGATAAAATAGAATGAGAAAAGATAACTGAAATTAACTGGGATTTCGTACCTCGGGGTCTCGCAGCAGCACACTGTGAATGATTGTCAGCCTGGATTCTCTCACAATACAAGCAATGACTGAAAAATGAGAACCTCTGCCCCTATTTATAACGAGAGGGATGGTTGGCCACCCGGCGTGAACGGCTATGATTGGCTCTTACACTCGGTGTCCTAAAATACTAAATACAAGCTCAAATAAAAAAAACAAAATACATATAAAATGTACAACGACGCTCCGAACACGGTCTCAGATTGCCGATCCGATCAATGCATCTCATGCAAATATGCAAAAACGGGTCCCGCTAAGTGGTGGCCCCATATCCTCCATCGATCACGACCGCATAGTTGATCCCCATCACAAGGTGTCTTCGAATGAGCGGTCGTGCGGAAGCTGCCGCACGGTCGGATGGGCCCGTACGGCGGCAGCCACACAGCCGAAGCGGTCATGAGCGGTCGTGCGACGGCTGTCGGCACAACCGGACTGGGTCGTGCGGCGGCGCCCGCACGGCCGGTCGAGGCCGTGCGGTGGCGGTCACACGGCCGAACGACAGTCGTGCGACGGCGACCGCATAGATGGGGTGGCCGTGCGGCGGGCGCGGTTGGGGTGTGTGTATTCTCGGCTCGACGATGGTGGGCGGAGTGGTGTTTTTGTAGTGGGTGGTTTCCTCGTCCCCCACTAATGACATTACTCACAATGGGGGAAGTGTGGTTATTCGCACCCCCATTATGATGGTGAATCGGCTCTTCGCAGCCCGATTTTCCTTTATAAATTTAGGGGTACCTATCAATTTCCCTCCAAATCTTCGGAGTCCGCGGCTCATGCAAGAGGAGTGCGAGGATTTTCCAATTTCTGCTCGTTGCAGCTCGGGTGGAAGTTGCGGAAGCGGGGGGTGCGCCAAGCCATGCCGGAGGTAAGAGTTTCTGAATGCATGTGGGCAAAACGACGCGAGTAGGCGGAGGGTCCGTCCGTTGGAGGGAGAGAGTCGTGCAGGCTCGCAGTCCGAGACGAACGCGCGCTTGGGCGCGCTGCGCGGTCGTGCGGTCGGACGGCAGCGTGTCCGCGCGACTAGGCGCGGGTGCTGGCCGTGCATCTTGGTGCGTCCATGCGCGCGTTGGGGCGGCTTGATGCGGCAGCGCGCACTGACGCGCTTCATGACTGTGCGCCCGCACTCTTTGGCGCTCCGCGCGGCCTAGCATCCGCGCGCGTTGGTGCGGCCTCCCTCTTTGGCGCTCCGCGCGGCCTTGCAGTCGTACACCTTGGCACTCAGTGTGGACATTCAGCACAATTTGGCCGCGCAGCCACTCTCTTTTGCTTCATTTTGCTGCTAGGCGCAGTCGCGTGCTTGGGCAAAATTGCGCTGGTGCTTTGTTCCCGGGAGTTCACGGGAGAACTTTTTTGATTTTTTACTTTAAATATTTTTTGACTTGGTTTTTCAAATCTTACGGCCTTTTGATTTTTCAGGTGACGAGACGAGGTGCTCAAGCGAGACCCGATGAGACTGCGCTCCACCCTTAGTGGCGCGCGGATTGACGCATGGAGAAAGCGCTACGGGTTACCTGCGAGTGTAGAGGTGAAGATCCCGCGTGCGGAGGAGCGCGCGCAAAATCCTCCAACTAGTTGTATTACACTCTCATAGGGTTGCTTGAGTCGGGGTTCCGTATCCCGCCCTCGGAGGAGCCTATTGAGATTTTTAAGTTTGGCGGCGTGTCGATCTCTCAGTTTACACCTGCTGGGATGACGAGGATCATGGGGCTAATCGTGTTCTTTTGAGAGCGCGGTTCACAATTCTCGTTGGAGGTGTTTAAGGATTGGTGCGAGATCTCTACTGATGCGGGAGGTCGGATTGAGATTCACAACAATAAGAGATGACTTCATTTCGAGGATCGCACCGACTATCGCCACGGGGGCGCATTGTACGGATATGTTCGGAACGCCTGGGAGCTGCCTGAGCTGTGGAGGACGCTTCCTGGGCGTTCTCGCTGCGTACCGGGGCGGGAGATCGATTTCATGCCCATCCTAGGCTTTGTGGACCCGGTCGCCCCGGCGAGGTCTCTCTTCCGCATTCGTACTTTTGTAGAGGAGAGGAGATTGTTGCCATGTGGCCTTTCTTCGGATGCTGAGCGAGACGCTGCCCGTACCTTTGGATCGTGATAAGAAGAGGAAACTGGTGTTCAAGTGCTGGGAACCTGGGTCGGCTCCCATCTCTCCTGGGTCTCGGAGCCATATCGACGAGGCGGGTCCTAGCAACCCCACGACGGAGGTTGTCCATGCTGATGTCGACGTTGAGGAGATCTTGGTCACTCCTGTTGCTGAGCGGCCCTCTCGGGACAATCTTCCTCCCCCTCCTTTGGTGGTGGCAAGAAGAATCTCTTCTTCATTGCAGGCGACGACCTCGGCAATAAGTAAGTTTACCTCAGTTTGTGCTTACATAGTTTGTTTTGCCACAAGCTCTGATCTTTCTTTTCTTTTGCAGATTGGAGAGTTGAACAACATTTGCCACACTTGGAATGACTGTTATGTGGGCCTGAAAGGCGGGTATTTTTCTCTTCAGGAGAAGCTACGTGGGGAGAAGCATGCACTGTCTGATTTTAAAAAGAAGGGGGAGCGTGACACTTCTCGCATTCAGCAGATGGAGTCCGATCTGGCTTCCTCTCGGGCCGAACTTGAGAGACTGCAGGGAGAGCATAGTGCGGACAGAGCACTTGCTCAGGATGCCCTTCGCCAGTTGGCGGAGGCCCAGGGAGAGATGTTTCGTCAGGATGGCGAGGTAGGGTTCTTGAAAGGCGTGGTGGAGAGGCTTTCTTCCTTGGAGCAGGGTGTCGAGGAGACCAAAGCTTCAGGCGTCGCTGAGTACAAAGATTCCTTAGCCTTTATGCAGGGCGTTCTCAGCTCTCGGAGGAGATTTGTGGAGAGATCATGACTGTGGAGGTGGACCCCTTGCTGGAGTACGAGTGCGAGATCGCCTTCAAGAGGGGTATGGGGAAGACCCTCCGTATGATGGAGCTGAGGTTTGCAGCATTGTTGGTCTCAGTGTCGGAGACCTTTCCGAGGATGAGCGTTCTGATGTAGACATTTAGGGTTGATCTTTGCCTCTGTGTATCTTTGCTTGTATTTTGTTCTTTTCTTTTCACGCTTGTGGCTTATTTTTGTGGCTTCTTTTCAAGTTTGTGGCTTATTTTGATGCTTTTGTAGCTACCTTTCGCTTATAGTGCTTGATTTTGTGGATCTCATTGTTCCATTGCATTGCTTATGTGATGGCTTGTGGTTGCTTTTGTTCGGCTTGACGTGCTTGCGAGGCGCGAGTTCCCGGGCTCATGACTCGTTTGGAGTAGGCTTTATGTGTTGGTGAAGGGTTTTCCCGTTCGAACCAATAGCGCGGCCTAACCCGAATTTGTGGGCACTGACCGTGAGGGGGCAGGCCCCGGCGATGGCAGGGTGTAGACTTGTTGTGTTGGTGAAGGGCTTTCCCGTTCGAACCAATAGCGCGGCGTTATCCGAGTTTATGGGCACCGACCGCGAGGGGGGCAGGCCCCGGCGATGGCATGGCGTAGACTTGCTGTGGTGGTGAAGGGATTTCCTGTTCGAACCAATAGCGCAGCCTTACCCGAGTTTGTTGGCGTCGATCGCGAGGGGGGCCGGCCTCGGCAATGGCAGGACGTAGACTTGTTGTGTTGGTGAAGGGTTTTCCCATTTGAACCAATAGTGCGTCCTTACCCAAGTTTGTTGGCACCGATCGCGAGGGGGCAGGCCCCGGCGATGGCAAGGCGTATACTTGATGTGTTGGTGAAGGGATTTCCCGTTCGAACCAATAGCGCGGCCTTGCTCGAGTTTGTGGCGTCGATCGCGAGGGGGCAGGCCCCGGCGATGGCAGGGCGTATACTTGATGTGCTAGTGAAGAGCTTTCCTGTTCGAACCAATAACGCGGCCTTACCCGAGTTTTTTGGCGCCGATCGCGAGGGGAGAAGGCCCCGACGATGGCAGGGTGTAGACTTGTGCTGGAGAAGAGCTTTCCCGTTCGAACCAATATCGCGGCCTTACCCGAGTTTGTTGGCGCCGATCGCGAGGGGGCAGGCCCGGGCGATGGCAAGGCGTAGACTTGTTGTGCTGGTGAAGGGATTTCCCGTTCGAACCAATATCGCGGCCTTGCCCGAGTTTGTTTTCTTAGTGAAGATTGTTAGAACCAAAATACGATAATAATCATTGAAAGATAGTTGCGAGAATTATAGTACACGGCTTGTTACAAAATGAAATACAGAAAATCATTGATAAAAGCGGCGCAGTTTCTGCGTATTCCAGGTGTGAAGGAGAGTCTTTCCTTCAGACATTCTGAGCTTGAATGTCCCGGGCTTCACGACCGCGGTGACGACTTAAGGACCCTCCCATGCTGGCGACAACTTTTCCTTTTGTGGTCCCTTGTCGGTTGCTTCAATGCTTCTGAAGACGAGGTCCCTGGCGTTGATTAGTCTGGGCTTTACCCTTCTGTCGTAGAGCAGGGTCATGCATCTTTGGTAGACGGCGATGCGTTGGGCGGCTGTATCCCTGACTTCTGAGACCAAGTCAAGGTTCTACCGGAGTAGCTCGTCGTTCTTCTCGGGGTCGAAGGTCAGCATGCGGGTACTTGGAACGCCGATGTCGACGGGGATGACGGCTTCAGTGTCGTAACAAAGATTGTACGGCGTCTCTCCGGACGGAGTCCTCTCCATGGTGCGGTACACTCATAGTACCTTCGGGAGTGCGTCCACCCACTGCCCTCCTGCCTCCTGCAGGCACGTCTTCAGCCCCTTGAGGATGGTGCGGTTTGTCACTTCCACCAGGCCATTTGTTTGCGTATGAGCCATGGCCGTGTGGCGGAGATTGATCTTCAGGTCCTCGCACATCTTTGTGAACGCCCTTCCCGTGAACTGACTGTCATTGTCGGCGATGATCACTATCGGGATGCCAAAGCGGCAGACGATGTTCTTCCAGACAATTTGTTTGGCGTTCTCTTAAGTTATTTTGGCAAGGGGCTCAGCTTCTACCCACTTGGTGAAGTAGTCAATAACTAGGATGATAAACTTTCTCTTTCTTTGTCCGGCGGCCGCACGGCAGGAGGTGGTCGTGCGGTGGTGGGCACACGATCATGCGCCGGCGGCCGCACGGCCGGAGGGAGCCATGCGGCGTGCCGCACGACCGAGAGGGGTCGTGCGGCGGAGGCCGTTCAGTCAGAGAGGTCGTGCGGCGGCCGCCGCATGGCCTGGCCGGACGGGTCCGTGCGGTCGGACGGGTCTGTGCGGCGGCGGCCGGACGGGTCCCTGCGGCGGCGGCCGGACGGGTCCCTGCGGCGGCGGCCGCACGGCCGGACGGGGCCGTGCGGCGGCGGCCGCACGGCCGGAGCGGCCGCATGGCCGGGGTGACCATGCGTCGGATGCGGTTGGGGTGAGTGTGGTCTCGGAGTGGCGTTCTGGTAGTGGGCGGTTTCCTCATCCCCCACTAATGGCATTACTCATAATGGGGTAAGTGTGGATATTCGCACCCCCATTATGATGGGGAATCGACTATTCGCAGCCGATTTTCCCTTATAAATTTAGGGTACCCATCACAGCTATAGTTGTATTTTAAGTGCGACAGTTGTGCTGAATAATTTAGATTAATTCATATCAATTTTGCATTGTGCTAAAGCTAAAAGTTCTACTGTAGTTTTGGCAATTTGGTCTTCTGACTTCACGTCACTTGGCATTTGTTATACCATGCTTAGTTAAATTTGGAACATCAAAATATATGTCAACTTAGGATTTCAACAATGAACACCTATAACCACATGGATATAATTTAACATTTCAAGATAGATAGTAAAATAACTTCATAGTAGAAATATTACATCAAGATACTAATGTCCTGGTAAAATGACTAGTTAAAAGAATAAACTGAGCATTAACATGATCAAAATTGCGATGCATGAGACCAATTACCAGTTGTATGTGCCCTTTCACAGGAATACGCAAGCGACTCTTGACAGCTTGGGAATCATCAATACTGAGGCTTCTTTTCAATTTTTGATGTTTGCTCTTATTTGATGATGAACTATCCGCAAGATCGATCGCAGCATAGTATAGCAAGGAACTGTCCTCATCAATACTTGTTACAGAAAAGGGAAGTTTCTGAGTCTGTGGTGAAAAACTGCCACAACTAATATTGAGAACAGCTAGAAAACCATCAATTCTCTGCTATAAGATTCCAAACAGAACAGGAAAATTAATAAAGAGCGTGATCCCACTTGATATGAATTATTAATCAAGTATTTAAGCACATAAGATATGGCTAGGGAGTTGCACACCTGACTGGCTTTTCCTGATGAAAATCTACCTGACAGAAGGGACTCCTCAAATGAACCAATTAGCGACCGCCTGACCTGAACACTTAAATTTCTTACTGATTTAATGCAACGCGTGGTGGCAGACTCTGGACTCTCCCAGTTCCTTCCCAATTGATAACCTACTGGGGTAGATAAATAAGATTCATCATGCAACTTATTGTCATTTTCAAATGCCTTCTTTGGACTAAAGTCAAAAGCTTTTAATGATACTGGATTGTCCGGCGCGCTTACATCTCCAGAATCTTCAGACTGTTTTAGAATCAGAAATTCATTTTCAATCCTACTGCATATATTTTTTGGTGCTCCTAAAATATCTACTCTTTCAGACCATTTAGGACCAAGAGGAGATAAAGAGAGTGGTGGGGAGTTAACCAGCTTGGGCGAGATGGAACTTATGCTAGAATATCTTACCTGTCTATCACTAGTTTTAGTGACAACTTGAGTAGTTGGCTGATCAAACAAAGAATAAACATCCTTATTATGAAGAAAAGGACCATCAGTGAATACAGCCGAACTAAAGCTACTATTTTTGCACGCACTAGTCCACTGTGGATACCGTGAAATTGCATAAACCAAAGCATCAGTATCATTAACACTTGTAATATTGGCTTTCTTACGATCATGTGATGCAGACATAAATCTCCTAAATGTTCCATCAGAGTGTATGCTACTATCACCAGCCACGCCAATATCTATTAGATCGCCATCAAAATGCTTGTGAAGCATGCCATTCATCGGAGATAACAACCGTTTTCTCATTTGAGGCACATTTGATTCAGCTAAACTGTCAGAAGAACAGTCGCAATTAGTCACATCCGGTGCAACATTTTCCGACCCAAAAGTACAGCATTTGTGGCTCGATTCAAAACCCACGATCCTCATCACTGGTCTTTGAGCATCCTGTCCAACTTTAGGAACTATCCAACCCCTTGTATCCTTGCAGTCAATCTTAAGACCTTGAAAGTTTGTAGTTCCATCCGTGGCACTCTTACACTTTAATGGCCCATCTACTTTTGGGAGATCATGTGTAGTTCTCCATTGAAAATCACTAATAGAGGAGTATGTAGGGTCACTTGATGACCAATTACTTGTGCTACCTACATGTAACCTATCTATATCACAGCTACCAATTCCACCAAACCTAGGTGGGACTGAAACCAATGTGCTCAGTGATGTCGGCACTTCATTAGCTACACTCGAAGGGAGTTGGGGCAATCCCATTGCAGAACCCCTAATCACAAGAGTGAGTCAATATATGCAAGCACAAGTTCCCTTCTGGTTCCAAAACCTGAAGAAATTCTGTGTATTCTTCGACTGGGATTTATGTCCTCCACCGCAAATGAAATTCACTGATCTCCAGTTCAATGATTTAATCAGAGCTGCACTAGTGAACAAATATCAAATCCAAATAATAATACAAGGAAATATGAATTCATATTCCAATGCTTTAAATCTGAAAATCACCCTGTTTCTAAAACTTCTCGGTCACCAAGCATCCATAAGGTCGACAGCAGTACATTCATCAAACTCATCAATCCATATGCTGTGAGATGAATAAATCTTTTAATTGCAATGCAGGAAGTGGCATCAGTAACTTGTTGATTTTCCATAAACCAAATTAAAACCCTGGAAAAAATTGAGGTATTTAAGGAATGAGAATATTGAGATATATATATATAACCAAGTTAGATGCATTAAAGCGAAAAATACTACTTTGAAAAGGTATTAAATTAGAGTTTTCAGGGGGAAAATGTCTTCTGTAAGAGCTTATGAATGGAATACTATGATATATTATCTATGATCAAAAAGAGCCCACTGAAATTAATTTTAAAAAAGATACATAAAACTAAGATTTTATGCTTTGATAAGATGCCTATTAGATTTTTGACAGTTGTGATAATATTGTAGTAGTTTGGTTGACAAATATTTTAAGGTAATTTTAGATGGAAGTTAGCCTATGCCGGTCCCAAGCCCGGATGAAAAATGGTGAGGATTGTGTTAGGTAGACGGCCAACGTAAAATTTAGTCACTCATATGAATATGAATCGTTTGAGAAATTGTGCAAAAGCTAAGTTGTTCCTCGTAAGGAACACGTCGTATGGTTTGAATGCGGCGTCTTGGCAAGGACCGTTGCACCTCCAATAGGACTTGGGTGTAGTGTTAAATATGCAAGAGCCCTCGCATATTAGGTGTCCTAGAAAAGTAGAACGTAGGATTTGTGATCGACTTAGGTTTGAAAGTTGGAATATAGTACGCTAACGGAAAAATCTATGAAAGTAGTTGATACGATGATTAGAAGAAAAATAAATATTTTATTACAAGAGACTAAATGGGTGGGTAAGAAAGCTAAATTTTTAGACAATTCAAATTTTAAATTATGGTACGAAGAAAAAAAATAAAACAAACAATAAAGTAGGTATTATTGTGGATACTACTTAAATGGATGAAGTTGTTGGGGTAAGTAAAAAAAGGTGATTGAATCTTAGCTCATAAATTGGTCGTAGGATAATCACTATTAATGTGATTAGTGTTATGCGCTACAAGTAAGATTAAGTGATTAAAGTGCAATTTTGAGAAGACTTACATGATTTGGTAAGAGAAATCTCACAAAGCGAGAAGATTTTTGATGCAGGACTGGCATCGCACCAGCTCCTGCCACCCTGTTGCCCGGCTTCGCACCAGCCCAGGGGTCCCACCGAGAATCCACCCGATGGGCTTTCATCAGGTCCGCGGACCGTCACCTCAACCCATCCTCGGCCCCACCACAGGGCCGATAGGTTGTTGAGGTCGGGATTCGATCCCCCGACCTCCTGGATAAAGAGCTTTCAGGCAAGCTCTCATCACCAACTGACCGCGGGTCAGTTGGTGATAAGGCCTGTTATGAGAGGTTCTTATCAAGGAGGTCTGGGGATCGTGCCCCAGCCTCAACAACCCGCCACGCTGAGAACAGGCGCGGAGACAGGTTGGGGTTCCTGGACTGCAGTCCTTCTGGCAGGCGTGCTTAGTCGTGGTCCGCTAGCTGGTGTGATGCCATGGCGGTCGGGGCCCCGACGTCCTGCATCAATTTTCATAGGAGGAAACTTAAATGGATATATAGGGAAGGAAAATACGGATTATACAAATGTTCATGAAGGATTTGGGTAGGAAAAAATGAAGAAGGAAGAACCATTTTAGACTTTGTTATAGCGCATGAGCTAATTGTGACAAATACGTTATTCATGAAGAGGGAAGAACATTTAATTACGTTTAAGAGCGGACCATATAAGTCATAAATTGACTATTTTATGACTCACAAAATGGATAGAAAAATCTGTAAGGATTGCAAAGTCATACCAGGAAAAAGTTTGACAACATAACACGGGCTAGTGGTGTTGGATGTGCAAATTAAATATAGTAAATTTAAGAGAAAGACAAAAGTGTTGCCAAAAATTCGGTGGTAGAACTTGAAGACAGAAAAATATGTTTTAAGGCAGACCGTTGTTATGAAACTAATTTAAGATCCTTATGTTGATCCTAGTGTCACATGGGAAGTTATGTTTTCATATTTAAGGATAAGTGAAAAGAATGTACTTGGAGAGTCAAAAGGTCATGCACCCCTACTTAAAGAATCTTGGTGGTGGAAAGAGAAAGTGCAAGACAAAGTGAGGACAAAGAGGGTTAGTTATAAATGACTCGACGCTTGTAGGAATAATGAAAACTTGGCAAGGTAAAAATTCGTTAAGAAAGAAGCTAAAAAGACAATAAATAAAGCTAGAAATCGAGCTTAGGAAGAATTTTGCAAGCGACTATATACCAAAAATGGAGAGCGTGATATATATAAAATTGCTCGACCTAGAGAGAGAGACAAGGGATTTAAGCTAAGTTAAATGCATAAAGGATTAAACAGATAAGGTTTGACGGATGATGTGGCTATTAAGGAGTGATGAAAAAGATATTTTTATTAACTCTATAAAGAAGAAAAAGATAATGAACTGAGCTTGGAAGAGTTCAGTAAATCGAAAGAGTATAGGAACATAAGTTTTTATCGTAAAATTAAAGCATCGAAAGTAAATGATGCTCTGAAGAAAATGAAAAATGCAAAGACGATTGGGTCAAACGATATACCCATCGAAGTATGACAAAATGTCTGGTGAAGGAATTTGATGGCTTACATATTTTTTCGATAAGATACTGAACTTAAAGAGGATATCAGACCAATAGAGAAAGTATTTTGGTACTTTTGTATAAGAATAAAGGAGATGTACAAAATTGTGTCAATTACAGATGAATTAAATTAATGAGTCATATCATGAAACTATGAGAACGAATAATAGAGAGAAGAGTAAGACGAGAGACTAGCATCTCGGAGAATTCATTTGGATTCATGTTAGGGCGGTCAACCATGGAAGCTATACACCTCTTGAGAAGACTCATTGACAACTATCAGAAAGAAAAAAAAAAACAAAATTTGTATATACTATTTATCGATCTTGAGAAGGCTTATGATAGGGTTCCAAGAGAGGTCTTATGGAGAGTCTTAGAAAAGAAAGGTGTAAATGTATCATACATTGACGTAATCAAAGATATGTACACAAATTCAGTGACGAGTGTGAGAACATCTGAAGGATTAACACAAGGATTCTCTATCACTGTTGGCTTACATCAAGGGTTAGTTTTAAGCCCCTATCATTTCACCCTAATCTTAGATGAGCTCACCGGACACATCCAACAAGCAATACATTGGTGTTTATTGTTTGCAGATGATATTGTTTTGGTCGATGAGACACGCGAGCGTGTAAACGTGAAATTTGAATCATGGCGAGGCACTTTAGAAAAAAAAGATTTTAGGTTAAGCAGGATAAAGATGGAGTAAATGGAGCTTAAATTTAGTAGTGCAAGAAAGATGGATGACTCTGTCATTAAGTTGGGTGATCAAGATATTTCTCACAGTGAGTGCTTTAAATATCTGGGATCGATAGTTCAAAAAGATGGAGGTGTAGATAAAATGTGATACATAAAATACAAGCATGGCTGAAGTGCAGAGGCGCGTCTGGGATCTTATATGATCGTAAAGTACCATTAAAACTTAAAGACAAGTTTTACAGTACTGCAATTAGACCAGCGATGCTTTATGGTTCTGAGTGTTGGGCAGTGAATTATGTACATGAGCAAAAAATAGGATTTGCGGAGATGAGAATGCATAAAATTAGGAATGAATGTATCAGAGATAAGACAAGAGTGGAACCAATTGTAGAGAAAATGCGAGCTCGATTAAGATGGTTCGGACACCTACAAAGGAGACCATTAGAGCCACATGTTAGTCATTGTGAGAGTTTAGCCACTAGACATAAAAAGGGGAGGGATAGACAAAAAAAGACTTGGAATGAAACTATATGGAAAGAAATGATGTACTTAGGCATTAGTGAGATTATGACTAAAGATAGGGCATAATGGCGACAAAGGATCCATGTAGTCGACGTCATTATGGTGGGATAAAGGCTTGAGTGTTGTTGTTGTAATTTTATAGATTAAGAGGATGTTAAATGGCTGACTATAAAAGACGCATTTTAGTGCAAGCACTAAATAACAAAGGAGATATTCAAGATTATACTAATTATAAAGGAATCAAATTTATGAGTAGGATAATGGAAGTACATGACAGAGTTATAGAGCATAGTGTCACAACAGGCAAGGGCAAGGCGTGTTGTGACATATTGAATAAATGAATAAGGTGAGACTTTGTGCGTCATCAATGAGAAAACAATCACAAAATTATGCTGGGGAAAATATGTCACGGGGTGCGAGTTTATGGCGCAACAGCGACTTAGGGTTGCACTCCAAAAGGAAAAAGTCTCCAAAATGGTGGGGAGAATTCTTGAAGATGAATGGAGATCCAAAGACTATGTTGGAGCAATGAGGCAACATCTGAAAAGCTTGGAGCGTATCTTATGGAAGAGTCTAGATATGGAGGAATCTAAATCTTTCTTAAGAACTCTAGGTGTGGAGTATTCTAGAACAGTGTGAATATTTTTAGATTATTGTAGGGTGTAGTGAGTTTTGGGTTGTTCTTATGTGCAGTATAATCCAGAATATTGTGGATGGTTAATGAGTCTTGTAATGTGTAGAACAGTTTAAAAAGGTTGTGTTCGTCGAAAAGTCAAGCTTATTATAGTCCGGAAAGAAAATCCTTATGGCCTATAAAAGGGAAAGGACCCTCCCATTTTTAACCAACTAGGAATTCATCCAACCGCCCAAGTAGTAAGCTAGCAATGGAGTTCAAGTGTCGAATTCAAAGTCGTTCATGTGTGCTCTCTTCTACATATATCTGTGTGTATTAGGTTGTCTGTTTGTGAGGGAAAAATAACTTAGGAGCTGGGATCCTAAGGCCGCATGCCTGTGGAGCATGAGGAAACTCCAACCCGTGACAATAGGCTTAGAAAAATTATGTAAATTTCAGAAAATTGATATGATTCCATTTGAGGAAGATATATTATGTATGCAATTTTTTGTATTATGATAATTAATGGAAATATATAGAGCAAAAACATCTTTATATAACTTATGATCTTTATAAGGCATACGATCAAGTAACATGAGATTTGAACGGGTATTTATTAAGGAAGAATTTGAGAATCATGTACTTTGAAATTTTAAAAGATATGCATAATGGAGCATTTATTGTGCTTCACCAATGCTCTGGATGCTGAATGAAGGAAGCATGGTTATGTGCACATAAATCAAAATGGATTCTTGGGTCTGCCCTCTCTGATGTCTTTGACTTTGATTTGAGGGCATGATTCCGCAGCAAACGCGATGGTATAGGGGCCACTATTTCAGTGGTACTCTGTGAGCAGCCACTTTGTGCATTTATTGTCAAAGGTTAGGTCTTTCTCCTCTGAGAGAAGCCACTTTGTGCATAGTGCCAAAGGTTAGGTCTGTTTCCAATCTTCCCCCGCCCATACCCCCAATGATTGGGGACTATATGGGTTCTGTTATTGTTGTTGTTGTTGTATGCATAATGGAGCATTAAATAGTATCAAAAGTAATTGTGGAATAACCAAAGAATTTTTAATTATAGTGAGTCTAAAATCTAAATCAATGATTAACATTGAGTTCATATTTTTTGTAATAATTATGTAGATGCTTACAAAAGATATCCCAGGTGAGGTGCATTCATATACATTTTATTGGAAATAATAATAAAAGATATAGGATATGCATGTGAGACGGTAAGCAGATCAGAAAAAGACAATCCCGATGGCTGCTTGCGTGAGAAGAAGATGACTTCGACAGGTACTCTAATTTGGTATCAGAACGTTAACACATATTCCTTCTTCTAGGATCGCCGTCGACGGTGGCTGCTTATAGTGCTTGTGTTAACTGATCACGTTGTACAGTGCTTGCGTTCCCTCTTCCAGGATCGTGGTCGATAGTGGCTGCTTCCAGCACCTGCGCCAAAGTCGATATCGTCGTCAACCCTTGTGCTCGATGTATTGTGATCACTTGTGGGGACAACAAGGCAAGACAGACATATCGTATCTAAGTGTTATAAGCTTCATGGCAGACCACCTTGAAAGAATTTATTGAAATTTGAATATTACTCTAGAATTGGTAAATAGAGATAAAACTTTTTTTCTCAGATCACATAATATTTCTGCAAACCAGATTTAAGAACACCAACATTAAACGGAGATAGAAAGATGCAAGAATTAAGAGCTAAGTTATAGAGAAGTGCATATAGATGACACATTTTTATAGAGGTTTCACTAATCAAATGGGTACTATCCTTCACAGTTCTTTGCAACCATGTCTTACTCCATTTTTCTGAACTTCTTTCTCTCCTCCGCCTTTCCCTTGGGCTGTTTCAAGTCCTGCTCCTTTATGCAATTTGGTCACTCTTTCTACAGTAGAAGCATTCAATTTCATCATCTTTATTCTTATTATCATATCTTGAGCTTCTGGAGCCTTTATTCTTGCTCCTGCATCTAGAAGAGTAATTCTTCTTCCAGCCAAATAACTTGCTGGCCAAGAAACTGATCTCCGCATCTATGTAGGAGGTCAATGGCCTTCTTTCTTCTGAGACAACAAGAGCCACCTACTTCTGTGGAGTTGGCTTGATTTAGGTGGTTGCTTCTTCTTCTGCTTTGTCATAGGAGATAGCCAGCTCAAAGGATAGGAGCCTTCCATAAAGAGCATTAGGGGTGATCACTCTTACTAGTCTAGTTTCTTTAATAGCTCAGGAGTATGGTAGATATCCCTTGGTTAGGTTCTTGAGTAACTTGTCATTTATTCTTCATCAGAGATTTCTCTTCCATAAATTTTTAACCCATTTATGATGGTTGTGTATCTCTTATACTAATCCACCACTGCTTCACCAACCTTCATCTTGAAATTTTCATATTGGCTGATGAGGTCAACCTTCTTGTCCTTCTTAACATCCTCACTTCCTTCTGTCATAAGAGTGAAAGCTTCTCGCATCTCCTTTACAGATGTGCAGTTCATCGCATTCTGATACTGCTCATCAAAAAGTGTTGAAACAAAGATGTTCATGGATTTTTCATTGTAGCCAAGTATCTTCTTATCTTCATTAGTCCATTGATGTCTGGGTTTATGACATCAGTCTTTGTGGCTGCATCAATCTTCATAAGAGTGAAGGGACCTGTTAAGATGGATTCAAATATGTCCATATCAATAGAGTTTATATACAGCCTTACTCAAGACTTCCATATGGTAAACTTATCTAAGTTGCACATGGGATGTCTGGAAGTAAAAGCATAGTCTCTTTGTTGGGACATTTTGTGATTTAGAATCTTCTACAAGTAGTATTCAACTATTTTAGTTCTTGTTTCACCAAGGTTTTAATTCTTAAAGGTGAACCTAGCTCTGGTACCAATAGAAAGAATTTACTGAGATCTGAATATTACTTTAAAGGGAGGTGAATAGAGATAAAAACTTTATTCTCAAATCACAATAACTAAATCACACAATATTTCATCAAACCAAATTCAAGATCACAAATATTAAATATAAATAGAAAGATGCAAGAATTAAAAGCTAAGCTATAGAGAAGTGCATTCAGATGACACAAATATTTTTATATAGGTTCCCCTAATCAAATGGGTACTCCTCTCTTCCACGGCCTGTGGGATCACAATGCCTTCACCAAGGCGACGAGTCTTTTTGCATAGGAGACTCCAACCTCCTTAATCTTTTCACATAGGAGATCAAATCCTTCTTAGATCTTTTGGTAGGAGATCATATAACATTTACAGCAATTTCAAGAATGGGAGTACTTAGAAAAGCGGGAGAATTCTTCTAGCTATGTCTCAGAAAAAAGAAAGGCAATTTTCAGAGAGGAAGAAGAAAGAATTATAGAGAGACGGAGAGAGGAGAGACAGAGAGCTATTCTTTCTTGTTCTTGCAGAGGTATATATAGGTATTCTTTTTCCAAGATCAAGTAGGAAGACAACAACACGAGATCTGTTCCTTTATTGTCGAATTTTCCTTCTATATATTTTTCATATATGCCCCTCTAGAAATGGCAAATTCTTCATCTCTAAAATCTCCTTCCTTAATCAAGAAATCACCTTATAGATTTTTTAATTTCTTCCTGGAAAAGAAATCCTAACGGGTCGAAAGAAATCCCATCAAAAATCTCCTTTTAAATGCTTCATGCGTCGATTTACAATTCGACGCAAGGTTATGTGCGTCGACTTGAATTGTTAACAGCACTCCTCGTGCTCTGACTTAGAACTTCTTCATGCGTCGATTTCTTCTGTGTGCTCTGACAAAGAAATCGACTTACAAAGCTTCCTTCATCTCCTTCTTAAATCTGAGCTCTGAGTTGGATGTGCTTTGAATTCTCATAGCGTCGAATTAGTTCGCATACAATTAGACGTACGTCGATATCAAATTGACGTTTTTGCCTTGCCTTCATGAACTCTGATACTTTATCCATCAGCAAAGAAAAGTGCATTAAACACCTGCAAGGTTAAACTTGGTTCTTCGATCCTAATGCCACTTAAGTTCACTTATGTAACCCACTGCTTGTGTTTCCTCTACTTCGTATACCTAGATCATTCACTCGGGTGACTCTGATCATATGACATGTAATCCAATTTTTTTTCTCTCGAATGCTTATAACACTAATTCATCTTTTCCTCCCATTTGTCTTGTTGATGGTTCCATCGCTCATGCCAAGGGTATTGTGACTACTACCTCATATCCTGGCTTAGATCTTCATGGCACTCTTTATGTACCCAAATTTCCTATGAGTATTTTATCTGTTAGCCAACTTACCAAAGTTGTAAATTGCTCTCTGAGTTTTCTCCTCACTTCTTGTGTCATACAGGACATAAATGTTGGGTTTTCTACAACCATACATCATATGTAGGCGCAGCGGAAATAAAGAAAACAACCCAAAAGAGTTTGGATCGGGCCATGAACATTGAATCAAGAAGTTAATCAAAATACTAGGCATAAATTACCTTAGTGGAGTTGGATCGAATCCAACCTAGGTGCTCCAAGATGAAATCTGAATTTCTGCCTTTAGTTCTTCAAGGATCGAAATAGATCGATCTCTCTACAGAAGTCCACACAAGCGATGAAGAACCCTAGCTTCTTGTCGTACAAGAACTAGGTCGGAGAAGGAAGCTCTCAACGTCCTCACGGACTGCTAGGTCCGATCCAGAAGAGGAGGCAACCGGCGGCGACGTCTATCGGCGGCGGAACGACGATCGGCGGACGGAACGAGAACAGCCGGAACGCTTCCGTCGTTTCTCTCTCGCGAAAAGGCTCGACCTGAAAAACCATGTAAATCGAAGCCCTAATCACGTCCTTTTATACGCAAGGCATAAAATCGACTATCCGCAGACCAGAGGGAAAAACAGAAAATCTGTCCAGATTTACATTCGCCTAATTCGACTAATGATATTCGCCGAATTCGACTAATGACATTCGCCGAATTCGACTAATCATTCGGCTATATAAATTCGGCGAAACCATTTCGTCGAACTGACCGGATTCGGCTAAACCCTTTAGTCGAATCTGTAATAAATTCGGTTAATCATATTAGCCGAATTTCATTAGTCGAATCAACATAATTCGGTTAATCACATTAGCCGAATTTGACATAATTCGGTTAAACCCTTTAGCCGAATTTGTCATGAATGAATCCATTCGTTTAAACCCTTTAAACGATTTCCCGTTGAGACATTCTCAACTTAATTCCAAGCAGTCACATGATTGGTCCTCCACTCATATCCAATATGAGTAAGGCCAACACAATCCTTTCTCCAATTTCTCCAAACGCTTTTATGTGCGACCCTATAGGCTCATATTGCGTTAGCAGCAAGCCAAACTGTTGATTGCTTTGAGATCGCCTCAGAAACTCCAACAATAAAGACTGGGAGGATGATTGGTACATGGATTGAATATGGTGAGTTTTACTACTTAAGCGTGACTTTTACTGTCTGACATGCCTATACGACCTTTTTGTTGCTTCATTACATTCATGTTCATCCTTCCCTTGTCAGAATGAAGTTGATTTTTCCCCAATTTTCTTGTGTCTAGATTAGAATGTGAAACTTGTGAGTATGGAAAGCATCAACATGTGTCACATCTTCCAAGGGTTATTATTATAGTCAATGGTCCATGTAAACTTATTCATAGTGATGTATAAGGTTCATGTCGTGCTACTTCTTTAAATGGTAAGAGATATTTTATAAATTAAGATTTCCCTCATGTTATATGGGTATTGTTTATTACATATTAAGATTTATACAAAGATTTCATTGTGTTCTGTGTTGAAATTGAAAATAAGTTTAATACCACCATTAAACCATTAGGAATGATAATGCTATGGAGTGTAAACAATCCAAAGTACTTTTTGATTATCTGTCTACTCATGGTATTTTACTTGAGACTTTTTATCCTCACACGCTTGCACAAAATGGTGTAGCTGAGCGAAGGAATCGTCGCCTTCTTGAATTCACTCATTCTATGATGCTCCACATGAATGCTCATAAGTGCTACTGGAATGATGTTGTTCTTACTGTTTGCTACTTAATCAATCAGATGTCTTCCTTTATTCTTGATAATGACATTCCTTGTCATGTTATGTTTTTTGAGAGAGAGTCATTTCCTCTTCCACTTCATATTTTTGGATACATTGGCTTTATTCATCACTATGGTCAAGGCATGGATAAACTTGGCCCAAAAGTCATTAAATATATAATTTGGGGATATTTACAAAGTCAAAAAGCTATAAGTGCTGTCCACAAAGGAAACTTTGTCTGTCCTAATGTCACATTTGACTTCACACCTCATTTTGGTGGAGCTCCCACTCATCACCTTCCTAAGTTTAACTAAGATCTCCCTTCTGTGCACTCTTCACCTGTGACATTTGAATCCACTAATGCTGAATTCCCTAATACTATCGAGTCTATTATTCTTTCTGATACCAATAATGTCATAGAGAAAGCCTCGATCATTCACACATACTCTCAGAGGAGGCCATGTAGGGATACTACAATTATTACTCGGCATTCATCTCTTCTATAATCTGAACTCGTGTTGTTAGGGTCTGATTCCACTCTTGAGCAACATATCAACCTTTGCAAAAATACTCGCGCTTGTACTAATCATCATGTTACAAATTATATCTCTTATGACTCTCTATCTTCCAAACATCGAGCCTTTTTGACTGCTTCTGTAGGGATACGGCGCAACCAACTGCACCAAAAGACCGGTCCGTTGGTCAAGGCGCCTACCGCTCCTTATAGAGTCGGCTATCCTCGGGCAGATCCACGGGGCAGTCAGTTAGACCCACGGGGGACACACACACCCTTCCGCTTCGAATAGCACCGCAGCGCCGGGGGCAATTCTGGCACCCCAACAATCCCCCCCCCCCAGAAACGACCCCGGGGTTTCGAACCCGCGACCCCCTCTGATACCACTTGTAGGGATACGGCGCAACCAACTGCACCAAAAGACCGGCCTGTTGGTCAAGGCGCCTACCGCTCCTTTATAGAGTCGGCTATCCTCGGGCGGATCCACGGGGCAGTCAGTTAGACCCACGGGGGACACACCCTTCCGCTTCGAATAGCACCGCAGCGCCGGGGGCAATTCTGGCACCCCAACAGCTTCTTCTTCTTTCTTTGTTCCTAACATGGTTTAGCAAGCCCACTTTTATTCTGAATAAAAGCAATATGGTGGAAGAAATTACTGCATTAGATATTAATTCCACGTGGGATTTTGATGTATTTTCCTAGGGGTAAATCCGCAATTGGGTGCAGATGAGTGTATAATGTCAAGATGAATCCAGATGGGTCTGTTGTTCGACTGAATTCCAGATTAGTTATAAAGGGCAACAACAAAACCTATGGGATAACCTACGATGAAACTTTTTCACGCATTGATATTAGCTACAATTAATCAATTGCCCATATCTCAGTTAGATACCACTAATGTATTTCTTCATTATGATCTTGAGGAAGAATTCTACATGGAGCAACCGCCTGGTTTCGTTGCTCAGAAGTATCGTGGTATGGAATGTAAACTAAAGAAGTCATTATATGATACTCAAACAATCACCCCGAACCTAGTTTGGAAAATTCTCAAGCACATTTGTCAAGTTTGGCCTACAGAACTGTAAGGTTCACCATTGTGTTTTCTATCAACACACAGAAGCATAGAGTATTATTGTTGTCATGTACGTGGATGATATTGTGATCAATGGTGAGGACAATAAGTGACTTTTAGAATTAAAAACATATCTTCATGATCACATTCAAACTAAGGAATTCGGTTAGCTCAAATATTTTTTGGATATATAGGGGCTCGCCGCTTCAACCATAAGCCTAATATTAGCAAAGAACATATATTATAGATCTATTGACTAAAGCAAAAATGCTTGGGTGCAAACATGTTGAAATACAATAGATCCAAACACTAAGTTGATGAAAAATGAAGGGGACTTGGTTGATAATCTAGTAAGGTATAAATGATTAGTTGGAAAACTAAACTACATTACTATTACAAGACTCAATATTGCCTTTCATGTTAGCGTGGTTCGTTTATGGTAACATTGACGACTCCTCACATGGATGACAGTATTCGTATGTTAAGATACTTAAAGGGAACTGCAAGAATAGGCATTATATAAAGAACAAAAAACTTTGAGATAAAAGACTTATCAGATGCAAATTGGGCTAGATAACCATTTGATAAGAGATCCACAACAAGATATTGTGTCTTTGTGGGGAGGAAACTTTGTATCATGGAAGAACAAAAAAACAGCATACCCTTGCAAGATCAAGTGCTAAATCGGAATATAGAATTATGGCCCATACTATTTGTGAGTTTGTGCGGCTTAAGAAATTAATTGAAGAATTGAGATATGTTGGAAGGTCTGTTATTGAGTTGATGTGTGATAATAAGGCGTCCATGTATATTCCATCAAATTTAGTGTTTCATGAATGTACTAAGCACATCGAAGTGGACTACTACTTTGTGAGCAAAAAACTTATGTAGGGTATGCTCTCAGCAAAATATGTGATGACAAATCATCAATTCATGAACATATTCACTAAAGCTTTAACAGGCAGTCACATCAAGTACATTCGAGACAAGTTGGACCTAATAAATTTGTTGGTTCTGGATTGAGGTGGAGTATTGGAAATAATAATATATTGTATTATTATTCCCTTTAATTTTATGAATCCTTAAGTAAAGATATAGGATATGTGTGTGAAACAATAAGCAGATCAGAAAAAAACTGTTCTTATGGCTACTTGTGTGAGAGGAAGACGACTTCGATAGGTGCTCTAATACATTCTTTGCGGATGATATGGTTCTAACCGGTGAGATATTTATTGAGTTAATTGAAAAATTAAAACAATGCCATTTTTTTAGAAGATAGAAGATATTCTTTTGTAGAACAAAGGTCGAGTACATTATATGCAATTTCAGTAGGATGTTATTAAAGATTATCAATCGATCTTGTCAGAAGATTAAGATATACTTATGTGTTATAGGTTCAAGTATTTACATCAATTATTCAGAAGAATGGAAATAGAAATGTGGATGTAACCTCTACAGTTAAGTCTAGGAGTTTAAATGGACATGTATCTGGGGAACTATGCGAAAAGATGAAATCCAAGTAATCGATAATCGAGTGTAGCGGAAATTAGAATGTTAAGATGAATGAGGACAAATTTATAAAAGCAAAATTAAGGAATGACTACATTAGATAAATAACGAGGGTGATATCTTCGAAGATAAGTTCATAGAAAATAGATTAACTGGATTGAACATTGTAACAGAAGCTTATGCAATGCATCAATTTGATCAGTAGATTAAGCTAATGTTGAAAGACTATACATGAAAAGATCTACACATAATGTAGCATGGCTGAAAATTGTTTAAGATGATTTACATAAACTAGATTTAACACATCAAATGGAAAGTGAGGATTGATGATGATGATGAGGTGGAGGATGAAAACCCTGAAGAAAAGAACAATAAGTGATAATTTGTGGTTTTGACCAAGGGTAAAGGCCAGATAATATATGATCGTCAGAGCACAACAGAGGTGAATTTTTTCTTTATGAATTGGGCTAAGAACCATGTCAATCATTCAACAGAAATCTCAACATTCGGGTGGCCTCAATCAAACTGCCGGATTAGTGGTATAATGTAAATCCAAATTTATGCAAATTTACTCACGATAAGCTTATGAGAACTGCCCAAAAGTCAGAAGAGAAACAAAATCAGAGTTAACAAATGATCACAAATAAAATAAAACACAACCTGCCATGGATGGATGAAGAAAAGGGAGATGGGATAAAATAGAAGCACCGCCTAGCATCCTGAAGTGAAAATCATTTACAAACAAAGGTTAAGATTATTCAAACTTAGATTTCGAGCATACACACACAATAAAGGAACATTTCCACACTGATCGATGATCGTCGTCGTTCATAAAGATGGAACTCGAAGAGACAGAAAAGGGCACCATGTCTGGTTCCGATTGAACTTTAGCAACAAAGTGAAGCATTCAGTTCAAAAAAAACATCAGTCAAAAGAAAATTCCATCAGAAACACGAATTACTAGATGGAAAGGGGAAATGGAAATCAAAACTACCTCCCGATGTCCAGTTTCACCGGTCTCAGGAGAAAATCAGAAGCATTAAAAAGCAAAAAAGAAAACAGAAGAAATGTGTAGCAATTAAACAAAACCCCTTCGGCCCAAAACCAAATAATCCCAACAATATAACTCAAAGAAGTTCCGTCCACGACACACATTCCTTCCGACAATCAAGCTTCGCCCATAGAAATCAACTGCAAAACCGGGACAGGGAATCGAAACAGGAAACCAAGGCGGGCGCATTCAGACGACTCCACCCACCTATGAAGCAGAACAATCGGAGCAGCTGACCGAACTGTTTAATATTTTACATTACTTTCCGATTGTACCGATTCAAAGATCAAACCCAATCCCCCCCTCCCTCTCTCATCCGTTAGTTCTTCCCCTTCTCCTCTTTCCTTTCCCCTTCGTGCGGTTCTCGAACCCCCATATATATATCTCTTCTCTCTCTCTCTCTCCCTCTCTCTCTCTCTCTCTCTCTCTCTTCTCCTTTCTCCTCTTGGTTACAGCATGGTTTTATATTTTTGCATCAATCGGTTTAATCCAGTAATTTCTGGTAATATTATATATATTTACATATAAATCGATAAGTTTTGCAGAGTTCAAGTTAATCCGCCGGACCACGTTTGCCGCTCCGCATGACTGCATCTGTCCAATGCGCAGAGGACTGCATGCAGCATTGCAGCTGTTGGACAAGTTAAAAAATTATTTATGAAACTAAATAAAGTTTTTCAAATAAACTATTATAACTTAAAATGTTGTTGTTTATTTGATTAGTTATGTAGTTGTAAAAAGTTAAAAATAAATATTTAGTTCAATTTCCATACAAATAAACTAAACAATAACTTATTAGGGAGTTAAGGCCAACTAAATATATTTGTTGCACATAAATAAATATGAATTAAAAAGTCAATTATCCATAAGATGATAATTAAGATGAACTTTTTCTACTTTAAAAAAATAAATTAATTAAATATTCATTAAAATAGATAACAAGATTTAGAATAAGATTTTACATAGAAAGAATTGGTAAAAAAGAGTGATAATAAGATTTAGAATAAGATATTACCAATTAAATACTAATACTCTAAATCAAGAAAATATATTGTTGATGCAAATACACTCCTATAGTTGCTCCACCAAATAAACTAGTAGGATTTCTTAACAAAATACGAGTTGGTAAATTAGTCGACTGGAAGATGATCTCTAAAGGGCCAAAATCTAATAAAGTTTATCTTATGGGGTATTTTTAGGAATGTAAATGATAAATTTTCAATAATTATTCTAAAGTCAAAGTGTGTTCCAAGAAATGATGTTTTTTTTCTAGAAAGAGAATTCATTTCTAGATAAACAAATAAGATAGAACTTGAAGAGAGTCAAGAACCACAAGATAATAATGAGCATGTATGTAACAGAACCTGGGCAAGAAAGACAAATCTAGTGTACATCTAGTAGATCACGTCTTAAGCATGAGAGATGAATTCCTCATAACTCAACAAGATGTTAAATGCTCATGGATCAAGATGAGCCTACTTCCTACCAAGATACTATAGATAAACCATAATCTGAAAAGTGATTGAGAACGTGAGATAAGAAATGGAATTCATGTAGCACAAGAATCTGTTCAAAAAACGCAAACTTCGTGTACATCTAGTAGGTCATATGCCTTGAGTGTGGGGGATATGAATTTTTTATGACTCAACAAGACAATATAATGCATATGAATCATGATAAGCCTACTATCTACCGATCGAGATGCTATAAATAAACCATAATCTAAGAAGTGGACTGAGACCGTGAGACATGAAATGGAATCAATGTATACAAATGAAGTATGAATCTTGGTTGAATCACCTGAGTGGGTAAAATCTATTAAATGTAAGTGAATTTTCAAGAAGAAAACAGACATAAAGGATAATGTAAAAACATTCAAAGGTTAATTAGTAGATAAATGTTTCAAGTAAATTCATGTTATTAATTATGATGAGACATTCTCTCCAATTGCAATGGTTAAGTCCATCTGAATCGTGTTTGCTAAATCAGTACATTATGATTATAAAATCTAACAAATGGATGTTAAAATGATTTTTCTTAATTGGAACCTCTTTGAGGATGTGTACATAACACAAACTAAGGATTCTTTGCAACAATCTATATGGTTTGAAACAAGCTTCTTGATATTTGAGAGATAAAATCTATATGGTTTGAAACAAACATATATAGATTGTTTCTGTCGTTCAGATAAAATCTATATGGTTTGAAACAAACATATATAGATTGAACATCTTTGAGGATGTGTTACCTATCTTTGCTTGGTTTGAAACAAACATATATATGAAAATTAAATCTGTATGGTTTGAAACAAGCTTCTTAATATTTGAGAGATAAAATCTATCATAGATAACACAAACATATATAGATTGTTTCTAACCATATATCTCTCAATATGATTTTATTTCTCACAATTATGCCACCACTAAGGATTCTTTGTAACATACAACGATCTATTTATGGTTTAAAACAAGCTTCTTGATATTTGAATCTTTGCTTTTGATGAGAAAATTAAATATTTTCATTTCATCAAAAAATTGAAGATGAATTTTGTATTTATAAGAAAGATAGTGGTGGCATAATTGTATTGCTAATATTATATGTTGATGAAATATTACTCATTGAGAATGATGTTATATCCATGCATTTGTCAAGATTTGGCTAAGGAATTGTTTTTCAATGAAAGACTTGAGTGAGAAGTTACCTATATATTGGGTATTATGATATATACAAATAGATCAAAAAATTGTTTGACTTGACTGGAAGCACATATATTGATAAGGTATTTGTTGAACCCGGAAACCACTGTTCAACTTATGAACCCAGAAACCACGGTTCGAGAGGGGTTCAGACTGGTGTAGTTTGCTATTACTTCTCCTAGGTTAGATCACTAGGCCAGAGACTCAGAGCAGAACCTCACTCATGAAAGTTGAAAACTAGAAACAGACCCTGCGAGCTGCGCGCAGCGAGGAGGTTCCACTATAAACTCGGAAGATCAAAGAGAGCTTCCCCTCCCAAACCAAAGCTAAGCCCTGGGCACCCTGGAGAGCACCTGACTGTCAACCCAAAAACCACAGCAAACAGAGGACAGGAGCTCTCGCCAACCAGAAATAGCCAAAGGAGAGAGGAAGCAAAAGTCTCTCCTAAGGTTCCCTTGGGGGTCTATTTATAGTAATCTGAGAATGGTCCGCGGATTGTTGAATCCCACCTTTTGGTTTCACTAAACACAGCCCAATTGGTCTGCCAACAGAGAAATTCCGCTATTTGGAAAGGCCTACTGCATACCACAACTGGATTATCTAGAAAAGGGATTGCCCTCTAGGGGCGAGCACACGCCACTTGAGGCATGCTCTCCTGAGGGTGGCGAGTACCAATCAAGCAAGGGGTACTCGTGACTCATCCTGAGCAAGAGGCGAGTACAGGCTGTGATAGTTTACTTGGTAGTAGTCTAACTCACCTACAGGGGAGGGGGAATAGGTTCCTGTGCTTTTTTAATTTATATTGGACTATTTTAGATGTTCTATCAAGTTAGAATAAAACACATAAAAACACTCAGTTGTTTATAGTGGTTCCTCAAGACAGTGTGTCTGTGGGTAGTCCACTTTCCCTCTATACCTTTCAAAAAGTGTGTTAGACAAGGCAAACTCCTTCAAAACGCAGCTCAATGAGCTTACAACACAGATCCATTAGGATCTCTCAGGTTTTCTCCAAAACCCTACCTCAGGCCAACAGTCATACCACTCAGAGTTCTCCAACTCCTACAGCTCAAAAACCCTCATGGTTTCCTACCTCAGGCCTATTAAGAAGCCCTACAAACTTAGGCACAAAAGCCTTACCACTTAGGCACAAAAGCCTTACAGCTCAGGCACACAAACCCTACACACTCAGAACAATAAAGTTTATACAGAGATTTATGATTATACTTTTTACAACAGAAGACAATATAAGTAAACCTTTCAGCTTGTTCTTCTATTGTTAAGCACATCAGATGTTGTCTTGAAGCATGACTAAATAACAACAACTTCTGTCCTTCCTTATTCTGATCTTCTTCTTTAGTAGATGGAAGAAGATCTTCTTGTTCTGCTGAATCAAATCAGCTGGAACAAACTTTCTCTCTTGGATCTGTCTGCCTTCAGCTTGAGAGAGAGATCACTATTTAGGAAGAAGATGAAGATTGTTCTTTAGCTCACAACAATGTTCTTCCCCATAAAACATTGTTTCTTCTTTTGACCTAACATCTTCTCTTATACTCCCTGCAATCTGCAACGGCTCTAAGACATGCTTAGTCACTGCATGGACAAGAATAGAAAACGTTATCTTGCTTTCTTGTCACTTGTGCCAAAAATAGATCCCGCTAGAGAGACATTTCATATTTGAAATTGTCTCAGCGAATGGGCTGAGACAGGCTCCAGTCTCAGCGGCAAAATAGACTTCGTCTCAGCGAATCCGCTGAGGCAGATAGTCTTCTCAACGGGTTTCCTCTATATGTAGATCAGTTGAGACAGACTCCTTCTCAGCGGCAATACATCTGCGTCTCAGCGGTTCAGCAGATACTAGACTGTTGTCTCAACAGTTTTGACAGTGTAAACCAGAGACCTATTCCAATATTTGGAATGACTTAAGTCTACATAAACATGATATAGAAAGGGCTTATCAAATACAATATGTACTTAGCATTGAGTGTGATGCCTCTTTAAATCTAGGGAACATTGAGGGGCAATATTCCTAACAATCTCCACATATTTGAAGAAGGCAGAACATACACCAATTCTAAGATACATTAGTACAATAAACATATCATGACATAGTAAAATAAGAAGTCATGACAACATAACAATATTATTGTTATCAATACACAGCATATTGTGAGCATCAATACACATAATATATTAAGCATTAATACACATCATATATTAAGCTTGACTTTAATTAGCCTATAAACACAAGATTTCAAAAATCAACTGAAGGACCAATTGTATTAGTGATAAAATTTCAATAGACAATATTATAATTTTCAATGCACATTTTTATCTAATGAAAATTTAAACACTTGTTCATGATTTTTTTTCTTTGAAGCATTTGAACTTTCAGCTTGATTTCCAGCAGCATCCTTTCTAGCAGCAGCAACAACATTCATCTCAGCAATCCTCTTCTTGTTCTCTTGGCTCTTGAGGTATAGGAATTGCTTTGGGAAGTATTTGGATGACATTCTTTTAAAGTTGCTTTTATTTACTAGATTTTCTTCGAGTATCCTTTCCCTTAGGGAATTTCTTTCTAAGTGCTTAATCCATTCCTCCGTTGGATAAATACTATCAATATTTTTGCATAGCTAACCATGGTTTATCCAAGCATTCAAGATTATGTTCTTTGAGTCATCACTTCAATATTCATAATCAGGATCTTTGGCTTAATCATTTCTGTTTTTGGCCATGAATTCCTCAGCTAGCATAACTCCTTCTCTTTTTCTTTTGGATGCAAGCTGCGCATCCTGTGCAATCTTTGCTTGAGCATGAAAATCAAAATCTTCTTGTCAGAAATTGTCCAAGAGAGGAGATTTAGAGCAATTCATGTTCCTTGAATAACTTTAAGAGCAAGCTCAGCATTGGTTTCCTCCCCCTTTCTGGCTTCTTCAAATATCTTCTGTTCAATACCTTGAGTAGCAACTGTCATAGAGCCAGATAGAGTTTGAAATGCATTTTCCAAATCTGATTTTAGATCATCTTTCATCTCCTCAGCTTCTCCAATCATAGTGGTTGTTGTGGACCACACATATTCTTCAATATGATTTGAGTCCTCTATCACGTCATCAGTTTTACTAGCATAATTCTTGACATAGCTCATGTCTTTCTCTGAAAGTTGGAGACTTTTGTCCATGGATCTTAAAATGGTGTTCTGAGCTACAACTGATTGTTAAGTTGATGGGACGACGTGAAGCTGTACCCATATTGTGTTGGTTCTTTGCGATGATTGAGCCGGGAAAGGCTGATCTAAATCCATTCCATGCTGGTCAATGAAAATGTCGCTCCTTAGTGCACTGTCTAATCTTGGAAGGAAAGTCGGGTAAGCGTGTGGCTTGACCATCGTAGCTCAATTACCATCTAAGTTTATATAACTGAGGATGGGGGTGGGACTCGGGGAGTACACCGATAGTGTGCCATGAGAGCACGAAATGTGTGGCCATGCATGCCAACATTTGTGGTAATTGTGCATATATCGATTATGCTAGTTGTACTTTCTTGTTGAAGATATATGATGCTATACTAGTGACTTGCAGGGAAGGAGTACCACCACCCCGGGAATGGGGTGTGGTCGTTATACCATTTGGTCAGCTAAAGCAGACTAATGTTTTGTTTTCCCATATTTTTGTGGACTGTACTTGTGCAGGTGCTTGCGAGCTAAGCGGGAAATAGATGGGAGAAACTCATTGCCGAACTGGCCCTTGAAGGCCAAACTTTTGAGTGTTTACATTTCATGTATTGCCGGCATGCGTGTCGATGCATGTAAACCTTGTAATAAGATAAACACTTTATTGTGAAGATCATGTATTGGCCTTAAGTCCAAACAGTTTTATGCATATATATTAGTCATTCCTATTTAGTGTTTGTGGACATAGTCTGGTTCAAGATTATAATATGCTTCCGTTAGCTTTTAGCTCTGAAATGAATCGTTGGTTATTTTTACCATTTCTTAACTCTTTAGCTTGCATATTTAATATAGCGCGGGGTCCCGGCCGAACCTACTGCTATATTTCTTGTCGCGGGCGAGGGTGTTACAATTTGGTATCAGCTTTTGGTCTCGATCCCTTGTCGTTCAAATTCATGGTCTAATTCTTTTACGGGTGGTGAGCACGTGTGTGCGTCATCATTTAAATCATCTAAATAACTAGTGAATGTCCACTTAGGAATGCAATATATACATGCTAAAAACATGATTGCTGAACCTGCGTGTTCCTTTCTTGCTGTTTGTTGTGCAATTAATCACTAAATTATGTGCGTCATGATTATAGGTGACTAAAAGTGGTGCGGGTCAGTCCTAACCCCGTCATACCACTGAGAGTAGTGCATCTATTGAGGTGCATACACCTCCTTCTGCTGAAACGGTCCAAAAGACTGTTGAAACTGTGTTTGCAATGTTCAATGCACAACCAAGAAGGCATGTATAGCCTCCTACCCTTGGGGTGGCCCCAGTGCCGGTTGGTGTAGTTGAGCCTATTGTCGTAAGGCGGGTCCCTGAGGTACCGGTCATGGAAAGGCGAGCATCAGACCAATAGTTGAAGCATTTTTTGAGCTTCCACCCTCCTACGTTTGTAGGGACAGGATCCCCAACGCAAGCTGAAGATTGGCTCTCTCGGATAAAGAGAACCCTGACAGCTACAGAGTCAGAGGAAGCGCAAAAGGTGACCTTAGCTACCTTTCTCTTGGATGGAGATGCGAGGCTTTGGTGTGATGAAATGGAACAACATCAGTTTGCGGGCAGGAAACTGACTGACATCTCGATGGAAGAATTCTCGAGATTGGTTTTGGCAAGGTATCTCTCCTATGCTCAACACATTGCAATGGAGAACCAGATCTAGAGGTTAACTCAAGGGGATAGGCTGGTGGATGATTACCTCCATGAGTTTACGCGACTTGGAAGGTATGCGGGATCTTTATTTGACGATTAAGAAAGAAAGACCAATAGGTTTTATGAAAGTCTACGCGATGATCTGTGGCTGCTTCTGGCAAGCCCGATGACGCAATGCTTTCTTATCTTAGTGAATACTGTCTGATCCCTTGAGCAGGATATGGAGAGGGCCCAAAGTAAGAAGGACCTATCTGTGAAAAAGGCCGAGTTCAAAGTACCGAGCTCTACAAAGTCTGGGTACCGAAGGTATAAGAAGACGTCTAGGTTTTCAGAACCAGCTTCCTCTTCTACTTCAGGAGCAGCGACTGGGCGAGGTCCAATTATCTGCTACAAGTGTGGCAATCCAGGACACATAGCCCGATAATGTTTTAGTGGTCCCCACAAGGTAGAGAAAAAGGCAGGTGCGTCTTATGTGGAGAAAGGGAAAGCAGCGGAGTCGTCTGCATCCCAGTATACTCCAGCTCAACCCCGAGTATATAATCTTGGCCAGCAGGAGGCCATCAAGACAAGTGATGCCGTGACATGTATTATTTAGTATATATCATTTATTGCCTTATGTACTTTATACCTTGTGTGTGATTGCTTGTATAACTTGTTTGTATAAGGCTTTGTCCTAATTCAGAACTGTCTGGCGAGGGCATTGTTTGATACTGGAGCATCTCACTCCTTTCTGTCTAAGGACTTCATACTATGAATTTGAGTGCCTTCTTTCCTTTCAAATGATAGATTGGATGTTTTGCTACTAAATGGGCGTCAAATGCGTACAGATAGAGTTTGTTGTGCTCAGGTGTGGATAGGAAGTCATGAGTTTGACTTGGAAGCATCAATGTTGCCGACATCTGAGTTTGATGTGATCTTTGCCATGGATTGTCTATTAAAGCAGCGTGCATGCATTGATTGCAATCTCAAGGAGGTCACATTGGGGAAAAACACTGAACGAGAGACTACGTTTACTGGTATGTGAGGATCAAGCAAGATATTGATGTCTACTCTTCATATAGTCAAGGCGGTTCGGAAAGGTGCGGAGTTGATCTTCACGTTGTTGGAGACTTCGACGCCAAAGCCCAGTTTGAGTGACTTCCCAGTTGTATCGGGGTTTGCAGATGTGTTCCCTAAAGATCTCCTTGGGGATCCACCTCATCGAGAGATCAACTTTTCTATAGAGCTAGTGCCAGGTGCCAAACCCGTGGCGTGCTCACCATACCGAATAATGTCAAAAGAGATGCGAAGTTGAAAGTTCAGTTGCAGGAGTTACTAGAGCAAGGCTATATATGTCCAAGTCATGTCCTTTGAGTGCACCAGTCCTCTTTATGAAAAAGAAGGATGGAAGCTTGCGTCTCTGTGTGGACAATCGTGAACTGAATAGGCTGACGAAAAAGAATAAGTATTTGATTATGAGAATCGATGACTTGTTTGATCAGGTAGTTGGATCGGCTTTGTATTCAAAGCTAGATTTGAAGTCCGGTTTCTACCAGTTGAGGATCAGGGAATGTGATATTACCAAGACGGCGTTTAGTACCCATTACGGGCACTATGAGTTCACAGTGATGTCATTTGGCTTGATGAATGCGCCATCGGTATTCATGGATTTGATGAACAGAACCTTCCCAGAGTTTATTGACCGGTTTGTGATTGTCTTTATAGATGATATACTGATTTACTCTCAATCTGAAGAATAGCATGCAATTCATTTACGCATAGTTTTGGAGACCCTGATGAGAAGTTAGCTGTATGCCAAGTTCTCTAAATGTGAGTTTTGGCAGTCATCTGTGGCATTCCTAGGTCATTTGGTAAGAGGAGAGGGCATTGCAGTGGATACAGTGAAGATAGTTGCAATACGAGAGTGTCTTGTGTTAACTATGGTTGCAGAAGTCCAAAGTTTCTTAGGACTTGCCGGCTACTATAGGCGCTTCGTAGAGAAATTTTCGAGGATAGCTCTACCTCTCACTACCTTGACTAGGAAATATCAAAAGTTCGTTTGGTCGACGACGTGCACGCGAGTTATTGAGTAGCTGAAGAGTCATCTAACCACGACGCCAATTTTATGTTCGCCAAGTGGTACAGAAGGATTTGAAATTTACAGTGACGCGTCCGGGAGAGGCTTAGGTTGCGTTCTTCTTCAGTTTGGAAATGTGGTGGCTTATGGCTCTCGCCAATTAAAAGTGCACGAGAGGAATTATCCGGTACATGACTTGGAGTTAGCGGCCGTGATATTCTCTCTTAAGCTTTGACGACATTATGTATATGGCGTGAAGATTGACATCTTTATGGATTATAAGAGCCTGAATGTTGAAGCCAGGAAAATCCTGACTCCAAAATTCGGATCAATGCAGCCAGAGGCTACTCGCCCAGCAGTCTGGAAAGAAGGCTAGACTAGCAACGACGGAGAGGGCTCGGACAAAGAACAACAAGACCCCAGGCGAGTTATTGAGGAGTTGAAGACTCATCTAACCATGACGCCAATTTTATGTTCGCCAAGTGGTACAGAAGGCTTTGAAATTTACAGTGACGCATCGGGGAGAGGCTTAGGTTGTGTTCTTCTTCAGTTTGGAAATATGGTGGCTTATGGCTCTTGCCGATTAAAAGTGCACAAGAGGAATTATCCGGTCCATGACTTGGAGTTAGCAGCCGTGATATTCGCTCTTAAGCTTTGATGACATTACGTATATGGCGTGAAGATTGACATCTTTATGGATTATAAGAGCCTGAATGTTGAAGCCAGAAAAATCCCGATTCCAAAATTCGGATCAATGCAGCTGGAGGCTACTCGCCCAGCATTCTGGGAAGAAGGCTAGACTGGCAACGACGGAGAGGGCTCAGACAAAGAACAACAGGACCCCAGGCGCTGCGGCAGGGAGGTCCCACCATGTACCCAAAAGCTCAGAAGAGACTTCCCCTCCAAAACCAAGAATGGCCGAGCAGGGTAAGAGGAAGGCATCGACTTGGCTAGTACTGGGAGTGACTACTAAGGATGACGGGTCCGAGAATTTGAACGAGGGGGTTCCAAAAGCTCAAGTTCAGGTGCCAATCCAAGTACCCCTGGGGTCCTATTTATAGGAAAACCAAAGGGAGGGGGGATCTATTTATACCCCACCCAGCTCGGCGTCTAGGCGACATTGAGGCGACCTCGCCTAAAGAGGGGCAAGTATCACCTATGGTCGCCCACCTTTTGGTGAGTATCAAGGCTACTCGCGCGAGTCCACCCATACTCGCTCAGGCCTTTTTCTGCTCCTGTTGGCTGAGCTGTCTTGTGTCTGGGTCGGATGACTTATGGTCTTGACCTTTTTGTCCTTGACCTATGCCCACGTGGCTTTGAGTGGGCCATACCCTCAAAGAATGCTGGTTATACACAATCTCCGCTCTTTGCGAGTAACGTAGTTGCTCAGAAAGAATCATCCAACCTTCATTCGATGATTTTTCTTTTTGGTGAGTACCGATCTATAGTCGACATCTCGCTGGCCGACGCCCTGGCCCTATATATAGAGGGGGATGGGTCTCTGAAGGCAAGGCTTTTCCAATCTCGCTTCAAGATGTCGCACACTCATGCTGAGGAAGCTGCTGCTGATATGACCGAGCTTGTAGGTTTGCTGCCACCCCTTCGGGCTCCTGTTCACGTGGATGCCAAGCTTCAAGACTTCCTCACCTCCAAGAAGAGGAAGCGACTTGACAAGAAGAAGAAGAAGAAAGAGAAAAAGAGGAAGACGACTACTTTGGAGGATGTCGCAGATCCTTTAGTCGACCGACATCAGCAACTGCTTGACGACCTGGGTCTCGATGGCGACTCACCTGTTCCTGATCCTCCCGCACCAAATGTCACCATAGAGGCGAGTACAGCTGGTACCTCGACCCTGAATCCACCGGATGTCGCACCTACGCGAGGTGGGAGCTATCTACTCGCCACCTCTTGGGTTAGTTTGCTGAATTTATCTATGATGGCGAGTTTCTGACGCTTTTTTCTATACTTGTAGATTCGCCGACCATTATTGCTCAGGAGGAGCCTTTGGACATACCTCCTTTGCGATCATCCCCGATGATCTTGCCTGATGCTGAAGAAGGGGCACGTGGTATTCGCTCGGTCCGGGTCCTTCACAGTTCCTCGCTGGAGAAGCGGCCTTCAAGCGAGCAGAGGGCCCCTTTGGCGAGCAATGCACCTCCATCGCCATCGCCTCCTCAACAATTGGAGCTTGCGAGTAGCTCGTAGCTGCCTGTCGATGGGCTTCCGTCACCTCCTCTGTTCCCTCCTCCTGCCGATATTCATGGCGATCAACGCCCTTTGTCTTCTGCTTATCCTTCAACAAACCTGGGAGAATCCTCGCGTCGAGGCGGGGCTGGGGGCTCTTTGGGTTTGTTCGCATCAAGGGGGGAGGGTGACCAGTGGATGATCGCGGCCGAGGGGACGCTCCTCGCGACAGGGAGCAAACCGTCGGGACTCACTCCACCCGGCGAGGTGCTGGGCATCATAGCACCTCCCCTCACCGAGGAAGGAGCCCCCCTTCTCGGCGATCTCGCAGTCCTCCTCGCGGCTCGAGGAATGATACTCATCGTCCTGGTAACTTAGTTGCTGATTTGCAGACTCTGCGGGATCTGCTTTTTGATACTCGCCACTAAAGTCTTATGCCTTCTTGTCTTCTTTTCAGCTCGCGCTCAGACTCTTGTGGGAGCTTTGATTGATGGGGTCGGCCTGCCTTCTCGCGAGTACTAAAAGAGGGCTACTCACACTATCTTGGATCTGGAGGCGAAGACAGAGCACTTGGCGATATGCGAGCCTCATCGCTGCTTGACTGATATGGAGTCACGGGTTGAGCGCTTGGCGGCCGTCGAGCCTCATCATCGACTGACCGAGCTTGAGGCGCGAGTATCTCGGCTGGAGGAATTCGATACTCGACTGACTGGCATGGAATCTCTCCTGCAGATCGCGAATGACTTGGAGCGCTGGGTCGCCAGGTTGGAGCATCATCAGCAGCTTCATCACGATGAGCTCGTTGGGATGCGCGCGAGCATGGGATCGGTCGGCCGCTTGGCGAGGATTGAAGATCAACTTTGGCAGGGCGAGGACGCGATGATTCTGGCCTTCGATCACTTCAAGTGTGCTCGCAGCATGGGCTGGGTCGGGCGACATCCTCAACCTCCTGAAGCCCAGGAAAACCTCCAAGTCCCTTAGTAGATGCTTTTTGTCATTTGTTGTATGGTCGTCATTTGGCGAGTGTCTTGTAAATTTGAACAATTTTTAATATTTGAGTAATTTTATTGGCGAGTATATAAAACTCGCCCTTCATTTACTACTCGCTCGCTTGATTGCTGTGGCGCCTGCTTTTTTGTTATCTTCTTTTTTGCGGTCTTTTTGCGAGTAGTGTTTGTATGTCGCGCCTATCTGGCGAGCTCCCTTGTATTTTGATGTAGGTACTCGCTCGCTGAGTGATGATGATTTGATGTGCGCCGCTGATTTTGGCGACTTTCCTCAATGCTTGCCCCCTGCACTCGTACTCGCGGCGGCGACGTACGCGACAAGCCAAGTATCCTCGACCACTATAAATAGGGTGGGGTACATATTTATTATGCTTTCTGGCGATCTTCTTGCATTCCTAGCGAGTCTCTCTCTATTGATCTCTTTCTCGCTTTTTCGATACTCGCTCTTCCCTTCTCTCTTTTTTCAGAATGGCCGATGAGGCGACCATTCGGCGTGCGAATCACGCCAAGAATTTTGGGGCGACTATCTGAGAGGGCCCAGCGCAACCAACTGCACCAAAAGCCCGGACTTTTGGTGAAGGCGCAACTTAATCTTTATATCAACGGAAAGGTGCTACGGGTTAAGTGAAGGAACGCTGGACCCAACAATCCCCCCTAGCGTCCAGCACGACCCGCAAGCTCAGAGGTGCTCCACATGGCTCAGAGGTGGCGCACCACATGGCTCAGAGGTGGCATGACACATGGCTGCGGCCGCCTGACCCGCCGGGTAGAGAAATTTCAGGAATTATCAGCGCCCCCCCGGTCTCGAACCCACAACCTGCTTTGATACCAATTGAGAGGACCCAGCGCAACCAACTGCACCAAAAGCCCGGACTTTTGGTGAAGGCGCAACTTAATCTTTATATCAACGGAAAGGCGCTATGGGTCAAGTGAAGGAACGCTGGACCCAACAAGCTGATTCTTCTGTGCCAAATACCTGTCGCTGGGGTATGTCGTCAGGCTTCCTCGCGAGGATGAGCGACTAAACACATTCTCGACGAGCGAGCTGATGTTCCCCATCTGCCACTTCGAGGTCGGCCTGCGACTACCATTGTGGACGAAGTTTTGTCAGATCCTCCGCTACTTTGGGATAGTCCCCGCCCAGATCAACCCGAACGGAGTGGCGATGATCATCGGATTCCTCTGCTTTCTGCGAGAATAGAAGATCGCCTTCGATCTTACTGTCTTTCGGCGAGTATTTCACTTCAACGCCATAGGTGAGGGCGTCGTCTTCTTGTGCAGCCACGTCTGTACGCTGACCGACACGATGAACAAAAACCATCGCTGGGGCGAGCGACTTGTCGTCATCAGTGGCGACTTTCAGATTATCCCTACCTCGTCCTTCCAGCCGACGGAGAGCGTCTTTCTGAGCCCTTACCTGGAGGAGGCGAGGGAGAAGCTACTCGACAGCTTCCGGGGTCGCCGCCTGGATGTTCTCTTCTGGAGGAAGCGAGTAGACGAGCTCGCCGAGGTTTTTGCAGGTGAAGGGAGTCTTCCGAGCGAGCATTGTGATACTCGCCTTTTGTCTTCAACTGGCGACTTAATATCTTGTGTCGTGTCTTGTTTGCAGATACTTGCTCCTTACTGAGCGAGCTTCTTCCGTTGGCGCCGAAGGAGGGGGCTTCTACCCCGATCGAATTGTCACCTGGTGGCAATGAGCAGGAGGTCGCCGACGATGATGCCGGGCCTTCTAGGAAGCGGAAGGGCAAGACCAAGTCCGGGGAGCCTGCGACAAGGAAGAAGAAAGAGGTCGCCAAGAGGGACCTGAAGGTGAACCCTTCGGAGGCTAGCGAGCCTCACAGTCACCCGCTCTACAACAAAGGTGGTCGTAGCGAGGACGCCTATGGTCGCCCTCTGGTGTCCTGGGCCAAGCGCGCCCATGAGGTTACTTTGAGCACCAACCTTCCCGCCTGGTCGGAAGATTGGGAGGATAGCGGCGAGGCATTCGACGTCATGTTCGCCTTGTATGGTCGCGCAGACGCCGAGGCCCTGCAAGATGTATCAGCCGAGTATCTAGCAAACCAGAGCTCGCGAGCTTACCTGCGAGCTGCCGAGCTCGGCCATGCAACGTCGAGGTGGCTGCTGGAGTATGAGCACATGATGAGGGTGCAAGCTCAGAAGCTCATCTCCTTGGGGCTATAGGCCGCTAAGTGGAAGGAGCATGAGGTACTCGCTCGTCCCCTTTTTGGCTTCCGGGGTACTCGCCTTTTGCGCCGAACTATTTTCTAATCGCTGTCTTCATGTCTTTTCAGGATGCCTAGATTGAGGCATCGAAGAAGGTATCCCAGCTCGAGAAGGAGCTAGAGGATACTCGGCAGGGCTTGGAGGTCTCCCAAGTTCGCATCGCCGAGCTGGAAAATCGGCCTGCCGAGCAACAGCCTTCAGAGGCGGGCCCCTCCAAGGGAAAGCAAATAAGGATGCATGGTGACGAGATGCCGCACATCCGCCGGGAGATCGCGAGGGCGACCGGGAAAGTCTTCCTGAGCAGGTTGAAAGCCGAAGGTCTGTTGAAGCCGGAGACGATGAACTTGACAGTGGTGGACCTCATCCCGGCGCTGCTCGCCGAAGAGTCCACCTCTCTTAGGCGAGATCTTCCATCCTCATCCAGCGATGCCGAGGATGACAATTCCGAGGATGAGGATGATGATGGCCAAAAATGTCGATATAGATGGCGAGGACGATGGCGAGTATGATGGCGATGATGATGGCGATGATGCTGCCTAGTCGTCGATTTCTTGTTGATAGTTGTACACTATTTTTTGAAGATGTAATTATCAAAGCAATGAAATGTAGATTTTTTGTGCTCGCCTGATGTTTATCATTCTCGCTCTCTTGTTTGCCTGACGAATAGACCTTTAGGGTTGTGACGAGGTTGAAATGCTCGCAAGGCTCCTAGGCACGGGCGAGATTGAGTGCTGTGGTCGACGATCATACCTTATTCGCACCTTCATGACGGCTCTATATACTCGCACCTGTACAACCCTATATTCGCCGAGTAGGTTCTCAAGACAAGAAGTATTTGGTAACATTATTTTTCAGTATGATCCGGGGTAGGAAGAGAGGAGGCAAGCGGTGGAGGCGGAAGCCTCCCGCTCGCCCTTCCAAACAAAGGGGGCGAGCGGAGGCGGGGGCCGACCCCCCTCTCGCCCCCATCCTAAGCAGGGGCGAGAGGAGGCGGGGGCCGACCCCCCTCTCGCCCCCATCCCAAGCAGGGGCGAGAGGAGGCGGGGGCCGACCCCCCTCTCGCCCCCATCCCAAGCAGGGGCGAGAGGAGGCGGGGGCCGACCCCCCTCTCCCCCATCCCAAGCAGGGGCGAGAGGAGGCGGGGGCTGACCCCCCTCTCATCCCCATTCCAAGCAGGGGCGAGAGGAGGCGGGGGCCGACCCCCCTCTCGCCCCCATTCCAAGCAGGGGCGAGAGGAGGCGGGGGCCGACCCCCCTCTCGCCCCCATTCTAGGCAGGGGCGAGAGGAGGCGGGGCCGACCCCCCTCTCGCCCCCGTGCCAAGCAGGGGCGAGAGGAGGCAGTGCTGACCCCCCTCTCGTCCCCATCCCAAGCAGGGGCGAGAGGAGGCGGGGCCGACCCCCCTCCCGCCCCCATTCCAAGCAGGGGCGAGAGGAGGCGGGGGCTGACCCCCCTCTCGCCCCCATTCCAAGCAGGGGCGAGAGGAGGCGGGGCTGACCCCCCTCTCGCCCCCATCCCAAGCAGGGGAGAGAGGAGGCGGGGGCCGACCCCCCTCTCGCCCCACTCCCAGCAGGGGCGAGAGGAGGCGGGGGCCGACCCCCCTCTCGCCCCCACTCCCAGCAGGGGCGAGAGGAGGCGGGGGCCGACCCCCTCTCGCCCCCACTCCCACCAGGGGCGAGAGGAGTCGGGGGCCGACCCCCCTCTCGCCCCCACTCCCAGCAGGGGCAAGAGGAGGCGGCGGCCGACCCCCCTCTCGCCCCCAGTCCCAGCAGGGCCGAGAGGAGGCGGGGGACGACCCCCCTCTCACCCCCATTCCCAGCAGGGGCGAGAGGAGGCGGGGCCGACCCCCCTCTCGCCCCACTCCCAGCAGGGGCGAGAGGAGGCGGGGGCCGACCCCCCTCTCGCCCCCATTCCCAGCAGGGGCGAGAGGAGGCGGGGGCCGACCCCCCTCTCGCCCCACTCCCAGCAGGGGAGAGTGGAGGCGGGGGCCGACGCCCCTCTCGCACCCATTCCCAGCAGGGGCGAGAGGAGGCGGGGGCCGCCCCCCCTCTCGCCCCACTCCCAGCAGGTGCGAGAGGAGGCGGGGGCCGACCCCCCTCTCGCCCCCACTCCCAGTAGGGGTGGGAGGAGGCGGGGGCCGTCCCCCCTCTCGCCCCCATTCCCAGCAGGGGCGAGAGGAGGAGGGGGCCAACCCCCCTCTCGCCCACTCCCAGCAGGGGCGAGAGGAGGCGGGGGCCGACCCCCCTCTCGCCCCCATTCCCAGCACGGGCGAGAGGAGGCGAGGGCCGAACCCCCCCCCCCCCCCCCCCCTCGCCCCCATTCCCAGCAGGGGCGAGAGGAGGCGGGGGCCGACCCCCCTCTCGCCCCCACTCCCAGCAGGGGCGAGAGGAGGCGGGGGCCGACCCCCCTCTCACCCCCATTCCCAGCAGGGGCTGAGGAGGCCGGGGCCGACCCCCCTCTCGCCCAAGTCTTCCAGCAGGGGGGCGAGACAGGGGAGCTCCCTGCCCCCTCTCGCCCAGCCCCATGAAGGAGGTGCGGTCTTTGTTTAGCGCCTCAAAATAGCAGGATTTGGTTGTTCACAGGCCAAATCTGAGGGCATTTTGGGAATCTCGTAGGTCAGATTGTGGTTATTGGCAGACCAAGTTCAAAATCCTATAAATAGGACCAAGGGGGCACCATTTGGAGGCAAGCTTATAAAAGGCTAGTTCTCTCTCTCTCTTTCACTCTCCCTCCCCAAATCTCCCTTGTGAGGTGAGGTGAGGAGAATCTTCAGTGGTGCCCAAGCCCGACATTGGCTTGGGAGGGAAAGTGCTCTAAAGATCTTCCGGGTATGTGGTGGGACCTCCTCGCCGAGCCCTTGGTCTAGTTCACAGTTCCAACACCTTCAACCTAGAGCTCTCCCTTGTGAGGAGTAAGAGTTGGCCACCCCTCAACTTGTTGGGGGCCCCGAACTCCACAGTGACCGAGAAATTGGTTTCAACATTATGGTGCGGTGTGCGTGGAGTGTGACTAGCTCAAGAAACTCTCAAGATGAGCTCCATGGACGGAGGTGGAGGAAGATTCGACCCAGGTCACTCGCAACCCCCGGTGGCTGGAGTGACGTTGGAGATGTCGAAAATCTCAAGCGGGAGGTCATGCAGACCTTGCAGGCAGCTTTCGCCTCGATAGGCGAAGGCAGGAGAGAAAGTGGTCCGGAGGCCTCGCCTCAGCAGGTTGGCGAGAACACCCTCGGCCAGCCATCAAGGAAGGAGGTACCAGCGGGGGGGGGGGGGGGGGGGGGAGTGGGGAGGCATTCAGCCCCCACTCGCCCGGTCCCCTAGGAGGGGGCGAGTGGGGAGGCGCCAGGCCCCCACTCGCCCAGCCCCAAGGGGGCCGACCCACCTCTCGCCCCCATCCCAAGCAGGGGCGAGAGGAGGCGGGGGCCGACCCCCCTCTCACCCCCACTCCCAGCAGGGCCGAGAGGAGGCGGGGGCTGACCCCCCTCTCGCCCCCACTCCCATCAGGGGCGAGAGGAGGCGGGGGCCCACCCCCCTCTCGCCCCCATTCCCAGCAGGGCCGAGAGGAGGCTGGGGCCGACCCCCTTCTCGCTGCCATTCCTAGCAGGGGCGAGATGAGGCAGGGGCCGACCCCCCTCTCGCCCCACTCCCAGCAGGGGCGAGAGGAGGCGGGGGCTGACCCCCCTCTCGCCCCCAGTCCCAGCAGGGGCGAGAGGAGGCGGGGGCCGACCCCCCTCTCTCCCCACTCCCAGCAGGGGCGAGAGGAGGCGGGGGCCGACTCCCCTCTCTCCCCCACTCCCAGCAGGGGCGAGAGGAGGCGAGGGCCGACCCCCTCTTGCCCCCACTCCCAGCAGGGGCGAGAGGAGGCGGGAGCCGACCCCCCTGTCGCCCGCACTCCCAGCAGGGGAGAGAGGAGGCGGGGGCCGACCCCCTCTCGCCCCCATTCCCAGCAGGGGCGAGAGGAGGCGGGGGCCGACCCCCCTCTCGCCCAAGTCTTCCAGCAGGGGGCGAGACAGGGGAGCTCCCTGCCCCCTCTCGCCCAGCCCCATGAAGGAGGGGCGGTCTGCGTTTAGCGCCTCAGAATAGCGGGATTTGGTTGTTCTCAGGCCAAATCCGAGGGCATTTTGGTAATCTCGTAGGTCAGATTGTGGTTATTGGCAGACCAAGTTCAAAATCCTTTAAATAGGACCAAGGGGACACCATTTGGAGGCAAGCTTGTTCTAGGCTAGTTCTCTCTCTCTTTCCCTCTCCCTCCACAAATCTCCCTTGTGAGGTGAGGTAAGGAGAGTCTCCAGTGGTGCCCAAGCCCGGCATTGGCTTGGGAGGGGAAGCACTCTAAAGATCTTCCGGGTATGTGGTGGGACCTCCTCGCCGAGCCCTTGGTCCAGTTCACAGTTCCAACACCTTCAACCTAGAGCTCTCCCTTGGGAGGAGTAAGAGTTGGCCACCCCTCAACTTGTTGGGGGCCCGAACTCCACAGAGACCGAGAAATCGGTTTCAACAACACCTATATAGTCGCACCTGTATACTCGCAATCTTCAAGAAATCCTTGCTAGAGTTAATTTGTGAAGGGCCTTCAGAGAGGGTCCTGAGGGACAAATGCTCATAAAGCTCTCTTTTGTACTTGATGAAAGACTGCTAGGACGCTTGTAATAATAATGGACTTCAAGATGAGAGAAGTAGAGAATGACCATTGGGCTGGTCCTAGGGGACACACCATCCCGAGGTCTCCATCCTACTGTGATGTTGATGCTGGTGAAGAGATCGACAAGTAGGGACTGACAGTCGGGGAGGTCCGAAGACACACCATCCCGAGGTCTCCATCCTTCTGTGATGTTGATGTTGGTGAAGAGATCGACAAGTAGGGACTGACAGTTGGGGAGGTCCGAAGACCCACCATCCCGAGGTCTCCATCCTACTGTGATGTTGATGTTGGTGAAGACATCGATAAGTAGGGACTGACAGTCGGGGAGGTCCGGAGACACACCATCCCGAGGTCTCCATCCTACTGTGATGTTGATGGTGGTGAAGAGATCGATAAGTAGGTACTGACAGTCGGGGAGGTCCAAAGACACACCATCCCGAGGTCTCCATCCTATTGTGATGTTGATGCTGTTTCGACGACCTTTTTCTTGATATACTCAACAATCAGAGGGGATTAAACACACCAAATCAAATGACTGGACAGGGTCATCAGAAACAAAATGCTATGTCGTGAGTCTTTCACTCTTGAGGGTTTATGACGCCTTTATTCAAGGTTCCCCTAAGAGGTTAAGTCGATAATCCTATCGTTGAGTTGAGAGGTCGGCGTCACAACTTCTTCCTGATAATCTCTCCAGTCGGATGAGAGATGCGGTCGGAGGGAACCGCGACCAATCTGCAAGGGGGAGCTAATCTCGACCGTTAATGTAGAGGCTTGTTCTTAGGGGAATGCACTACCGAGGCACCGTCCCATCATCCGTTCTGGATCTTACGAGAATCAAGTCGGAGGCCCGTTTCCCAACCTGACGCGGAGGTCGGCTTCACCTGCTTTCCTTCTTTTCTTTTAAAAATAATTGTTGCTGTGATAGGAGCAAGAATCTCTCGCCATCCTATGTTTCAGGGAGTTGAGGAATCTATTTATAAACAATCAATTTACAGGAGAGGGATGTACACGTTCCTGCTCAGGGATAAAACCTTTTCAGGTCATCGACTCTCCAGGTGTTCCCCAATAACTCCCCTTCGTGATTTTGCAGGCGATATCCTCCTGTTGTAAGTGATTCATGGACGATGAAAGGTCCGTCCCAATTCGGGTTGAGCTTTCCAACGGCTGTCGATCTTCCTGCCGCGTCCACCTTCTTCAGGACTACATCGCCTGCTTGGAAGTGCTTGAGGAGAACGTGTTTGTGGAAGTGCTTCGCCATTCGACGCTTGATCTCCTCCTGCCGAATTGAGGCTAAGTCTCGGAGCTCTTCAATATAGTCGAGGGACAACTTCTGAGCTTCCTCATTCTCCAGCCGCCATTCTTTGTCTCCGTCTTTTGCCGCAACCACGCTTGGACTTCGATCGTTGAACTCTACTGGAATGAGAGCTTCAGACCCGTGAGAGAGTTTGAACGGGGTTTCCCCTGTGGCCGAGCTTGGAGTGGTCCTCAAAGCCTACAACACCGAGGGGAGCTGCTCCGCCCAATTATCTCTTAGATTCTCGTATTTCTTCTTCAGCAGGTTGATGATCAGCTTGTTGGCGGCCTCCACTTGTTCGTTCCTCCTTGGATGATGTACTGATGCAAACCGAAGATCAGTTCCGAGCTGCCTACAAAAATCTTCCAGCTCCAAGCTGGCGAACTGAGGACCGTTGTCGGTGACGATGGCGAGGGGGATCCCAAATCTGCAGACCATCTCTCCCCAGATGAAGTTCTTCACGACTTGGGAAGTGGTCTTGACCAAAGCTTTGACCTCGATCTACTTGGAGAAATAGTCGATCATGATGAGAACGAACTTCCTCTGGCCACTAGCCGCGGGAAAGGGACCTATCAAATCCATTCCCCAAATAACGAATGGCCACAGGGCGGTGATCGAGCGAAGTTGCTGGGACGGTTGCAATTGGAGGGGGGCAAATAACTGGCACATCTGACATTTCTTCGAGAAGACCTCCGCATCCTTGCGGATAGTAGGCCAGAAGTAACCATGCCTCAGGATTCTCTGCTCTAAAGTGCAAGTCCCAGAATGACTTCCGCACTCTCCTGAATGGATTCTTCCAATACTCGAGGTACTTCGTCTTCAGAGACACATCTAGCCAGGGGGCCCGAGATGGTCTTGCGATATATCTCCCCATCCTGCAATAAATAATACGCTGCCTTGTATCGAAACTTCCTTTGATCCCCTCCATCCGCGGGGAGCTGTCCGGTAGATAGAAATGCTACGAACGGATCCATCCATGAGGGGCGCTGCTCGATCTCCATTATCTCCCATTCCTCGATGGATGGCCGAAACAACTCGGTGAAGATCCCTCCAGTCCTCGGCCCATACTTGGCCAGACGATCTGCTGCCAAGTTCTCCTCTCTCGGTACGTGCTCGACGAAGAAGGATTGAAAGCCTCCGATCAATCCTTTCACCTTGACTAGGTACCTTTGCAGAATGGTGTCACACACTTCGAACTCTCCCCGAATCTGCGATGCGACCACCATTGAATCAGTGAAGGCTCTAATATCTTGGATGCCCAGCTCTTGCGCGAGATGCAGTCCTGCCACTATGGCCTCGTACTCCGCCTGATTATTCGTGATGGGGAAGATAATCTCGACTGCTTGCTCGATCCTAGTTTCCTGTGGGCTGACAAGAACGATGCCCAATCCCACAGAGCTCTTGGCCGAGGATCCATCCACGAATATCTTCCGTGGAACGGGAGTGGAAGCCTCCTCTCCCGGCTCCGCCTCTACTGATAAGTCGGCTAAGAAATCTGCTTCCGCCTGCGCTTTGATCGCCACCAGTGGTGAGAAAGAAATGTCGAACTCACTGAGTTCTACCGACCATTTCTCCAGCCTTCCTGAATGTTCCACCCCTTCTAAAATATTTCGGAGCGGATGATCAGTCATGACTCGAATGGAGTGGGCTTGAAAATAAGGCCGGAGCTTCCGCGCCGTCACCACCAGGGCGAAGGCATGCTTTTCCAAGAATGGATACTTCAGCTCTGCCTTCTTGAGTACCTGGCTAACATAGTAAACGGGGAGCTGCTTCTTTCCTTTTTCTCGGACTAGCACTGAGCTTATTACTTCCACTCCTACTCCCAAGTAGATGAGTAGGTCTTCACCTTCTTCCGGGCTCTGAAGGAGAGGTATCTGAGTCAACTGCTCCTTTGGCCTATCGAACGCCTTCTCGCATTCGTCGGACCATGCGAAGTCCTCGCTATTCCAGAGCGTCTTGAAAAATGGAGAGCACTTCTCTACTGCCTTGGACAGAAAGCGGCTAAGACCCGCCAACCTTCCCGTCAGCCTTTGGACTTCTTTCATCGTCTTCAGCGAGGCCATCTCCAGGATTGCCTTGACCTTGTCAGGGTTCGGCTCTACCCCCTTCGGGGTGATGAGATGCCCCAGAAACTTCCCCTTCCAACTCTGAACACGCACTTTGCTGGATTGAGCCTCATTTTAAACTTCCTTAGCGTCGCGAAGATCTCCACCAGATCAGCTACATGCTCCCGGACGCTCTTGCTTTTGATCAAGAGGTCGTCCACATATACCTCCAGGTTCCTCCCCTTCTGCTCTTCGAAGATGCGGTCCATCATCCGCTGGTAGGTCGCTCCTGCATTCTTTAGCCCAAAAGGCATCATCTTGTAGCTGTAGCAGTCGTTGCCAGTGATGAAGGAAACATCGCGACAATCGGGGGGATACATCCGGATCAGAGCATCCTGAAAATGCATCAAGGAAGCTCATTACAGAAAAACCGACGGCCGAATCAACCAGCACGTCGATTCGAGGCAAGGGATAACAATCCTTCGGGCATCTTTTATTTAATAATGAAAAGTCTACACACATCCTCCAGCTGTCCCCAGCTTTTTTCACCATTATAACGTTCGAGACCCAGCCTGGGTACTGGATCTCCAACACAAAGCCTGCATCCAGCAGCTTCTTCACCTCCTCGTGGATAGGCCCATCGAAAATGGTGGCACTTGATCTTTTCTTATGGCGGACGGGCTTGACCATGGGGTAAAGATTGAGATGGTGGCAGGCCACCTTAGGATCAATCCCGGGCATCTCGGCAGCATTCCAAGCAAAGATGTTGACGTTCTCTTGCATGCACGTCGCCATCGCCATCTTCTTGCTGAACTTCAGCGATCCTCCAATCTCCAGCAACTGAGGTACTCCCGCCGCAGAGAGTACCTCGATTTCTTCAACCTCCTCGGACGCTTCCAGCCGGGCCGTGCCTCCTGTCACCCTTTCGAACTCCTCCGCGTCAGCCATCCAGCTGATAGTGCTGACCGCACTAAGGAAGCACTCGCGGGCGGCTCTTGGATTGCTCCTGATCCTCACATGAACATCCCCCTGGCAGTACTTGAGACACTGATGGTAGGAAGATGGAACGGCCTTGAAAGTATTGAGAAGCGGCTTTCCAAAGATGGCCTTGTAGCAACTCGGGGCATCGACGATGACGAAACGGCACTGGAGAGGGGTGCCACCGAGAGTTACAAGGAGATCTACTCCTCCCTCCACCTATTTCTTCTCTCCGGAGAAGCCAAAGAGGGGATCATTCGGGGCCCGGACTCTTTCTGCATCGACGCCCAACCCATCGAACGTCTCCTTGAAGATGACATTCATGGAGCTACCGTTATCGATCAGGATTCGATCAACGGTGAAGTCCTCTACTGCAGCTTGAATTATGAGGGCATCATGGAAGGGATTCTCATTCTCTAGTATGTCCTCCTCTGAGAAGGTGATCTCCTCCAATGGGGGTGGTGCCTGCGAAGTCGAAGCGACACTCCTTGGATAAATCTGATGGAGACTCTCCTTGCGGGAAGCTCCCAGCCCTGCTCCCCCGTGGATCACTCCAACTCTTCTGCCTCCCTGGATGAGGTATCCCCGACCTCCATGGTCGACGCGGTCTTCAGTCCTCCTTCGACCGACGGCCTGAACTGCCGGCGGCTCGACATGGGCTTCAATCCTCTGAGTCTCCCCTGCTTCTGCTACTACGAACCTTCTACGATGAAAGTAAATTGAATATCAGTTGAAAGTGATTGATATAATCAACCACGCTTTGATACCAATTGAAAGTGAGGTTAGATCATAGATTTACTCTAGAGGGGGGGGGGGGTGAATTGAGTATTAAAAACTTTTCCCTTAATGTTATAGCGGATTTAAAATAGTGATATATATGTATGTATTGAGTGAGTTATAAAACTAAATAAAGAAATCAGCACACATCACAACAACACAGAAAATCATAAGCACAGAGACACAAGGATTTTTATAGTAGTTCCCCAATAAACCTGGGTACGTCTACTCTTCTACCACACTTGGTAGGATCCACTAGGTTTTTGATCAGGTGCCCTATCACCAAGGGGTTTTTGATCAGGTGTCCACACACCAAGTGAGCTTTTGATCAGGTGCTCTAACCAAACCACGGGTTTTTGATCAGGTGCCCTGCCACCAATGGGTTAACTTTTGAAGGGAGTTAGAACCCTGTACAAGATGGGATAAGAAGGGTTAGAATGTTCTTCTCTGTCAATATTCTGAGAGAAGACTCTAGTGGATGTTGATGTAGAAAAGCTCCCTCTATCTGATATGAAATTGTTTGACAGTAGATGGCTGGAAGCTTTCTTTTGTATATACAGATCTTCCTGTAGCTGATGAATCTGAGAGAATAACTCCTTCAGATTTTTGTTGCTCTTTTTAAGATCTGATATTGCAACAGAAACTGAGAGAATAATGTTGATGTTCTCAGTGTATGAATGCTGCTTGAGGAAGAAGATGAAGATGATCTGCTTTTGTTCTTCTTTTTCTCCCTGTATATTTTTCCCGACTGTTTTTTTCTCCCTCTTTGTTTTTTTTTGTACAGCTATATGTGATATGTTCTGTAATGATCCTGTCGAGAAAAACTCTCTGTATATTGATACTGTATATCTTCTTCCTTATTCACTTTTGAAATCTCTGACAGATATTTAAATGCAAATCCCTTAAATTAAGCAATATAATATTCTGAAGAGATATACTGGGAACTGTAAATCTGACACGCCGTTTACCTATTTACTTTTCCATGGACATGTCCTTTTCCAAGAAATATGTCAACGACTATAATCTCGAAATAATAAAAGGAAATATATTATCCTTACTTATCTGGAAGAATAGAGCCGTTGCAGAAGATATCTGAGTTCAGAGAATGGAATAATATAATATGTCTGAAGTTCTGAACTGAAATAACAAATTTCGTCGAGCGCAGAGCTAAGTTCGTCGAACTGAGGATTTCGTCGACCGCTGAACTGAATAATTTCGTCGACCGCTGAGCTGCTGAGATTGAAGATCGTCGACCACTGAGAGCAAGTTGTTCGTCAAACACAGAGAGCAGTTCGTCGAACGCAGTGTGGAGTTCGTCGAACGCAGGATCTGAATCTTTTCTTGAGTTTTATCAGCCTAAAACCTTGACCCATTGACTATACATTGGGGTCAACTTGATCCTAGTCAGCAGATAGTGATCCTAGCCCAAATCAGTAATAGAGTTGTTCCAACAATCTCCCACTATTTGGGTTAGGACACTATTTGACAAAAATTTAAAACAAACCAAAACAACAGAGCATATATATCTGATATGTTTTAAATATTTTAGCAGATATAAATATATGATAATTTGAGTTCTGAAACATTACATTGAAAATAAAACTAATAAAAACACACAATCAGAACCTTTGATTTTCTCTGAATTCTGTTTTCTGAATTTTGAATTTTGAATTCTGATATTGTCTGAACTGTATTTGCTATATTTCAGCTTTCTGAGTTATTGATCTGAACTGAATCTGCTCTTAACACAAAAACAAATATTTCTCAATGTGCTTTGCTACCAATCAGAATTTGAATATTGTCAAAACATCTTCTCCTAAATCTGTCATAATCTGAATCCGTGTCTATTGCTTCTTCTATATCAAAAGTTGTATTCTGAATCTGCTGTATTCTGAAATTGCAACATATGTAGCTTCATCATGCATCATTTCCTTCTTTCATAAAATATGTTAGCCTGAGAGCATCTCCCCCTGAGACTGGAGCTTCTTCAGCTTTCTCCGTTTGCCTAGTTCATAGAACATCTCCCCCTGAGCAAAAACTGCATCATATGGAGTTCTTCATAGAACTGAAAGCATGCTTCTTCATCAGCATTTTCTCTTGAAGCTTGTGCATCTTCAGAAAATAACTCCCCCCGTCAAAAAGGAAAGTATCTCCCCCTGACAAAAAGGAGCCTCTTCAATACATCTCCCCCTGCCTAGTTTCAGGATGACCTGGAGCTAGGCCCCTAGAAGAAGTGACTTTTGAGGAGGTAGGGAAGGATGCAATTTTTATATTGCTACTGTTCCTGCAAAATAAAATAGAGATCAAGTGCAAAGGAACTGGAAAGAGAAGCAATTTCTGTAGGCATTCAATTAAAAAATAAAAGATTTGATTATGATGACAGGTTCAGAAAAAAAAGCTTCATCAAAACTGGGTTCGACGAAAAATGAGTTTTCGTCGATCTCGGTTCGACGAACTAGATGACTTTGTCGATCTCCATTCGACGAAAAACTAAATTTTGTCAAACTCATTTAGATGAAGAGATGGGATAAGTAGAAAACTTAATTTTTAACAGATTGAATCTCCATTTATCATACCTAGCTGATTTATAAAGAAAATGTGTTTCTTTTCATCCAAGGGCTTGGTGAAAATGTCAGCTCTTTGCAAATCAGTAGAGATGAACTGTAGGCAAATTTTATTTTTATCCACATTATCTCTGATAAAGTGGTGCCTAATTTTTATGTGTTTAGTCCTACTATGGAGAACTGGATTTTGTGCTATAGATATTGCACTAGTATTGTCACAAAATATAATTGAATTATTTAAGTTGACACCATAGTCTAGGAGCTGATTTTGTATCCACAATATCTGTGAGCAGCAACTGCATGCAGATTCAACTATTGATGTAGACACAGATGTTTGTTTCTTACAAAACCAGGACACAAACCTATCACCAAGAAACTGGCAAGTTCCTGATGTGCTTTTCCTGTCTACTCTGCATCCTGCATAATCAGAATCTGAGAATCCAGTTAATTCAAATTCTGATGTTGTTGGATACCAAAGTCCTAGATTAGGACAACCCTTTATATATCTCAAAATTCTTTTTAATAAAATTAGATGAGATTCTTTGGGGTTAACTTGGAACCTAGCACAAATACAAGTAGCAAACATTATATCAGGCCTACTTGCTGTTAAATAAAGTAAAGAGCCAACAATTGCTCTATATACTTTTTGATCAATAGGTTTCCCTGATTCATCAGCATCAACAACAGCATTTGAGGGCATGGGTGTTTTCATGGTGGAAGCATCAGACATACCAAACCTTTTCACTAATTCCGTAGCATACTTGGATTGTGATATGAAGATGCCATTTGGAGTTTGCTTCACTTGAAGACCAAGGAAGTATGGTAGTTCACCCATACTACTCATTTCAAATTTAGATTGCATCAGGTTAGAAAACCTTTTGCATAGATTTGAATCAGTAGAGCCAAAGATAATATCATCTACATATATTTGAACTAGTAGAGTTTGATTATTATGTATCCTGAAAAATAAGGTTTTATCTACTATGCCTCTACAGAAATTGTTCTCTAAAAGAAAACTAGCCAAGGTCTCATACCATGCTCTGGGAGCTTGTTTGAGACCATAGAGAGCTTTATTAAGCTCAAATACATATGAGGAGTGAGTTGGAGAGATGAAACCTGGTGGTTGTTCCACATAGACTTCTTCTTTGATGTCTCTATTTAGAAATGCACTCTTCACATCCACCTGATATACCTTGAATTTCTTGAATGCAGCAAAGACAAGGAAAATCATGATAGCTTCAAGTCTTGCAACAGGAGCAAAAGTCTGATCATAGTCAATTCCTTCTTCCTGTGAATATCCTTGAGCTACCAATCTTGCTTTGTTTCTGACTATGTTGCCTTGATCACCAAGCTTGTTCCTAAGGACCCATTTGGTGCCAATAACTGGATGGCCTTTTGGTCTTGGAACCAAATCCCATACCTTGTTCTTTTCAAATTGATTGAGCTCCTCTTGCATTGCAAGAATCCAGTTTGGATCTTGTTCTGCATCTTTTATGGTTTGAGGTTCAATCTAGGATAAGAAACAAGTGTGCATCTGATTTTGGTGTAGTTGATGCCTTGTTTGAACACCTGCTGAAATATCACCAATGACTTGAGATATTGGATGATCTCTAACTGTGATGTGGTCAACAGTTGGAGTTGGTTCAGCAATGATATCCACTTGGGGAATTTGTTCAGCTGTCATCTGATTTGAACTGTCAGCAAGATCTGGATGATCTTCTTCTTCACTGTCTTCAATATTTTGTGTTTATGGAAGTAGTCATTCTTCTTTCTGTAGATCTAGTCCATTTAACTCTTCACATAGAGCTGGTACCTGCAAAGTATTTTTGGTAGAGGTGGTGTTCCTCTCCTCAATTAACATGTTAGTCTCATCAAAAGATACATGCATGGACTCTTCTATCTTAAGAGTGGATTTGTTGTAAACTCTGTATGCCTTACTAGAAAGAGAATATCCAAGGAAAATGCCTTCAGCAGCTTTTTCTTCAAACTTCCTGAGATACTTCTTATCATTGTTGTGCACATAGCATTTACATCCAAATATCATAAAATAGTTAACCTTATGCTTTTTATTCTTAAGTAATTCATAGGGAGTCTTGCCCTTAAGTTTATGTATCAGGCTTTTGTTCAACACATAATTAGCTGTGTTCACTGCCTCTGCCCAAAAAGAGAGTGGCAAGTTTGCATCAACAAGTAATGTAGTTGTTGATTCAATTTGGGTTCTATTTTTCCTTTCAGCTACCCCATTTTGTTGAGGAGTTTTAGGAGCAGAGAAACATTGCCTGATCCCTTCTTTTTCACAAAATTCTCTCATCAGAAGAGACTCAAACTCAGTGCCATGATCACTTCTGATCAATGCAACTACAGTAGAGTACTCAATCTTGATGGACCTGAAAAAGTCTGTCAGAACACTGAAGGTGTCAGACTTGTTCCTAAGAAAGAACACCCAAGTGAATCTTGAGAAGTCATCTACAATAACTAGAGAGTAATGCTTCCATCCTAGACTTTGTATTGCAGTAGGTCCAAAAAGGTCCAAATGCAGCAAATATAAAATCCTAGGTGAATCACTCTTGGATAAAGATTTAAAACTACTTCTAGTTTGCTTACCTAATTGACAAGCCCTGCAGAGTCCTTCCTTCTTGTATGAACCAGAAGGCAGTCCTCTAACAAGATTATCCTTAGAAAGCTTAGAGATAGTTCTAAGGTTAATATGTCCAAGCCTTTTATGCCATAATTCATTTGTTTTACTTATAGAATTGAATAAGCAAATATCAGAATTGGCAGAGTCAAAGTTGACTAAATAAATATTTCCATGTCTAATACCAGATAATACAGTAATATTTTTATTATTGGTAATAAGACAAAAGGAATGATTGAAAGTTACCTGATAACCTTCATCACATAACTGGCTTATGCTGATGAGGTTGTGCTTCAAACCCTTGACATAGGCTACTTCTTTGAAGGTCACTGCTCCAACTTTGATCTGTCCATAGCCTTTGGTTTGTCCACAGTTGGAGTCTCCAAAGATCACCTTGGGTCCAAGCTTTGCCTTGTAGTTGTTCAGGTTGGCCTTGTTTCCTGTCATGTGTTTTGAACAGCCACTATCCAAATACCATTGTTCATTCTTGTTTGGATAGCTGTGTACCTGCAAAACAGAAAAATAAACTAGTTGTTTTTGACCCAGACTACCTTGGGTCTTTTTGTATTACCACAAAAATCTGAAATAAAAGACATTTCAGGTTGGTCCTTATAACCTTGTGGATGATATCTCCTTGGAGGTATTATCCATTCAGTGAAATTATTGTTAGTATATGAAGAATAAGAATTGTTCAGATTTTCTGTATAATTTCCGTTCGACGAACTGGGCTGAGTTCGTCGATCGTCGTTCGACGAATGGACATGCTTTCGTCGAGCGCCGTTCGAATAATAACTATACTTGAAATCTGTCTTCAGAGTTCGTCGAGATCCGTTCGACAAAGTGAATTCATTTCGTCGAGCTCCGTTTGACGAATTCTGCTGAATTCCTTTATTCTTGACAGCCTTACTTGAAATGTTTTTATTTACATCTACAACCTCTTTGCTCTTAGCAGAAATGAATTTTATAGGTGTAGACAGTATGTTCTTCTTAATCAGAGGTGGCTCACTTGATGATGCACCAAAGCCTAGTTTGCCACTTAATCTGGCATTTACTGTGCTTGTAATGTCCATCAGTTTGATGCTTCTCCCATTTAGGGATTCTTCAAATTTCTTAGCCTCAGAAAGTTTATTCTCAATGAGAATAATTTGTTCTCTAGAGGCAGCCAATTCTTTCTTAAGAATAGCATTATCTTCACTTAATTTGTCCATTTCAGCTAGCTTATTTCTGAGAGAGATTATTTCCTTCTCAGATTTTATTAAGTCTAAGCAAAGAACTTTGAATTCATCTTTGAATTCAATTGAAGTAAAATCAAAATTAGATATTACCTGATCTATATCATTGTCAGCTTCTGATTCTGATTCTTCTTCATTTGAGTTGTTTGCTGAGGCATTGATAACCATCATGCAGAAATTCTTTTCTTCTTCATTATCTTCATCATCAGAAGAGATGGATGAAGACGCATTCTCTGACTCACTGCTTGAGTCATAAATGACCATCAGGCATTGGTCATTCTCCTTTGATTCTTCTTCATCATCAGATGAACTGGATGAAGATTCTGATTTAGTTTCACTCTAAGTTTCTGCTACAAATCCTCTTCCCTTGTGTTTGTGCTTGTGGGAGGAAGACTTGCTGGAGTGTCTTTTGTCTTCCTTTTCTTTTCTCTTCTCCTTCTTCTGATTCTCTGGACAGTCTGGCAGAATGTGTCCAGGTTTCCTGCAGCCAAAACAAATAATTTCTTTAGAATTTGACTTGTCATACCTTGGCTTTTCCCTTGATCTGGAGTCCTTCTTAGCCATCTTGTAGAACCTTTTGGCTAGAAGGCTCATGAACTCCTCATCTCTTGGAGCCTTTTCTTCTTCTTCAGCTTGAAAAGCTATGCTTCTCTCCGTCTTGGATGCTGGAGATGAAGTAGATTGCCCAGCTTCCCTGGATTTGTTTAGCTGCTCATAGGATTTGAGTTTGCCTAATAAGCTCTCAGTGGAGATCTCATTAAGGCTTCTGGCATCCTTGATTGGTCAGATCCTAGAGTCCCATGTGCTGGGGAAGCACATTAGGATCTTATCATTGATCTCAGTGATGGAGATCACTTTGTCCAAGGTCTTCAGCTCATTGATTATGAGGCTGAGCCTGTTATACATATCAGCCACTGTCTCAGATTCTCCCTTTTTGAAATTCTCATACTGAGAAATAAGGTGGGATCTTCTGTCCTTTCTTTCATCAGCTGATCCTTCAACCATATTGTTGAGTGAGATCCAGATTTCTCTTGCTGAGGTGCATTCCACCACTTTCTGAAAAATGTCATCAGACATTGTTTGTGCCAGAATGTTCATAGCTTTGGCATTTGCACTTCTTTGCTTTTTCTGGGCTTCAGTCAACTCAGGAGGTTGAACAACATTGTTGTATGTTGTGATTTCAGCACTTGTTGTTGATGTAGGTGTTGGAGGCCCTGGCAAAATAACATTAAAGATTCCCTCATCAATAGAATTCATGTACAACCTAATCCTTGCCTTCCATAGTGCAAACTTACTGAGATTGCACATATGAGGTCTTGTGCTAGAATATTCTTTGTTCCGTGCCATGAGTTCTTAACAGAAAAAGAGAACTCTAAAATAAATTAAGATCTAATTGATCTTTATGATTTAAGTGTTAGCCTGTAAAATCAACTACCCTCTAATACCAATTGAAAGTCAATTGAATATCAGTTGAAAGTGATTGATATAATCAACCACGCTTTGATACCAATTGAAAGTGAGGTTAGATCTTAGATTTACTTTAGAGGGGGGGGGGGGGGAGGGGGTGAATAGAGTATTAAAAACTTTTCCCTTAATTTTATAGCGGATTTAAAATAGTGATATATATATATATGTGTATTGAGTGAGTTATAAAACTAAACAAAGAAATCAACACACAACAACACAGAAAATCACAAGCACAGAGACACAAGGATTTTTATAGTAGTTCCCCAATAAACCTGGGTACGTCTACTCTTCCACCACACTTGGTAGGATCTACTAGGTTTTTGATCAGGTGCCCTATCACCAAGGGGTTTTTGATCAGGTGTCCACACACCAAGTGGGCTTTTGATCATGTGCTCTAACTAAACCACAAGTTTTTGATCAGGTGCCCTGCCACCAATGAGTTAACTTTTGAAGGGAGTTAGAACCCTGTACAAGATGGGATAAGAAGGGTTAGAATGTTCTTCTCTGTCAATATTCTGAGAGAAGACTCTAATGGATGTTGATGTAGAAAAGCTTCCTCTGTCTGATATGAAATTGTTTGACAGTAGATGGCTGGAAACTTTCTTTTGTATATACAGATCTTCCTGTAGCTGATGAATCTGAGAGAATAACTCCTTCAGATTTTTGTTGCACTTTTTAAGATCTGATCTTGCAGCAGAAACTGAGAGAATAATGTTGATGTTCTCAGTGTATGAATGCTGCTTGAGGAAGAAGATGAAGATGATCTGCTTTTGTTCTTCTTTTTCTTCCTGTATATTTTTCCGGACTGTTTTTTTTTCTTCCTCTTTGTTGTTGTTTTTGTACAGCTATATGTGATATGTTCTGTAATGATCCCGTCGAGAAAAACTCTGAGTATATTGATACTGTATATCGTCTTCCTTATTCACTTTTGAAATCTCTGACAGATTTTTAAATGCAAATCCCTTAAATTAAGCAATATAATATTCTGAAGAGATATACTGGGAACTGTAAATCTGACACGCCGTTTACCTTTTTCCTTTTCCATGGACATGTCCTTTTCTAAGAAATATGTCAACGACTATAATCTCAAAATAATAAAAGGAAATATATTATCCTTACTTATCTGGAAGAATAGAGTCATTGCAGAAGATATCTGAGTTCAGAGAATGGAATAATATAATATGTCTGAAGTTCTGAACTAAAATAACAAATTTCATCGAGCGCAGAGCTGAGTTCGTCGAACTGAGGAATTCGTCGACCGCTGAATTGAATAATTTTGTCGACCGCTCAGCCGCTGAGATTGAAGATCGTCGACCGCTGAGAGCAAGCCGTTCGTCGAACGCAGAGAGCAGTTCATCGAACGCAGTGTAGAGTTCATCGAACGCAGAATCTGAATCTTTTCTTGAGTTCTATCAGCCTAAAACCTTGACCTATTTACTATGCATTGGGGTCAACTTGTTCCTAGTCGGCAGATAGTGATCCTAGCCCAAATTAGTAATAGGGTTGTTCCAACATACGAGCTTCCCAAAAATCTGGGCAAGCCATCGTCCCATGCCCCTCTACCTGGTGAAGGTCACAATAGAGGGGCATCTCCTCTGCTTGCGGCCTTCTCTGCTGCTGGTTCTTTCGACCTTGCCAATTGCCGCGTCGGGCAACCGCCATCGCTTCCTTCCTTCTCCTCTCCTGACGCCCCGCTGGCTGATTGCGACGTCTTCTTTCCGGGGATCTCCTTCCCTTATCCTGACATTGAGGTCCTCTTGCCGGCCTCCAAGGTGGCCGATTAATGGGGACTTGGTAGCGTCTTTCCTCCTCCCGATGCTCTAGAGCTACGATGAGCCTCCTCCCATCGTTTCTTCTAGGCTACTTCTTCCTGGGCTCCTCCCTCTTCCTTTCTTCCCTTCTCCTCCTTTCCGACTTCCGCTTTTCTGCCCTCCTGGGCTCTTCCTTCTTCTTCCTCTCAGGGGTTTTCTCTTTTTTCTCCTCATCCTCTATGGTCACTCGGGTGAGCCTGGCTAGGAAGGCGCTGTTGGAAGCCTCACCCTGGACGAACTTGTTGGCCCTCTCGATGAGGTTGTCGTAGGAAGAAGGAGGATTCCTGCCGAGTTCCAACTTGAAGAGACCTTCACGAAGGCCGAACGTTAGGGCCAGCTGCAAGGTGGGACCATCCACCTCCTGGATGTCCAACACCTCCTCCTAGAAATGATCTATATAATGCCCCAACGTCTCCTTTGCTCCTTGCACCAGATGGAAGAGGGTCGTGGATTCCTTCTTCAACTTCTTAGCCATGGCGAACCGCATGGTCAGCCCCCGGCACAAGTCCTCAAAGCAGTAGATAGAACATGTTGGCAACTGGTGGATCCAGTCCCTGGCCTTCCTCCGGAAGGTGATCGCAAATAGCATACACTTTAAGGCATCAGACATGGTTCATATGGAGGCTACATCTTCGAACCACTGGATGTGTCGGATAGGGTCATCCCTCCCCGAGTAGTAATTCATCGCGGGATCTCTGAACCCCTCCGGCACCGGCGCATCAACGATCTCCTCACAGAATGGGCTCATCCCACCAAAATGGAGAGTATCACCTCCATACTCGCTGAATTAGCGAGTACCAAAGTATCTCGTCTGCTCCTCCTGCTCGCGGAATCGGATTCCGCCTGCTCCCTGCGAGACCTGTGGGTATAACTACGACCTCCTTGGTCGCTCCAGCTCCTCTTCATGCTCCTTCCCTACTTGCCGAGTGTGAGCACCTTCTTCGGTCAGAATTGGGTGATGGGGCGAGGTTGCCGTTCCTTCCGCGTGAGGTTGGAGAGCTGCTCGCATGGACCCCTCTATTCGCCGCACGAATTCCTCAAATACTGCCAACGTCATGAACTTGCCGCCGCCAACCGAGTTCCCGACTACCTCTGCATGGTCGCGAACTACAACCATTTCGCCTTTTCGCCAAACTTTCCTCCTATAGCTACGATCCACGCTCACCGCACCAAAGTGTTGAAGCCAGGAAAATCCCGACTCCAAAATTTGGATCAATGCAGCCGGAGGCTACTCGCCCAGCAGTCCGACAAGAAGGCTGGACTGGCAATGACGGAGAGGGCTCGGACAAAGAACAACAGGACCCCAGGCACTGCGAAAGGGAGGTCCCACCACGTACCCAAAAGCTCAGAAGAGACTTCCCCTCCAAAACCAAGAATGGCCAAGCAGGGTACGAGGAAGGCACTGACTTGGCTAGTACTGGGAGTGACTACCAAGGATGACGGGTCCGAGAATTGAACGAGGGGGTTCCAAAAGCTCAAGTTTAGGTGCCAATCCAAGTACCCCTGGGGTCCTATTTATAGGAAAACCAAAGGGAGGGGGGGGGGGTCTATTCATATTGATCTCGGCAGTTCTAAACATGCCTAGGAGCTCGGGCAGTGTCTTGCCAATTTCATTCATGTTGTAATTTAAGACAAACTGCTCATAACTGTCCGACAACGATTGCAGGATTAGATCAGTGGCCAACTCTTGGCCCAACGGGAACCCCAGTATTTCAAGGTTCTCTATATACCTAATCATCTTGTGTACGTGAGTTCCTACTGGGTCCCGAGCTCCCATCTTACACTGAAACAACACCCTGGATATATCAAATCTCTCTTGGCGAGCTTGCCCTTGAAACATTTTCTTCAGGTGCTCCACCATCTCGTAATAGCTCATGTTCTCATGTTGCTTCTGAAGCTCAGAGTTCATGGTTGCGAGCATGAGACATTCTACATCTAAGGAGTCATCTCCATACTTCTTATAAGCATATTTATCTGCACAAGGTGAGTAGAGGCTGGCTCCTCGGGGGGATCTTCTTCAAGGACATAGAGCTTACGCTCTTGCCTGAGAATAATTCTCAGGTTCCTAAACCAGTCTAGGAAATTCATCCCATTGAGCTTATCCTTCTCAAGGATGGCTCTCAGGGACAACGCGGAGTGTGAAGTATTTGCCATGAAAATTCTACAAAATAATGCAAAGTTTATTTAGTACTATATTTCAAAATACATTTTATTATTTTAATAAGGACTTTAATTAAATACTCCCACTATTTTATTCAAATTGATAACCCTTCATATCAATTCGGAGAGTTAATGCGAGCTACTCTCTTAGTGGACAAGATCCGTATTTCACCAACACACCAAGTCCGCTTTGGCGTTCCTCTCATAATGCGGTTATTTAGGTAGGCAACACTTGCCAATTGCATCACTATGCAACTCTTATATGGTTGGTGAATAACTCTTTATTCGCATCCATCATATGGTGCATGCCAACCCAATGCCTCTAGGCACTCAACTTTTGAGGTCACCCAGTTAAGTTAGACCTAATATCGATAGTGGGATATCACAATTATCCGCTCGCACCCTTACCAAGATAGATTAATGCACCTTGCTTTGGCAAGCCCACACTTCATCGATCGAGGCAGGAAGAGTGTCATCCATCGGAAGGCATCCGTATACTCAATATTGGATAAGGGATTTTTATTTATAAAATTGATTAACAATTAATCAACGTGCAATTTAAAATACAACAATCACAACCAAATACATCCCAGAAGTGCACAAAACAAAATTATCAACGCTTGATAAAAAGGGCTAAATCTGAGCATTTAGAACACTTCTAAATCTCCAGATTTACATGCATTTGACACAGCAAAAACAACTCCACTTATGCAATAGACAAGCTCGTCTCTCAATGTCAGATTCTTCACAAACCAATTAGAGGGACGGTTACTGCAAAGGAGACACAATTTATGAAATAATGAAATCGCAACGCAATCACATGCATTCATGGGAGTTTTCCAATCTAGAACATTTCTACGAAATTCAAACATCCAGGAAGAAATCCAGATATTTAGAACACTTCAAAATTTCTGATTTACACGCATTAGATTGACAACCTCTCTCTGATACCACAGTTGGGTTTTCTAATATCATTTCAAAAATGAAAAATACAGCATATCATATATGCACAGCAGAATAAATAACTAGAACAACCCAAAGAGTTAAGGAACTGGCGATTTCATGATTCAAGAAATGAATAAGAGCATCACAATGCAATAAATAAATTTATACTTGACGGGGGTTAAGTCTAAGCTTAACCGAGATGCTCCAGGAAGAAATCCGGTGAATGAAATCTGAGTTCCAAGAGCCGAAATGTATCGGCCCCTCTACAGAGATCCACACAAGAGAAGGGGAACCCTGGCTTCTTGTCGCACAAGAACTAGGTCGGAGAAGAAGAGTCCTCAACGTCTTCCACGAACTGCTAGGTTCGATTACTGGAAGAGGCGGCGACTTGTTCGAAGAGGAGAGAAGCCCTAGCGGAACGATTCCGGCGCTGCTCTCTCAAACCACGAAACGGGTCAGTTACAGAATCTGTCTCGCACCCAGAACCCTAAGATCGTGATCTGTTTATATAATGCCTGCGTTTGACGAACTCAAGAGGCCTGCGTTCGACAAACTCGAAGCAGCCTGCGTTCGACGAACTCAAGAGGCCTGCGTTCGACGAACTCGAAGCAGCCTGCGTTCGACAAACTCAAGAGGCCTGCGTTCGACGAACTCGAAGCAGCCTGCGTTCGACGAACTCAAGAGATCTGCGTTCGACGAACGCGCTACACTAGCCCTCTGCCGTCTCAGCGGTCGATGAATGCGCTACACTAGCCCTTTCGTCTCAGCGGTCGACCAACACGCTACACTAGCCCCTTCGTCTCAGCGGTCGACGAACGCGCTACACTAGCCCGTTCCGTCTCAATGGTCAACGAACGTGCTACACTAGCCCTTTTGTCTCAGCGATCGATGAACGCGCTGCACTATCCTGTTCCGCCTCAGCGGTCGACGAATGCCTTAAGTTCGACTAAGTCGCGCAGGAATGGCCTGATTTCACGAGAAATCCCAAGGCAATATATATATAATTTCTCGAGAAATCCCAAGGTAACAATTTACTTCTCGAGAAATCCCAAGGCAACATATATATATTCTCGAGAAATTCCAAGACAACAATTGACTTCTCGAGAAATCCCAAACCAACATAATTCTTCCTCCAATTTCTCCAAGCACTTTTATGTGCGACCCTATAGGCTCATATTACGTTGGCAGTAAGACTAACTATTGATTGCTTTGAGATCACCTCAAAAACTCTAACAGTCTCCCACTTGATCACAAAGTGTCAACAAAAGTCTCACAAACAATGAGCGGCATCTAGCAATACGTCATTGCTACCCAAGCAATAAGAGTTCATAACTCAACAAGCCTGTCATGACCAATGTATCAGTGTTGTCATGTTCCTTTGTCCCTTACCTCTGAATAGAATTAGAGGCATGGACCGTGTCACCCTCATAATTGTTCAATCCTAGTTTCCTGATCTAGAATAGACTGACAGAAATGGTGAGCTCAATATCACATATTGACTCAACCAAGCATGGCCATGCATTTCTCAGTCTCATTCCATCAGGGGGCCCATGGATGTAACTCCTGTCATAAAGGAGGACAAATCCCATTTTTGCTCACACACAAACATCCAAATGATTCGTAACATACCCAACAACCACCCTTATCGTCAACCTTTCTCAAGAGAAGACTTTAGATGGCATCAAAGTACGCTCTTCCTCACCTGATGAATGCTGTGACTTCAGGTCAAAGGACCACAAACACCATTGTCACCTGAGACCTACTTGTGACGCGTTCATATAACAATCCACAAAGTAGTCTCACGGTGGGTTTGTCCAGTACAACTTGTTCCTAACAAGTACCCATGTGATGACTTGATATCACAATATCATGACCTGTGAGAACCGGTATCAGTCAACGCACATGCTAGTCTTATGGTCTCATCCTCGCCCTAATATCTAGGATGATACCTCGACCAGGGACCATTTAAGAACGAAGCTTCATTTAAACATAGGCCCTCACATTCAAGTCACGTACTTGAATTCTTATGGAAGCAAACATTCTAAGGGCATTCATTATATTAATTAGTCTATCACATAGAAACTCTTGACATAATAAAAGAACTTGCCATAAATGTAAAATGAAAAACCATAGTACATATCACAATTCATCAAATGAATAAACAACCAACAAACATACAATCCACAAGGCTCCCACTAAAGACGATCATTCAGGTATCGAATACCCATTGATCTAACATGACCATCATGCTTCCTTTGCGCAAGAGGCTTCGTCAGTGGATCCACTATGTTTTCTTCAGTTGGTACTCTGCAAATGCTCACATCTCCTCGATCGACAATCTCTCGAATAAGATGGAACCGCCGAAGTATGTGCTTGGAGCGCTGATGAGATCTAGGTTCCTTAGCTTGTGCAATAGCACCGTTGCTGTCACAGTAGAGAACTATGGGATCAACAATGCTAGGAACTACATCTAGCTCGCCGATGAATTTCCTAATCCATAAAGCCTCCTTCGCCGCATTTGCTGCAACGATATACTCGGCCTCAGTTGTAGAATCATCAACTGTCTCTTGCTTGGAACTCTTCCAGCTTACAGCTCCTCCATTAAGGCAAAATACAAAACCTGATTGAGACTTTGAGTCATCCCTATCAGTCTGTAAGCTAGCATCTGTGTAACCCTTTACGACGAGCTCTTCCTATCCACCATACACCCAGAATTCAGCTTTAGTCCTTCTCAAGTACTTTAAGATATTCTTGACCGCAATCCAGTGACTCTCACCAGGATCATACTGATATCTGCTAGTCATGCTCAAAGCATATGAGACATCGGGTCGAGTACATAACATTGCGTACATGATTGATCCAATTGTGGAAGCATATGGAATCAAATTCATGCGGTCCTTATCTTTCAAAGATTTTGGACATTGGTCCTTAGAGAGACTCACACCATGTGACATGGGTAAGAATCCTTTCTTAGACTCAAGCATGTTGAACCGTTTCAACACCTTCTCAATGTATGTACTTTGGGTCAAACCCAGCAACTTCTTCGATATATCTTTATAGATCCTAATACCAAGTATGTAAGTTGCTTCACCCTAGTCCTTCATAGAAAAGCAGTCCCCTAGTCTGTTCTTAACATCTTGCAGAGTCGGAATGTCATTTCCGATTAATAGTATGTCATCCACATACAAAATCAGGAAAATGACTATGCTCCCACTAATCCTCTTGTAAACACAAGGTTCATCCTCGTTCTTGATAAAACCAAACTCTTTGATTTTCTCATCAAATCGAAGATTCCAACTTCGAAAAGCTTGTTTCAATCCATAAATGGATCGATTCAGCTTGCATATTTTAGTGGCTTCATTTGGAGATTCAAAACCCTCGGGTTGTGTCATATACACTTCCTCATGGAGGTTTCCATTAAGGAAAGCCGTTTTGACATCCATTTGCCAGATCTCGTAGCATAATACGCAGCAATAGCAAGTAGAATTCTGATGGACTTGACCATGGCTACAGGGGAAAAGGTCTCATCATAGTCAACACCATGAATTTGCCTGAAACCTTTAGCCACCAGCCGTCCCTTGAATGTCTGTACATTCCCATCCATGTCAGTCTTCTTCTTGAAGACCCACTTGCACCCTATGGGTCGTACCCCTTCAGGTGGTTCTACCAAGGTCCAAACTTGGTTTGCATACATGGAGTCTATTTCAGATTTCATGGCCTCAAGCCACTTCTCAGAGTCAGGTCCACACATAGCCTCTTGATAGGTTGCAGGTTCATCATCATGATCCATAAGTAACACATTACCTATTTGAGACACGAGAAATCCATATCTCTCAGGCTCAAATCTTGGTCTATCAGATCTACGCAGGACTTGTGTTTCTTGAGCAGGCTCTCTAGCTACAACAACTTGTAGTCTTTGCTCAGGTTCTAAAATTGGTTCACTTATTGTTTGTGATTCTTGAACTTCTTCAAGTTCCACCTTTGCAGTCTTTCTGGATAAGAACTCTTTCTCCAAAAAGATGCCAGTCCTTGCGACAAACACTTTGCCCTCGGACGGCAGGTAGAAGTAATACCCTTTGGTTTCCCTAGGATATCCCACAAGATAACACTTATCAGACTTGGGTTCCAGCTTGTCAGGCATTTGACGTCGCACGTATGCCTCACAGCCCCAAATCTTAATAAAAGACATACTGAGACGCTTCCCGTCCATATCTCATATGGTGTCTTTAGAACCGTTTTCGTTGGAGCACGATTTAATGTAAAAGCAGCAGTCTCTAAAGCAAATCCCCAAAAGGAAACGGGCAAACCTGCATGACTCATCATCGAACAAACCATGTCTAACAAAGTACGATTCCTCCTCTCAGACACACCATTGTGTTGTGGTGTTCCGGGCGGAGTGAGCTGTGATATAATACCACACACTCTCAGATGATCACGAAACTCATGACTCAGATATTTGCCACCTCGATCAGATTAGAGTGCTTTTATCCTTTTTTTCCAGTTGGTTCTCTACTTCATCTTTAAACTCTTTGAACTTTTCAAAGGTTTCAGATTTGTTCTTCATAAGAAACACATATCCGTATCTACTGAAATCATCAGTAAATGTAATGAAGTAGTAGTACCCACCTCTAGCCATAGAACTCATGGGTCCACATACATCACTATGTATTACACCCAAAAGATCATCAGCCCTCTCAGTAAGACCAGTGAAAGGGACTTTAGTCATTTTGCCCAATAAGCAAGACTCGCATCTCTCAAATGATTCATAATCAAATGAGTCTAATAATCCATCTTTATGGAGTTTAGATATGTGTTTCTCATTTATATGACCCAAACGACAATGCCAGAGATACGTAGGATTTAAGTCATTTGTTTTTAGTCTTTTAGTATTTTCTATGTTATAGATCGGATGGTTTAAGTTCAAAACATATAAACCATTAAACAATTGGCAACGCCATAACAAACATCATTTTTATAAATAGAACAACAATTGTTCTTTATAATAAAAGAGAAACCAATCATGTCCAAACATGAAATAGATATGATGTTTCTAGTTATAGCAGGAACAAAATAACAATTATTAAGTTCAATTACAAGCCCAGTGGGCAAAGAAAGACGACAAACACCAACGGCAACGACAGCAACTCTTGCTCCATTTCCAACACGCAGGTCTATCTCTCCTCTACCCAGCATTCTTCTCCTTGTCAGCTCCTGCACATTCGTACAAATGTGAGAACCACATCCGGTATCCAATACCCAAGATGAAGGAACAGAAAGGTTTATTTCTATAACAAATATACCTGAAGTGGAAGTCATACTTCCCTTCTTCTTCTGCAGATCTTCAATGTAGAGGGGACAGTTCCGCCTCCAATGCCCTGCCTTACCACAATGGTGGCACTTCCCTTCCTTGGCCAGACCTTTCTTTTTCAGTGCAGAAGACTTGGGATCAAGAGGAGACTTAGATCCAATCTTCGTCTTCTTGAATCCCTTGGCCTTGCCCTTGCTCTTATGCACCATCAATATGGGGCTGTCAGGCTTGGCCTTCTTCATATTGATCTTGGCAGTTCTCAACATGCCTAGGAGCTCGGGCAGTGTCTTGTCAATTTCATTCATGTTGTAATTTAAGAAAAACTGCTCATAACTGTCTGGCAACGATTGCAGGATCAGATCAGTGGCCAACTCTTGGCCCAATGGGAACCCCAGTCTTTCAAGTTTCTCTATATACACAATCATCTTGAGTATGTGAGTCCCTACTGGGTCCCGAGCTCCCATCTTACACTAAAACAACGCCATGGATATATCAAATCTCTCTTGGCGAGCTTGCCCTTGAAACATTTTGTTCAGGTGCTCCACCATCTCGTAACAGCTCATGTTCTCATGTTGCTTCTGAAGCTCAGAGTTCATGGTTGCGAGCATGAGACATTCTACATCCAAGGATTCATCTCCATACTTCTTATAAGCATCTTTATCTGCACGAGGTGCAGTAGAGGCTGGCTCCTCAGGGGGATCTTCTTCAAGGACATAGAGCTTATGCTCTTGCCTGAGAACAATTCTCAGGTTCCTGAACCAGTCTAGGAAATTCTTCCCATTGAGCTTATCCTTCTCAAGGATGGCTCTCAGGGACAACACGGAGTGTGAAGTATTTGCCATGAAAATTCTACAAAATAATGCAAAGTTAATTTAGTACTATATTTCAAAATACATTTTATTATTTTAATAAGGACTTTAATTAAATACTCCCACTAATATATTCAAATTGATAACCCTTCATATCAATTCAGAGAGTTAATGCGAGCTACTCTCTTAGTGGACAAGATCCGTATTTCACCAACACAACGAGTCCGCTTTGGCGTTCCTCTCATAATGCGGTTATTTAGGTAGGCAACACTTGCCAATTGCATCACTATGCAACTCTTGTATGGTTGGTGAATAACTCTTTATTCACATCCATCATATGGTGCATGCCAACCCAATGCCTCTAGGCACTCAACTTTTGAGGTCACCCAGTTAAGTTAGACCCGATGTCGACAGTGGGATATCACAATTATCCGCTCGCACCCTTACCAAGATAGATTAATACACCTTGCTTTGGCAAGCCCACACTTCATCGATCGAGGCAGGAAGAGTGTCATCCATCAGAAAACATCCATATACTCAATATTGGATAAGGGATTTTTATTTATAAAATTGATTAACAATTAATCAACGTGCACTTTAAAATACAACAATCACAATCAAATACATCCCAAAAGTGCACAAAACAAAATTATCAACGCTTGATAAAAAGGGCTAAATCTGAGCATTTAGAACACTTCTAAATCTCTAGATTTACATGCATTTGACACAGCAAAAACAACTCCACTTATGCAGTAGACAAGCTCGTCTCTCAATGTCAGATTCAAAATCTAAAACATTTGGTTTCACAAACCAATTAGATGGACGGTTACTGCAAAGGAGACATAATTTCTGAAACAATGAAATCGCAACACAATCACATGCATTCCTGGGAGTTTTCCAATCTAGACATTTCTACAAAATTCAAACATCCAGGAAGAAATCCAGACATTTAGAACACTTCTAAATTTCTGATTTACACGCATTAGATTGCCAACCTCTCTCTGATACCACTGTTGGGTTTTCTAATATCATTTCAAAAATGAAAAATACAGCATATCATATATGCGCAGCGGAATAAATAACTAGAACAACCCAAAGTGTTAAGGAACTTGCGATTTCATGATTCAAGAAATGAATAAGAGCATCACAATGCAATAAATAAATTTATACCTGAAGGGGGTTAAGTCTAAGCTTAACCGAGATGCTCCAGGAAGAAATCCGGTGAACGAAATCTGAGTTCCAAGAGCCGAAATGTATCGGCCCCTCTACAGAGATCCACACAAGAGAAGGAGAACCCTGGCTTCTTGTTGCACAAGAACTAGGTCGGAGAAGAAGAGTCCTCAACGTCTTCCACGAACTGCTAGGTTCGATTACTGGAAGAGGCGGTGACTTGTTCGAAGAGGAGAGAAGCCCTAGCGGAACGATTCCGGCGCTGCTCTCTCAAACCACGAAACGGGTCGGTTACATAATCTGTCTCGCACCCAGAACCCTAAGATCGTGATCTGTTTATATAATGCCTGCGTTCGATGAACTCAAGAGGCCTGCGTTCGACGAACTCGAATCAGCCTGCGTTCGACGAACTCAAGAGGCCTGCGTTCGACGAACTCGAAGCAGCCTGCGTTCGACAAACTCAAGAGGCCTGCGTTCGACGAACTCGAAGCAGCCTGCGTTCGACGAACTCAAGAGATCTACGTTCGACGAATGTGCTACACTAGCCCTCTGCCGTCTCAGCGGTCGACGAATGCGCTACACTAGCCCTTTCATCTCAGCGGTCGACAAACGCGCTACACTAGCCCCTTCGTCTCAGCGGTCGACGAACGCGCTACACTAGCCCGTTCCATCTCAGTGGTCGACAAACGCGCTACGCTAGCCCTTTCGTCTCAGCGGTCGACGAACGCGCTACACTAGACCGTTCCGTCTCAGCGGTCGACGAATGCCTTCAGTTCGACTAAGTCGCGCAGGAATGGCCTGATTTCACGAGAAATCCCAAGGCAATATGTATATATATATAATTTCTCGAGAAATCCCAAGGTAATAATTTACTTCTCGAGAAATCCCAAGGCAACATATATATATTCTCGAGAAATTCCAAGGCAACAATTGACTTCTCGAGAAATTCCAAACCAACATAATTCTTCCTCCAATTCCTCCAAACACTTTTATGTGCGACCCTTTAGGCTCATATTGCGTTGGTAGTAAGACTAACTGTTGATTGCTTTGAGATCACCTCAGAAACTCCAACAGTTCCTGGGGGACTACACTCTCCAGATTCACTACACTCTCGGGAAGGGGAATGTTGTCGTTGATGCATTAAGTCAGAGGGTTTCTGTACATTGGATTCAGATGCATGATGAGCATCTAATCAGTGACTTGGAGTCCCTTTCGATTACTTGCGTCGAGAGAAGGCAAACTGCTACAACATGCTTGAGCTGGATCGAGGTACAATGCGACCTTGCAGATCGCATCTGTCAGTCCTTGGAGCTTGATGAGAGCACGAAATGTTATGTGGCAGAGACTGTGGAAAGACAATCGTTTGTGTATCCCAAATTTCAAGAAATTATGGGAGGAGTTGATGTATGAGGCTCATTTTATCAAGTACTTAATCCACCCAGGGAGCACAAAGATGTACCAAGACACGAAGAAATTGTTCTGGTGGTCGGGTTTGAAGAAAGACATAGCTTTATACGTGGTAAAGTGTCGTACTTGCACGTTCGTGAAGGCATAATATCAAAAACTTGTTGGCTATCTGATGTTGTTACCGATTCCAGAATGAAATCTTGATGACATATCTATGGATTTTGTGCATGGCTTGCCGAGATCGCAACCTGAGAACTTTTCCATTTGTGTGATCGTAGATAGATTGACGAAGGTATCTCACTTCATTCCGAACCACAGAGATGATTCAGTGGAAAAGTTGGCAAAGTTATATGTTGATAACATAGTATGATTGCATGGTGCGCCCCGTAGCATCGTAAGTGACCGAGATGGGCACTTTACATCAAATGATTGGAGGCTAATCCACCAACTATTGGGTACCGAGTTGAAGTTTAACACTGCCTTCCACCCTCAAACAGATGGGCAGACTGAATGGACCAATAGAACAATGGAGGATATGCTCTGAATGTGCGCCTTAGATTTTGGCAAGAGATGGGAGGACCATCCCTATATGATCGAGTTCGCCTACAACAATAGCTACCTAGCGAGTATACAAATGGCGCCCTTCGAGGCCTTATATGGTAGAAAATGTCATATTCCCTTGACGTGGGCAGAAACAGGCGACACGAAGCTGTTTAAGTGAAAAGACATCGATGAGGAAAATTCAGCGATTCGAACAATCCGGGAGCGATTGTTAATTGCTCAGGATAGGTAGGCAAAATACTATAACACCAAGCACCAAAATATCGAGTTCGCTATTGGCGACTAGGTTTACTTGAAGATCAAACCATTCAAGGGTGTATCGAGGATTCGACGCTTGAAAAAGCTAAGTCCGAGATACCTTGGACCGTTTGAAGTTTTGGAGTGGATTGGTGAAGCTGCCTATCGGCTTGCTCTTTCGACATAGTTAAGCGGTTTGCATGATGTGTTTCACATATCCATGTTGACGAATGCATTGCAAGAGTGTACTCATGTTGTTGTTGTTGTTCAAGTGCTGATCGATGGTGGGCTAAAGACAAACGTCCAGCTCATTCGCATTGATGGCACACACGTCAAGAAATTGCGAAACAAAATGATCATAATGGTCAAAGTCTGCTGGGACAATTGCGGTCGTGTGAATCTTTCATGGGAGGGAGAGCAGACCATGCTTGAGGAGTTCCCCGAGTTGTTCCGTTAAGGTACAAGTTATGTATTTTGTACTTTGCTTTCTTTCTTGATTCTAGAAGTTCGGGAAAAACTTTCTTTAAGAGAAGGGGGATTGTAACATCCCAGGTTTTCCCACCTGAAGAAAGTAAGATTTCTAGTAGCTGGAGCTAACGCAGGCGTTAGTTATAACGCTTGAGTTAGCGATATAGACTAGAAGATATCGTCTTGATCTGTTCGATAAGGTGTTAAGTCGACATACTAACATTGGGCGTTAGTGCTAACATTGGGCGTTAGTGCTAACGTTGGCGTTAGGTCGATATCGACTTGATGACTTTACCTTGTTGTTGGGAAGCTCATGTTGTCGTAGAGAGGTCTCGACGATCGACTGGGCTAGCACCAGATGTTAGGGCTAACGCTGACGTTAGCGATCGACTTGACGATAGTTTTGTCGATGAGAATCTCCTTGTGTCAACGAGATGTCCCATCGATATAGTTAAATGTCTAGCGCCTGGCATTAGATTTAACGCTGGCATTGAGTCTTCTAGCCATTTGGTTAAGCGGTTCTAGATAAGATCAATTCCACTGCTCTTCTGGGTTAACGTGCATGTTAGTGCTAACGTTGGTGTACAACCCCGATATTCGCCAGGCAAGGAGACGCGGTTCAAAGAAAGCAGTGGGAAGGAGGTCGCAAAGAAGGGAATCTTCCCTCTCGGGGGGCTCGCTGAAGGGTGAGCGAGAAGGAGTGCCGAGACAAGCGCTCGCGGGTGTGCGACAAACTCTGCACCGTTCGTCGAGCTCCACCGGCTTCCTGGACGGTCTCGCGGGAAGACTCGCGAGACGGGGCCTCGGCCATTACCGCCAAGGGGGGGGGGGCAGCAAGGTCCTCGCAGGGCGATCGCCTAGGAGAGGCACCGCGAGCAGGACTCGCGAGGGGGCCCGCGAGAGCATCTCGCAGGAAGGCTCTCGCAGTTCCTTGCCCATAAGCCGGCAGGGTCAAATTATCCTTTTACCCTTGGTGGTCTGCCTTTAGCCTCTCCAAACAGCGGAGTTTGGCTGTTAGCAGACCTATCTGGGGTGCAGATAGTAAAATCAAAAGGCGAAATCCTGCTATTTGCAGGCCATGTCAGAAAACCTATAAATAGGACCTTAAGGGCACCTTTGGAGAGGATCTCTTCACTTCAGCTTCTCTCTCCTCAGGACTTCTTTGGTTAGCACTTCCAGAGCTCTCCGAGGTGTCCGAGTCCCAGCTTTGGCTTGGGAGGGGAAGCGCTCAACGATCTTCCGGGTTAGTGGAGGGACCTCCTCACTGTGACTAAGGTCTTAGTCAATCGTCCTAGTTTCCGGTCTACCTTCTCTAAGGGATCAGTAAGGGCTAGCCGCCCTCATCTCGGTGAGGGCCCCGAACTCCACAGAGACCGAGAAATCGGTTTCAACATTTTGGTGCGGTGAGCATGGAGCGTGGCTGGTCCAAGAAAGTTCCAAGGAGAAGACATGACAGGAGGCGAGGATCAAGGCGAGGGGTTAAGCGAGCCACCATAGGTGGTGACACCGAGGATGTTCACAGACTTCAGGAGGGAGGTGCTTGACACCTTCGGGCTCACGGTCGCGGCATTGCGAAGCGAGTTCGCGACCCCGGCACCTCAGGTGACCCTTCCCCCAGCGGCAGTTGGCGAGAACGCCCCGGGAGGGAGGATCAGAAAGGAAGTCGTGGGAAGTTCAGGTTAAGACATGGAAGAGCGAGTGCTATTCGCCAGTCCGGCGAGCTCCGTGCCGACGAGCTCTGTGCCGACGAGCTCTGTGCCGATGAGTTCTGCGCCGGCGAGCACGATGCGGGGAAGCGAGCGCCCAGAGGATGCAGTGACTGTAGGAGTGGTCCAGGCGAATGCTGTTCTCGCGAGCGCAGTCCCCGCGAGCTCGAGTCTGGCGATAGAATTTGGGGGGCGAGCGGAGCGAGAACGGGTGGTAGAAGGGGGAAGCCCCTTCTGCGAGCTGGTACTTTCTGCACCTGTCTCGGCAGGGTTCGGAGAGTGGGACAGGGTGTACTACAACGGCAGGGATGACCCTGTCCAACATCTCCAGTCTTTTGAGGACCCGGTCTCCATCAGGCCGATGTCGGATGCATTCAAGTGTCGGCTCTTCGCCGTCACTCTCAAAGAAAAGGCCAGGGACTGGTTCCATCAACTCCCTATAGGGTCGATCTACGCCTTCGAGGATTTGCGCAGGAGCTTCTTGTTGCGATTCTCAACTGCAAAGAAGAGGAAGAAGGACGCCGAGTCCCTCTTCAAAGTGAAGCAGGCGCCAAAAAAGTCGTTGGCTCGCTACGCGGATCGGTTCCAAGAAGAAGTGTTACTCACTCAGGAGATGCCAGGGTTTGCACTCCAGCTCGCCTTCACCATTGGGCTAAAGGAGAGTTTCTTCAAAATGGCTTTGAAGAGGAAATCCCCCGTCTCCTAGGAGGAGCTGATGGAGAGGGTGGCAGAAGAGATTGAGAGCGAGGAGGCCAATCAGAGCTCACCAAGAGGCTAGCAAAGATAAGTGAGCCGGAGGTCAGGCAACAAGAGGTAAGGTGAAGGGAAGAGCCCAGGGCCCCGGAGGGGGAGTGGAGGCAGCGTGCTGAAGGAATGCAAGGTCAGGGAAGAGGTTACGGCCCGGGAAGGGGTAACTTCTATGGGAGTCAAGGAAGACCCCATCAGCTGGGATGGAGGAAGGGTCTGAGGCAATTGCCTCCCCCACCTCAGCAAGCCATGACGACCAGGAGGGGAAGAGGAGGAAGAGGAAAGAGAGAAGAGGCGAGAGAAGAAGCGAGATCAAGGAGGAGGAATAGAGTGGCGGAAGGTGACGCAGGGGAGGTGGCGTTGCCATATTGTGACTTCCACGATGAGGAAGGTCACGCGACGGCCACCTGCCCAGAGTTCCTGGAAACCAAAAGGGGCCGAGCCCCCGCGCCAAGGCAACATGTGAGAATTGAGGAGGTCGAGCCTCGAGGGGAGGAGGAAGAAATGTGTGAAGACAGAGTTGATGTGGGGAGCAGAGGAGGGATCGGGGTGATCCATGGGGGGGGGGGGGGGGGGTAGGGGTGGAGGCAACCCGCAAGGCTAGCCTCCATACCATCTATCAGTGGAGCGTGGCCTCAACATCCACTGCTCCACCCCCGACGGAGAGAATTACTTTCTCTCAGAAGGACATGCCAAGCTATGAAGACCCGTTCTGCGATGCGCTGGTCATCCAGACTGCCATCGAGAACTTCACCGTCTCACGGATTCTAGTCGATAACGGTAGCTCGGTAAATGTCGTCTTCAAGAAGGCGTTTGATGAGATGAAGGTGGAGTCTAAGAGGGTGTTGGCCTCGGATGGCCCCCTATTCAGCTTTTCAAAAGAAAGGAAGGAGGTAGAGGGTGGAGTGGGGCTCCATGTGACCCTCGGAGGGCAGTCCAGGAACTGCCGCTTTGTGATAGTGGACACCCCAAGCAGCTATAGCGCCATATTCGGACGACCTCTCATCAGCGCGTTCAGATGCATCCCTTCCACCTTCCACCAGTGTCTCAAGTTCAACATGGGTGGAGTCCAGGTCCGGATCCGAGGAGACCCCAAGATGGCGAGATAGTGCTATGTGACGGCTGTCAACACCGTCACCTGGATGGGATAAGCGGAGGAGTTCGATAAAGTGATGGAGGAGGCGGCAGGAGCCGGAGGAGAGAATAGAGTCGAGGAGAGGATGGAGGAAGAGGGAGTTCGTGCCCAGGAAGGGGTCGTTGAAGGACCCAGGGCGGAGAGAGGAGGAGAATAGGAGAAGGAAGAGGGTACCCAGGAAGGAGGAGTGGAGGAGTTGATGATGGTAGGGGAGGAAGAGACGGAGGAAGGAGCCCAAGCGCTCGCTTGCGGTGGAGAGGAGAAAAATGCTTGGGGAGAGCAATCCAGGCTGGAGGCCGTGGATGAGGTTGTGGAGCTTGAAGTCACCACTCAGCTCGGGGTGGTGGAAAAGGTCTGAGTCAGTGGAGAGCTCAATCCGAAGGAGCAGGCCGAGATCCTGGCCTGTGTACAGAAGAATGTGGATGTCTTCGCTTGGAGCGCCGCGGAGATGCCCGGGATCGATGCGGATGTGGCTTGCCATCGCCTCAACCTCGACCCCGACACCCACCCCATCCATCAGAAGAGGAGGGCCGTAGCGGACAAGCTTGAAGAACCCATCCGAGAGGAGGTGGGTAAACTCCTGCAGGCAGGTTTTGTATCGGAGATCCAGTATCCAGGCTGGGTCTCCAACGTAGTCATGGTAAAAAAGGGAGGAGGTAAGTGGCGCATGTGTATCGACTTTTCACTTCTTAATAAATCATGCCCGAAAGATTGCTACCCCATGCCTAGAATCGACGTGCTGGTTGACTCAGCCGTTGGTTTCTCTGTAATGTCTTTCTTAGATGCTTTTTCAGGTTATCATCAAATCCGCATGCACCCCCGGACATCAAAGATGTTTCCTTCATCACGGGGGATGGATGTTACTGCTATAAGATGATGCCCTTCGGGCTCAAGAACGCAGGTGCTACGTACCAAAGGATGATGGATAGGGTCTTCCGCGAGTAGAAAGGAAGAAATTCGGAAGTCTATGTTGATGACCTCATGGTGAAGAGTCGGGACCTTGGGTCTCACCTCCGAGATCTTGAAGAGACGTTCGGGACCCTACGAAAGTATAAGATGAAACTCAACCCCTTGAAGTGTGTCTTCGGGGCTAGCCGAGGGAAGTTCCTAGGCCACTTACTAACCCCGGCAGGAGTAGAACCTAACTCGGACAAGGTCAAGGCGATAATGGGGTTGGGGTCGCCAAGGAACCCGAAGGAGGTTCAGAGCCTCACAGGGAAGCTAGCCGGACTCAGCAGGTTCCTCTCCAAGCCGGGGAAGAAGTGTGCGCCCTTCTTTAAGGCACTAAGGGGAAACAAAAGTTTGAATGGACTTCAGAATGCGAGGGAGCCTTCCAAGCCTTGAAAGAACAACTCACCCAAATCCCCCTACTCCAAGGGCCGAGATCAGGAGAAGACTTATCCCTATACCTGGGAGTAGGACTTGAAGCGGTAAGTTCAGTATTGATCCGTGAGGAAGGAAGAAAGCAATTCCCAATCTACTATGTCAGCCGAGTGCTGAAGAAGGCGGAGCTCCGATACCAAATCTTGGAGAAGTTGGCTTTCACATTGGTGGTGGCGGCTCGGAGGCTCCGACCCTACTTTCAGGCGCACTCCATCAGAGTAGTGACAGATCACCCGCTTCGCAAAATCATAGAAGGGGTGGAGCACTCGGGGAGATTGGCAAAATGGTCCGTGGAACTGAGCGAGTTCGACATTACATTCGTACCCAGGACATCAATCAAGGCCCAAGCGGTGGCGAATTTCATGGCCGACTACACATCCGAAGTGGGGGAACATGAACCGCCTCCCCCAGTGGCGTGGAAGATGTTGGTGGATGGTGCGTCAGGAAAGCACTCCTATGGATGGGGAATCATCCTGGTAAGCCCCCTGGGGACCAAGATCGAGCAAGCCTTAAACATCCACTTCCCGATTACCAACAACCAAGCGGAGTACGAGGCGGTGATAGCAGGCCTGCGGTTAGCTCGAGAACTGGGAGTACAAGATGTGGAGGTCTCGATCGACTCCATGGTGGTAGCATGCCAAGTCAGGGGAGAGTTTGAGGCAAAGGACCCGACCCTCATGCGATACTTGGAGAAGGTCAAGGGAGTCATCGGGCAATTCCACACTTTTTCCATCAAACATGTGCCCAGGGAAGAGAGCACCCCCGCGGACCTCCTAGCAAAGTTCGGTCCCCGAGCAGGAGGAACGGTTTCGGAACTCTTCCGGCCCACCATCGAGGAAGGAGAGTTGATGGAGGTGGATCAGCGGGTCTCGTGGATGGATCCCTTCATCTCCTTCTTGTCACCGGGGAAGTTCCCTGAGGGAGACATAGACAGGCGACGCTTCAGGTATAAGTCAACTTATTACTCTTTGCATGTAGGAGGGCTGTACAGGAAGACTCTCTCGGGACTCCTGGCCCGTTGTGTTTCAGAGGAGGAGGTTCCGAGAGTCCTAGAAGAAATTCACTCCGGGGAGTGTGGAAGTCACTCCGGGAGCCAAACTCTGGAAGGGAGGGTGTTGAGACAAGGCTACTTCTGGCCCACCCTCAGCAAGGATGCGGCGGAGTTCGCAAGGAGGTGTTCAAAGTGCCAGCTCTATGCTCCGCTCCAACTCCTCCCAGCACAGAGGCTCTGAACCATCACTGCTCCCTGACCCTTCGCCATATGGGGGTTGGACCTAATTGGCCCTTTTCCTCAAGCTAGCGGCCAAAGAAGGTTCTTATTGGTCATGATCGATTATTTCTCCAAATGGGTAGAAGTGAAGGCGCTCGCCAAGGTAACCTCTCAAGTTGTGAAGAATTTTGTGTGGGGAGAAATAGTCTGCAGGCACGGCCTCCCCCTGGCTATAGTGACGGACAACGGGCCGCAATTTGCTAGCGAAGAGTTTGTTAGTTTCTGCACCCATCTTGGCATCGACCTAAGGTTTGCATCGGTTCACCACCCACGAAGCAACGGCCAGGTGGAAGCGTCAAATAAAGTAATCGTCAACCTACTGAAGAAGAAGGTGGAGAGCCTCCGAGGGAACTGGGTAGAGCAACTACCATCCATTCTCTGGGCCCTGAGGACTACCCCTAACACTGCCACCGGGGAGACCCCGTTCAAACTTTCCCATGGATCCTAAGCAGTCCTTCCCATTGAGTTCGGGGTAAAGACCCCCAGGGTGATCGCCGTAGGTGAAGGGGATGAAGAGTGGCTGGTGGACAACGATGAAGAACAAAGGCTATCCTTAGACCTGGTGGAGGAACTCCGGGACCAGGCCACCATCAGGCAGGAGGAAATCAAGCGGCGAATGGCCAGGTATTTTGACAAACACATCCGAGTAAAACACTTTCAAAAGGGGACCTGGTCTTGAAGAAGGTCGACGCGGCTGGGAGAGGGGCCGCGGTAGGTAAGCTCAACCTCAATTGGGAGGGTCCATACATTGTAAGTGAAGTGCTCAAGTTGGGGGGGGGGGGTATCACCTCCGAGTTGTGGAAGGGGTACCTCTAGGCCGAGCAAGAAGTGGAGACAATTTGAAATGATTCTATCCTTGAAAAATTTATGATGATGTTAGTAGAATATTTTACCTCCTCACTTGATAGTTATAGCTACTATGCGAAGGCAAGCAGGGTGACAAGTTTTTATGCTGGAATGCCCCAGATCGATTCCGCTCCCGGGCTCTCACTAGACGGGGGGTTCAGGTTGATCTCTGGAGAGGCTGGCAAGGTGACAAGTTTTTATGCTGGAATGCCCCAGATCGATTCCGCTCCCAGGCTCTCACTAGACGGGGGGTTCAGGTTGATCTCTGGAGAGGCTGGCAAGGTCACAAGTTCTTATGCTGGAATGCCCCAGATCGATTCCGCTCCCGGGCTCTCACTAGACGGGGGGTTCAGGTTGATCTCTGGAGAGGCTGGCAAGGTGACAAGTTCTTATGATGGAATGCCCCAGATCGATTCCGCTCCCGGGATCTCACTAGACGGGGGGTTCAGGTTGATCTCTGGAGAGGCTGGCAAGGTCACAAGTTCTTATGCTGGAATGCCCCAGATCGATTCCGCTCCCGGGCTCTCACTAGACGGGGGGTTCAGGTTGATCTCTGGAGAGGCTGGCAAGGTGATAAGTTCTTATGATGGAATGCCCCAGATCGATTCCGCTCCCGGGCTCTCACTAGACGGGGGGTTCAGGTTGATCTCTGGAGAGGCTGGCAAGGTGACAAGTTCTTATGCTGGAATGCCCCAGATCGATTCCGCTCCCGGGCTCTCACTAGACGGGGGGTTCAGGTTGATATCTGGAGAGGCTGGCAAGGTGACAAGTTTTTATGCTGGAATGCCCCTGATCGATTCCGCTCCCGGGCTCTCACTAGACGGGGGGTTCAGGTTGATCTCTGGAGAGGCTGGCAAGGTGACAAGTTCTTATGCTGGAATGCCCCAGATCGATTCCGCTCCCGGGCTCTCACTAGACGGGGGGTTCAGGTTGATCTCTAGAGAGACTGGCAAGGTGACAAGTTCTTATGCTGGAATGCCCCAGATCGATTCCGCTCCCGGGCTCTCACTAGACAGGGGGTTCAGGTTGATCTCTGGAGAGGCTGGCAAGGTGACAAGTTTTTATGCTGGAATGCCCCAGATCGATTCCGCTCCCGGGCTCTCACTAGACGGGGGGTTCAGGTTGATCTCTGGAGAGGATGGCAAGGTGACAATTTCTTATGCTGGAATGCCCCAGATCGATTCCGCTCCTGGGCTCTCACTAGACGGGGGGGGGGGGGGGGGGGGGGGTTCAGGTTGATCTCTGGAGAGGCTGGCAGGGTGACAAGTCTTTATGACGGGATGCCCCAGATCAATTCCGCTCCCGGGTAAGAAGATGAGTTCTCTATAGGGTCAGAATGAAACACATCAGGTTAGCGAGACCTCTGAGCTGACCTGATCCTTCTCGCTCAGCGGGCCAGCTCACTCGGCGAAGAGAGATTTTGCACGATAGTATGCAAGTGACAAAAATCAACCCTAGGCGCTCCAGGGTTCCTGGTGCTCGGCAGAAAGGTCGCCGTCACAGGAGAAGAGGCGAGCTCTAGCCGAGAGGGAAGGTGCCTGATAGAGAAATTTGTGTTCTCCAATCTATACTCGATTAAGGCAAGTGTACCTATCGAAATATAGAATATGATATATAATATATCAAGGTCGTATAAAAACTCGGGTCTGGCAAGTACTATTACTCACAACGACTCTATTATCCTACCGAACGATTGATTGGGTTTTGAAAAAAAAATAAACTAAGCTTAATTAAAAGAGAAATAAACTATTACGAAAAGAGTGCTCGATCGACGATTCACTTTGAAATAAAATAACGGAATGAATTAGTTTGACATTTGCAATTTTATAAAGACCGTGGCGGATCCGAAAATGAGAAATAATCTCGCTGGAGCATTAAATCTCCTAACTTCTAGACGTTTTGACCGAAATCTCTTTGCAAATCAAAAAGGCCTAAAGTTGCATTATCGAAGTGACCCGCACTATTGGAGTTGACCCAATCCGGAGGATTTACGTCATCCTATCTCTAGGGTTGCGTGCAACTCCTTCCTTCCTTGAGAGATTTTTCACATTCACGAGCCTCTCGGCTACTCAAATATGAGATCGGAATCTACCACCGTATACATGAAATACGGAGTCGATACGAAATAATTCAAGGTTGGATCAAAAATAAAAAATACAAATGCAAACATAAAATGAACGAAACGTTATTCCATTGCAAAGATCATCATGATCGAACACAAAATGAAAATTAGCTAAGCATTATAGAAAGAGAAAAGAGAAACTTGCATTTTCATTCAACTTGAAATAAAAGTACAACAATGAAAAATATTAAACTATTACTTGGAGAAATGGAAAACAACAAGAAAATACAAATACTTGGAATGGAAGCTTGCTTTCTAAAATATTCTAACTCCTACATTCTAACTCAAGCATGAGGGATGGGGTCCTTTTATAGGAGAGGGAGAAGGATCTAGAAGGAAGTGGAGATGAAGGGACACATGGGGTGGAGAGATGCATGAATGGATAGGTGCATGAATAATAGTAAATGAGAAGAGAGAGAGGGGCTACATGCATGGTATTTTATTTAAAAGAAATATAAAATAAAATATAAAATAAAAATAGAAAAAGAGGGGCGATGGATGGGATTAAATGAGGAGAGAAAAATATAAAAGAGGGGATGAATGAGAATAAAAGAAGAGAAAAAAATTAAAAGGAGAGAGAGATGGTTCGGCCATGCAAGGTGGATGAGAGAGAATGCATGCATGAGATGGAATTAAATAAAGGGCTGGCACAAGGAGGTGGCGGACTTGGATGAAGTGGGCTGCATGGATGACTTGAGCTGCTACAATTCATGGAGGCGGCAGCTTGGCTGAGTTGGGTGTTGAGCTGGAATTTAACTGAGGCTCGGGTGGAGGGCTCGGACAGCTACAAGGGGGCAGCAACAAGTGGCCAGCAACAACTGGCCGGGATGCTTGCATGGTTGAGGATTGAAACCTACAACAAAATTAAAATATCATAACATTAGTTTTTGATCAAATGGAAATATAAAATTAAAACATAATAATCATAAAATACGTAAAAATATACTTAAACTTGGGAAAATATAAAAGTAAAACGTAAATACCAAAAAAGTAAAAATACATAACAAAATAATATTAAACTTAGGGAATATTATGCTAAACTAACCTAAAATATTATGACTAAAAACTACTTATCAAACTCCCCCATGCTTAGGCTTTTGCTTGCCCTCAAGCAAAATAGAAATCAAAATATAGGGGGCTACACTACCCAATATTTTAGTTGCGAGAACCAAACAAAAATTAAGCTATCAAAACTAATATGCTACCAATGAGTGCGGCGAGAAATCGATGTAGAGGGGGAATAAATAAGAGTTTAAAAACATTACTTAGGCATAGAACTAGATTGCAAATTTCCTACTAGCATAACAAAAAGGCATCAAAAAGTGTAAGCTAACAAACATAACAAGAGTAGCAATTCAACCGAAATAAGTGCATTGAGCAAGCAACAAGTTGCTGAGACTACGATTATTCTACAAACACTCCAAGGTAACCTCCAAAGAAATCCATCAATGATGGTGTCCATAGGCTTGCCCGGTCACACCCTCTCCACTACACGAGTACATTGTCATGGCTTAAAGATCAATAGGACTTTCATTAGGTATAAAGACTTGGCTTAGGTAAATAATAAGGATTTGGAAATCAAAGATAAACACGATGGTAAAAATATCACACTAAACCAATGGGAGAGTTTTAAATAAATTTTGAAATAAAGCACACCAGAATGAGAAATGACAAGAGACGTACGTCAAATTTCTCAAAATTTAAGAAACATAAGGCCATGAATATTTTTCCTTTTTCATACTTGGCCAACAATAACTTTTCAATTAATTTTTTTGGATAATAATTTTTCATGATTTATTTTTCATTTGTTTAACTCATTGCTCATAAGAGCTCCAAAATAAGCTTGAAATAATTTCCTCCTCATTTTTCAAAATAACATCCCAACACAAAATGATATTTAAATAAAACTCAATAGAATAGTGTGATAATAGGAATGGCATTTGGCTTTGGTGAAAAATGAGAGGTGGAGCTAAAAAAGAAAATAAGAAGAAGGCCCAAAATTGTTTTAGCAAAGTAAATGTTGTAGGTGGGCAAAAAAGTACAAACTATCCAAAAGATGGCCTAAATCATTTCTACAAACCATGACAAACTTATGCAAATACTTCGAGGATCGCTAGAGGCAAGTTCTAGTCACCAAGAAAGACTACATTTGAGAGAGTGTCTAATAATATCATCTAACAACATATGCACGCTACTACACTTAGATTAGAAGAAAAACTACAGCATCATTATGATGATTAAATGAAATTATGATGGCAAAAGTTATGAAAGAGAAAACGCAAAACTAACGTATGCAAAAGTAATATAGTTAAACTAAACTCTATCCTAACATACTACCAAAGATTAACAATACTACACGAGCCTACACAACACTCAAAGAAACATACTAAAGAAATGATAGAAAATAATTTTTGATGGTTTTATCATTTTTTGTTTTTTTGATTTTTTTTTTTCGTTTGTTATATTTTTTCATTTTTTTGGGTTTTGAATTTTCTATTTTTTTATTTTTGATAAGGCTAAAGAAACAAAATAGTACTATAATAAATTTTTTGATTTTGTTTTGTTTTCAAAATTTTTGTGTTTTTTTTGAAAGACTTAAAAAGAAAGGGAAAACACTCCCCCATGCTTAAAGTTCAACATTGACCTCAATGTTGAATAGTAAGTATGAGGAAAAAAGAAGAAGAAAAGAAGAGGGGGGGGGGGGGGTGCAATAGAGTAAATAAAAAAAAAACGATTTCCCTGGATTCGTGAGGCCGAATGCTGATGTCGCTCCCCCATGCTTGAGCTGGAAACCGACTCAGGAGAGTAAATAAGAAAAAAGAAGAAATGAAGAATCGCACCGACATGCGGTGGAATCTTCAAAGGAATGACGCCCAACAATGTACGGACGGAGTTATAGAAGAACTCCGCCGCATGTAGAATGGGAAAGAAGGGGTCGTCAAAAGTAGAAGAAGAAAAAGAAGAAGAAATAGAAAGAGAAATAAAAGAAGTAGAAAAAGAAGTTTCATTAACTGAAATTTCACAAGGAGAAGGAGAGACTTGTGAAATTTCGGGAGAAGAAAAAGGGGTAGAAAGAACTAAAGAGGAAGTATCTAAAATAAAAGGGGAGGAAGAAAAAGACTCGTTAAAAATCAAAAAGTTGGAACAGTGGAATTTAAATCTGAAATGGAATCACCAACGTCTTCAGAAAAAGAAGGAGACTTTTGAGGCGTCTCGTCATCCTCAAAAGGTAAAAAGCACGCCGGAATATCCATAGGGGTGTCATCCAAAGGAGGAAGGAAACAATCCGGAACATCCGAATAGTTATCTCCCTCGAGAGGAATAAGACAAGCCGGGATATCCGGTGACTCATTACATAAAGAAATTGGAGGAGACGGAGAAGAAGACGAAGAAAAAGATGCGGCCTCACGAGAAAAATAATCGATAATGGTCTTAAAATGCGAATTGATATTATTTAAAGAAGTTTGCAATTCAAGATACCCATTATCGATAGAATTAAAAATTTGAGGCGCGGCGCTTTGCAGGGCAAAATCATGCGAAAAATAAGATGGGTTCCCCATCTCCCATGTAGGATAAAAATTTGAGTAAGGATCAAATTGGCCACTTTGACCTACTCCAGAAAAATTGAAATCATGTGAGGGAGGGGTTCCCGAAAAACAAGCAAAATTAAAATGGTCGGGCGACCCGCAAAGAGCTCAAAAAGAAGATGATTCCATGATAAAGAAAAACTGTTACCAAAAAAGAAAGAGAAAATTTAATTTTTTGATTTTTTTTGGCGGATTATGTTAGTCCTGGACTTCCCGAGATCTGCCCTGTGAGGGATTTACAGCGGTACTAGAGGCTGTGATGGGAATTCAAGCCCAAAGCGTCCTTTCCAGGAATTTAGGTGGGGTAGAAAAATGATGATGTGGGTTAATTATAATTTATAATAATAATAATAATATTTTTTTTTGAATTTTAGTAGAAGTAATAAACTCGATGCTTTCGTAATATTGCCAAAAAATATCCCCGGCAACGGCGCCAAAAACTTGATAGAGAAATTTGTGTTCTCCAATCTATACTCGATTAAGGCAAGTGTACCTATCGAAATATAGCATAGGATATAAAATATATCAAGGTCGTATAAAAACTCAGGTCTGGCAAGTACTATTACTCACAACGACTCTATTATCCTACCGAATGATTGATTGAGTTTTGAAAATAAAAATAAACTAAGCTTAATTAAAAGAGAAATAAACTATTACGAAAAGAGTGCTCGATCGACGATTCACTTTGAAATAAAATAACGAAATAAATTAGTTTGACATTTGCGATTTTATAAAGATCATGGCGGATCCGAAAATGAGAAATAATCTCGCTAGAGCATTAAATCTCCTAACTTCTAGACGTTTTGACCGAAATCTCTTTGCAAATCAAAAAGGCCTAAAGTTGCATTATCGAAGTGACCCGCACTATTGGATTTGACTCCAATCCGGAGGATTTATGTCATCCTATCTCTAGGGTTGCGTGCAACTCCTTCCTTCCTTGAGTGATCTTTCACATTCACGAGCCTCTCGGCTACTCAAATATGAGATCGGAATCTACTACCGTATACATGAAATATGGAGTCAATACGAAATAATTCAAGGTTGGATCAAAAATAAAAATACAAATGCAAACATAAAATGAACGAAACGTTATTCCATTGCAAAGATAATCACGATCGAACACAAAATGAAAATTAGCTAAGCATTATAGAAAGAGAAAAGAGAAACTTGCATTTTCATTCAACTTGAAATAAAAGTACAACAATGAAAAATACTAAACTATTACTTGGAGAAATGGAAAACAACAAGAAAATACAAATACTTGGAATGGAAGCTTGCTTTCTAAAATATTCTAACTCCTACATTCTAACTGAAGCATGAGGGATGGGGTCCTTTTATAGGAGAGGGAGAAGGATCTAGAAGGAAGTGGAGATGAAGGGACACATGGGGTGGAGAGATGCATGAATGGATAGGTGCATGAATAATAGTAAATGAGAAGAGAGAGAGGGGGGCTATATGCATGGTATTTTATTTAAAAGAAATATAAAATAAAAATAGAAAAAGAGGGGGGATGGATGGGATTAAATGAGGAGAGAAAAATATAAAAGAGGGGATGAATGAGAATAAAAGAAGAGAAAAGAAATTAAAAGGAGAGAGAGAGAAGGGGAGAGAGATGGTTCGGCCAAGCAAGGTGGGTGAGAGAGAATGCATGCATGAGATGGAATTAAATAAAGGGCTGGACACAAGGAGGTGGCAGACTTGGATGAAGTGGGCTGCATGGATGACTTGAGCTGCTACAATTCATGGAGGCGGCTGCTTGGCTTAGTTGGGTGCTGAGCTGGAATTTAACTGAGGCTCGGGTGGAGGGCTCAGACAGCTACAAGGGGGCAGCAACAAGTGGCCAGCAACAAGTGGCCAGCAACAAGTGGCCAGCAACAAGTGGCCGGGATGCTTGCATGGTTGAGGATTGAAACCTACAGCAAAATTAAAATATCATAACATTGGTTTTTAATCAAATGGAAATATAAAATTAAAACATAATAATCATAAAATACGTAAAAATATACTTAAACTTGGGAAAATATAAAAGTAAAACGTAAATACCAAAAAAGTAAAAATACATAACAAAATAATATTAAACTTAGGGAATATTATGCTAAACTGACCTAAAATATTATGACTAAAAACTACTTATCAGTGCCCTGCGAAACCTAGAGAAAAGCACATGCCTAAGAGGGTAATATCCTAAGGCAAATGGCAAAAGGCGCGAGCAGTCAAAATGTCCTATGCCTATCTATTCGATAACGTGAGGGGCGAGAACAACCATCGCAAGAATAACCTCCGCGAAGGCGGATATCGAGATAAGCGAGAACGAGGCATTCAACACACGAAGATAACGAAACAGGAAGGGGAAAGCACAATGAACGAAGTAGAATTTGCATTTACATTTTAAAGTTTGATTACAATCTATGGCGATCTCGCCGATCAAAAGTTACAAAAAAGAGGGGGGGGGGGGGGGGGGGGAATGGCGGTGGGCTTCAGGAGTCGCTCGCGGACCCCTCCTCGTCGTCGCTGCTCTTCACTGGCGGAAGCGGGAGGAAGAGCTCAGGGACGATGTCTTCCAGAGTCAGGTCGGCCGCGTCGACGGTTAGGAGTCCGGCCGCCTTCATCATCTAGAAGATGTAGCGATCCGAATCCGTAGACTCCAAGCGAACTTCTTCATCTCGCGCACGCCGCTCTTCCTTCAGACGGCGAGGTGAGGGGGGAACGACGGCACGGGTGAGATCGGAGTTTAGGGCTTTCAGCCCAACCACTTCACCCTCCAAGTCCTTGATGCGAGCATCGGCTCTTCCGGTGGCCTAGACATCCTGCAAGTAAATTCAATTAAAGAAGCGAAATAGCCAAAGGAAAGGAAGATGAGGAAGTCTAGAAAACTCACCAGACTGCCCTCTACGGCGAGCAACTTCTCCTTCAGCTGCGTGTTCTCGGCAAGGAGCCCCTGATAGGCCCTCGCGAGCTCCACGTTCTGAAGCTCCAGCTGCAAGCAACACCTCCCCGTCATATGGGCGAGCTCGGCAGAGCGCAACTGCGACCTCGCGCTCTCGAAAGCGAGAGTTCTCGCAGTCTCATCTTTATAAGACCCCGCGTCCTCGCGCCCATAGAGAGCGAACGAGAGGTCGAAGGCGTGACCGCTGACGGTCTCCTTCTCCACCCAGGAGGGAAGGATGGTGGAGATGTCCACCCGGTTGGTCTCCGGTTTCCAGTTGACCAGGAGCTCGCCGGTCTCATCGCGGCGCCTCTGGCCGAGGCCGAAGTTGTAGTGGTTGACAGGGATGGGCAGGACGGAGGTTCTAGGAGCCTCCTGGCAAGGCTCGTCGTCCTCACCCCCTGCAGAGAGGCCGGTGAAGTCGAACTCATCGAAGGCGACCTCGCGGGGATCCTTTCCCTTCGAGGGGGAGAGCGAGGCCCCGCACTTCTTGCTCTTCTTCTTTGGCGGAGATTTCGAGGGAGCGGCATTACTACCAGAAGCTCCCGGTCTCTTGCGAGAAGAGGGCTCACCTGGAGTGACGGCGCCTCGGCAAGCTTCCGCCCCCATGGTTGCGAGAGCCAGGCTAGCGTCGGTTTTCCGATTGCTCGCGTAGGGGGGGATGGAGGGGAAGATCCCGCTCGCCTAAGAAATGAGCATTGAAATTTCAATACAGAAGTGCAGGGAATTAAATTGTAGTTGCTAAGTGAGATCTTTACCTTCCCTGGCGAGAACTAGAGGCAGCGAATCGAGGTTGCGGCGGAGATAAACGACCTCAAAGTTCTTCTTACAGAAGAACTGATAGAGGAGGGCATCGTGGCCGCCGAGGGCGGTAGGCCGGTACGTGGTCTCGCTGTGTTGAACTGGCGAGAGGGGGATATTGCCGAAGTTCCCCTTGACGATGAGGAACTTCTGGGCCCAGAAGTGGGCCTTGTTGACAGTCTCGTCAGTAGGTCGTCCCATCCTTGTAGGCGCAGAACGAGAACAGCTTCCGAAAGGCCGGGAGGCTGAACTCGATGCGCTCCTTGCGAAGGTAGCAGGCGAAGGCGGTGACCACTGCCATAGCATTGGGGGTAAGCTGGCCCAGAACAACGCCGTAGTGCTTGAGCACCTGGCGAGCAGCGAGAGCGGTATTAGTTCACATGGTGAGCGAGACTTGAACTGCAGAGAATAAGAGGCGAGCGAGAGCAATTATTACCTGGCGAACTTCCGGCCACAGCGGAAGGCATAGGCCGACCACGAAATGGGCGGTGGGAATGGCCAGCTCATCTACTAGCGGGGCATTGATCACGTCGTTCTCGCTAGGATGGCGTGCCTCGAACGGGGGGGGGGGGGGGGGGGGTGACATAGTCGGCGACCGCGCTGAAGTACTCCTCATCGGTCAGATTGCAGTGAAAGAAGCTATGCTCGGCGAAAGCTTTAGCGATCTTTCGCAAACCCTCCGACTCATTAGCGTCGCCACCCATTTTAGTAACCTGCGAGAAAAGAAGAAAAGCGAGAACGGGAAGGAGCGAGAGCTCTGAAGCAGAGGAGGAAGATGGTCGAGAGTAAATGCGGTGGTTGTGTAACATCCCATTTCCTACTAGACCCCTTAACTTCAATTAGGGTAGGACATGTGGTGAGTGAGGTGAGTTTGAGCTTGGTGGTGACCTTGGGATGCACTGGGTTGAATGAACTCACATGTGATCCACTATAGGAGGCAGGTCAACTTAGGTAAAATTAGCTTAAATTGGACTTACACTTGTGAATTAACCCCACCACAATGTCCCTAAACCTGAAGGAGACCTAATTGACCAAAAGCCCCATCAGTTGGTCAACCAATTTAGCCAAATTGACCAAAGTCAAACTTAGGTCAACATAAGCCAATCCTTCCCCAATAAGTTCATTTGAACCCCAAAGCATGAAATTGACTTAACCCCTAGTCTTAGAACATCATGGGGGACCTAATTGACTCAAAAGCCCCATCATGGAGTCTTCAATTTGGCCAAATTAACCAAAGTCAACATTCCCCCAATTTTGGTCAAAATCACACTTATTGGTCAAATTAGCCAACCTAGGTCCTCACCATGACTCAACCAACCTTGGGTGGTGTCAATAGATCCAAAACCATCACATTGGACCAGTCAACTCATCATTTGACTAAGTCAAACCCAAAAGTCAACCCTAAGTCAAATTTGGGCTAAAATTAGATAAGTGTTTGAATTAATTCAATCCAAGTGGGTTAAGGCCCTCATCCAAGGCCCACTCTGAAGCCCATAGGCCTAATGACCAGCATTGCCCCCTAATTCCAATATGCAATGGCATGCAAAGGGGTAGCATGGTCATTTTTCCCTTCCATCATTAAGAAAAGGAGGAATTTGGGGAATGGAGGCCATGTGGCTCTCCATTCCTCTGCCTAAAGCTTAAATTGAACTCCTCACATGAATGCCAGCCAAAATTGGACTGAAGGAGTGCCACTTGGTGGCTGGGAGGAGCATCCAAGGCATGGCCGAAAATGCCAAAGTTCAAAACCACCTCTACAGCTCATATCAGCCCAAACGAACCCTCCCATCAGCTTCAGAGCATCAAGAGGAGTTGAGATAGAGCTTTACAGTGAGGCAAACGGTGTAGAATCGGGTTTTCGAGGAGGAAAGCCGGAGCTCGCCACCGCCATGCCGCACCACCATAATACCCGTCGTCAAGCTCGAAATCAGGCACGATTTCTCCCCCTCTCCCTCTGTGCTAGTTATCTAAGGTCTTAGCAAGGGCAGCCGAGCTCAATTGAGCCGTCAGCCATGGGATTTTCCCTTCCGTTTTTCCGTTTGGGCTTCCTCCAGGGATCGCCGGGAACCACCACCTCCGGCCACCATTCCACCGCCAATCGACGGCCAACCCCTCAACAGAGGTGGTGGCGGCGGCAGATGGCCGGGGAGGGTGGCGGTTGGCCGGGATCAGGGGCCGTTTCCTCTGGGCCGTCGGCTAGAGGAAGGAGACGAAGTCACAGTCGTTGATTTCGTCTCCTTGATCTCTATTGGCAGACCAAGGCAAATCTGCCTTCAAACATGCAGGGTCTTGCATGCAAAAATTGAAGGCCTTAGAGGCCATATTTGCAAAAAGTGGCAGAGATGACTTTTGTAGCCCTATGAGTCGACTTTCATTTTCCACTTGAATCAAGTGATTTGGTGCAGTGTGGACACCAAAGCACTCATTTTCCTAGGAATGCTCCTTGTGTATGGCAGAAATTAAAAATGCTATAACTTTTAAATGGCTTAACCAAATCCCTTGAAATTTCTACCATGCATGCATGGTATGATGACACACATAGGGTTTAAATTTGGGAATTTTTGAATGTATATCCATTTAAATATTTCATTTATTAGCAAAAGTGAATAATTGGTATTTATGGAGTTGTATAACTCCAAACACCCCAAAATTTGGGTGGTAAGCTCTTTATAAATATCTAGACCACCGGTAGAAAATTGAGACCATTTATCCTTGCTAATGTGGAGTTATGAGCCATGCAAGAGCTAAGCTAAAGACCTTAATGGTGTGCCTTTAACAAATTTGGGGTGGAGTGAGCCCCAAGCCTTGGGGGTTGACCCAAAGGCTTGAGATATTGGAAATGGGTCCATGGCAGTAATATGACTTCCCAAAAGGTATTTGGGGATTTTTGGGTACAAAAATCCCAAGATATAGAATTTACTATATTACCCCTAAATTGAGTTATGAAATTAAAAAGGGGTCATATGATTTTAGAATGAAGTGAAACTTGGGGTTTAGCCTATAATTACATTATTTTGGAAGCAGGAATTTTCTGAGAATTTTTTGGGGAATTTTTCATGTTATAAGTAGCTAAGATTACATTTATGCCCTTTATGGTTTTTGTGCAAATAATGGGGTTTTATATGTCTGATAAATTTGAGATAAATCACAGTAGGTCATGATGCTAAAATAAGCCTATGGTAATTTTATCAGAATTTATGAGTGATTATTTCTGGTATTTCTTTTGTAATTCCATATTAATGTGCATTCAAGATAAATAGAAATTGTGGGATTAAAATGTTTGGAAAATTATGATCTTCTGGAAATAGTGTTTTTATGTCAATATGAAGCTACTGTAATGTTTCCAGAATTTTAGGAAGTCTAATTTCAGTACTTGTAGTGTAAAGCCATTTTGTCTCTCCTTTAAAGATAAATAGATATTGTGGGTTTAAAATGATTGGAAAATTACGACCATCTGGAAATAGTGTTTTTTATGTCAATATGAAGCTACTGTAATTTTTCCAGAATTTTAAGAAGTCTAATTTCAGTACTTGTAGTGTAAAGCCATTTTGTCTCTCCTTTAAAGATAAATAGATATTGTGGGTTCAAAATGATTGGAAAATTATGATCTTCTGGAAATAGTATTTTTATGTCAATATGAAGCTACTGTAATTTTTCCAGAATTTTAGGAAGTCAAAATCTTGTACTTGATGTGTAAAATTATTTTTCCATTCATTCTTTGAAAATTAGGGATCTTGGTTATTTAATTGCTGGAAAAATATGAAATATTGGAAATCTTGTTATCATGTCACATTTCATCTCTGGAAGGATATTTAACAAGGTTGAATTCACTAGCATGATACCTCCTTCACATTTTAGATTCAGATTAGTAATTAATGAATTTTTATAGAGGTCAAAATTATATGAAACATGCTTGGATTTTGATCATCCCTTATTTTATCCACTATGAACCTATGATAAATATTAGAAGTCATTTGGAAGTAATTTGACCAAGGTTCCATCATAGGAATCTAAGTTAGTTATATGTCGTGGTCTGCGGATAGTAAAAATTCATTATGATGATTAGGCCAATAGAATCACAAAGGAAATCAGTGAAAATTGCATTATAACAAGAGATGAGTATAGACCCCTTAGAGGACTAAGAATTATTAGAGTTGAGTCCAAAAGAACAATTGCTTAGGAGCGGGATGAAACATAAGGCGTGAAAACACTTGAGTTTTAAAGGATAATGAGAGGGTGGAATGTTAGGTCAGGGTAGTCACCAAGAATATTAATTGTCCTAGAAAGGGGTTGGGTATCATCCCATCACATACCCTAGTACCTTGCGAACCCTTCACCGGGCAGCCCTCGGGAAGTCCAGGATCCACCCTAAGCTTCCAAGTATAATAATAACTAAACAAGAGCAGTATAAATAGGAGTTTAGGCGATGAGAGTGCTTGGCGAGCAATGGGTAAGGCGGTGCTCGGGATTGACGAAAGATCGTCCTTCCCCTTAGAGGGTCATAAAGCGCTGAGGTTTAATTCAAGTGAAATGATAAGAGGGTAATCTTATGGGTAGATACCAATAATTTTAAGTGTCTTGAGAAAGGGAACTTTGGGGTGTCATCCCATTGTAGTTCCTAGTACCGTAGCGAGTCCCTTACAGGGTAATCCTCGGGGAGTCCAAGATTAACTGTAAACCGTAGGAATAAGATGTTATACAAGAATATTTTAATAACACACTCACCCACACCCCGTAGTTACGAGAGCTTAGTCGGTCTGGTGCTACGAGCAGTAGGCTCCGTGTTTGTAAGAGCGGATTGATAAGTCAGGTGAGCTTGTGACTCAGTAGTGTTTGTTGGTATGGACGGGTTGGTCCGGTAAGCCGGTGGCTCGGAAGGTTATTAATGACGGGCAGGTTAGCCCGGGGAGCTTATGGCTTGGAAGTAGATAGTAGGACATGTTGCATGTGCACGAAGGTGGTGGGTCTTCGGTATTGGACAGTCGTTCACACCGACGTCAATACGTTGACTCGGCAAGTGTGGTATTTACACTTAGCCATGAAAGTCTGGTAGTCCAGCCAGTAAGAGTACTCAGATGCTCCGCGGTTTTACGTTGAGGCGTACGATAGGTCTAGGTTAGGTAGTGTGAATACCAACCTAGAGGTGGGCGAGGCCCAACCCATCGCTTCCGTTTGCCACTATGGGAGTATCCTGGGAGTCTTGCTAGCTCCAAAAAGGGGGAACTAAAGGTCTATGCGCATAGAGTCGTAGTGAGTGAGTTGCACTTGTATGAACATAGCATAACAACATACCTTGCATGTCATAGCATGAACATTGCATTACAACCCCTACCCCTATCGTATAAATTGGTATGAGACTTTTTATACGATAGGCCCTGCTAAACGGCCCCTTGGTCTATGGGTTTGTATGGGCATTCCTATAAATCAATGGTTACTTTAAAATTACTTAACTTGCGTCGCACCGATTCTCTATGTTTACTTCTTTTACTGCTGCGATATTACTTTACTGCACTTATTACTGCTCTCTTACTTGTTTATACTGCTAGAGTAGTGTTTGCCTATATGTACACGGCTAGCTTAGCTTTCCCTGTCACCTGCTTTTGTTTACTCCACTTTGTTGTCCTCCGCTTCTTCGTCCCGCTCGGTGCCTAGGAGTCGCGGGGGGGGGGGGGGGGGGGGGGGGGAGGCGGGGACAAAATCGGCTTAGTCTTATGACTAACGGTCGGTTATGACCGTAGGAGTTTGAGGAGCTGGAGCAGCCGCACAACCAGTCAGGACATGATGGCAGGATCTGGAGAGCAGAAGTCGCGCAGTACTTCTACCACAAGACAGGTGTTTGAAGATTTGAGAGTTTGTTTAGCTTCCGCATAGATGTAGAGTGAGAGAGTGAGATTTTGTTCTACTTTGGATATGTACCGGGCATAAGCCCTTTTACTCTTTCATTTATTGTACTCATTGATGGACAGTTTACATTTGGATGTATATATACAGATGCGTGTGATTGTGGACTTGTTTACTTATTTTCTTCTTATTCTTGTTGGCCTAGTTGATCGTTCTTGCCGGCAGGATCGGCGTCTTGCGGAAGCGACTAACTCATGTGTTAGCGTCACCGTAAGGCGGCGGTTCTGGGCATAATATCCGGGAACTCTCCTGGTGCGGGAGAGGGATCTTACAGGTTGACTCAGTTATGACCGCCTATTTATAGCCAAAGCAAAATGGCGGGAAGAAGTCCAAGCGCCGGCGGGCACGGGTAGCAGCAAAAACATCACATCACGGACGTGGGCGAGAGGGACCTGCAGGGTTAGTACAAACAACATTTTCGCGGGATATATTTAGCGAGAACAGAAGGCCCTCGCGAGCGCAGTATAACATAAAAATAACAGGTTTATTGACAGTGAGCGAGAAACAATAAAAGGCTAGTGATACTTATTGTCAAAAGAAATAAAAGCCAACATAAGTGGCGAAAATGCGAGTTGCGAGCCATGGCGAGATTGTCTAAAAAACAACGACACCCATTACAAATGATAAGAGTTCACAACAACACAGCAGTTAGCGAGAATCATGGGGTAACCATTTCCACCTGCCCCCACCCCGCGCCCGGACCTCGGCGGCACCCTAGAGTTATAATAATCCTCGGCCAAACGACCCTCCCTGTCCATGAGGTAGGCATAATCTCTCATCCTAGCTATATGAACCTCCGGCGTCTGGAATTATCATCCTGGTCACGCTGTCTCGCCTGCCGGAGCCTCGCACACTCTTCCATCAGGACCACGTGCCTGTCCTCGGCGGCTTCTCTGTCCCGTCTCGCCTGCATGTTGAGGTCCATCAGCATTCGCCCATGTTTCCTCAGCAACTCCGCGGCTCACTGTTTCATCATCTCGGGATCTCGCGGATCCCCTAAGAATTCCTCCACCTGGTCAGGAAGGGGGGACATCTCGTCGTTGCCCAGCTCGGAATCGGTGTGCGAGTTTTCCGTATTTTTTACAAAATATTACGAAGAGGTTAGATGGCGCGCGTGAGTTCGCGTAGGGTTTTGGCGAGGTCAGAATGCTTACCAAGCGGGGGGGGGGGCGAGAAGTCGAAGGACGGCCCTAAAACACGTTGCCGTAGTGAGGGTAGAGAGATTTGCCCAGGCCGGCAGGGTAGGCTGCGCTGTTGGTCGGTGGGATCTTTGGCGGCACAGAGCCACCGGTCTCCTCGCTCGTCAGGAGCTAGAATCCGGGCTTATCTATGATTTTGTCAGGAGGAGGCGGAGACGGAGATGGAGGCCGCGACGCCTGGCGGGCCGGGGACTTCAGGTGCGAGACTGTAAGAAGTAAGGAACGAAGGTCATATATAGTTGACAAGAAACATTATGGCACGCGAGATTAAGATCATACCGGTGATGCTTTTCCCAGCGAGATTCATATCCGCCTGCGGACTTTTGCGAGACCCCTCAGCGGGTTCTCCAGCGTTCTCACTCGGCAAAGCATCTTGCGAGTAGAAATGAATGACAAGCAAATTTATTGACGTGAACTGGAGGAGTAGCTCGTACCTTCTCATGGTGGCGATCGTTCGGGGATGAGTCCAGCAGCAAGGAGTCGTCCCCGGTGCGACGAGTTGCCTTCGCCTTCTTGACTTTCGGTGACTGGGCGGGGGGTGGCCGATTCATCCAGGCGGGGACCGTGGTCGTGGAGGGTAGCCCGCCGGCTCTCACCGCCCTCAGGCGAGCCTCGGCTTCTTCGGAAAGTGGCATCTCCAGGAAGCTACAATGTCAGGCAAAGGGAAAGGAAGAGAAGTGGCGGCGCATGCAATGGAGACCCGGGATGATATTTATATCCCACAAGGTGGGTCCCACCAAAGATTCTAGACAGATCATCAATGAGCTGGCGAATACCAGGGTTGGATGTTTCTTCGCGAGCATAAATATCCTCGCGAAGAGCAGGGATTGTGTACAAACCCGATATTCGCCAGTCAAGGAGACACGGTTCAAAGAAAGCAGTGGGAAGGAGGTCGCAAAGAAGGGAATCTTCACTCTCCGGGGCTCGCTGAAGGGCGAGCGAGAAGGAGTGCCGAGACAAGCGCTCGCGGGTGTGCGACGAACTCTACAGCGTTCGTCGACCTCCCCCGGCTTCCTGGACGGTCTCGCGGGAAGACTCGCGAGACGGGGCCTCAACCGTTACTGCCAAGGGGGGGGGGGGTAGCGAGGTCCTCGCAGGGCGATCGCCTAGGAGAGGCACCGCGAGCAGGACTCGCGAGGGGGCCCGCGAGAGCATCTCGCAGGAAGGCTCTCGCAGTTCCTTGCCCATAAGCCGGCAGGGTCAAATTATCCTTTTACCCTTGGTGGTCTGCCTTTAGCCTCTCCAAACAGCGGAGTTTGGCTGTTAGCAGACCTATCTGGGGTGCAGATAGTAAAATCAAAAGGCGGAATCCTGCTATTTGCAGGCCATGTCAGAAAACCTATAAATAGGACCTTAAGGGCACCTTTGGAGAGGATCTCTTCACTTCAGCTTCTCTCTCCTCAGGACTTCTTTGGTTAGCACTTCCAGAGCTCTCCGAGGTGTCCGAGTCTCAGCTTTGGCTTGGGAGGGGAAGCACTCAACGATCTTCCGGGTTAGTGGAGGGACCTCCTCGCTGTGACTAAGGTCTTAGTCAATCTTCCTAGTTTCCGGTCTACCTTCTCTATGGGATCAGTAAGGGCTAGCCGCCCTCATCTCGGTGAGGGCCCCGAACTCCACAGAGACCGAGAAATCGGTTTCAACGGTTGGCGTTAACTCTTGAATCAGATTCATTAAATTGAATCATGGTCGTCCATTCCTTATTGGACTTTTGGATCTGATGGCTGGAATTTATCCCGACCCAGATAAGGCAGCAGAGGAGTAAACTCATTCTTACTTTTATCCATTTTTCTCTCTCTCTCTAAAGGGAAGGAAGAAGAGGGCTAAGGAAGAAGGCTTCACCCTGCCATTAGAAGAGCTTCCAAGCTCCGTTCAGCGTGCTGAGTTCAAATCCATGGAGGGGGCCTTGCCGTGAACCTTTCCATCCTGATCTTTTGTGGATTCTTGGCGCCGAAGCGATCGTCAAGGGTAACGATCCTTCTTCTTGATACTAGGACATGTTAGTCCTATATTTTGCTGTTAGCATATTGCATGGAAATGTCTTCTTCACTAATTAGTGAAAGGCTATACTTTCACTAGGTAGATGTTGCCCATCCCCTGTATGAACTGCATATTGAGTCTGATTCATGTACAAATATATGCATACTGTGTGAAGCCCATATGCGATAGGTTGGTCTGGATTGGTGATGGTTGAATTGCATGCAAGAGAAGACTCCGTGATTATTGTGCTATTTTGTATAGCTTGAATGAAGTATATTGGGTTGTATATTGTGCTGGAGAGCAACAGCAGGAAACACATGCATTTATGGGAAGAAATGATGTTCTATTTGCTAACGCCCAACATTTACGTTAACGTCGGCGTTATCGCCAGTGACACCATATATCACTGTGTGTGCTTGGAAATTGCCCTTGAGGCTGCGTTGATGATCCAGTGATGATTGCCATGTTGACAGGACGACGTGAAGCTATACTCCTATCATGCTGATTGTTCGTGATGAATGAGCCGGGAAAGGCTGATCTGAACCCGTTCCATGCTGGTCGGTGAAGAGGACGCTCCTCGGTGCTCCGTCTAATCTTGTAAGGAAAGTCTGGTAAGCGCATGGCTTGACCGGCGTATCTTAATTACCATCTAAGTTTGTATAGCTGAGGATGGAGATGGGACTCGAGGAGTACACTTATAGTGTGCCATGAGAGCACGAAACGTGTGGCCATGAGTGCCAACGTTTGTGGTGATTGTGCATATATTAATTGTGTTAGTTGCACTTTCTTGTTGAAGATATATATATATATATGTTGTTATACTTCTGACTTGCAAGGAAGGAGTACCACCACCCCAGGAATGGGGTGGGTTGTTATTCCATTTGGTTAGCTAAAGCTGCCCGGTGTTTTGTTTTCCCATATTTTGTGGACTGTACTTGTGCAGGTGCTGCGAGCCAAGCAGGAAATGGCTGGGTGAAACCCATTGCTGTGCTGGCCCTTGAAATCAAAACTTTTGAGTGTTTACATTTCATGTATTGCCGACCTGTGTTTCGATGCCTGTAAGCCATGTAATAAGATAAACACGTTGTTGTGAACACCATGTATTGGCCTTAAGGCTAAACAATTTTATGTATATATATCAGTCATTCCTATTTAGTGTTTGTGGACATAGTCTGGTTCAAGATTAAAATATGCTTCTATTAGCTTTTAGCTCTGAAATGAATCGTTGGTTGTTTTTACTATTTTGTAACTCTTTAGCTTGCACATTTAATATGGCGTGGGGTCCCGACCCGACCTACTGTTATATTTCTCGGCGCGGGCGAGGGTGTTACAATTTGGTATCAGAGGTAGGTTTCGATCCTAGGACTTGTGGGTTATGGGCCCACCACGCTTTCACTTCACCATAGTTAAGCGTGCAAGGGATGGAGTAGTACTGGTGTTGGGAATATTGCCCTCAATGTTCCTTTGATTTGAAGAGGCATCACTCACAATACTAAGTACATATTGTATTTGATACAATCTATTTTGTGTCACGTATTGTACAGGGAGATGATATTCCATACAATGGAATAGATTCAAAGGTGTGTTGTTTAATCAGCTTAGAAGGTCTCACTGTCTCAGCTGAACCGCTGAGACAAGACCAGGAGCCGCTGAGAAGGCATCTGGGCAAGCTGAGCTGCAGATAGAAGAAACCGCTGAGACTTGGCAAGTTCGTCGAACGCAGAATGCAGTTCGTCGAACGCAGAATGCAGTTCGTCGAACGCAGAATGCAGTTCGTCGAACGCTGAATGTAGTTCGTCGAACGCAGAGGCGGGACAGAAGCAAACACTGAGACTTGGCGAGTTCGTCGAACGAAGAATGAAGTCATCAAATGCAGAGACGGGGCAGAAGAAAACGCTGAGATTTGGCGAGTTCGTCGAACGAAGAATGAAGTTCGTCAAACGCAGAGACGGCACAGAAGCAAACGCTGAGACATGGCAAGTTTGTCGAATGAAGATTGAAGTTCATCAAACGCAGAGTCGGGACAAAAGCAAACACTGGGACTTGGTGAGTTTGTCGAACGAAGAATGAAGTTCATCGAACGCAGAATGAAGTTCGTCGAACGCAGAATGCAGTTCGTCTAACGCAGAATGCAGTTCGTCGAACGCAGAAACTTCTCTGCAGATCGACAGAATCCGCTAAGAAGAGGAAGCCATCTCAGCCCAACCGCTGAGACAGTTCAAATGTGACATGGCGGGTTCTGCTTTTGGCGCAAGCTGCAGAAAAGTATTGTGGGGTCCACCAATCACTCCCATATCTGTCAGAAGGATGGCTGAGAGCCGTTGAAGATCAAGGGTGTATAAAAGAAAGAGTTAGGGTACTTTTGAGAAGTGTTGGTCGAGTGCTAAAACACATTCACTAATCCATTGACGACTCCCGTTCTCCTCATTCTCCTCATTCTCCTCCTGCTCACTGAACAAGCAAGAAGAATCCGAGAGATAAAGATAGCTCCTCTACAAGAAGGAGCAAGGTGATCTTCCATCCTTCAACTGAAGAGGAAGATCAGTTTGTAGCTGGCATCATCATCTCCAGCTACAAGAAAGCACAAGCTGTGCAGGAACTACATGAGACTTCTTTTTACTGCTGTCTGCTGTAGTAAGCTTTAAAAACTCTTTTACTGTAGGGCTATTTGCCTGAGTTTGTAGGGCTATTTGCCTGAGTTTGTAGGGCTGTTTAGCCTGAGTTGTAGGGCTGTTTAGCCTGAGTTGTAGGGCTGTTGGCCTGATTTTGTAGGGCAGTTAGGCCTGAGGTTGTAGGGCTGTTGAGCCTGAGTTGTATGGCTGACTGGCCTGAGATAGGGCTTAGAGCAAGCCTTAGAGATCTTGAGGGATCTAAACTGTAAGCTATTATATCTGAGATTGGAGGAGTTGGCCCTGTCTAATACAGTGTTAGAAGGGTGAAGGGGGAAAGTGGACTACCCATAGACACACTGTCTTGGGGAACCACTATAAACACTTGTGTATTTTCTGGGTTTGCTTGATTACTTGCTTAGGATAATTTTAACTATCTATATCATCTAAGTAGAAATCAAAAGACCTATTCACCCCCCTCTAGGTGAATTAGATCACATACCTATAATCTATCAAGTGGTATCAGAGGGAGGTTGGTCATAAATGGCTTAACTGTCTGACCAGATACTACATAGGTATTGTTAATTCTGAATCCAATGGCTTCTAATGGAGCTCAGAAAGAAATGGGTTCCATGAAGCTTCCTATATGCAAAAAGGAAACCTTTGGCATTTGGAAACAAAGGGTGAGGCTGTACATGGAAGCTTCAAACCCTAGAATCTATATCACTGTTCAGGAAGGCCCCTTTCTTATCACAAAGCCCTCCACCATTGATCCTACTAGGCAGGCTACAATGGATAAAAGGGATGAGATAGCATTGGCTACAATGGATAAAAGGGCTCAAAATATTATTGTCAATGCTATTGATGATTCAACATTCCAAAACTTGGTGCACTGTGAGACTACAAAAGAGATGTGGGATACATTGATTGTGTACATGGAAGGGACTGGAGAAGTGAGGAATGATAGGAAATCCCTCCTCAATTAGGAGTATGAAGCCTTTAGGCAACAAAATCAGGAATGCATAGCTGACTGCTATGAAAGATTCTTCAAAATAGTAAATGAGTTGAGGACCTATGAAAGGACCTTCACACATTATGAGTTGAATGATAAATTCCTAAAATCTCTAACTAGAGACTGGGATACCAAAATCTGTGCCATCAGGTAAGTGGCAAAACTAAGTGAAACTCCTCCTCACACTGTGTTTGGAAAGTTGCTCTCATATGAGATGCAACTATTTGCTAGAAAGGAAGAGGACACCTCCTCCATGCCACATGCTAGGGAGAAGTTTGTGGCCCTCAAGGCTGAAGGGTCCAAGAAGAGCAAGACAAGAATTCCTACCCCTCCAAGAAGGGATGCTGACTCAGACAATTCAGATCACTGCTCATCTGAAAAAAGCTCTTCTGATGAGGAATTTGCTGCCTTCTCAAGGCAATTCAAAAAGATGATGAGAAGGAAGTAGTGGAAGAATAAGCCTTCCTCCTCCTCACATCCTAGGAAGGATTCAAGCAGGGCAGACAGGCAGCACCCCAAAGGGGACAGGTATGACTCTAAACATGTTAAACATGGCTTAGCTAATGTGATTTGTTATTGCTGTAGCAAACCTGGACATGTCATTGCTGACTGTCCAGTCAAAAGAAAGGATAATGGTGATAAGAAGCACTATCACCAAAAGGATAGTAAGGGTGAAAAATCCTTCCTAGCAAAGAAAGGAAAAAGTTGGAGTGAATCTGAGTCATCATCCTCAGATTCAGATGATGAAGAAGAGGCCTATATTGGGTTGTTTGCATCTGAGGAAGATGAGGACTTTCCTGCAGCAAAGGTGGGCATCATGGCCCCTCTATCACATTCAGACAGTGATATGGAGGTGGATGAAGATGTTTTAGAATATATTGGCCTAATGGCCATAACTTCAGATGATGAAGATTGTCAGGACACACCTGACCAGGTACCTACTCCTTCCTCTCTCTAAGGATGAATCAGGTCCAGAATCTGGAGGACCTTCATCAATTGATGGAAGTGATTCAGAAGATGAAGTGGATGTCAATCAATTGATTGACAAATATGATGCTCTAGTTATTGCTCTGAAAGAGAGCAAGAAGCTTGCCAAAAGCCAAGCCCTAGAGATTGACTCACTTAAAATGGCTGAAAGAAATTGTTACGAGTCTCCTACTTTGGTGGCTCAAATGAGTAGAGAAATAAGCAAACTCAAGGGGATAACAATTGTCCATTTGAGCTCTATTTCTCTAAAGAATAAGATCATAAGGATCTTGAGGAGAAGCTTGTGAAAGAAAGAAGCCTAGTGGCTCAATTCTCCAAGCCAAAATCTGTGCTCCCTATTATTGACTCCTTCTCTTCTCAATCTAATAGGAGAGGACTAGGATTCAATAAAATAGAAGTAGGAGAAGGGAGTGGAGAAAAGAGCAGGGGTAAGGCTAAGCCTCAAACCACCTTTCAAAAAGTATTACTTCCTTCCAACAGGTATGACCATGAAAGCATGTATGGTCACTGGAAGAATGGAAGTACCTATATGAAGGAAAATACTCCTTCCCATAGCAGAAGAAGGGCATGGGAATGAGTGCTATGAAAGCTCCCCATGAAGAAATTCAAATGGCCCATCAAGGACAATTTATTTTTGGTACCTCAACTCCCTCACTCATAGGTAAGAAGGCTAAATCTTCAAAATTCACCCCAGCAAAATCATTGACTGCTGTCAAACTTGTAGATAAGCCTTGCTGCCCTGTGTCCTATGCCATCCAATCTTGCCTAACTTCCATGTCAAAGCAAGGTGATGTCATAATGACAAAGGCTGCTAGGCCTGTCCACAAGATTACCTTCAGCCAAATCATTGCTGAAAGGAATAAAATGAAGACAACTGTCTCCTTTCCTGAACACAAGCATGTTGTTGGGAATCTTGCCCACATGATTCCTGATTTGAAGAAGTCACCAAGTAAAGAAAACTTCACTTTATATTTGATCACTTCTCTAGCTCATAATCTCAGGAAGTTAAAGGAATGTCATCGAGAAGAATAGGAGATGTCGTCGACAAAGTATGCTTGTCATCATGATGATGAGCAAAGCAAATGATGAGACTTGGAGAGTTCGTCGAACGCAGAATGAAGTTCGTCGAACGCAGAATGCAGTTCGTCGAACGCAGAATGAAGTTCGTCGAACGAAGAGACAGGACAGAAGCAAACGCTGAGACTTGGTGAGTTCGTCGAACGAAGAATGAAGTTTGTCGAATGCAAGAATGAAGTTCGTCGAACGAAGAATGAAGTTCGTCGAACGAAGAATGAAGTTCGTCGAACGCAGAGACGGGACAGAAGAATGAAGTTCGTCGAACACAGTGAAGACATAAAGAATCAAAGGAAGGAATGTCGTCGAGAAGATGCAGTTTCGTCGACATCATCAAAGTAGCCTTGTCGTCGAGAAGAACAGATATCGTCGTGAAGAAGCCTTATCGCTGAAAAGGCTAAGTGTGACTGATGGCGTTGGACATCGTCGTAAAGGAGTGACATCGAGAAGACTAAAGAAGGACAGCGGAAGACAAGCAGTTGCTAAAGCATAGTCTGTCGACATGATATCACTCATGTCGTCGAAAGAACAAAGTGATTACGATGACAGCCTACAAGAAATAAGATCACGACGACACAGTCAGAGATAGCATATCGCTGTATATGCAGAAACGCTAGAATATCTCGTATCGTCGAGACATCAGCGTCAGAGGCAGAAGCTAGAAGAATTGAAGATCTACCAAGGTCTAAGGCATCGACAAAGTCCTGTCGTCGAGATATTATCCATATCGTCATAATGCTGTCAGTATCAGCATGAAGCTGAAAATATCATCGAGATGGAATTCAAATGTTGCGGACGCGCTGTCAGCAATTAATGCCGCCGCCTGATTGTCCAATCAGTGCGTGCTATTAAGGAATGGGGCGTCTGACACTTAAGGAACTATTTCAGAAGACCGTTGGGAGCCTCACAGTCTTATAAAAGAGATAAGAGGTTGCCCTAAAGCGATGATCAATCAGAAAGAACTTACGCATACAGCAAATAGAACAGTAAAAGCGGCATAAATAATGAAAGAGAAAAACAAGGATTCTCAAAGTGTTCTTGCAAGAATCAGTCATCTGATCAACTGATAAGAAGTCGTTCCTCATGTAAGACCCCAAATGGCATGTGCACCCAAAATACCAAAAATGAGCATGAACTGAAATCAGGGAGCTAGCGCCAGGCGCTAGTGATAGCGCCGGCGGTAGCGTTTCGAGAACTCCTGAGAAATGGTTCCGAGAACTCCCGAGAAATGGAGCAGGCTGAAACAGATGAGCTAACGCCAAGCGCTAGCAATAGCGCCGGCGGTAGCGGTACCGACTCAAGGCTAGCGCCAGGCGCTAGCCACTAGCGCCGGCGGTAGCTCTAAATCTTAAATAAACTCAATCCCGACTTTTCAGCCACTTTTCTCTCAAGTACTGAGGGCAGAGAGCTGGGAGAAAGGAGGGAGAGCCTTTGGAGTTGAGCTTTCATCGTGCCAGGAGGGAGATTAGTGAAGAAGCGTGTGCGTGCGTGTGCCACCGCGGATTCCAGCCATCCACCTCTCACTTCTATGGCACCGAAACGACCTACAAGGGTAACGATTCTCCTACCTAATCCTTGGACATGTATGTCCTTTGATTTGCATGCGTTTTGGAATACTTCTACTAATTAGTAGATCGGCTATTCCGGTGGGTTGAAGTGATTTCCCCACAAATTGCATATAGAGTCCAAAACGGTATTACGGACATAGGCATGCTGTCTGAAGCCCATCCGGACAGGTCGAGCCGGATTGGTGATGATTAGTGTGTGTAAAAGTGCCGGAAACAATTCCGTGTACGTGCTGTGATTCGGGTCATGTGACTGTTGCTGTACAGAATATAGGACCTGGAGGTGTTTCCCACGCTGTACCCGAAATTTGGTGGCAGAACTGAGTTCTGTCACTAGCGCCGGGAGCTAGTGTTAGCATCGGCGGTAGCTCCAGGTGAGCTACCAGTGTTGATGTCTGGAGGTGGTTTCCCAGAGGTGGCAGTACAGATTTCTGTTACCAGTGCCGGGCATAACTAAGTTCTGTTGCTAGCGCCGGGCGCTAGTGCTAGCGCCGGCGGTAGCGCCCAGCACGCAATTTGTGTGATTCAGTGTTACCCAATGTCCTGGGGACTGGATATATAGTAGATAAAGCTGTGGAATTTGCAAAGCCCAGCTTTAAGTGTCGGGCACAAGGTGACGCTTACCCGTATCGTGCAGAGTTGAATCGCGATAATTGAGCACGGTCCTAGCTGATCCGAACCCGCCCATAGTAGTGGTGAAGAGGTCGCCCCTCGGTGCACCGGACTATGGAAGAGTACCGGAACTTCGTGTGTACGGCCTAACTCAATTTGCTTGTCTAAGTTGAAATAGGACTTAGCATAAGGGCGTAACTCAGGGAGTATGCCAAAGTGTGCCTTGAGAGCACGAAGCGGGTGGCTTGGTTTGCCTCTGTTGGTGTTGTTTGCGGATATTATTGCTGCTGACTCTTACTTGCAGGGAAGGATCACTGCCGCCCCGAGTGTGGGGCGGGGTCGTTATAAATCTTGGTCAGCTAAAGCTGACCGGTTGCTTGTTTTCCCACCAATTGGTGGATTTGCTTATACAGGTCCCGGTGAGACTAGCGGGAGGTAGCGGGCTGAAGCCCCTGCTGTTGTGCTGTGCTGGCCCTTGAAGGCCAAAGTTTATGTTTACTTTTGTTCATGTGTGGCCGGCCTGTGTGCCGATGTTTGGAAGCCACTTCGATGATGTAAACAAACTCATGTAAATAACGTTTATGTATTTCATTCCTAGTTGTAAAGTGGACTTGTTATGAACTGGTTTTAAATAAAAATAAATATGCTTCCGTTATGCGACTCTGATGCTGAGATAGTTATATTTGTAACTGTTTAGACACTAATTCTCGTAACGCGCTCTTCTGTTCATTTCATATGGCGTGGGGTCCCGGCCGGACCTACTGTTATATGCTATGTAACAGGGAGCGTGTTACACCTCATCAGGCTAAGAGAAGAGATTGAAGAAGAACTACGCTTTCAAGATCTGAATCAGAAACATCTTCTTCAACCTCAAGAAGCCGATCTTCATCAGGCTAAGTTACCGATCTTCATCAGACAGAAGAAACAATTTTCATCACTGTAAATCTTTTATTATTGTAAGGCTTGAGGGACTAAGTGTCTAGATTGAGGGCTGGAGAGCTGTGAGGCTTGAGGGCCAGGGCAGTGGACTTGCGGGTCTGATTTTGTCTAGCTTGAGGGCTGGAGAGCTGTGAGGCTTGAGGGCCAGTGCAGTGGACTTGCGGGTCCGATATTGTCGAGCTTGAGGGCTTGGGTACAGTAAGGGCTTGCGGGCCTAGGCTGTAGGCACAGGACTTGCGGGTCTGTGTTGTGTAGGGCTTGAGGGCCTGATTGTCAAGCTTGCGGGCTGGGGTGCAGTAGGGGCTTGCGGGCTTAGGTTGTAGGACTTGCGGGTCCGTGTTGTAAGGTTGTAAGGCTTGAGGGCCTTCAAACAAGGCAAGAATGAAACAATCTCTAACTGTTATGAGAGATTCTTCAAGATAGTGAATAGACTAAGAAACTATGAAAGAGAGTTCACCAACTCTGATCTTAATGACAAGTTTCTTAGATCCCTCACAAAGGAATGGGACATCAAAATCTGTGCCAACAGAGAGATGGGTCAGCTGGGCATCATAGAGCCTAAGAATCTGTATGGGAAGTTGCTGTCCCATGAACTTCAGCTCAACACCGGGAAGGCTGAAGAAGAAAGCTCAAAAGGGAGCTCAAGAGACAGATCTGTGGCTCTAAAAGATGAGAGCACAAGAAGATCCAAGAGCAAGATCTCTGCAACTCAGAACAGATCTGAGAGCAGTGAAGAATCAAAAGCCAGCCCTTCAGATTCTGATGATACTAACAGAGAGGTGGCCCTTCTCTTAAAATAGTTCAAGAAGCTATTACACAAAAGGAGGAGGGACAATCACAGAAACCCCTCCTCAAGCTCCAGAAGATCTGATTATCATGATAGATCCAGAGCCCCCCAGGGAGGAAAGATACAGATCTAACTCTAGTAAATATGATTTAAATAATACTATTTGCTATTCCTGCAGCAAGACAGGTCACATGGCTGCTGACTGCCCCTCTAAGAAGAAGGAGTCGAGGAACCATGAAGAAAGAAGAAGCTCAAGGAGAAAGAGGAAATCTGAAAAAGGATTCATGTCCAAGAAGATCAGAACACTGAGTGATTCTGACTCAAGCTCCTCTGGTACTGAGGAAGATGCACTCATTGGCTTGATGGCCATCAGTGAAGACAACCAGTATGACATCTCTCCTGGGAAGGTAACTAACAAAACTTCTCTATCTGACTCTGATTCCGAATCAGCAGCAGATTCCTTGCATGATGATGAAGGTGTGTCTGCTGCCAACAACGCAGCCTCAAGATCCCAATATGAGGTTGAGTCTGAACTGATAAGGCAATATAAAGCCTCGTGGAAAGCCTTCAAAGGTTGTAAGAAACTCCGCAAATTCCAGACCAAGGAGCTAGATTCCTTGAAGCCCGTTCAATCTAAGCTCTAGGAGACAGCTGAGAAGCTGGCTGCTATGAGCAAAGAAGTGGACAAATTCAAGGAAGCCATAAGGCTTAAGAATGATGAATTAGGACAGAAGAACAAGGTCATCAAGGACCTTTAGGAAATGCTGTTGGCTGAGAAGAAACTTGCATCCAGCTTCTCTATGCCCAAAAATATCATGCCCATCATTGACAACTTCTCTGGACAGTTCAGAGCTGGTATCGGTTTCAATCAGGAGACAGTTACGGGCAAAGATTCTGAAGCTAGACCTTCCTATAAGAAGGTGCTGGTGTCAGGTCCTTCAGCCCACAAACCTGCAGCAACAACAATCAAGGGCAGGGGAAAGGCTGTTCCTACAAAGCCTGTTCCCAAGAAGGTGAACCAAAATGTGGTGAGACCAATTCCTCCCCAGACTCACACATATGAGGTTCACCCAAGATCTTTTAGGAGAGAAGCCTTCTCTCCTGCTCATCAGCACTGCCACCCCATTCAGATGATGAAGCAGAAGAGAAGATATAACAGATATGAATGCTGGTGCTGTGGGAAAGTAGGCCACTTTGCTTTGGACTGTTGGTTCAACCCAACATGGCTCAATGCAAAGAGAGTGCAGAACCCTCAGAGGTTTGTTGTTTCATTATACCACCCTAGCAGAAACCAAGGACCAAATCCATATTGGGTACCTAAGGGGAAGTGATTTGTTTTGCAGGTATGTCCAAATGCCAACCAATCTCCAATTTGGTATTTGGACAGTGGCTGCTCCAGGCACATGAATGGAGTCAGAAAGTTCTTAAGAGAGTTCATCCCTGTGGAGAATGAACCAACCGTGATCTTTGGAGGTTCAGAAAAGGGGGTGACCAGGGGCTATGGCAACATCTCCAATGGGTTAGTTACCATCACAAAGGTAGCTTATGTGGAGGGGTTGAAACACAATCTCATAAGCATAAGTCAACTTTGTGATTTAGGCATTGTTATTACTTTCCATAAGGACAAGTGCCTAATTAATAAGTCCTCAGATTCTGAGGCTACCTTAACTGGCAATGGAGTGGCAATATTTATTGCTTAAACGTTCTCAATACAAATTCTTCCATGCCCATATGTCTTATAGCTGATGGTAAAGAGGCTCTATGTGCACAATGACATAAGAGGCTTGCACACATCAACTATAAGACAATAGGCAAGCTTCTCTCACAAGACCTAGTTAGGAATGGACCTAATATTAAGTGCATCAAAGATGGTCCTTGTCAAGCTTGCCAACTTGGAAAGCGGACTAGGATCAACTTTAAAAGCATATCTAACAAAGAGTCCTCTAGGTGCTTATTTTTGCTACATCTGGATTTGTTTGGTTCTATGTCAATTCTTAGCTTAGGAAGGAAGGCCTACACCCTTGTAGTTGTTGATGATTACTCAAGGTTCACTTGGGTATTCTTCCTCAAAAAGAAATTAGATACCCTAGATATCTTGAGAAATTTTGTCAGGCAGATCCAGAATGAGATGGAATGTACTGTGGTCAAACTCAGAAGTGACCATGGGACAGAATTTCAGTCAGGGGCCATGCAGAATTCTGCCAACAACTAGGTATCTCCCAAGAATTTTCCTCACCCGGAACCCCTCAACAGAATGGGGTTGCTAAAAGGAAGAACAAAACCTTGATAGAGGCAAGTAGGACAATGCTAAGTGACTCCTCTCTACCAGAATACTTATGGGCAGAGGCTGTCAACACTGCTTGTCATTGTTAAATTTTTTGATTTGAATCGTTTAGGAGTAAGCAGGAGTTGCATCAACTGAGTTAAAGCCAAACAACCACAATGCCACACAGTAACACAAGAAACTTTATTGAAACACAATCTTCATTTACATTGCGAGGCATACATGGCGAGACATGATTCATCAGAATCACGGAGACGAGAAGAACAAAACACACCAAAACAAATCTGGCGGCTAGACAAGCGGAGACCGCACAGACCGCTCGACTCCAGAAGTCGCCCGGCTTGACCTGAGATCGCACAAACAGAAACCGGATAGACTGCCAGCACTGCAAGACCGCACCTCAGACCGCACGAACTGGAGCTTTATTGGAACGAAGAACTGAAACTATCGCCAGACCGCAACTCAGATCGCCTAACCGCTGAAGGTCGCCTGATCGCTGAGCTCGCTGCGAACAGCATAAGAATGAACATAAACCAGCTTGCAGACAGACCGCTGCCGAGCTGTTTATTCAAGCCGCTGGGAAACACTAAGGAAGAAGACCGCAACCTGCTGATCGCTAACCTGCGAACACAACAAACAGTCAGCTCGCTTCTGAGACTGCCCGACCTCAAAGTGAGACCGCACGAATTAACCCAGGCTCAGTTCTTACAGTTCTCGTTATGAATGATGGGCCCTGCACCTCTATTTATAGGCGGGTAGATGGATGTCATCACCGCACTGGAGAGATACAATCACCACCCGTCAGATCGCCAGCGGTCTCATAAGGCAGACCGCGCGATCAGACCTCTTGGACGAACATCCGACCAAGAAGCAGACCAGCAAATAAGATCGCGCACAGGTCGCGCGAACACGAGACCGCGCGGTCACAAAGGTACTCCTTCCTTAGACCACCAGGAGCAAACCATGAACCATCTGGCCGACTTAGAACAAGTCGCCAGATCGCCAAGCACAAACCGCCCGGACAGGCGGTCACACATAGGAACAGACTGCCCGGTCTTCCAACAAGGAAGACAAGCCAACCAGCACACCAGCTCCGGAACAGACCGCAGCTACATGGAACAAACCGGAACAACCAGCAGACCGCCAGAACAAACCGGCAGAGCCAGACCGATAGATAACATGCACAAGCCGCGCTGTCTCCGCGGTCTCCCAAAACAGACCGCCTGGTCTCCTCCACTTCACTTCAAAAAATTCAACACTCCCCCTTGAAGTGGGAAGTGGAGACCAGCCCGAGTAAACTCCGCAACCGTGTAAACGGTCCCTTTGCTAGCGGCTTTGTGAAGATGTCTGCGACATTGTCCGCACTCCGAACATGCTCGACCATAAGAGATCCTCCCAACACCTTTTCACGAATGAAATGATGCTCAATCTCAATATGCTTGGTCCTCGCATGATAAACTGGATTATTAACCAGCTTGAGAGCACTCTCATTGTCCACGCGTAGCATAGTGGGACCTCGAACCTCCTCATGAACATCCTCCACCAACCTCCTGAGCCAAATGGCTTCCTGAGCAGCCAAGGCCGAAGCCTTGTACTCCGCTTCTGTCTGTGGTAGATACGGACACCGAGTCCTGCTTTTTGCTGCACCAAGAGATAGCTGTGGGGCCCGTCATAAAGACATAACCAGACGTTGATCTCCGATCATCCACGTCTCCCTCGTAGTCAGCATCTATGTATCCATGCAACTCCAAGCTTGACCCTCTCCTAAACAGGAGACCCAAATCAGAGGTCGACTTCACATATTTCAGAATCCCTTTTGCCGCTAAAAGATGAGGCTTCCGTGGCTCCGCCATGTACCGACTCACTTTGCCAACTGCATAAGCAATATCTGGCCTCGTGATGGTCAAGTAAATCAAGCTCCCAACCAGAGCTAGGAACACCAACGGATCAGATAGAACTCTTCCCTCATCCTTCCGAAGTTTATGATGCTGTTCCAGAGGTATAGAGCTGCTCTTCCCTTCTTCCATGCCAAATCGTTGAACGATCTGCTCCGCATATCCTTCCCGAGAAATGAGCACTCCGCTCTCCCGCCTCTGGACCTCGAGTCCAAGGAAATGGTGAAGCTCCCCCAGATCCTTCATCTCGAACCTGATAACAAGCTCAGCTCTCAGCCTTGCTACTGCCTCCTTCAAATTCCCGGTGACAATCATGTCATCCATATACAGCAGCACAATAACCCGAAGCGCCCCCTTCTTCTTGACGAACAAGCTGGAATCAGAGTCTGAAGCAAAGAACCCGTAGAATAAGAGATACTCTACGATCTTTCCATACCACGCCCGAGGCGCTTGCTTCAACCCATATAAGGCCTTCTTTAGTTTGCAGACGTAGTCCGGACGATCCTCCGAAATGAAACCCGGCGGCTGGATCATGAAGATATCCTTGTCAATCTCTCCATATAAGAAAGCATTCTTAACATCAAGCTGCCAAATCTCCCATCCACAAGATGCCGCCAAAGCAATAACAAATCGGACCGAAGTCATCTTTGCCACTGGACTAAAAGTCTCATCATAATCTTCACCATACTGCTGTGAGAACCCGCGAGCTACAAGGAGAACCTTGTATCGCTCGATCGTGCCGTCAGCTTTCTTCTTAAGCTTGTAAACCCATTTGCATGTTACAGGGGTAATGCCCTTAGGCCTGGGCACTAGAGACCAAGTATCATTCTTCTTGAGAGCATCCATCTCTTCTTGCATAGCAATATCCCACTGCTTCACGCCTTTGGCTTTCTCAAAGCTCAACGGCTCCCTTTCATCCAAGGGACCAACAAAGAAACATGAGACGAAGCTCACCATGTTTCCTCCTGTATATCGATCTGGTGGCTTGATAGTCCTCTTCGACCTCCTAAGAGGTTGCACCTGTCTAACCACCTCTTCAGCTGCTTCTTCAGTGCAAGCTCCTCTTCCAGACGAACTTGGAGCATCGCTCCCCCTGCTTCCAGAACCTGAAGCCTCCGTCTCAGAGTTTGACACAGCTGGAGCTCCTAGTGAAATAAGCAACTCCACTTGAAGACTTCACGTAGCTTTCCCTGCTTCATCAACCCTGCTCTCTGATAGTTCAACTCCTGAACTCCCCTTGTAGGAAGTCACTTCATCGAACACCACATCCTGAGATACCACTGATCTCCGTGTCTCAGGATCCATGCACCTCCATCCTTTCTTCCGCTCAACATACCCAACAAAGACTAGCTTCCTTGCTTTCGCATCGAGCTTTGTCCGAAGAGCATCAGGAATATGCACATAGCAGGTTGACCCGAACACCCGAAGGTGGGCAACACTCGGTTTCTCCTTGAACATTAGTTCGTGAGGGGTCTTCATGTTGATAGGACTTAGAGGCATCTTGTTGATGACGTAAGCTGCACAAGACATTCCCTCCGCCCAAAAGGACTTTGGGATACTCTTGGCATGAAGCCAGCATTTGCAGGTTTCCGTAAAATGATGGATCTTCCTCTCTGCAACGCCATTCTGCTGTGGAGTATGGGCACAAGTGAGCTCTCTTCGAATGCCGTGTTTCTTGCAAAAACTTGAGAACTCACTAGAGGTGAACTCCCCACCATTGTCAGTTCTCAAATTCTTCACCCGCAGGCCTAACCGACCTTCCACCAGCTCCTTGAACTCCACAAACTTTACAAAGGCTTCCGACTTCTATTTCAAAAAATACACCCAGACATATCTGGTGTAATCGTCAATCAACACCAACATATATCTATTGCCTCCAAGGCTTGGGGTGGCTGTCGGTCCCATCAAATCACCGTGGATGCATTCCAACGGCGCTTTGCATCTTGTTTGTGATTTATCAAAAGGAAGTCGATGAGACTTACCAAACTGACATCCAGCATAAACATGACCGTCTCCAAAAGAGGACAAGCTAGGCAAGCCCTTGACAAGGCCCCTTACTGCCATAGCCTTCAATTTGTCCATGCCAACATGCCCCAACCTTTCATGCCAGATAGCCGCGCTATCGTTGGTCTTCATCTTATCAACATAAGTACTTGTCAATAACACGAACAAGTCCTTCACCCTCTTTCCAACATGGATAACATCCCCCCTTATCTCCGGTTGAGTTTTATGAAACTTCACTTCTGTTGGGCCAAACAGAACGTGATAACTGGCATCGACCGCATTGGTCACAGAGAAGAGATTCTTCTTCATACCAGGCACGTGATAAACACTCCTCAAAGTGAGTGGACCCTTATCACTGCTCAGGGAGACAACACCTTCTTGTTCGACAGCATGAACAGAATTATCAGCCGTAATGATAGCATCGTTACTGAGTAAGGCGCCAAAGAAGAGAAATTTGATTCATCCCCGGTGAGATGATGTCCACACCCTGAATCAACAATCCAATCCTCTTCGAAGTTGATGGCAGCCAAGGCCTTAACGGGCATCGCCGTCATATTAGCCGCAAAGGCTCCTCCCCATCCAGCTTCATCAGACTTTGGCTTCTCCTTCTCTGCTACATGTACCGACTGAAGATTAACCCGACAATCCTTCTTGAAGTGGCCGGTCTTATTGCACCTAAAGCACCTTGGTCCATCTCCCTTCTTCTTCCCATCAGACTTAGGAGCATAACCCCTATTCTGCTGACCTGAAGTAGAGGGTCCATCATAACCCGGCTTCTTCTTCTCCCACTTCTTTTTCTTCTTCCCAAAGAACAACACATCACTATCTCCCCCAGAGATAGAAGTCCCCGCCATATGTCTTGCCAAACTTTCTTGCGAAGCAAGTAAGTTCTCCATCTCCAACAGAGATGGTTGATTTGCCCAACCTTGAACTGAAGTCACAAAGGCAAGATACTCCTTCCGCAACCCGCGGATGATATGCCTCTTTAGTTTTGCCTCCGAGATGGGCTCATCAGGGTCCAATGCAGAAATCTCTGCTGTGAGGTTCTTCATCTTGAGAAAGAAGGTAGAAATAGAAAGATCGCCTTGAGAGGCCTTCGCCAACTCATTTTCAAGAAACTGTAGCCGAGCTACATTCTTCTTATTAAACAACCCGTCCAAAGACGTCCAAATTTCAGCAGCAGATTTACATCCGATGATGTGATCAAACAGCTCCGGTGAGATATCCCTGTTGAGAGTGAACTCTGCCTTAGCATTCGTCCTCCTCCAAAGTCTCACCTCTACCATATTATCTCCTGCTAGAAACACCTCTTATGTGTCTTCTCCTCCAACTATCTCCCATAGATCCTCGCCAAGTAAATAACTCTCCATACACGACCTCGATTTCTTATAGTTTGTCGATGTAAGGAGTTCAATACCAAGCCCTCTTGCGAATCCGCCTTCCATGGCAATCTATGTGGTCTCTTCTTCACAAAGACGATGGCAACTCAAGTTGATCACTGCTTATCCACTCCAACAACCTAGCTCTGATACCATGTTAAATTTTTTGATTTGAATCGTTTAGGAGTAAGCAGGAGTTGCATCAACTGAGTTAAAGCCAAACAACCACAATGCCACACAGCAACACAAGAAACTTTATTGAAACACAATCTTCATTTACATTGCAAGGCATACATGGCGAGACATGATTCATCAGAATCACGGAGATGAGAAGAACAAAACACACCAAAACAAATCTGGAGGCTAGACAAGCTGAGACCGCACAGACCGCTCGACTCCAGAAGTCGCCCGGCTTGACCTGAGATCGCACGAACAGAAACCGGACAGACTGCCAGCACTGCAAGACCGCACCTCAGACCGCACGAACTGGAGCTTTATTGGAACGAAGAACTGAAACTGTCGCCAGACCGCAGCTCAGATCGCCTAACCGCTGAAGGTCGTCTGATCGCTGAGCTCGCTGCGAACAACATAAGAATGAACATAAACCAGCTCGCAGACAGACCGCTGCCGAGCTGTTTATTCAAGCCGCTGGGAAACACTAAGGAAGAAGACCGCAACCTGCTGATCGCTAACCTGCGAACACAACAAACAGTCAGCTCGCTTCCGAGACCACCCGACCTCAAAGTGAGACCGCACGAATTAACCCAGGCTCAGTTCTTACAGTTCTCGTTATGAATGACGGGCCCTGCACCTCTATTTATAGGCGGGTAGACGGATTTCATCACCGCACAGGAGAGATACAATCACCACCCGTCAGATCGCCAGCGGTCTCATAAGGCAGACTGCGCGATCAGACCTCTTGGACGAACATCTGACCAAGACGCAGATCAGCAAATAAGATCGCGCATAGGTCGCGCAAACACGAGACCGCGCACGAGTCGCGCGGTCACAAAGGTGCTCCTTCCTTAGACCACCAGGAGCAAACCAGGAACCATCTGGCCGACTTAGAAAAAGTCTCCAGATCACCAAGCACAAACCGCCCGGACTGGCGGTCACACATAGGAACAGACCGCCCGGTCTTCCAACAAGGAAGATAAGCCAACCATCACACCAGCTCGGGAACAGACCGCAGCTGTAAGGAACAAATCGGAACAACCAGCAGACCGCCAGAACAAACTGGCAGAGCCAGACCGGCAGATAACATGCACAAGCCGCGCGGTCTCCCAAAATAGACCGCCCGGTCTCCTCCACTTCACTTCAAAAAATTCAACAGTCATGTGATAAATAGGGCTTCAATCATCAAAGACCACAAGAAAACTCCCTATGAGTTAATGAAGGGCAGAAAACCAACCCTTTCCTACTTTAGGATCTTTGGTAGTAAATGCTATGTCCTTAATAATGGGAAATCCAAACTAACCAAGTTTGCTGAGAAAAGCAGTGAGGGTATTTTTGTTGGCTACAACTCTCATAGCAAAGACTATAGAGTGTACAACATCAATACCCAAACAATGGAAGAATCTGTACATGTGGTATTTGATGAGACCAGCCTCATTCACAAAGGCTAGTCTAGTTCTCTAGTTAATGTAGGTACTGATGAGAAGATGGAAAAATTATGCATTGATGACCAAGATGGAACCTCAGCTAAAAGTAAAGATCAATCAATAGATGTTGAGCTTGACACGGATGCTGTGGAAGACACAGAAATAGCAGAAGAAGTGCAACCTGAAAGACCTACAACTAAAGAAATCCCCAGAATACTACCAGCCACCTTGAGACAAGTAAGAGATCATCCTCAGGAGCAAATTATAGAAGCTGTCAACCAAGGTGTGCTGACAAGGAGTAGAGCTGCAAATGAAGCATTGTACCTGAGTTTTCTCTCTCAAATTGAACCCAAGAAATTTGAGGAAGCAAATCAGGATCCATTTTGGATTGCAGCAATGTAGGAGGAACTGAACCAATTTAAGAGATGCAAAGTTTGAAAACTGGTTCCAAGACCCCAAGGACAGAACATCATAGGAACTAAATGGTCTACAGAAACAAATTGGATGAAAATGGAATCATCACCAAGAATAAAGCAAGGCTAGTGGTAAAAGGATACAAACAAGAGGAAGGGATAAATTTTGATCAGACATTTGCTCCAGTAGCCAGACTGGAAGCAATAAGACTGTTTCTGGCCTATGCAGCCTACCAAGGTTTCAAGGTCTACCAGATGGATGTGAAGTTAGCCTTCCTAAATGGTGACCTCAAAGAGTAGGTATATGTAGAGCAGCCCTCAGGTTTTGTAGACCCACTTACCCTGATTATGTTTACTTTCTTAAAAAAGCACTTTATGGCTTAAAATAGGCACCTAGGGCCTGGTATGAGACTCTGTCAAGCTTTCTAATTGAGAACAAATTCTCAAGGGGAAAGATTGATAAGACATTGTTCCTAAGGGAAGTAAAGGGCAAGATCTTGCTAGTGTAGATCTATGTGGATGACATCATCTTTGGCTCTACAGATAACAATCTCTGCAAAAAGTTTGCCAACTTGATGCAGGAAAAGTTTGAGATGAGCAGTATGGGTGAGCTCAAATACTTCCTAGGTCTCCAAGTAAAACAATCTGAAGATGGTATTTTCATCTCCCAGACCAAATTCATTAGGGAGCTAGTCAAGAAATTTGGATTGGAGAGTGCTTCTTCAATGAAGACTCCAATGGGAACCAATGTGTCTCTGGACAAGGATGAGAAGGGCATACCCTTTGATGAAACCAAGTACAGATGCATGATTGGATCTTTGCTTTATCCAACTGCAAGTAGGCCTGACATAATGTTTGCTACATGTGTCTGTGCTAGATATCAGGTGAATCCTAAGGAATCTCATCATGTCTCTGTCAAGTGAATCTTAAGATACCTAAAGGGTACATCAAATCTTGGCCTATGGTACCCTAGGAACAATGGATGCGAACTGACTGGCTACTCAGATGCAGATTATGCAGGGTGCAAGGAAGATAGGAAGAGTACCTCAGGGACATGTTAATTCCTTAGTGGAAGACAGATCTCTTGGAGCAGTAAGAAGCAGACCAGTGTGGCAATCTCAACAGCAGAATCAGAGTATATCTCTGCTGGGAGCTGCTGTGCCCAAATGCTATGGATTCAGCATCAACTTAAAGACTATAATCTAAAGATGACCAAAACACCCCTGTTTTGTGACTCTTCAAGTGCAATCTCAATTGCTAAGAACCATGTCTCTCACAGCAGGACTAAGCATATTGAGATCAGGTATCACTTCATCAGGGAGCATGTGGAAAATGAAGATATCACCCTTGAGTTTGTCCCAACAGACAAACAAGTGGCTGATATATTTACAAATCCCCTAGATGAAGCTAAGTTTAACTTCTTCAAATTCCAATTGGGGATGTTAAACTTAGAGTAATCCTTAACTTATTCTTCACTAATCCCTTTCTAGATGATTGGTTAGAAAATCTCTCAGGATTTGGATGAACTATGACTGAGCAAGGGAGAGCTTAGACTATTGTCTACCTAAAGGAGAGCTGCAGGAAAGAAGTCAGAAAGGGGGAGAAATGACATCAATATGTTCAAGACAAGATGCTCAAGAAGACCTCAAAGATAGGGGGAGCAAAGGAGTAGGGGGAGCCACAAAAGAAGAGACATCAAATCAAGGGGGAGCTACAAGCTTGATGTACTCATAAGTTCAGCAAAAGATAAGTAAAATCTTAAATGCTCATGCCTTCCATTTAAGATTATAACATTTATTGTCAAGTGAAAATAATCTTGAATTGAGATTCTGACTTCTTCAAATAGGGGGATATTGTTGGGAATCTTGCCCACATGATTCCTGATTTGAAGAAGTCACCAAGTCAAGAAAACTTCACTTTGTATTTGATCACTTCTCTAGCTCATAATCTCAGGAAGTTAAAGGAATGTCGTCGAGAAGAATAGGAGATGTCGTCGACAAAGTTTGCTTGTCGTCATGATGATGAGCAAAGCAAACGCTGAGACTTGGCGAGTTCGTCGAATGAAGAATGAAGTTTGTCGAACGCAGAATGCAGTTCATCGAACACAGAATGCAGTTCGTCAAAGGAAGAGACAGGACAGAAGCAAACGCCGAGACTTGGCAAGTTCGTCGAACGAAGAATGAAGTTCGTCGAATGAAGAATGAAGTTCGTCGAACGCAGAGACGGGACAGAAGAATGAAGTTCGTCGAACGCAGTGAAGACATGAAGATATCAAAGGAAGGAATGTCGTCGAGAAGATGCAGTGTAACATCCCCCAAACAACTAGACCCCCTAAGTTGGTTTTGTCATGACTAGGTCATGACAAAACCATAGGAAGAGCTTAAGACCATGTGAGCTTGGATGAGAAGGAGAAACCACAGTGGTCTGCATATAGCAGTTTTCAGATACCTAGCCTAGGGTTGGACTTTAGGGCCTTTCCTTGAACCTTGACTCCACCATAGTATCCTTAACCCATTAGGGGGCTCCTTGGAGCACTAGTGACCCATTGGGGGTCAACCAAAGAGGCCAATTTGGCTAAAATCAACCTTAACCCTAAATTTGGTCAAACTAACTCAATTAGGGTAAATTGGCCTCCACCATGCCAAATTGACCTTGCCCCTACCCTTATAGGGATATTAGGAACCTAATGGACCAAAAAGCCTCATCATGGGACCTCTAAATTGCCAATTTACCCTAAGTCAACCTTAGCCCTAATTTTGGTCAAAGTGCCATATTAAGGGGCAATTCACCCTCACCTTGCCAAATTGACTCCACCTACACCTTCCTAACCCTTAAGGGATGCCATTGGATCCTAAGACACCCATTGGGGTCAACCCAATTGGTCAATTTGACCCAAGTCAACCTTGTACTAAATTAGGTCAAAATAACCCAATTCCCCCAAATTAAACCCAATCCATTTGGGCTAGTCCCAATTAAGGTGGTCCACCACCAAATGGGATTGAGTTCTACTGATTGGACCATTTAATTTCAGGGAAATCGGCCAGGAGAGAGAGATCCTAATTTGAAAGAGAGAGAAGGTAGGGGGAGTTAATGGAGAGGAAGAGGAAACCATCCATCTCCTCCATTAATGACACCATTCATCTCCCCTTGGGGAGAGGAAAGGTTTTCAACCCTTCCCCAGCCACATTGATGCCCAGATTCACTCCCCCAAGTGTAACCGAAACCTTCACTAATGGCCACTAATGGCAATCCGAGTAACTCCTCCCCCTTAGCCTCAATTCACCCCTTTAACATCTTCAGAGGTTGGAAAGGTGTGAAACCCCCTCTTCCCCCAAAGAAATCGAGCACCAGAAGCTAGGATCGACATGGCGCTGAAAGATCCACCTCCGGCCATGGCAACTCACCGGAATACACGCCACTAAGCCCCCACATAGGTCTGATCCGCCTCCTCTCCCTTACTGCTAGATCTTTTCATAATTTGGGGTTTGATCCGAGGTCAATTGGGCTCGGATCGTGCTTCCAAAAGGGCTCGTTTCGATCTCTCTTTCCCTCCTTTAAAATCTGATTCCGACCACCTCCGGCCGGCCAACCACCCCCTATCGCCGGCCACCACCTCAACGGAGGTGGTGGCATTGGCTGACCTGGAAGCGGCACAGGTGGCCGGGAAATCATCCCGCAAAGAAGCCCAGGACGGGCTGTCGCGCGCCGTCCGTCCAACAGGGACGATGACTAAGAACCGTCGGATGTGCCGTGATCAGTTATTCGCAGATTTGCGTGATTATGTTATATGTTATAATGTTATTTCATGATTATGTTATATTCTTGTTTAATTAATTCGTCGATCTGAGTAGAAGAAATTCACCGAACTAATAGTTGAGTTCGTCGAATGGAACCCGGAATTTGTCGAACGGAAATAATTCACCAAACTAATAGTTGAGTTCATCGAACGGAACCCGGAGTTCGTCGAACGGAATTCATTCGTCGAACACACTCTGGTGTTCGTCGAACTGATTGTTGAGTTCGTCGAACCGACCCCGGAGTTCGTCGAATGGAAATTTATTCACCAAAAAATAAAATAAAATAGTTGAGTTCGTTGAACTGATCCCAGAGTTTGTCGAACAGAATTTCGTTTGTCGAACACACTCTGGAGATCGTCGAACTGATAGTTGAGTTCGACGAACTGAACACGGAGTTCGTCGAATGGAGTTAATTTGTCGAACTGAATTAATTCGTCGAACAAAGATTGTATTTCGTCGAGCGCACTGAAGCTTGGCGTTCGTCGAACGCAGAACATAGTTCGTCGAACGCAGATCATATTTCGTCGAACGCAGAGACAACACATTTTGTCATACTTCATGCAGTAGTTCATTTTAATTATTAAAAATACTAGAACCCCTCAAATGAAAAAGTGGTCAACACCAAAGTTGTAGCTCTTGGAGTCTAATTTATTTTAAAATTTACTTCACCCCAAAAGGAGTTCTGTATCTCCCTGTAGGTCCATTTTGGTGGGACTGGTCCCTAGTGTAGGACATCCACCATATCTTGAATAACTTTTAATTGGTTTATGGGTTGGACTTGAAAATTGAAACATAGGATATTTACACCTACCCACACATCATACCCAAAGATGGGAGTTTTAGGAGAAACATTTTCTATGGTTTTTGTAATAATTTCATAAATAAAATATTAGTTGATTATTGGGTCAAATAACCTCCAATGCCCTCCAAATTTTGGTGGGTACTTCTTAGGGATATCAGATGACCCTGGTAAAAATCTCAGTCCAATTGGGACTGATTTGGTTGGGTAAATTGTCAACCCAATTTAGGTCATATTGGGTCAAAGTTAGGGCATGGTGTTTATCTTGGGGTATGGTGGTCAGAACTCATCACCATGAGTTGAAACCTTGACCACTGGTTTTGGATCACCTAAAACACCTTCATGAGTAACATGGGGTGGTGTAGCGGAGGATATGCCCTAGGACCCTAGTTTTAACCTTATGGTTGCTCTTGAACCTTGTGAAGGACATAGGGTCAGATGTTTTTGTATGGTCATGGAACTTGGTGGATAAGTTCATAAGGTGTAATTAGGCCCTATCTAATTTTACAAGAATTTTAGGAGAACTTATTCCCCCTAAATTAGGTCATAACCCCTTTAGGTAAACTTCTTGTAAGAGACATTTACATGCACAAATGATCCTGGATGAAAAATGAAATCTTGTTGGTGCATTTATAATCATAATATTGACCCATGGTAATTTTTGTATAATAAATTTAATGAATTATCTAGTACTTCATTCTCAAGGCATCTATTTTGTTTTAATCTTAAGAAATATGGATAAGGGTCCAAAACTCTCTGGAAAAATGTGCAACTTGGTGATAGGACATTTCAGAGCACTAGGAAGCTCTGTGATTTTTTATTGAATTTTTGGAAAATGTTATCAGTAGTCTACTTCACAACATGTGCAAATTAGGAATTATTTGGATTAATTATTTCAGTGAGTACGTGATTCCTATAAATTGTGAAACTTTGTAATTAAACTTTTCTGGACATAATAGAGGTATGGTAAATTTTCTATAATTTTGGCACAAGTATTTTTGGTAGTCCTTCATAAATCTTCAAGTTTGGATAGAAGTTAAATATTTAAAATAGAGGACATTTCCTTACTGTAAAATTGTGATATCCATTATTTACTATTATTCTGGCATGATAAATTTATCTTAATTTTATGAGGATCATGTCTTGAGAATACCTTACACTTCATGTTCATATTCATACTTGGCAGATATTGGAGAAATTTAAATAAATGCTAACATTTTGAGAAAAAAATGAATCTTTGGATTTAGTCTTATAATGTCATGATACACCTCCAGTAAATATCTTGAGTCAGTTGGATGAATATTTGGAGTACCTCTACTTATAAGCTTCATATAGTTAGTTTGGTCTGCGTTTAGTAAAATATGAAACTTGGGTATTTAGGGGCCAATCAAGTGGAGTGGCATGTAGTTGGTGTACATGGTCAGGTTAAAGATATTGAAGGTCACCAAAAGGAGTTTAGGAGATAAGAGTGCTAGGTGGGCTAAGGGTAAGGTCGTGCTTGGGATTGACGAAAGATCGTCTTTCCCCTAGCGTGTCATAAACCACCTAGGGTTAGTACAAGTGAAAACATAAGAGGCTTAGGCATATGGGTAGGTGACGCACTATTTCCACACCTCTAATTAGCGGGCACGAAATGCGGTACGACGGCAGTGCACCGGTCGTTGTCAAGCAATAAAAGTAGGGAGTAGCTCCCCGAATATCGTTCTCAAAGGACCGCAAGTTGGGTAGTATGATTTGCTTGTTAGGAGATTAATTATGAGGGTTTCTAAGTTAAATAAAAACAGGGCGATTTTGATTGGTTTTATAGAACAGGAATGAGAAAACTAAACAAACTATGCGGGTCGCAATCACCGCGTCGCTTGGTGGATGGATTTAGTGCAGGCCGCGATGCCGTGCTTCGCTTAGCGGATGGCCGGTGAGCAAATGGATGAGGTGAGTGCAAATGCGAGAGTTGAGGGTCGAAGGCACCTCTTCGCTATCGCTTCCAGCTTTTGCTAGAGCGAGTGCTAGAACGTGTGTGTGTAAGTGGAGCGGGGGCGGAGCGCATCACAACACATCATCAAGTAAAGAACAAGATCATAAACAAACTCCCATTCATAGATAAATAGAGGTTCACTTAGTTCATTACAACAATGAAGAGTACGTATAAAAAAAGGAGAAGGGGTAGAAGGAACCACGAGATGAGAAGCCTCGCCGTGGATCTTGGTCGGAATGGGGGGTTATCACGCCTCCTCCGAGCTCAGTCCTTGGTTGCTTCCGGGGCTTAGAGGCTGTCACTACCTCCAACCGTTGCCCGTCTTCTTCTCAGAGCTGGGTCACTTCTGCTTCGCCCAATGGAGATGTCATCCTCATGGAATGCTGGCTGTAGATGGTGGAGAATGCTTCTGGGATCCCAGATGGACCTTAGGATCAATGGATGAAGCCTTCCCAAAGGGGGGAATGGATGGGAGGAACTTGGAGAGGTGAAACGGCGGACTGGCGCGGAGAAATCGCGCCCCAAAACAGTGCTGAATGCCCTAATTTCGCGGAGCAGCGGTTTAAATAAGGAGCAGAATAAACACTGCGCACGGTCAGTGGCGCACGACCAATGGTCGTGCGCTAAGGAATGCCTGTGATCGTGCGCAGTCAACCTGTAGCAAAGAAAAAGATGGAAAATAACGCACGGTCAGGGGCGCACGACCAGTGGTCGTGCGCGAAGGAATCCTCTGATCGTGCCCAGTCGCTCTGTATGGGAAGGGAATTAACGCACGACCACTGGTCGTGCGCCTGATCGTGCGCGAAGGAATGCGCACGATCAAAGGCTTTCTAGGCCAAAAATTACCCCGCACCATCCCGAACGTTCACGCGATCCCAGGACCTGCAGGAAAAATACATATGACCCCGATCCGTGCACACCACCGGATCCATAACACAGGCATATAGTAATATATAAGAAAAAACATGCCACAAAGGGGGAAGGATTGCACAAAAGGCGCAGATACGCCGTGATATCAATATAAGCATATATGAACAGCAATTGAGTGCAATGACACTAAAACAAACCCAGATGAGGCCGGAAATCACTGTATAAACCAGACTCATCACACCCCCCTGTTTGCGCGACCCGAGCAAACAAATCCGGCGGAGCGAGAAAAGACATAGCTGGGTTAGAAATCGCAAGGACGGAGTAATATGCGAAGTCTCATACACATGTGCATAGAATTTTTAGTTATGCAAAATAGTTTACATAATTCTAACAACGTAACTATATATTATTTCTACTCAAAAGTTGAATCATAGGGAATCACTCGGTCATGCGTAGGAAGAAAGTAGAAAGGCTGCTGAGGCGAACATTACTCAACACCGGAGTTCGGAACAACCTCCACTGAAATCCATCAGTGTCGATGACCATAAGCTCACCCGTTCGCACTCTCTCCACGACATTCGTACGATTCGATGCGCAAATCAATAGGACTTTAGGTTATGATTTAGGCTTAGGCTACGGTGCGGTAAACAATGATGAATGCGGGGGCTGAGCACACATGACCCAAATGAGCTTGCAAAAGAAACACTATCCCAGCAATAATAAAAATGTGTACACCACTTATTCCCAAATATATCTCTTTATACATTTTTTTTCTCTTTTTTTTTACTTTCTTTTCTTTTCTCATTTTTTCAAATTTCATAACTTTGCACAATTTAGATACAAAACAGCTATATCTTCAATAACGCATTTCCACCACAATCACAAATATACACCGCATCAACACCCAATTTTTTAAATGCACAAATTGCTTGAGCTCAGAATTTGGTGTGCGATTAGGATAGTCATTTTGGCTTTGGTGAATTGAAGGTGGAGCTGAATCAACGGGATCGGTAGGCACAAGGGGCTAGCAAGGATAAGATGTTAGGACCGGAATACAAAGCTCAAACTGGCCAACATGATGGCCTACGTCACGCTCACGCACTGAACTAACTCATACCCATGCTTCGAGAGTCGCTTGGGGCAAGTTCTTAGTCACCGAGAAAGATGATTCTTCCTCCCGACTCGAGCAATACGAGCCTAGCACCCCTCTACACACATCCCTACACTACCGATTGATTCGCACCGGATTCACCGCTTTTGAGTAGAATAAACTAGAATTACGCTGACAGAATAAAATGTAAAACTAAAAGCATAAAGAAAAGTTTAATCTACACCAATTTCTATGCGAGACATGAATAAATGACTAGAGCACTACACGAGTCAACAAAGTACTTCGTCTCGCAATCCTAACCCAACACTGTGATTTCCCATTCACACAACCGAGACGAGTTAGACTCATCGCGCGCCTACAGTTAAGTGCGCTCACGTGGGTGTCGTGGTGTGCCATGAGATGAACAATGCTACAATATAACACAGATTATAAATCTTAGTATGCTGTGCACTGTGCATGTGCACATGGTAACGATAACTCTCACTCCCCCAGACTTACACTAAGCAAAAAGCATGTTTGATAGCGGCATAAGCTTAAGAGGGCTAGGATGAGAGATTACCCCATGCTCAGAAATGAGCATACCAGAAGATATGGTGTTTTGATCAGAATGCGGTGATTCCGCCGTGCTCCAATAGATGCGGACCTGCGATTAAAGAGATCCCAAGCACAAAAAAAATATAGCAAAAAAGGTAATAAGAAAGAACGGAACCAAATGGTCACCAATGGGTTGTCTCCCAAGAGCCCTTTTGTTTAACGTCCTTGAAGGTGGACCAAATACCTGTATTAGAGTTTGATAGCAATAGTCTTATAATAAAAAAAACTAAAGAGACAGTACGACGCATCAAATAACTTGAAACAGAGAAGCACAAAAACATAACAGATGGCACACAGCACAGCCCGGAGATCCCGGCACGCATCAACTATATGCTGATTTGTGGTGGTTCTCCCCAGTCACGCGAGATGGGCAGGAGGTGAAATCTTTAGGGCCCAAGGAAGATGTCTCTCCCTTGCCCCTAACCTCCTCCTTCTCGCGCCAGAGGGCTGCAAAGTGCGCTGCGTGCAGGATTCTTTCCCGCTTCAGTTTTTCCACTGAAGGAGAGCGCCACCGAGCACCATGTGCGGGAGGGGTGATAGTGTTTGTCGGATTGGGATCAGCCCGGGGCTTCATTTCTGCACCCTCAAAAGGGGGTAGATCGGCCCAATGAACCTGTTTAGATTGTTTACATTTCTTGTTTTGAATAAAAACATTGTTTGTAAGGCTCATCGCTCCGCCTTCTCCCATGTCTTCCCACTCCTTGGTCTTACTGCTTTTCCTCTCTATCTCCAACTCTTTATTTGTGAGCTGCTTTGCTTTTTCTTCCATCAGAGTGATACTTTCCTCCTCTCTAGGATCCTTCACGTCAAAGTCTGATTTTTCTTCATTGGACCTGCACTTACTTTTACTCACCGAGAAGTTAGGAAGATAAGATGATCCTGACAGGTTTGTCGCATTGGAAGGTAGGGTGACGCAACCCGTGGCGATGTGGAGGGTTGCGCCACTCTCCTTTAGAAAAGGAACCCCCAGGATTGGCATGCAATCATTTTCCATGGGGCCTAGAATCTGAAAGTCGGTGACTACAGCCATCCCATTAAGGTTTACTATGACCTCACGAATCTCACCCTCAGTTTTGACAGTCACTCCATTAGCCAACACCAGCGACTTCCGGTCCTCAGAGTTCATTGTTAGGTGCAATCTCTCAACATCTTGCAGAGCAAGAATGTTACGAGATGCCCCAGAGTCGCAAAGCGCGGAAACCTCAATATTATTGATAGTACATTCAACAACGCAAGGGCTCACTTGACCACCATCCGCGTCAGCAATGCTTTTACCTTGCTCCCGCGGGTTCTTTTCAGTATTTCTTGGAAGAGCACCTTGCGTACGCTCGGAGAGCACCTGGGCCAATTGGCCTAGCTGTGTCTACAAGTTTCGCATTGAAGCAGTTTGATTGGCCATATTTGTTTGAGCCAGATCAACAAACTTTTCCATCATTTCTTCCAATGCGCTCTTCCTCTGCGGTGGTGCATTTTGAGCAAACCCCGGTTGTGGTGGCCTCGGTTGGCTACCGGAGGCTTGCACATCAAATTGATGCAAGCCTCCTTGCCATCGTTGGCTAGGAACATTTTGTTTCCATGAGAAGTTCGGGTGACTCCTCACGACCGGGTTATAAGCGTTGTTAAATGGTACTCCCTGATTTTGATCATTCATATAATTTACACTTTCATCAAAGGTTAATTCAGCAGGTTGCTCACCTGAGGGGCACTCATATGCATGATGCTCGGGGTTTCCACATCCTTGACACAAAATGGCCATTACTGGGGCAGGAGGGAGGGCAGGCCTCTTAAGTAGCACGACGTTGTCATAAGGCGCCGATGCCAGCTCGGCAGATGCGCCAGACGTGCTCACCTCAAAGAGTCCATGAGTATTCCTTGGAGCGTTTCTTCCAGCAGTCCAGAACGAACTATGAATGGTAGTGTCCTGGAGAATCCTCAGTGCATCCTCGGGAGTATGGTTCATCAGGGTCCCGCCTGCAGCAGCATCAATCATGGCTCTATAATTGGGCTCGATTGCAAAATAGAAATTTTCCACTAAGCTCCAAGGTTGTAGCTCATGCTGAGGGCACTTCCGGAGGAGGTCCGTGAACCTATCCCATGCTTCCGCAAGGGTCTCCTGATCGTGTTGTCGGAAGGTTGCGATTTCTCTCCGCAAGTTTACAACCTTGTCCACCGGGTGGAATTTTGCCAAAAACTTTGTCTGCAGAGCGTCCCAGGTGATAGCTGTGCCAGGTGGTATTGTGTGGAGCCAAGCCTTCGCCTTGTCACGGAGGGAGAATGGAAACAACCTGAGTTTCACCGTCTCATCAGCAATTCCTGCGTACCGAAATGTACCGTAAATCTCTGCAAATTCAGCTAGGTGAACATGGGGGTCTTCACTGGTTAACCCGGAGAATTGGGCATTATTGCGGATCATATTCAGAATGGCCAGCTTTATCTCAAAATTGTTGTTAGTAATAGCCGGGCCAAATCAGGGGTACACACTCCCCACAGTGGGCGTAGTGTAATCTCTCATGGTCCTCGGCCTCGACCTAACCACTTCATTCTCGTCGGCCGCCTGACCAACGCCTGGTGCATCTCCCATCCCGGGATTGATCGGGTTCCCATTGACATCCATGGTGGCGGCAGCACGGAGACGCCCGTAGGTACGCTCTATTTCAGGATCAAATGTTGCAAATTCACCAGGATGTTGTCTATGCATGCGCACACTACACAAAAAAAAAAGAAATATCAAAAACAAAAATACCCTTAAACTAATTTCCTAAGAAAGACAAATCATACACGCTTGCAGTCCCCGGCAACGGCGCCAAAAACTTGACGCGCTATTTCCACACCGCTAATTAGCGGGCACGAAATGCGGTACGACGGCAGTGCACCGGTCGTTGTCAAGCAATAAAAGTAGGGAGTAGCTCCCCGAATATCGTTCTCAAAGGACCGCAAGTTGGGTAGTATGATTTGCTTATTAGGAGATTAATTATGAGGGTTTCTAAGTTAAACAAAAACAGGGGGATTTTGATTGGTTTTATAGAACAGGAATGAGAAAACTAAACAAACTATGCGGGTCGCAATCACCGCGTCGCTTGGTGGATGGATTTAGTGCAGGCCGCGATGTCGTGCTTCGCTTAGCGGATGGCCGGTGAGCAAATGGATGAGGTGAGTGCAAATGCGAGAGTTGAGGGTCGAAGGCACCTCTTCGCTATCGCTTCCAGCTTTTGCTAGAGCGAGTGCTAGAACGTGTGTGTGTAAGTGGAACGGGGGCGGAGCGCATCACAACACATTATCAAGTAAAGAACAAGATCATAAACAAACTCCCATTCATAGATAAATAGAGGTTCACTTAGTTCATTACAACAATGAAGAGTACATATCAAAAAAAGGAGAAGGGGTAGAAGGAACCACGAGATGAGAAGCCTCGTCGTGGATCTTGGTCGGAATGGGGGGTCGTCACGCCTCCTCCGAGCTCAATCCTTGGTTGCTTCCGGGGCTTAGAGGCTGTCACTACCTCCAACCGTTGCCCGTCTTCTTCTCAGAGCTGGGTCACTTCTGCTTCGCCCAATGGAGATGTCCTCCTCATGGAATGCTGGCTGTAGATGGCGGAGAATGCTTCCGGGATCCTAGATGGACCTTAGGATCAATGGATGAAGCCTTCCCAAAGGGGGGAATGGATGGGAGGAACTTGGAGAGGTGAAACGGCGGACTGGCGCGGAGAAATCGCTCCCCAAAACAGTGTTGAATGCCCTAATTTCGCGGAGCAGCGGTTTAAATAAGGAGTAGAATAAACACTGCGCACGGTCAGTGGCGCACGACCAATGGTCGTGCGCGAAGGAATGCCTGTGATCGTGCGCAGTCAACCTGTAGCAAAGAAAAGATGGAAAATAACGCACGGTCAGGGGCGCACGACCAGTGGTCGTGCGGGAAGGAATCCTCTGATCGTGCACAGTTGCTCTGTCTGAGAAGGGAATTAACGCACGACCACTGGTCGTGCGCCTGATCGTGCGCGAAGGAATGCGCACGATCAGAGGCTTTCTAGGCCAAAAATTGCCCCGCACCATCCCGAACGTTCACGCGATCCCAGGACCTGCAGGAAAAATACATATGACCCCGATCCATGCACACCACCGGATCCATAACACAGGCATACAGTAATATATAAGAAAAACATGCCACAAAGGGGGGAAGGATTGCACAAAAGGCGCAGATACGTCGTGATATCAATATAAGCATATATGAACAGCAATTGAAGTGCAATGACACTAAAAAAAACCCCAGATGAGGCCGGAAATCACTGTATAAACCAGACTCATCAGTAGGTACCCATAATATTAAATGTCTTGAGAAAGGGAACCTTGGGGTGTCATCCCATTATAGCTCCTAGTACCGTAGCGAGCCCCTAACAGGGTAATCCTCCGGAAGTCCAAGACTAACCATAAATCGCAGGAGCAAGATGTTGTACAAGATTAACTAAGTAATAGACTCACTCACACTCCATCGTCACAGATGCTTAGTCGGTTTGGTCTTACGAGCGGTAGGCTCGGTGGTTGTAGCAGTGGACTAATTAGTCTGGTGAGCTTGTGGCACAGTAGTGGCTGTTGTGCCGGGAGGATTAGCCGGTGAGCTGATGGCTCGGAGATAGATGGTAAACATGGTTGCATGCACATAAGGTGGTGGGTCCTTAGTGTTGATGGTTGTTGCACCGACATTAATTCTTGGGCTCGGTAAGAGTGGATATCCCTTTTACCAAGACAAGTCTGGTGGTCTAACCAGCAAGAGTACGCAGTAGCTCCGCTGTTGAGTTATTAGCATTGCGGCGTACGTTAGTCTAGGTTAGGTAGTGAAAATACCAACCTAGAGGTGGGCGAGGCTCAACCCATCACTTCCGTTTGCCACTACGGGAGTATCCTAGGAGTTTTGCTAGCTCCAAAAAGGGGGAACTAAAGGTCTGCGAGCATAGAGTCGTAGTGTGTGAGTTGCACTTGTGTGAACATAACATTTAACAGCATACCTTACATGTCATGGCATAAACATTGCATTTCAACCCTACCCCTACCGTATAAGTCAGTTATGGGACTTCTTATATGATAAGCCTTGCTAAACGACCCCTTGGTCTATAGGTTTGTGTGGGCATTCCTATAAATTAATGGTTACTTTCTATTATATATATGTCTTTACTTACTGCACTTTACTTATTTTTTACCTGCTCTTACTATGCTCTTTTACTGCTTTAATTATATATATACATGTGTAGCGTAGACATTCCCTGTACCCCTGTCACCTGCTATTGTTATACCCCTTGTTGTCCTCCTTTTCGTCCTTCCCCCACGGTGCCTAGGAGTCACCGGGGGAGGGGTGGGGGATTGGCTTAGTCTTTTGACTAACAGTCGGTGGACCTTATCATTATAGGAGACCACGGAGACGGAGCAGCACCAGAGGCAGGAGCAGATAGAGGTGGGGCAGTCTAGCACAGGACCACCAGTGTCGGGATCCGTGAGTGTTACTACTAGTTGATTTGCTTCCGTGAGAGTTTATGTAGTGAGGATTTGATGTATCGGGCAGGAGCCCTTGTCATTTCTGTTTTTTATTTCAGTTATGTTTATGTGGACATCTCTTTATGATAGTTTATTTATATGTGATGTGGACTTGGCTCATATAATTTGTTTAAGCTTAACTTCTTTGTGATCGATAAGGCCGGCAGGATCGACGTTTTGTAGTGTCGACCTTCCCGAGTGAGGGTGTCACCGCAAAACGGCGGTTCTGGGCATAAGACCCCGGAGTTGAAAAAAAGGGGTCTTACATGCTGTAACATCCCCCAAACTACTAGGCCCCTAGATGATTTTTGTCATGACAAGTCATGACAAAAATAGGATAAGTGACCTGGAACCCTAGGATGAAAATGAAAGAGGTGAAAAACACATGGTGTGCACTTAGCCATCATGATCCACCCTAATGAAAAGTAAACCAAAAAGGGAGGATAAAATATCTTATAAACCCCACATAACCATGAATAGTTCCTATGATGAGTTAAGTACACAAAGTGGGCCAAGAAGGCCCCAGGAACTCATTAAAATAGGAAGGAATGCACTTTGGGGTGCAGATAGCAAATTTTTATGTCCTAGCCTAGAGGTGACCAAAAGACTCCAAAAAGCCAACATGACCCCACTATGATCCCTATGGCCATCCAAGGAGGAGAGTAGACCACTAGGGACCCTTGGGGTCAACCAAATTGGTTAAATCGACCAAAGGTCAACCTTAAGCTATCCTAGGTCAAACCTCCATGAATAAAGGCAATTGAACTCCAAATGATCAAATTGGAACCACCCTCTTGAGACAACCTCCCTAGGGGACCTAATAGACCCAAAAGCCCCCTCATAGGGCCATCAATTTGGGGAAATTGGGTCAATTTCTAAAAAGCCCCAAATTGACCTAAATGTGCTAAAACCCAAATTAATCTCCAATTGACTTAGTATGACCAAATTGATCACCCCTAAAACCTAAGGGGAGTATATGAGACCTAAATGGACCATGGTGTGCATTCAACCATGGAAATTAGGGAAAAATCAACAAAATACCCAAATTGCCCCTACAGGCAAATAAGTGCAATCAAGCCCCATTTGACCCCACCTTGACTCAATTTTTCTTGGAATAGGTCCATAGGGTCTTAGGGAGCAATGATACCAAGTCACATTGAATGTGGTGGGTGTGAGTCAAGCTCAAACCCAAATTCCCCATTTTAGCCTAAATGGGTCAAGTGAGCCAATCTCAAGCTAGGTGGACCTAACCCAAACCCAACCTTGGAACCTTGGGCTCAACCCCACCTAATTAAACCCACTAATGGGCTGAATGACCTAGAGCCCAAATTGGGTCCAAGGAGGGGTGCACCAAGGGGGTGGCCGGCCACCTCCAAGCTTGAGTTCAAGAGGGATTCATGGAAAAGTGGCCACTTGGCCTCCACTCCTTAAATCCTGGCATGCTCTCAACCTTCCCAAGGAATTCCAGCAGGAAGAGGGCTGAGCTGGCTGCCGCTGAGAGGGAGGGGAGGAGAGAGGAAGCTCACCTTGCCGGCCACCATAATGGCCATTCCCTCCTTCCCAATGCAATGTCGCCCGATTCCTTCTCCTCTGGCGTCAAAATGAGCTCGGGAGTGATTTCGTGGTGAGCTGGAGGCTTGCGACTGGCTAGCTGGGGCGGTGGCGACATAGAGGAAATCGTCGGGTATTGATAACCGGCCATACACTCGCTTTCCCCTGGAGTTCTCCTCACGAGTAAGTTCAGGAGCCTTCAAGCAGTCGAGCCCCCCCCCCCCCCCCCCCCCCCCCCCCCCCCCCCCCCCCCCCCCCCCTTCCGGAGCAAGCTTTCGATCTCAGTCGCACCAGGAGCCATGGACGCCGGAAATAGGAATGTGGTCTTCCTCCGCCGCAACACCCGCCGTCAAACCCAAATTCAGGCAACTTTCCTTTCCCCCTCCTCCTGTGCTAGTCCTCTAATCTCTCCGTTTTCAAAACCATCAAGAGAATGGCTGTTTTCCATTCTCGATTTTCCTTGCTCCGACCGAAAAATCACAAGATGCCGGGGAACTCCTCCGGCCACCTCCGGCCAAACGGCCACCACCAAACGAAAGCCCTATGTCGGGTGAAGGTGTTGGCTTGGGCGTTTGGCCGGAGATGACCTAGGATGGCCGGAAATCAGCCCGCAAAACGGCCCCGACGCGTGAGATCAGGGCTGTTGGCTCATCGGGGACGATGAACCCTGACCGTCCGATCTGGTTGATTTTCTTATTCGCAGCCCATGAAATGAATGAAATGATGTAGGCTGAAATTGAAGCAAAAAAATGAGTGTTGGGCGGTGAATGGTGTACATGAGCAAAAAAATGGGAGTTGCGGAGATGAGAATGCTTAGGTGAATGTGTGGTCACACGAGACTAGATAAAATTAGGAATGAATGTATCAGGGATAAGATAGGAGTGGCGCCAATTATAGAGAAGATGTGAGAAGCTCGTTTAAGATGGTTCAGACATGTATATAGGAGGCCATTAGAGGCACCTGTTAGGCGTTGTGAGAGTTTAGTCACTAGTTATATTAAACGGGTGAGGGTAGACCAAAAATGACTTGGAATGAAACTATAAGGAAAGATATGATGTACTTAGGCCTTAGTAAGACTGTGATTAAAGATAGGGCGCAATGACAACAAAGGATCCATATAGCCGACCCCACTATGGTGGGATAAAGGCTTGAGTGTTGTTGAGTGTTGTACCATAATCTCACCCATACATTAGCATAATTACAAGATGCACCGCTCCATATTTTACAAAAACCTACTCAAGCACAAAATCCCCCCTGGTATTTTTGAGCATTCATGTTATAAAATGCTAACCTAAAAGGAGATTTTTTGTTATTTCAAACGATAGCGGTGAAACCTATAATTTTGCAAACTTGGAGGAAAAGTCCAGTTCTGGATTATTTTATTGAAATATTGTTATTAAAATATGATATTATGCTGATTAAATGGAGTAATTTATTATACCCTTATAGTTGTTAAAATGGCTATCTAGAAAAGTCTTAAGGTTGTTAAAATATTTCTAGTAGATTGCATTAAGGACATTAATGATGAAGGCTGGACTCATTCTTATCATCCTGCCAAAAATTAAAATCATGGAAAATACAAGGAACTGCTGATATGTACACCATTCACACTATTTAGCCGATTTTGTAGGCCAAAATTAAAGCCCTTAAAGCCCTTTTTTTTGAAAAATGTTCAGAGATAACATTTGTAGGCCTTGATGTCTACTTTCTAAGGAAAGTAGAATCAGACCATTTGGTTAAACATAGGACCCACATCACTCATTCTAGTGAGTCTGGTCAAAACTCAAATCAGATCTTTAAATTAGTATACCTCTTAAATGGCAAGTCCGATAAGGCTGATATTTTGGCTATGCCTGCATATACCCTTTACCTAGCTTAGGTGTAAGTATCAGATTTTTGGGTGATACTTTTTCTATAGTTTTGTTCAAAATCTTGAAAATCAAATAAATGGGATATTTGGAGTTATTTGACTCCTATTGACCTCAAATTTTGGTGAGGGCCCCTTTAGGTCATGTACGGCCTCTGGTGTAAATTTCATCCCCTTTGCATGAGTAGTTTTTCCAGGAACTCAATTTTAAGCTTATGGCTCAAAGGGGTTATGGGGTGCAATTAGCAATTATTAGCTCTTAGGGCTTTTAGTGAAAGTGAAGGTGTAAATCACCTTGCATGTCACTGATTTTTATTCCCATGCATGCTAGGGGACTCAACATCATGGCCCCCTTGAGTTTGAGGTTTTTCACATGCATGCAAAGTGGTGCATATGATTATGTGTGCAATTAGCAAAACTTGAGTTTGATGAATCTCTCTCAATGGCCCCATCCTTGGCAAGAGATTTACCCTTGCATGTGTTATGAATGAATGCATCACCATTAGGTGTATTGGAAATGGTGGGCTTATAGCATCTAGCTTGTTTAATAATCCCACCTTTGGACACATTTTGTTTATATGTGTAAATGTACCTTGTAGGTAGTTATTGTATACCACCTTGATTGTTGATTTAACCTTAGCTAGGATCATTTATGGAAGAAATAATCAACATGAGTAATGTAGAGTTTGAAGTCAACTTTCATATTCCACTGACTTTAAGTCATTTGGATAAGTACAACTCTTTCTACACCATTTTTAGTGAGACATATACAATCTGTAATTGTTATGTTAAATGTCTTGTGCTGTACTTGTATGTAATTTCACCTAGGATAAATACATTTCTGGAAATTATAATCTACATGAGTAATGTAGATCTTGAAGATACCTTTCAAATGCCACTAACTTTAAGTCATTTGGATAAGTACAACTCTTTCTACACCATTTTTAGTGAGACATATACAATCTGTAATTGTTATGTTAAATGTCTTGTGCTGCACTTGTATGTAATTTCACCTAGGATAAATACATTTATTGAAATTGTAATCTACATGAATAATGTAGATCTTGAAGATACCTTTCAAATGCCACTGACTTCATGTCATTTGGCTAAGTATAGCCCCTTCTATACTATTTCTAGTAAGACATATACAATCTGTAATTGTTAAGTTAAATGTCTTGCACAACACTTGTATGCTAACTACACTTAGGATAAATACATTTCTGGAATTTGTAACCAACATGAGTAATGTAGAGCTTGAGGTTACCTTTCAAATGCCACTGACTTCATGTCATTTGGCTAAGTATAGCTCCTTCTATACTATTTCTAGTAAGACATATACAATCTGTAATTGTTAAGTTAAATGTCTTGCACAGCACTTGTATGCTAACTACACTTAGGATAAATACATTTCTGGAATTTGTAACCAACATGAGTAATGTAGAGCTTGAGGTTACCTTTCAAATGCCACTGACTTCATGTCATTTGGCTAAGTATAGCTCATTCTATACTATTTCTAGTGAGACATATACAATCTGTAATTGTTAAGTTAAATGTCTTGTACAACACTTGTATGCTAACTACACTTAGGATAAATACATTTCTGGAATTTGTAACCAACATGAGTAATGTAGAGATTGAGGTTACCTTTCAAATGCCACTGACTTCATGTCATTTGGCCAAGTATAGCTCATTCTATACTATTTCTAGTGAGACACATACAATCTGTAATTGTTAAGTTAAATGTCTTGTACAGCACTTGTATGCTAACTACACTTAGGATAAATACATTTCTGGAATTTGTAACCAAAATTAGTAATGTAGAGCTTGAGGTTACCTTTCAAATGCCACTGAGTTCATGTCATTTGGCTAAGTATAGCTCATTCTATACTATTTCTAGTGAGACATATACAATCTATGATTGTTATGTTAAATGTGTTGTATAGCACTTGTATGCTAACTACACTTAGGATAAATACATTTCTGGAATTTGTAACCAACATGAGTAATGTAGCGCTTGAGGTTACCTTTCAAATGCCACTGACTTCATGTCATTTGGCTAAGTATAGCTCATCCTATACTATTTCTAGTGAGACATATACAATCTGTGATTGTTAAGTTAAATGTCTTGTACAACACTTATATGTGGAATTCACCTAGGTTAAACTCATATCTAAATATTGTAACCAACATGAATAGTGTACCCTTTAGGTTACCTTTAGAATGCCACTGATATCATGTCTTTTGGTTAGGTGTAGCTCCTTTTAGGTCACATCTAGTGAGACGAGTACAAAGTGCATCTGGTGGGTTTAGTGATTTGGACTCATACAAATACCTTGAAGATTTGTCCATGCCTTAGACATGGTAACAACCATCTCTAATAAAGAATTCAACTCATGTGCATGAGTGTAATTCTCTGAACTTCAAGTTAAAGCTTGGACTCAAGGGTGTAAGGAAATTGGGTTGCTTTTAGTAACAATGGGAAAAGGGGATTTGGCCCATTTGCCCCAATATGTGTCCTTGAAGCTATGTTTGTGAGTTGGTGAGGATGAGGTACCTCACCCTCTGAAGTTGTAGAATTTGTTGAAGTCTCGACATAGCACTCGTAGTGTAAACCCTTATACGCACCCCAAATGTAATAAATGATAATTAAGGGTAAATACTTCTTGGAATACTACAAGACTTAGGATCTGGTGTATTTAGATCAATATTATGACACGGTGAATTTATCGGAATTTATGGAGATCATTAGTTGACAGACATTGTATAAATCAGTTCCGGCATGCCTCCTACTATTTTGGATGGCGAATAGTAAAGCTGATTTATATGATTTAGGCCACCACTGACATTCACTCATAGAGTTATTAACTCCTTGAATAAAGACACAGATTATTAGGGAAAGCATCTCTAAGGCCAACTTGGGGAGTAAGGAGTGGGGTGCGTTTAGCAAGCTATAAGTGCAGACATTTACAATGATAAGAAAAGGAAGTTAGACCTTGTCAAGGGCCCCACACACAACTCAACAGTACTAAGTGATTAAGTGAAAGTAGAACTGCCCTTAGCCGGGTGAGCCATCTTAAAGTAAATACTCAAGGGCGTAGTCGAGAAGTATTTAAGGCAAACCCTGGATTCAGGATGACGAAGTATATGAGTGTGGGTCCAAGTAAGGACGGGAATTTTAGGTGGGTGTGTGCAGTTCTTAGGTGAAGAAGGGAACACGAGCTTAGAACGTGACGACGGAGAGTCAGCACCCGGTCACAGTTGGTGGTGTTGGAGTTCAAATGAACTCCCCCACCCCTAAGTGCCAAGTTTAACTCATCTTAGAGATTTAATGTAATTGGAGAGGAAGATGGGGATTGAGTAGAAAGGGATAGGTACCAACAAAATTAAGTGCCTTGGTAGGAGGAAGTTCAGGGTGTCAGCCCGTCACACTTCCTAATACCGCTGCAATCCCCTCACCGGGTAACCCTCCGGAGATCCAAGGCAAACCCTAAAGCTTCTAAGATCAATTAAATTATAGACAAGACTAATTAAGTAGGATAACACGACAAGTTAACTTCTATCCCGAGCGGTAGGCTCTGGTTATAAGGATGGACTTGGATAGTCCGGCGAGATGTAGGCACGGGTTATGAGGATGGACTGGGATAGTCCGGCGAGCGGTAGGCTCGGGTTATAAGGATGGACTGGAATAGTCTGGCGAGCGGTAGGCTCGGGTTATGAGGATGGACTGGGATAGTCCGGCGAGCGGTAGGCTCGGGTTATAAGGATGGACTGGGATAGTCTGGCGAGCGGTAGGCTCGAGTTATAAGGATGGACTGGGATAGTCCGACGAGCGGTAGGCTCGGGTTATGAGGATGGACTGGGATAGTCCGGCGAGCGGTAGGCTCGGGTTATAAGGATGGACTGGGATAGTCCGGCGAGCGGTAGGCTCGGGTTATGAGGATGGACTGGGATAGTCCGGCGAGCGGTAGGCTCGGGTTATAAGGATGGACTGGGATAGTCCGGCGAGCGGTGAGCTCATAGTTTATATATAAGAATTGTATAGACTAGTGAGTGGTAAGCTCATATTTTACTTATAAGACTAGTGTAGTCTAGTGAGCGGTAGGCTCGTAGTCTAAACATAAGACCAGTATAGTCTAGCGAGCGGTATGCTCGTAGTTTAAATCTAAGGCTGGTATAGCCTGGCGAGCGGTAGGCTCTACTTTATAAATGTTGATGCAAATGTGTGAGCCGGAGGCTCAGTAGTAAATAACTAATACATGTTACTTGTGTGTAGGTTGTGGTGGGTCTTCGGTCCTGTTTTAGTCGTCACACCGACATCAGTTCTTTGACTCGGCAGTGCTAGCGGTTTTTATTGGGGCCAGGTTGTTTTACTGCGCGTCTGACGGGACGAATCCCCTAAACCCTGCCTGACCAATTCAGTTTAGTACGCAGGAGCTCGTGAGTACCGGGTACCGGTATCACAGCGCACGTTTGGGCCTAGGTCTGGTAGTGTGACTTACCCACCTAGGTGAGGAGACGCCCACTCCTCTGCCACCGTTTGACCACGACGGGAGGTGCCCGAGAGGTTAGCTACCTCCGAAAAGTGGGAACTAAAGGTCTGTACGTACAAAGTCGTGTGAGTGAGTTGCATGTGTATGAGATATTAATACAAACATTGCACCATTGCATTGCCTATCATAGCATAGCATTTCTGCATAAATAGAGACCTCATCGTATAAATCAGTGTGGGCTCTTTTATACGATGAGTTTATACTTTACAGATCCCTTAGCTTATGTGCCTTTGTGTGTGCATATAAGTTAAGGTTACTTTCGTAGATGCTCGTGTTTACTTGCTTCTTATATTACATTGCCTCTTACATATTGCATAAACAGAGACCTCATCGTATAAATCAGTGTGGGCTCTTTTATACGATGAGTTTATTGCTTGCCAGATCCCTTAGCTTATGTGCCCTTGTGCGTGCATATAAGTTAAGGTTACTCTTGTAGCTGCTCTTGTCTATTATACTTGCTTCTTATAGTGCATCGTCTTGTACATATTGCTGTCATACTTTACCCTGCTAGCGTAGAATCGTTACCATTTAATGTTCTGTAATTATATACATTGATAGTTTTACCACTTGTCACCTGCTTCTTGAATCACCCCTTGTTTGTCCTCCGCTTCTTCCTCCCGCACGGTGCCTAGGAGTCGCGGGTGGAGGCGGTGAGGAATATGCTGAGTCTTTTAGACTGACGGTCAGTGGACCCTATTATTATAGGAGAACCAAGAAGAGCAGGTCAACCCCCAGAGGGTGGTGCCTGAGACGGTGACCAGGCCCGGAGTTGGACTCTCAGCTGCCGCCGGGAGAGCTCCGGTAAGCAAGTCCCCTCATATACCTACGCTTCACATCTACCCAGGTCAGAGGCCGGAGTTATATGCCATTGAGGGAGTCGAGCCTTGTGGATGCTTAGATCGTTATATCTTCGCCAGGAGAGAGGCGAAGAAAGCATCGTTAGATCGGGCTTAGTCCCATGTTGTACTTTTCGTTTCACTTACGCACTCCGATTAACTCTGAATTATGTATGACTAGCTTTCATGTTGGACATGTTTCCTTATTTGATGTGGTTGATGTGGACTTGTGTTTTTAATTCATTCTTCCTTCTGTGATTTTGGTTGGCCTGGTTATTGTTGAATAGCCGGCAGGATCGGCGTATTGTGGTGGGGATCATGTTTTGAGGTGGTACCACCGCAAGACGGCGGTTCTGGGCGGTAAGACCCGGTTTAAAAGCAAAAAAAGAAAGAGGGTCTTACAAACTGGTATCTGCTTAGCCAAAACCGATCCAAAATAAGGAGTCCATAACCCTAGGGCAACCCCGCTCGAGTTAGTTTGAGGACAAACTAGCAGCGGAAGCAATGGTGTGCCCATAGGAGAAATCACGTTAAATTTTCCATCAAACGAGATGCTTAGGGCCAACCTTCCTAATTAAACACTTTTCTTATGTAGCCTCCGGTGAATGTTCCCAACCGGAGAACGACCCCCCATGTTCAGGTCGTGATTCCCCCAGTGCAAGATGAAGTCCCTCCTGAACAGGCTACGGTTCCCCCACCGCAAGATGAAGTACCTCCCGCACAGAATGCGGTCCCTCCCCCACCGGCTCCCGTCCAGTTCCAACAAACGGAGCTGGGTCAGACCTTGACCGCTATCCTGCAGGCTTTTACTCAACAACAGGTCCCACTCCAGGCCCCCAACCCAGGGGCAAACTGGTTGAGCGTCTTCCGGGGCCTCTCCCCTCCATCTTACACAGGATCTGAGTCAGTGGTGCAAACGGAGGAATGGCTGGATGCAATCCAGGAAATGCTGGCAGGGATTCGTTGCCCGACGGATGTTGCAGTGTCCTTAGCTGTTTCTGCCCTAAAATCTTATGCTAAGAGATGGTGGAAGTCAGCTTTAGACACCACCTTTGCCGGTTTTGAGTACACAGACATCACGTGGGAAGAGTTTAAGGAGGCACTGCTTGAACACTTTGTGCCTCAAACAGCAAGAGATGAACTGGAGGAAAGGTTCTTGCATCTGAGGCAGGGGAATCTTTCAGTGTTGGATTACCAGCGGGAGTTCTCTCACCTGACTCGCTTCGCTACATCACATCAATTAGGCAACTCTGGGTACGCCAAGAGGTTCTTCAAGGGCCTACGAGACGATCTCAGACACTCCTTACAATATGTGGCGGACTCTAGTTTAGCCCAAATCAGTGAAGCAGCAAGAAGACTGGAGGCAGATCAGCAAATGGTGAAGGGCCGAGGAAAAAGGCCAGCGGAAGATGGAAACGGGAACAGAGGACGGGACCACCGACAGCGCGGTGGATTTATTAGACATCAAAGAGGCAGAGGACAACCTCATCCAGACCCCCGACCGGACCAGAGACCCCCGGCTGTACTTGCACCTCAGCCGTTGCGGATCCAGGAACCCCGAAGACAAGAAGGTGGAGCACATCCCCCGCCAGTGTGTTTCTGGTGTCACCAACCAGGACATGTGCGGGCTCACTGCCCTCAGAGATGGGGTAACCCCCCACCTCTGCCTATAGCAGCACCACCGGTACAACAAATCAGGGGCCGAGGCCGAGGACGTGGATGAGGTCGAGGGCCACCAGGTAGAGGCATGCAGCCGGAGCAAATGTATGCACTGGATCTTGCCGAACCCAGAAATCCAGAGGATGTGATCACAGGTACCTCAGTTTTCCTTACATAATTGTTTACTACTTGCCGATCTTTGGCTTACGTCAAACAATAAATTAAAATCGCAAAATCACCCAGGTATAGTGCTAGTATGTAAAAAGCCTGCGTACACCCTTTTCGATACGGGCGCCTCCCACTCATTCGTTTCGGCGGAATTCGTGGACGACTTGGACCAAGTACAACACTTCGAAGGCGTCGAAAGGAAAGTGCGACTGGCGGACGGGTCAGAGATAGAAACATGTGCTAAGTGTAACATGAATGTAGAGATCGGAGGGAAGATGTTCGAAGCGCCGGCAACACTGCTAAAGATGAAGGGCTACGATCTAATCTTAGGCATGAACTGGCTGTACTGGAACCACGCCAAGATCGATTGTCAGGCAAAGAAAATCATGCTAAAACACGAGGGCGACGATGTGGTGATCGAAGGTATTAAACCTATCTCTCGTCGTTTAATCTCATCAATTCAAGCCGTCAAGGCCAACTTGCAAGGAGATGAAGTCTTCATGATCTGCTTTGAAATGAAGGAGGAAAGTAATCCCCTGACTGATATTCCCGTAGTCCAAAAATTTCCTGATGTCTTCCCAGAAAAACTACCAGGACTACCGCCACACAGGGAAAAGGACTTCCAAATTCAACTAGTACCAGGAGCAAAACCGGTGTCTCGGGCACCATATAGAATGGCACCAAGGGAGTTAGCTGAGTTCAGGACTCAACTCCAAGAACTTGTGGACTCAGGGTTCGTCAGACAAAGCTCATCACCCTAGGGAGCACCGGTACTATTTGTAAAGAAGAAGGATGGGTCGCTTCGTCTCTGCATCGACTACCGAGAGCTGAATCGGCTGACAGTACAAAACACATATCCGCTACCAAGGATTGATGAGTTATTTGACTAGCTGCAGGGGGCCTTCTGGTTCTCTAAGCTCGATTTGAGGTCCGGATACTATCAGTTGCGAATTCGAGAAGAAGATATCCCAAAGACGGCCTTCAGTTCCCGTTACGGATTATATGAATTTACAGTGATGCCATTCGGGCTCACGAATGCTCCCTCTGCATTCATGAGCTTAATGAACCGTGTATTCGAACCTTACCTAGATATGTTCGTTATCGTGTTTATTGATGACATCTTAATCTACTCCAAAACAAAGGAGGAGCATACCCAACACTTGACTCAAGTCTTGAGCAAGTTATGGCAACATCAAATGTATGCAAAGTTCTCGAAGTGCCAATTTTGGCTACGGGAGGTGGCATTCCTAGGGCACGTGATCAGTGGGGCCGGGTTGGCAGTGGATCCGACCAAGGAACGGGCAGTAAGGGATTGGCCGCAACCAAAGTCGGCCTCGGATGTCCGCAGTTTCTGGGACTAGCCGGATATTATCGTAAGTTCGTGGAGGGATTCTCAAGGATTGCACTTCCCCTCACATCGTTAACAAAGAAGGATGCTGCTTTTGTGTGGACGGACAAGTGTGAGGAAGCCTTTCAGGAGTTGAAGAACCGACTCACCACATCCCCCATTCTTACCCTCCCATCCGGAAAGGAGGGATTCCAAATCTATACCGACGCATATCAAGGAATGGGTGTTGTCCTCATGCAGCATGGTCATGTGATTGCTTATGCCTCGAGACAGTTAAAGAAACATGAACAAAATTATCCGGTACACGACTTAGAGCTCGGAGCAGTGGTTTTCGCTTTGAAGATTTGGAGGCACTACTTATATGGGGTTCATTGCGAGATCTTCTCGGATCACAAGAATCTCAAGTACATCGACACCCAGAAAGACTTGAATCTACGCCAACGGAGATGGCTAGAGTTCTTGTGTGACTATCAATACACAATGCACTATCACCCAGGGAAGGCAAACACGGTAGCAGACGCGCTTAGCCGAAGAGTGAGTACATCCGACACGGAACCTCGATTGATGGTTATGGAACTGATAAGGGTACTTCAGGACACGCAAGTCACACTGATATCTAAGACCAACCCCGAGAACTATGCAGAATACTTGGCAGCCATGAGCATGACCTGTGACATCCAAGATCGCATTAAATTTGGGCAAAGACAAGATGCATCGTTGGAACCAGTGTTTGCGGCCCTGGAGTCAGGCCCCTCAGGGAACTTTACCTTGTGTGATGGTCTCATTCACTTCCGTGGGCGAATACTCATACCACAAGGAGACAGGATTTGGGAAGATATCATGGCTGAGGCACATAATAGCAAGTACTCCATACATCCGGGCATCTCCAAAATGACGGCGGATCTGAGAAAGTCGATGTACTGGCCCGGTATGAAGAAAGACATCGCCCGTTTTGTGACGCATTGTGTATCGTGTCAACAAGTGAAGGCAGAATGCAAGAAGCCAGGGGGACTATTGCAGCCTCTACCGGTGCCTGAGTGGAAGTTTGATAACATATCTATGGAATTCGTGCATGGGCTACCTCGCTCCCACTCCGGGAATGACTCTGTATGGGTGATTGTTGACAGGCTGACAAAGGTAGCACGTTTCATTCCCATCAGGAAAGGTGCTCCGGTCGGAACATTAGTACGGCTATTTGTGGAAAAGTTTGTTCGGTACCACGGAGTTCCTAAGACGATCGTGTCTGATCGGGATGGCCGGTTCACGTCCCGGGAATGGAAGGCTGTGCAGGCCTATCTGGGATCTCGATTGACCTTCAGCACCGCCTTTCACCCTCAAACAGACGGTCAGACTGAGCGTACTATTTGGACGATGGAGGATATGCTTCGCCTTTGCATCCTGGATCGCGGGGAGCCTTGGGAAAGGTTGTTGCCGCTCGCTGAATTTTCTTACAACAATAGCCATCAGTCCAGCATTGGCATGGCCCCTTATGAAGCATTGTATGGTCGGAAATGTAGAACCCCGCTATCATGGGTCCAGGATGAATATCCAAGGATACCGGGATCGAAATTCGAAGAAGACACAGACGCTCTAGTGCGACTGATCCGGGAGCGAATGCTAGAAGCCCAGAGTCGTCAGGCCAAATATTACAACGCGCGGCATCGTAAGGTAGAGTTCCAGGTGGGAGACAAAGTCTTTCTAAAGATACGCCCAGTACATGGCGCCACACGGGTACGGAGATTAAAGAAGCTCAGTCCTAGGTATATGGGGCCATATAGGATCCTGGAGCGGATCGGTCCCCTGGCCTACCGACTGGAGCTTCCACCAGAACTGAAGAACCTGCACGACGTTTTCCACATCTCCTCGCTCAGGAGGGCCCTGCTTTAGCCTGAACAACAAATTGCTCGCACCACAGGCCCAGTGGCAACAGATCGGTCAGTCTGTTTGGAGCCCATACGAATTGACGACTCCAGCATCCAGGTTCTACGACGAAAGAAGGTGCCATTGGTAAAGGTCCTTTGGTCCAACCACAGGCAGGAGGAACAAACTTGGGAACCTCTGGATCTAATGAAGCAACGTTACCCGAAACTATTTGAATCAGGTAACACTCGATTGCGAGAATGTATTTGATTTTATTTTATTGTACTTGATCTGAAAACCCGTACACCCGATCCTAAATTTCGGGGACGAAATTGCTTTGTTTTGTATTGAGATTTGTAACATCCCCCAAACTACTAGGCCCCTAGATGATTTTTGTCATGACAAGTCATGACAAAAATAGGATAAGTGACCTGTAACCCTAGGATGAAAATGAAAGAGGTGAAAAACACATGGTGTGAACTTAGCCATCATGATCCACCCTAATGAAAAGTGAACCAAAAAGGGAGGATAAAATATCTTATAAACCCCACATAACCATGAATAGTTCCTATGATGAGTTAAGTACACAAAGTGGGCCAAGAAGGCCCCAGGAACTCATTAAAATAAGAAGGAATGCACTTTGGGGTGCAGATAGCAAATTTTGATGTCCTAGCCTAGAGGTGACCAAAAGACTCCAAAAAGCCAACATGACCCCACTATGATCCCTATGGCCATCCAAGGAGGAGAGTAGACCACTAGGGACCCTTGGGGTCAACCAAATTGGTTAAATTGACCAAAGGTCAACCTTGAGCTATCCTAGGTCAAACCTCCATGAATAAAGGCAATTGAACTCCAAATGATCAAATTGGAACCACCCTCTTGAGACAACCTCCCTAGGGGACCTAATAGACCCAAAAGCCCCCTCATAGGGCCATCAATTTGGGGAAATTGGGTCAATTTCTAAAAAGCCCCAAATTGACCTAAATGTGCTAAAACCCAAATTAATCTCCAATTGACTTAGTATGACCAAATTGATCACCCCTAAAACCTAAGGGGAGTATATGAGACCTAAATGGACCATGGTGTGCATTCAACCATGGAAATTAGGGAAAAATCAACAAAATACCCAAATTGCCCCTACAGGCAAATAAGTGCAATCAAGACCCATTTGACCCCACCTTGACTCAATTTTTCTTGGAATAGGTCCATAGGGTCTTAGGGAGCAATGATACCAAGTCACATTGAATGTGGTGGGTGCGAGTCAAGCTCAAACCCAAATTCCCCATTTTAGCCTAAATGGGTCAAGTGAGCCAATCTCAAGCTAGGTGGACCTAACCCAAACCCAACCTTGGAACCTTGGGCTCAACCCCACCTAATTAAACCCACTAATGGGCTGAATGACCTAGAGCCCAAATTGGGTCCAAGGAGGGGTGCACCAAGGGGGTGGCCGGCCACCTCCAAGCTTTAGTTCAAGAGGGATTCATGGAAAAGTGGCCACTTGGCCTCCACTCCTTAAATCTTGGCATGCTCTCAACCTTCCCAAGGAATTCCAGCAGGAAGAGGGCTGAGCTGGCTGCCGCTGAGAGGGAGGGGAGGAGAGAGGAAGCTCACCTTGCCGGCCGCCATAATGGCCATTCCCTCCTTCCCAATGCAATGTCACCCGATTCCTTCTCCTCTGGCGTCAAAATGAGCTCGGGAGTGATTTCGTGGTGAGCTGGAGGCCTGCGACTGGCTAGCTGGGGCGGTGGCGACATAGAGGAAATCGCCGGGTATTGATAACCGGCCATACACTAGCTTTCCCCTGGAGTTCTCCTCACGATTAGCTTCAGGAGCCTTCAAGCAGTCGAGCCCCCCCCCCCCCACTTCCAGAGCAAGCTTTCGATCTCAGTCGCACCAGGAGCCATGGACGCCGGAAACAGGAATGTGGTCTTCCTCCGCCGCAACACCCACCGCCAAACCCAAATTCAGGCAACTTTCCTTTCCCCCTCCTCCTGTGCTAGTCCTCTAATCTCTCCGTTTTCAAAACCATCAAGAGAATGGCTGTTTTCCATTCTAGATTTTCCTTGCTCCGACCGAAAAATCACAAGATGCCGGGGAACTCCTCCGGCCACCTCCGGCCAAACGGCCACCACCAAACGAAAGCCCTATGTCGGGTGAAGGTGTTGGCTTGGGCGTTTGGCCGGAGACGACCTAGGATGGCCGGAAATCAGCCCACAAAACGGACCTGGCGCGTGAGATTAGGGCTGTTGGCTCATCGGGGACGATGAACCCTGGCCGTCCGATCTGGTTGATTTTCTTATTCGCAGCCCATGAAATGAATGAAATGATTTTGTGAGATTAATTGTCACACTATTTAGCCGATTTTGTAGGCTGAAATTGAAGCCCTTAAAGCCTTTTTTTTGAAAGATGTCCAGAGATAACATTTGTAGGCCTTGATGTCTACTTTCTAAGGAAAGTAGAATCAGACCATTTGGTTAAACATAGGACCCACAGCACTCATTCTAGTGAGGCTGGTCAAAACTCAAATCAAATCTTTAAATTAGTATACCTCTTAAATGGAAAGTCTGATAAGGCTGATATTTTGGCAATGCCTGCATATACCCTTTACCTAGCTTAGGTGTAAGTATCAGATTTTTGGGTGATACTTTTTCTATAGTTTTGTTCAAAATCTTGAAAATCAAATAAATGGGATATTTGGAGTTATTTGACTCCTATTGACCTCAAATTTTGGCGAGGGCCCCTTTATGTCATGTATGGCCTCTGGTTTAAATTTCATCCCCTTTGCATGAGTAGTTTTTCCAGGAACTCAATTTTAAGCTTATGGCTCAAAGGGGTTATGGGGTGCAATTAGCAATTATTAGCTCTTAGGGCTTTTAGTGAAAGTGAAGGTGTAAATCACCTTGTATGTCACTGATTTTTATTCCCATGCATGCTAGGGGACTCAAAATCATGTCCCCCTTGAGTTTGGGGTTTTTCACATGCATGCAAAGTGGTGCATATGATTATGTGTGCAATTAGCAAAACTTGAGTTTGATGAATCTCTCTCAATGGCCCCATCCTTGGCAAGAGATTTACCCTTGCATGTGTTATGAATGAATGCATCGCCTTTAGGTGTATTGGAAATGGTGGGCTTATAGCATCTAGCTTGTTTAATAATCCCACCTTTGGACACATTTTGTTTATATGTGTAAATGTACCTTGTAGGTAGTTATTGTATACTACCTTGATTGTTGATTTCACCTTGGCTAGGATCATTTATGGAAGAAATAATCAACATGAGTAATGTAGAGTTTGAAGTTACCTTTCATATGCCACTGACTTTAAGTCATTTGGATAAGTACAACTCTTTCTACACCATTTTTAGTGAGACATATACAATCTGTAATTGTTATGTTAAATGTCTTGTGCTGTACTTGTATGTAATTTCACCTAGGATAAATACATTTCTGGAAATTGTAACCAACATGAGTAATGTAGAGTTTAAAGTTACCTTTCCTATGCCACTGACTTTAAGTCATTTGGATAAGTACAACTCTTTCTACACCATTTTTAGTGAGACATATACAATCTGTAATTGTTATGTTAAATGTCTTGTGCTGTACTTGTATGTAATTTCACCTAGGATAAATACATTTCTGGAAATTGTAATCTACATGAGTAATGTAGATCTTGAAGATACCTTTCAAATGCCACTTACTTCATGTCATTTGGCTAAGTATAGCTCCTTCTATACTATTTCTAGTAAGACATATACAATCTGTAATTGTTAAGTTAAATGTCTTGCACAACACTTGTATGCTAACTACACTTAGGATAAATACATTTCTAGAATTTGTAACCAACATGAGTAATGTAGAGCTTGAGGTTACCTTTCAAATGCCACTGACTTCATGTCATTTGGCTAAGTATAGCTCCTTCTATACTATTTCTAGTAAGACATATACAATCTGTAATTGTTAAGTTAAATGTCTTGCACAGCACTTGTATGCTAACTACACTTAGGATAAATACATTTCTGGAATTTGTAACCAACATGAGTAATGTAGAGCTTGAGGTTACCTTTCAAATTCCACTGACTTCATGTCATTTGGCTAAGTATAGCTCATTCTATACTATTTCTAGTGAGACATATACAATCTGTAATTGTTAAGTTAAATGTCTTGTACAACACTTGTATGCTAACTACACTTAGGATAAATACATTTCTGGAATTTGTAACCAACATGAGTAATGTAGAGCTTGAGGTTACCTTTCAAATGCCACTGACTTCATGTCATTTGGCCAAGTATAGCTCATTCTATACTATTTCTAGTGAGACACATACAATCTGTAATTGTTAAGTTAAATGTGTTGTACAACACTTGTATGCTAACTACACTTAGGATAAATACATTTCTGGAATTTGTAACCAACATGAGTAATGTAGAGCTTGAGGTTACCTTTCAAATGCCACTGACTTCATGTCATTTGGCTAAGTATAGCTCATTCTATACTATTTCTAGTAGACATATACAATCTGTGATTGTTAAGTTAAATGTGTTGTACAACACTTGTATGCTAACTACACTTAGGATAAATACATTTCTGGAATTTGTAACCAACATGAGTAATGTAGAGCTTGAGGTTACCTTTAAAATGCCACTGACTTCATGTCATTTGGCTAAGTATAGCTCATCCTATACTATTTCTAGTGAGACATATACAATCTGTGATTGTTAAGTTAAATGTCTTGTACATCACTTATATGTGGAATTCACCTAGGTTAAACTCATATCTGAATATTGTAACCAACATGAATAGTGTACCCTTTAGGTTACCTTTAGAATGCCACTGATATCATGTCTTTTGGTTAGGTGTAGCTCCTTTTAGGTCACATCTAGTGAGACGAGTACAAAGTGCATCTGGTGGGTTTAGTGATTTGGACTCATACAAATACCTTGAAGATTTGTCCATGCCTTAGACATGGTAACAACCATCTCTAATAAAGAATTCAACTCATGTGCATGAGTGGAATTCTCTGAACTTCAAGTTAAAGCTTGGACTCAAGGGTGTAAGGAAGTTGGGTTGCTTTTAGTAACAATGGGAAAAGGGGATTTGGCCCATTTGCCCCAATATGTGTCCTTGAAGCTATGGTTGTGAGTTGGTGAGGATGAGGTACCTCACCCTCTGAAGTTGTAGAATTTGTTGAAGTCTCGACATAGCACTCGTAGTGCAAACCCTTATACACACCCCAAATGTAATAAATGATAATTAAGGGTAAATACTTCTTGGAATACTACAAGACTTAGGATCTGGTGTATTTAGATCAATATTATGACACGGTGAATTTATCGGAATTTATGGAGATCATTAGTTGTCAGTCATTGTATAAATCAGTTCCGGCACGCCTCCTACTATTTTGGATGGCGAATAGTAAAGCTGATTTATATGATTTAGGCCACCACTGACCTTCACTCATAGAGTTATTAACTCCTTGAATAAAGACTCAGATTATTAGGGAAAGCATCTCTAAGGCCAACTTGGGGAGTAAGGAGTGGGGTGCGTTTAGCAAGCTATAAGTGCAGGCATTTACAATGATAAGAAAAGGAAGTTAGACCTTGTCAAGGGCCCCACACACAACTCAACAGTACTAAGTGATTAAGTGAAAGTAGAACTGCCCTTAGCCGGGTGAGCCATCTTAAAGTAAATACTCAAGGGCGTAGTCGAGAAGTATTTAAGGCAAACCCTGGATTCAGGATGACGAAGTATATGAGTGTGGGTCCAAGTAAGGACGGGAATTTTAGGTGGGTGTGTGCAGTTCTTAGGTGAAGAAGGGAACACGAGCTTAGAACGTGACGACGGAGAGTCAGCACCCGGTCACAGTTGGTGGTGTTGGAGTTCAAATGAACTCCCCCACCCCTAAGTGCCAAGTTTAACTCATCTTAGAGATTTAATGTAATTGGAGAGGAAGATGGGGATTGAGTAGAAAGGGATAGGTACCAACAAAATTAAGTGCCTTGGTAGGAGGCAGTTCGGGGTGTCAGCCCGTCACGCTTCCTAATACCGCTGCGAGCCCATCACCGGGTAACCCTCCGGAGATCCAAGGCAAACCCTAAAGCTTCTAAGATCAATTAAATTATAGACAAGACTAGTTAAGTAGGATAACACGACAAGTTAACTTCTATCCCGAGCGGTAGGCTCTTGTTATAAGGATGGACTGGGATAGTCCGGCGAGCGGTAGGCACGGGTTATGAGGATGGACTGGGATAGTCCGGCGAGCAGTAGGCTCGGGTTATAAGGATGGACTGGAATAGTCTGGCGAGCGGTAGGCTCGGGTTATGAGGATGGACTGGGATAGTCCGGCGAGCGGTAGGCTCGGGTTATAAGGATGGACTGGGATAGTCCGGCGAGCTGTAGGCTCGGGTTATAAGGATGGACTGGGATAGTCCGGTGAGCGGTAGGCTCGGGTTATGAGGATGGACTGGGATAGTCCGGCGAGCGGTAGGCTCGGGTTATAAGGATGGACTGGGATAGTCCGGCGAGCGGTAGGCTCGAGTTATGAGGATGGACTGGGATAGTCCGGCGAGCGGTAGGCTCGGGTTATAAGGATGGACTGGGATAGTCCGGCGAGCGGTGAGCTCGTAGTTTATATATAAGAATTGTATAGACTATTGAGCGGTAAGCTCATATTTTACTTATAAGACTAGTGTAGTCTAGTGAGCGGTAGGCTCATAGTCTAAACATAAGACCAGTATAGTCTAGCGAGCGGTATGCTCGTAGTTTAAATCTAAGGCTGGTATAGTCTGGCGAGCGGTAGGCTCTACTTTATAAATGTTGATGCAAATGTGTGAGCCGGAGGCTCAGTAGTTAATAACTAATACATGTTACTTGTGTGTAGGTTGTGGTGGGTCTTCGGTCCTGTTTTAGTCGTCACACCGACAGCAGTTCTTTGAATCGGCAGTGCTAGCGGTTTTTATTGGGGCCAGGTTGTTTTACTGCGCGTCTGACGGGACGAATCCCCTAAACCCTGCCTGAACAATTCAGTTTAGTACGCAGGAGCTCGTGAGTACCGGGTACCGGCATCACAACGTACGTTTGGGCCTAGGTCTGGTAGTATGACTTCCCCACCTAGGTGAGGAGACGCCCGCTCCTCTGCCACCGTTTGACCACGACGGGAGGTGCCCGAGAGGTTATCTACCTTCGAAAAGTGGGAACTAAAGGTCTGTACGTACAGAGTCGTGTGAGTGAGTTGCTTGTGTATGAGATATTAATACAAACATTGCACCATTGCATTGCATATCATAGCATATCATTTCTGCATAAATAGAGACCTCATCGTATAAATCAGTGTGGGCTCTTTTATACGATGAGTTTATACTTTACAGATCCCTTAGCTTATGTGCCTTTGTGTGTGCATATAAGTTAAGGTTACTTTCGTAGATGCTCGTGTTTACTTGCTTCTTATATTACATTGCCTCTTACATATTGCATAAACAGAGACCTCGTCGTATAAATCAGTGTGGGCTCTTTTATACGATGAGTTTATTGCTTGCCAGATCCCTTAGCTTATGTGCCCTTGTGCGTGCATATAAGTTAAGGTTACTTGTAGCTGCTCTTGTCTATTATACTTGCTTCTTATAGTGCATCGTCTTGTACATATTGCTGTCATACTTTACCCTGCTAGCGTAGAATCATTACCATTTAATGTTCTGTAATTATATACATTGATAGTTTTACCACTTGTCACCTGCTTCTTGAATCACCTCTTGTTTGTCCTCCGCTTCTTCCTCCCGCATGGTGCCTAAGAGTCGCGGGTGGAGGCGGTGAGGAATATGCTGAGTCTTTTAGACTGACGGTCAGTGGACCCTATTATTACAGGAGAACCAGGAAGAGCAGGTCAACCCCCAGAGGGTGGTGCCTGAGACGGTGACCAGGCCCGGAGTTGGACTCTCAGTTGCCGTCGGGAGAGCTCCGGTAAGCAAGTCCCCTCATATACCTATGCTTCACATCTACCCAGGTCAGAGGCCGGAGTTATATGCCATTGAGGGAGTCGAGCCTTGTGGATGTTTAGATTGTTATACCTTCGCCAGGAGAGAGGCGAAGAAAGCATCGTTAGATCGGGCTTAGTCCCATGTTGTACTTTTCGTTTCACTTACGCACTCCGATTAACTCTGAATTATGTATGACTAGCTTTCATGTTGGACATGTTTCCTTATTTGATGTGGTTGATGTGGACTTGTGTTTTTAATTCATTCTTCCTTCTATGATTTTGGTTGGCCTGGTTATTGTTGAATAGCCGGCAGGATCGGCGTATTGTGGTGGGGATCATGTTTTGAGATGGTACCACCGCAAGACGGCGGTTCTGGGCGGTAAGACCCGGTTTAAAAGCAAAAAAAGAAAGAGGGTCTTACACATGCAGTATCATCGACATCATCAAAGTAGCCTTGTCGTCGAGAAGAACAGTTATCGTCATGAAGAAGCTTTGTCGCTGAAAAGGTTAAGTGTGACTGATGGCATTGGACATCATCGTAAAGAAGGAGTGACGTCGAGAAGACTGAAGAAGGACATCTGAAGACAAGCAGTTGCTAAAGCATAGTCTTTCGACATGATATCACTCATGTCGTCGAAAGAACAAAGTGATTACGATGATAGACTACAAGAAAGAAGATCACGACAACACAGTCAGAGATAGCATATCGCTGTATATGCAGAAACGCTAGAATATCTCGTATCGTCGAGACATCAGCGTCTGAGGCAGAAGCTAGAAGACTTGAAGATCTAACATCGACAAAGTCCTATTGTCGAGATATTATTCATATCGTCGTAATGCTGTCAGTATCGACATGAAGCTGGAAATATCGTCGAGATGGAATTCAAATGTTGCGGACGCTCTGTCAGCAATTAATGCCGCCGCCTGATTGTCCAATCAGTGCGTGCTCTTAAGGAATGGGGCGTCTGCCACTTAAGGAACTTTTTCAGAAGACCGTTGGGAGCCTCACAGTCTTATAAAAGAGATAAGAGGTTACCCTAAAGCGACGATCAATCAGAAAGAACTTACGCATACAGCAAATAGAACAGTAAAAGCAGCGTAAATTAAGAAAGAGAAAAACAAAGATTCTCAAAGTGTTCTTGCAAGAATCAGTCATCTGATCGACTGATAAGAAGCCGTTCCTCATCAGGCTAAGTAAGAGATTAAAGAAGAACTACGCTTTCAAGATCTGAATCAGAAACATCTTCTTCAACCTCAAGAAGCCGATTTTCATCAGGCTAAGTTACCGATCTTCATCAGGCAGAAGAAACAGTTTTCATCACTGTAAATCTTTTATTGTTGTAAGGCTTGAGGGCCTAAGTGTCTAGCTTGAGGGCTGGAGAGATGTGAGGGTTTAGGGCCAGGGCAGTGGACTTGCGGGTCCGATTTTGTCTAGCTTGAGGGCTGGAGAGCCGTGAGGCTTGAGGGCCAGGGAAGTGGACTTGCGGTTCTGATTTTGTCTAGCTTGAGGGCTGGAGAGCTGTGAGGCTTGAGGGCCAGGGCAGTGGACTTGTGGGTCTGATATTGTCGAGCTTGAGGGATTGGGTGCAGGAAGGGCTTGCGGGCTTAGGCTGTAGGCACGGGACTTGCGGGTCTGTGTTGTGTAGGCCTTGAGGGCCTGATTGTCGAGCTTGCGGGCTCGGGTTAAGTAGGGCCTTGCGGGCTTAGGTTGTAGGACTTGCGGGTCCGTGTTATAAGGCTTGAGGGCCTGAAGTTTTGGCGGAGTTTTTCGATCCTAGCACATTGCTAGGTAGGCGCAGAGGACTACTCAAGACACCCGGTCTTGAGGAACCTCTATAGATCTTGTGTTGTCTGCTATGATTTATTTGTGCGATACCTTTGTGCTACGCTTGAATATTCGTAACTCACGCTAATATTTTGAAAAGAACCCAGATCACCTAACAACCCCCCCCCCCCCCCCCCCCCACTCTAGGTGAACGTTCCATTAACAACACATGTTAAAGCTCATGTCACCACATGAAATGTTCAGAAGAGGAGATATAACATTCATGAGTGCTGGTACTGTGGTAAGGTGGGACACTTTGCCATAGATTGTTGGCACAATCCCAATGTGTCAACTACAAGGATGAGCTTTCCTGCAAAAGCTGTAGCAGGTTTGAAGCCTTTTTATTCTAACAAAGACCTAGGACCCAAAATTGCTTGGGCTCCTAAGGGTAATTAAATTCCTTCATGCAGGTTAGTTCAAATACCAGCCTTGGGCAGATTTGGTATTTGGACAGTGGGTGATCAAGACATATGACAGGCACCAAGGGTTTACTGCAGGAATACAAAGCAGTGAAGAATAGACCCAAAGTCATCTTTGGGGGTTCAGAAAAGGGATTCACCAGAGGTTATTGTATGATCTCAAATGACATAGTCTCCATCACTAAAGTGGCTTATTGTTGGGTCCAACATTCCTTCACTTGACCTGTAGCGCCTTTCCTACTTACTTAAAAGAAAAAGTAGCGCCTTTCCCAACAGTCCGGGCTTTTGGGATAGTTGGTTGTGCTTGATCCTACAAGTGGTATCAAAGAAGGTTGCGGGTTCGAGACTGGGGGCGCTGATTAAATCCCACAATTTCTCTACCTATGTGGGTCCCAGCGGGTCAGGCGGCCGCAACCATGTGTCAAGCCACCTCTGAGCCATGTAGTGCGCCACCTCTGAGCCATGTGGAGCACCTCTGAGCTTGCGGGTCGTGCTGGATGTTGGGGGGGGGGGGGATTGTTGGGTCCAGCGTTCCCTCACTTGACCCGTAGTGCCTTTCCTACTTACTTAAAAGAAAAAGTAGCGCCTTTCCCAACAGTCCGGGCTTTTGGGATAGTTGGTTGCGCTTGATCCTACACTTATGTTGAAGGGTTGCAACACAACTTTGTTAGCATAAGCCAAATGTGTGATCTTGGCTATGTCATTGAATTCCACAATGATAAGTGCCTAATCAAAAAGTCTAATGAATTGGAAACCATACTTTCAGGCACTAGGAGTGGAAATGTTTATTGTTTAGATTTTTTTTGCAAATCATCTTCCTCTCCTGTGTGTCTTGTGGCAAATGAGAGTGAGTCTCTATTTGTTCAATGGCACAAGAGACTTGCCCACATCAACTACAAGGCAATGCATAGACTATTCTCTAAGAACTTGGTTAGAAATAGTCCTAATTTAAGATGTGTTAAAAATGGCCCATGTCATGCTTGCCAAATGGGCAAGCAAACAAGGGCCACTTTTAAAAGTATTGGCTCCAAAGACACTAAGAGATGCCTTTATTTATTGCACATGGACTTGTTTGGTCCTATGCCAATTCAGAGCTTAGGAGGGAAGCTGTATACCTTACTGACTGTTGATGATCACTCAATATATACATGGTATTTTTCCTTAAAAAGAAATCAGATACTCTAAATGTCTTTATAAGCCATGTCAAGGCCATTTAGAATGATTTGCAATGATCTGTGGTCAGAACTAGGTCTGACCATGGCACAAAGTTTCAATCTGAAGCCATGACAAGGTTTTGTCAAGAACTAGGTATCATCCAAGAGTTTTCATGCCCAAGGACCCTACAACAAAATATGGTGGCTGAGAGGAGGAATAGAACCTTGATAGAAGCTGGGAGAACATTGCTTAGTGACTCTTCACTCCCAGAATATTTTTTGGCTGAAGCAGTCAATAATGCATGTTATGTTCTCAATAGAGCTTCCATCAACAAAGTTCATGGAATTACCCCCTATGAGATTCTGAAAGGCAAACAACCAACAAACTTTAGGATCTTTGGATCTAAATGCTACATTTTAAACAATGGAAAATCTCAATTAACCAAGTTTGCTGAAAAATGCTACTTGGAGGTTCTTGTTGGCTATAACTCACATAGTAGAGCCTATAGAGTATATAATAAGAAAACCCATGTTGTTGAAGAGTCCATTCATGTGGTGTTTGATGAGACCAGCCTAATTTATAAGGGCTGGTCCAGTTCTTCTATTTTGACAGGAAGTTAAAGGGCCATGAAAGAACTATCTATACAAGAACCATCCAGCAGCAGTAAAGCATATACTGATGCAGCAATTCCAGAAGAAGTAGAGGTGCAAGATGCTGAAGAAGCTGCTGACCCCGTGGAAGAAATTCACCATGTAGAGGACAGACTACCTGCAGCTACAAGACATCTAAATGATCATCCCTTGGAGCAGATTATTGGGAATATTCAACAAGGTGTGACAACTAGGAGCAGGGCTCATAATGAGGCCTTGTTCCTCAGTTTCCTGTCACAGGAAGAGCCTAAGAAGTTTGAAGAGGCCAACTTGGATCCATTCTGGATTCAGGCAGCGCAGGAAGAACTTTTGCAATTCAAGAGATGCAAAGTATGGAAGTTGGTGCCAAGACCACAGGGACACAACATCATTGGCACCAAATGGATCTTCAGAAACAAGATGGATGAAAATGGGACAGTCATCAAGAACAAGGCAAGGCTTGTTGGAAAGGGGTATAAGCAAGAGGAAGGAATAGACTTTGACCAAACCTTTGCCCCAGTTGCAAGGTTGGAGGCCATAAGGCTATTCCTTGCATATGCAGCCCATAAAGGCTTCAAAGTGTACCAGATGGATGTCAAATCTGCATTCCTAAATGGAAATCTGAAAGAGGAAGTATATGTAGAGCAGCCATCGGGTTTTGTCCATCCTACTCTTACATCTCATGTTTATCTACTTAGGAAAGCTCTATATGGTCTTAAGCAATCCCCCAGGGCTTGGTATGAGACATTGTCTAGCTTTCTCATCAAGAACAAGTTCTTGAGGGGAAAGATAGATAACACATTGTTTCTTAGGGAAACAAGGGGTAAGGTTCTCCTAGTCCAAATATATGTTGATGACATAATATTTGGGTATACTGATGACAACCTCTGCACAAGGTTTGCCAACCTAATATAGGGGGAGTTTGAGATGAGCAGCATGGGAGAATTATAGTACTTCTTAGGCCTCCAAGTGAGATAGTCTGATGATGGGATATTTATCTCTCAGACAAAGTACACTAGGGAGCTAATTAAGATGTTTGGAATGGAGTCAGCCTCCACCATGAAAACTCCCATGGGGTCCAACATTTCTCTAGACAAGGATGAGAAGGGCAAGGCCTTTGATGAATCCATGTACAAGTGCATCATTGGATCCATGTTATATTTGACTACTAGTAGACCAGATATTATGTATGCTACATGCGTGTGTGATAGGTACCAGGCATGTCCTAAGGCATCTCACTACACAGCTGCAAAGAGGATTCTGAGATACCTTAAAGGCAGCATACATCTTGGCCTTTGGTACCCTAAGAACAATGATTTTGAACTAACTGAATTTTCAGATGCAGATTTTGCAGGCTGCAAAGAAGACAGGAAAAGCACAAGTGGCACTTGTCAATTCCTAGGAAGAAGATTGATATCATGGAGCAGCAAAAAGCAGACAAGTGTGGCTATCTCCACTGCTGAGTCTGAATACATACCTGCAGGGAGCTGTTGTGCACAACTATTATGGATTCAACACCAGTTAGAGGACTACAACCTCAAGGTAAGTAAATCTCCTCTTTATTGTGACTCATCCAGTGCTATCTCTATTGCTAAGAATCATGTCTCTCACAACAGGACTAAGCACATAGAGATAAGGTATCATTTTGTAAGAGAACATGTTGAATGTAAAGATATCTGCCTTGAATTTGTCCTCACTGACAGTCAAATGGCTGATATCTTCACTAAGCTATTGGATGAGGACAAGTTTAATGCTTTCAAGATTGAACTAGGAATGTTAAATATAGAATAGTATAAAGTAGGATGATCAGTTTAATCAGAACAACCTGTCTTAGCTGAGCTTCAGGTTACCCTTCAATCATAAGAACAATACAAATGCTCCAAATGAGGGGGAACTAGAAAGGGTTATTCAAAATGAACAAGAACAGCTATTAAAGATAATAGTACTCACATTGAGGGGGAGCAAGTTCCTGCTCAGGTTGAGGGGGAGATGACCAATGTTAAGAGGGTCAGAGAAGATGAAGGATGACTTAAAGGGGGATTTGGAAAATGCTTTCTAAACCCTCTCAGGGTCTGTAGCTGCTGCCTCCCAATCCCTAGAGGGAAAAATAGTTGAAGAAACCAGAAAGGGGGAGATGGCCAATGTTAAGACCAACTCAAAGTTAGCTTTGAGTATAATGATTTCCCTCTGAGTTAGTCAAATCTTAATATAATCTATCATGAGTTTTGATAGAATGCTTAAACAATGTTATCTTCTACAAGCAATGTTATCATGAATGCTATATAGATCATTTTCATGATAGGTTTTTGTTGGCTATGTACCTTAGCATTGAGAATGTTCTGCCTTCTTCAAATAGGGGGAGATTGTTTGGAATATTGCCCTCAATGTTCCTTTGATTTGAAGAGGCATCACTCACAATACTAAGTACATATTGTATTTGATACAATCTATTTTGTCTCAAGTATTGTACAGGGAGATGATATTCCATACAATGGAATAGATTCAAAGGTGCGTTGTTTAATCTGTTGAGAAGGTCTCACTGTCTCAGCTGAACCACTGAGACAAGACCAGGAGCCGCTGAGAAGGCATCTGGGCAAGTTGAGCTGCAGATAGAAGAAACCGCTGAGACTTGGCAAGTTTGTCGAACGCAGAATGCAGTTCGTCGAACGCAGAATGCTGAGAGCCGTTGAAGTTTCTGTGAAAGCTACAGAAAGGTATTGTGGGGTCCACCAATCACTCCCATATCTGTCAGAAGGACGACTGAGAGTCGTTGAAGATCAAGGGTGTATAAAATAAAGAGTTATGACACTTTTGAGAAGTGCTGGTCGAGTGCTAAAACACATTCACTATTCCATTGAAGGCCCCCGTTCTCCTCTTTCTCCTCCTGCTCACTGAACAAGCAAGAAGAATCCGAGAGATAAAGATAGCTCCTCTACAAGAAGGAGCAAGGTGATCTTCCATCCTTCAACTGAAGAGGAAGATCAGTTTGTAGCTGCCATCATCATCTCCAGCTACAAGAAAGCACAAGCTATGCAGGAACTACATGAGACTTCTTCTCACTGCTGTCTGCTGTAATAAGCTTTAAAAACTCTTTAACTGTAGGGCTATTTGCCTGAGTTTGTAGTGCTATTTGCTTGAGTTTGTAGGGCTGTTTAGCCTGATTTGTAGGGCTGTTTAGCCTGAGTTGTAGGGTTGTTGGCCTGAGTTTGTAGGGCAGTTAGGCCTGAGGTTGTAGGGCTGTTGAGCCTGAGTTGTAAGGCTGACTGGCTTGAGGTAGGGCTTGGAGCAAGCCTGAGAGATCTTGAGGGATCTAAACTGTAAGCTATTATAGCTGAGATTGGAGGAGTTGGCCCTGTCTAACACACTGTTAGAAAGGTGAAGGGGGAAAGTGGACTACACATAGACACACTGTCTTGGGGAACCACTATAAACACTTGTGTGTTTTCTGGGGTTGCTTGATTACTTGCTTAGAATAATTTTAACTATCTATATCATCTAAGTAGAAATCAAAAGACATATTCACCCCCCCCCCCTCTGGGTGAATTACATCACATACCTATAATCTATCAACTGGGATGGGTGGCCTCCTGGGATTTCCCTGTGCTGCTTGCATAACTATCGAGTTTGTCTCATCAAAGGGAAGATGTGTCCACCCACAGCCCGTTTGTGGAGAGAGATGGGTTAGGTGCTTGTGCTGCAGCCCGGACGATGCTAGGTGAGGACACAATAATCTTTGTGTGGTCCTGAGTGGGTCGGTCCTGGGTCGTCACAAAAAAAAGTATGGCCTCACTTGGCATCGTCCGGGCCACACAAGGATCATTGTGGCCTCACCTAGCATCTTCTGGGCTGCAACCTAAGCACCCAACCCATCTCCCTCCACAGGCGGGCTATTGGTGTCCACAACCTCCCTTTGATGAGGCAAAGTCGATAGTTAAGCATGCACCACAGGGACTTCCAAGGAGGTCAGCCATCCAGAAATTGCTCCAGCTCGAGCACACTTAACTATGGAGTTTTTCCACTTCTCATCACCAATTGACTTGCAATTCAATTGGTGATGTGAAGTGGAAAAACTCCATAGTTAAGCTTGCTCGGGATGGAGCAATTTCGTGATGGGCGACCTTCTGGGAAGTCCTTGTGTTGCATGCTAAACTATCGAGTTTGCCTCATCAAAGGGAGGATGTGGCCACCAATAGCCCGCCTGTGGAGGGAGATGGGTTGGGTGCTTGGGATGTAGCCCGGACGATGCTAGGTAAGACCACAATGATCCTTGTGTGGTCCAGAGTGGGTCGGCCCTGGGTCATCACTATAATCACTTTTCAAAGATGAGTTTTCTAAACATAATCTTTCATTTTGTTCTTTTACAAAAATAACTTCCTTTTCAAGTTCCTTGTATTTTTCTTTTAATTCATTATACTCGGTACAAGGTGTGGCAATCTTAAGTAAAGAGCAAGAAGAAGAGCTAGTCTCATCAGAATTTGATTCTACATTAGCATTTGCTTTAACATTTCTATTTTCTAATTTAATTTTGAATTAGCATTTTTTAATTTTTTAATTTTTTAATTTTACATTTAATAATATTGAGCATATGCATTGTAGAAATTGAATTTGTAGCAAAGAGAGAATTTTTGCTTACTATGCTCTTGGATGTGGCAAGATTTGAATCTATCGTTCCTTTGATATCTTCATCTTCTTCTTCCATTGACGCGTTATCATCTTCCCTTCAGCTTGATGTGCATTCCATGGATTTGTAAAAATAGGAGACTTCTTGAATACATATGCATGCTTGTGTATTCTCCAAATCTTGCGCTTGCTTCATACATATATGAGGAAGACTATAAATCTCTTCAAGAAATTTCCAAATTTATATCTAGTAGAGAAACAATAGACCAATTTGAAAATATCTTGTGACATTGCGTAGAATAGACTATTCATGGCCTTAGCATTTAAATGTCATTCCTTTCTATTTAGATTATCTGGTGGTTTGATTATTTTGATATTCCAAACTTCGATATCTAAATACTTAAGAAAATTTTCCATTAGAATTTTCCACCCTTTATAAATTTTCCCTTTAAATAAAGGTGGTGTTAGTGATTTTTCATTTATACAAAATTTCTCCCCACTCGTAGAAGCGAGCTCATGATCATGAAGCACCATTATTCCTGGTGGTGAAACTATTTTGGAATAACCTCGCTTTGATACCACTTGTTGGATCTTAAAGCGCCCTTAGAGGGGGGGGGGGGGGGGGGGGGGGGGGGTGAATAAGGGTTTTAGAAAACCTTAAAATTTAATAGAAAACTTTTGATATTTTATATGAAATATATTGAATCAAAAGTAAAACGCTAGAAACTGAAAACCAAATCAATTTCATTGAACATGAAAAGACATGATAATCATTTATAAAATTGATTACAAAATTGGACTTCTATGGCGCTAAAAATCAAAGCAAAAATATTAAAAAAAAATTTTGTTTTCTATTCTGACTCCTTTCCCAGGAACCGATTGGCTTTAGCCAATCTATCCCCAGATATGGCCTCAAGCTGCTCTAGCCTCTCTATCCCCAGAAAGGCCTCAAGCACCCCCTAGATCTAAGTCCTAGACCTAGTCACCTTGTGGTGAATTCCCCCTAAGCCACATGCGGACCTAGTCGCCGACAACCGCGGCGAATTCACGAGCAATCATACAGATAAAAGATGTTACAAAAATATGAAATACAAATTTAAAACTCCCTATGAGGAAATCTGAAGGATACGACAAAGAAACGATGAAGTTCATTGAAGTCGAAGCGTGCTCTTCACGTTGAGTTAGCGTTGATCCAAAGCTCTTTTGATTTATTCTATTGAAATTGAATGGGAGATCTTTGTGTTCTAGAAATTTGACCCTCACAAATAATTCAGAGTGTTGGAATATGTCTCCTTGAGTTGTATCCTCGAATAGAAACGAATGCCACCTATTTATAGTAGAGCAAGCTAACATCGGCGTTAGGGCTAACGCTTTGCGTTGACTCTGTATAGAAATATTTTGATGAATCGAATCCACATTCCAGGGAAGGAGATATTGCATCTTTGGAAACATCTTATTTTAGGCAACCCTAACACTGCGTTAAGGCTAACACTGCGTTAGGTCAAATCATTCCCAAAATGCACCTTCAATCATGGCAGCTTCCCTTCATACATTTTCATGCTGGTGAGATCGAGGGTCAATGTCGGCGTTGTCTCTAACGCCTGGCGTTAGACCTCATCCTTTTTTTAGCACTTGAGCTAGTCCAGACCAACACATAGCATCCTCATGTCATATTTGTTCAATCCTACATACTATAAACACAATGGCAAACTAGATCAAGTACAAGTAGGATTTGTTATTCTCAAACCAAAGGGATGCGAAAAACCGTGTTCCAACAGTCTTGGTTAGTGCTTTTGCTTCAATCCATTTGCTGAAGTAATCAATCATGACCTAGATAAAGCGACGCTGACCACATGCCATTGGGAAAGTTCCTATGAGATCCATTCCCCAATCCATAAATGTCCAGGAAGTTGTAATAGATCTCTGTCGCTAGGTTGGTTGAAGTTGGAGGGGAGCAAACTTCTGACACTGCACACAGCTCTTTGTAAATTTTTTTGAATCCATCCTCATCTGAGGCAAAAACATACTTGCCTAAGGATTCATTTTTCCAATGTCTGGGATCTTGAATGACTTCCATACTCCCCAGAGTGAACCTCTTGAAAGATAGTTGGAACCCCAACCGAGTGTTTGTTCAAATTTGAGGTGAACATCAAACACCCAGGTTCTTACCAGGAGTTTATAGATATGACCAACCATTTCATAGATGGAGAGGTTGCCAATCCTGGCTTCATCTCTTCTCTATATCAGTTGGCCCAAAAAAGGCCCGGAGGGTCTTCATCTACTTAGCTCCCCGCTCCTCCTCCGTGTCCTTCCAAACTTTTCGTCAAGGTTTCCCCCCTCCAGCCCAGTGTGGATGAATCTTTCTCCACCATCGCCACTATTTCAACCATTAGCAGTTCAACCTGATGAGACCCCAGATGTCTTTTATCCCTCAAGTTGCTACATCTTCTTCTCAACCCTCTTCTTATAAGGGCCACACTCTCCCTTTGACATATATCCCTTGAGATCAATATGATGATTCACAAGAATCATATATTTATCTCATCTTGCCGATGGAAGAGGTTGTCCAGATCCTAGAAAAGCAGCATGGTTTCTGAAGACAGGCTCCTCTCAAGTCTGACTTGAGAAGTCAAAATTTGGATCTTTTTGCGAGTTCTATAAGGAAAAAGGCCACCTAATGGAGGACTGCAGAGCTCTTCTTATTCTATTTTATAGGCTTCTGAAAGAGGGTAATCTCCAGGACCTAGTCGCCGAAAAGGAAATCAATAAGCCCATTTCTATCAAGGGCAAGGAGGTTGTTGAAGTTCACCTCCCAGGTGAATGGGAGTGTGTTGAAGTGGATGATGTTAGATCCCTTGGGAGTATCAACTTTGTGAATGAGTGTATCAAGGTTTCTGATGAAGGTTATCTTGGCCATGTAAATTGCATTCACATAGGAACTGGACTAGAGTTCTCTCGAAAGGGGAGCATTGCCAAAGTTTTTTGGCAAGAGGTTGCATCAACCTATTCTCTGGCTCCGATGAGAGGAGATGCCATCTTCAATCGAGATTATCTTCTAAAGACTGAAAAGCCTTCCAACAATGTTGTCATTATCAAGGCAATCATAAAGAACTATACAACATCAAGAATTTTGATTGATACCGAAAGTTCAGTCAACGTCCTCTTCAAAGCTGCTTTTTAGGCCTTGAAGACAAGCAATTTGTTAAAACCTAATGATGGACCTATCTACATTTCTCCAGAGATTGGAAATAAATTGAAGGAAGTGTCACCCTCTCGGTGACAATGGGAGGAATAACCAGGTCTACCACTTTCGTGGTTGTAGATGCTCCAAGCAACTACAACACAATCTTTGGGCGGACGATTCTAATTGAGTATTAAGCAATAATCTCCATGTATCATCAAGTGTTAAAGTTTGCAATGGAGGGAAGGAAATTCAGGATTAGGAGTGATCCAAAGGTGGCCTGGCAATGCTACGCTAACTCCATTGATGTTATAGAGTCTCACCCTCCTAAAGTGGAGATAACTTCTGGAGATCTCCAACTTCCCAATGTCAAGGGAAGTGCTAAAGTCACGGAGATTGAAGCTGGAAAGGAAAGGCCTGCTTTCAAAGAAGAGAAAGATGGTGTTCACCTGGAACCTACCAGGTCATCCAAGTTGTGCCTATTGCTGGAGGAGATGGAGACAAGGCGATCCCCATCAATGTAGAGTTGACAGAAGAAGAGAAGGTTGAGTTGATCACTTGCCTTCTTCAAAATTGTTTGCTTGGACAACAGTGGACATCTCTGGGGTTGACCCCAGTGTCGCTTGACATCGCCTCAACATTGACCCAAGTGTCATGCTTATCAAGGATAAGAAGTGAGATGTTGTTGTGATGCTCATCGAGCCCATTCTAGAAGAAGTTGTCAAGCTTAAAGGAGAATTTCATCAATGAGATCCAATATCCCGAGTGGGTCTCAAACGTTGTAATGATGAAAAAGCCAACAATAAGTGGCACATGTGTGTTGATTTTATGAAACTCAATAAATCTCGTCCTAAGGATTACTACCCCAGGCTTCAAATAGATTCTCTAGTAGATTCCTCAGTATGATATTCTTATATGAGTTTTTTGGATGCATTCTCCGACTATCACGAAATAAGAATGCATAAGCTTGATATTCCACATTCCTCATTTATCACAAATGATGGTTGTTTTGCTATCAAGTCATGCCTTTTGGGCTTAAAAATACTGGCGTGACCTATCAGCGAATGATGGACTTTGTGTTTAAACTTGAAAATGGTCATAATCTTGAAGTCTATGCCGACAATCTTTTAATAAAAAGCAAAGCTTTCCATGCATATTTAACAGATCTCATGGAGATGTTTGCTACTCTACGGAGATATAAAATGAAACTCAATCCCTCCAAATGTGTCTTAGGGGCTAGTAGAGGGAAAGTTTTGGGACATCTCCTTAATCTACAAGGACTCAAGCCTAATCCAGATAAAGTAAAAAAAAATCATTGGCATGACACCTCCAAGGTCAACTAAAAAAGTTCAACAATTAGGTGGAAGGGTTGCAGGTTTAAGCAAATTTATATCTCGCCCAGGAGATAAGTGTGCTCTTTTCTTTAAATCTTTGAGAGGGGCCTAAAAATTTGAATGGGCAAAGGAGTGTGATCAAGCATTCAAGAAACTTAATAAGCAGCTGACTTCAACTCATCTCCTTCACATTCCTCAAAAAGGAGAAACTTTGTATGTGTATTTGGGTGTTTCAGAAGCCATCAGCTCAGTTCTAGTTTGAGAAAAGAAAAGGAAGTAGTATCTAGTTTATTATGTAAGTAGAATCTTGAAGGACGCAGAGGCCAGATATTCGATTCTCGAAAAGCTATCATTAGCTCTCAACATCTTAGCTTGAGAGCTTAGACCCTAGTTCCAAGCTCACCACATTCAAGTGGTCACCGAACACCCTCTTATGAACATGTTGGAAAAGTCAGAGCATTCTGAAAAATTAGCCAAGTGGGAAATTGAATTAAGCAAATTTGATATATCTTATATGCCTAGGATGGCCATCAAGGCATATGTTTTGGCAGATTTCATGCTAGATGCAACAGAGAGCAACGCAAATAGAAAAGTCAAGACACCTTTGTCTTGGACAATCTTCATGGACGGAGCTTCAGGGAAAAACTCAGCAGGAGCATGTGTAGTTCTAATTAACCCCAATGGTGTTCAACTAGCACAGCCAATAAAGTTTTATTTACCAACCACCAATAATCAAGAAATATATGAATCACTCATTGCCGGTCTCACATTCACAAAGGAGCTAGAAATAAAGGATGTTGAGGTTCGAACAGATTCACTGGTAATGGCTTCTCAGGTCAAGGGAACCTTTGAAACTAAATACCCAATTCTCAGGGAATATTGGAGTCTAGTTAGCAAAGAGATTGGTAATTTCAAAGGCTTCAACATTCAGTATAGCCCTCAGTCTAAAATTTCCAAAGCAGGTGAACTAGCCAAGTATGGACTTCTGTTTGGAGGAACAACTTTCGAGCTTTCTCACCTGACATGTAACACCTTGCCAGTACAAATAATACAACAATAGATCCAGCCAGGATCCCACGCCATATTTAACACACTAGCTATACGTTAATAAGATGATAAACAGAAAAGAACTACACGTGAGTATAAACAAAGCGTAATCGGAAGCTTTCAATAAACATTAATTTCAGAATGTCCACCTACTCAGCAATGTCAAGTAAAGAGTTATGGTCTTAAGGACTTACATTCAATAAATGTAACTAACTCAAAAGCATACTTGGTACGCATGCTGGCCATACAGGGAAATCAGTCAAATAGGCTGGCCTTCAAGGGACAACTCAGCATTGGGCTTCAGCATGCTATTTCCCGCTCGGTTCACCAGCACCTGCACCATCTACAAATAAGAGGTAAACGATGGTCAACTATGAGCTGACCACCAACCACGTAACGATCCCACCCACCGACCATTTTAGTTGGCTCAGGGGGGAGGCACCGCTAACATGCAAGCAAATTTTACATGCAATATGTAATAAAATAAAGAAAGTGCATCTACTCTACACAAGGTGAGATTTCAAGCATAATCAATCTTCTAGGTTGAGCATCAAAGAAAGAGGAACCTAAGTATGCACATGATATTGGTAGGGTTCACCCAGAAGATCCCCACACCCGCCTAAGCAACCGCATGAGGCTAACATAACATCAATTCATCGCATCACAAATGTGTGTACTCACGACCACACATTTCACGCACACAAGACTTGCTTCCAAAGTACTCTTTCACGAGCACCAACAACACTGTTGGGAAAACTCCTTTTGATTTAACTTAACAAATTATTTATAAGTGATTTTACTTCTTAGGTTATATTACCCATATCATATAGTAATGGTAAATTGGTCATTAGATGTCACAGCATGTCACACTCACCTTAGAGTGTTAAGACCAAGTCAAGACAATCACAAAATAAGTTAAGTTAAGACTTGCGTCGAATGAAAGTCGACGCAACTTCGACTTGATATTGACGCAACTCTGATTAGAAGTCTAAGCAACTTATTCAGCCCGTCGAAGTATAATTCAAGTCGACGCAACGTCGAAAGGAACTCGACGTAGAAGGAAGAGCTTGTCGAAGACATTCAAGAAGTCGATGTAACTTCGACTACAATTCGACGTAGAAGTTAAAACTCAAAGTCCAAGTCTTCAACTCGATGGATACGTCGATAAGGAATCGACGTAGCATCGACATTTGAGTTCATCCAAAGCTAAGAAGGAATTCGAAACTATGCCGATAAGAACTCAGAGGTGCGTCGACATGAAAAATGATGAAGTCGATGCAACGTCGAATACAATCAGAAAAAGGAAGCTTTTTCTGCTGTCCTTTTTGAGACCTTTTCAGAAGGGCCATTAGGCTAGCGACAGTTCTCCAATGACTCGTTTATTGCCAATAATGGAATGGAGCTTTCCAGGACACATCAAATCATTTTTTGAGGTTATTCAAAATTGATGGGCGGGTCGAGAACAAAAGAAGAAAGGAAAATAGGCGGCTAAGATGAATTCCTGTTTAGGACAGCCCAAAAGAAAAAAGAATTTGAAATGATAATCATACATAATAAGTATGCAAAAAGAGGAGAAGAAAAAAAACAGTTATTACATTATTCTCATCTGTCGAAAAGGGTGTTCATCTTCGTCCTTCTCAAAACCCTAAAAGACAGAAAAATACAAGTGATCTCTTTGCACAGAGAATACATACAACTGCTTCTTCTTCATCATTATACAACAACTAGATTACAAGAAGTGCTTAGAGAAAAGGATCAACAAAATAACACTTGCAAATCATCACTATCATAAGCAAGAGTTCATCATTTCAGATCCCGTGAAAGACACAAGCAGCATCAGTGCTTCTGAAGAATTCTGAGATCATAATTCTTTCCTTCTTCATCTTCCTTTCTTCTTACCTTTTCCCTTGAACTGTAAAGAGTTTTTATTAATCCCTCTTCCAAAGGATTCAGTGGTTCTAAGAGTCTCCTTATCAAAAGACTCAGTGGTTCTAAGAGTCTCCTTATCAAAAGACTCAGTGGTTCTAAGAGTCTCCTTATCAAAAGACTCAGGCACAGGTTGTCCAATCCTACCAGGGAGGTAGAAGAGAGGACTACCCACATTTTGCGTAACCTCTATAAAAATTCATGTGTCTTTGCTTTGTGATTTTCTGTGCTGTCCCTACTTATATATTCTGTGTTTATTTTCAGCAAACTGCATTTAATTTATTCTGTCTTTGGTTTTGCTGAATGCATAATACTTAGTGTTTTTTTTGTGTGTGCATAAATAGAATAGAAAATATTTTAAATCTCTATTCACCCCCCCTCTAGAGAATTCTTAGAGGCACACTATGCACTTTCAAACACCCTAAGTAATATAACCTTAGATGAGAAAAGAGCTTTTGGCCGGTCTAGGTGAACACCTTCCACGACCTCTCCCATGATCGTACGACATAAAAGAGGTTAAGACCTCTCACCGATCTGCATGGAAATGGGTTCGGCTCAGCTTTGCCCATGCTCTAGTAATCGTTATCCATCTGCACGATATGGGTACGGCTTCGCCTTGGCCCATACAGGTTTAACACATATAAGTGATACTCAAAGGATAAGCTACGAACCTAATCCTTACAAGAGGACATAGACTTCACAAAAATAACCAATGAAGGAGGTACAAGACAACTCCATTTCAAAACTCATGGTGAGGTTTCCGTTCAACCTCAACCCAAGCATGGGGCTTCCGTCAGGCTCTCCAATAGACACCTAAAACTCAAGTCCCTCATTTAAAATGACATATCTCACGGAGTCATTCTCCGACACGCATTCCAAGCTTAACCTAAATGCACGTCACAAATCAAGCAACACCGATCCGGGGTAACGACCATGGGTAGGCTTCACACAAAATGCCTAAATCCGTATGACGACCAGATTTCTACATGCAATATATGACGAGAACGGACACAATCAACCCAGAGTTCCGAAGAACTAAAGGGAGTGGTACACTTCACTAATTAGTGAAAGCGACAACCCGATGCAAGCATAGAAAAAGGGTGAAAGGACCAAATCACATCCTAAGACCGGGAGGAAGGATCGTTACTCTTGTCGGTCTCTATGTCGCCATGAGAATCCAAGAATTTAATCGGATAGAAAGAACCACACAAGCCTGCTCTCCGTAGAACTGGAAATGGTTCTCGATTTGGAGCTCTCGAGCTCCAGGAATGGCCAAAAGAGTCCTTCTCATCTCCCACGATTTTCTTCTATCTCGAGCTTGGAGAGAGAGTGTCGGCTGAAAAGAGTCATAATCTTTTTCTCCATGTGTTTTTATATAACATTGACCAAGACCCCAACATTAGGTTTAAAGCCCGTGTGAAAATAGACGGTCGTGGTCCGTCAAAACAAAACCGATAAAAGGACGTCTATGACTGTGTCGTTGAGTCAATCGACGACACAAATTTGTCTGTGTCGTGGAGTCCTCTCGATGACACACGTTAACGACTGTGTCGTCGAGTGGTTTCAACAACATGCTGCTTCTGTCTATGTCATCGAGTCCACTGATGATACAGATCCTGTGTAATCGAGAGCTCTCGAGACACTCCACTTCAGGCTATATTGTTGAGACCACTCAACGACACATAAACTGAAGCTGTGCAGTGGCTGGCACTTCCTCTGTTAGCCCATAAACTTGGTTTTTCCACCATTTTGGAAAATGAGGTGTTACAACTCCACCCCTTAAAAGAATTTCATCCAGAAATTTCAAAGTAAAGTACAAAAGTAAATTATACCTGAGAGAAATAGTTAGGGGTACTCTGCAAGCATGGTCTGCTCTCTTTCCCAAGAGAGTTCCTCTCTCCCACAATAATTCTAATGGACCTTCACCATCATGATGGATTTGTTCCGCAACTGTCTGACTTCAGTGTCCTCGATGCAAATGGGCTTGACTTTCGTCGCTAGCCCACCATCTACTGGCACTTCATTGACCGCAACAACATGTGTAGGCTCTTTCACAGCCTTTCTCAACTCTAAAATATGAAATACATCATGCATACTGCTTAGCTTCGCAAATAGAGCAAGCTGGCAGACAGCTTCATTGATGCGCTCCAAGACCTTAAACGGTTCTACGCACCTTGGACTTAGCTTGTTCAAGCGTCGGATCCTTGATACTCCTTTGAAAGGTTTGATTTTTGAGTAAACCAGTCGCCAACGGCGAACTCGATGTTCTGGTGATTTGCATTGTAATACTTTGCCTGCCTATCCTGAGCAATTAGAAACCGCTCTCGTATTGCCCGGATTGATGTATTTGCTTCATCCACGTCTTTACGCTTCAACAACTTCGTGTCACCCATTTCCGCCCAAGCCAAAGGCGTACAACACTTTCTACCATAAAGGGCTTTGAAGTGTGCCATTTTAATACTCGCCTGGTAGCTGTTGTTGTAGGCAAACTCAATCATATAGAGGTGGTCCTCCCATATCTTTTGAAAATCTAAGGTGCACATCCTGAACATGTATTATGTTGTCCTATTGGTCCTCTCGGTCTGCCCATCCATTTGCGGGTGGAAGGTCGTGCTAAGTTTTAGCTTGGTACCCTATATCTAGTAAATTAGCTTCCAGTCTTTTGATTTGAAACACCCATCTCGATCACTTACGATGCTACGGGGAACTCGGCCCAACCAACTCGACCAAAAGCCCGGACTGTTGGTGAAGGCGCTACCAATCCTTAATAGAGCTGGTCACCCAAGCAGGATCCACGTGGCAGCCAGTTAGGCCCGCATGGGAAACGCCCTTCCGCTTCGACTAGCACCGCAACACCGGGGCAATTGCTGGCCGCAGCCCAACAATCCCCCCCAGCAACGACCCGGGGTTTCGAACATGCGACCCCCTCTGATACCACTTGTTGGGGACTCGGCGTAACCAACTCGACCAAAAGCCCGTACTGTTGGTGAAGGCGCTACCTATCCTTAATAGAGCTGGTCACCCAAGCCGGATCCACGTGGCAGCCAGTTAGGCCCGCGGGGGACACGCCCTTCCGGTTCGACTAGCATCGCAGCACTGGGGCAATTGCTGACCGCAGCCCAACAAAGTGCTATACTTTCGTCAAATGATCTACAATCACCCAAATGGCGTTGTTTCCATGCTGCGATCTCGACAATCCGTGCACAAAATCCATTGAAATATCGTCAAACTTTCATTCCAGAATCGGCAAAGACTTTAGAAACCCACTAGGTCTTTGACATTCAGCCTTCACCAACGCGCAAGTATGACACTTGGCTATGTAGAGAGTAATATCTTTCTTCATACCCGACCACCAAAAGAGTTTCTTCATGTCCATGTACATCTTTGTGCTCCTTGGGTGGATCGATTACTTGGTAAAGTGAGCCTCGTACATCAATTTTTCCCCTAATTTGGCAACATTTAGGATGCACAGTCTAACATTCTTCCATAAAAGATCATAATTAAAGGAGAATTCTGCGTTAGACCCATAAACAGTCTGCTCTTTATAGCGCTTCATGCTTTCTTCTAGCTCCAAAGCTTGTTGAACTCGGTCGTCAAGGTCATATTGAACATCTGTCCAGTTCAAGCATGATGAAGTATATATTATCCTATCAACACAAAAGATCTCCAAGGACTCTAGATCACGGATCAGACGCTCATCATGCATCAAAATCTAATTTACTTGCACTGGAGCCCTGTAACATCCCGACTTGTATTGGGTCACTAGGACCTAGTGAGCCCAATAGAAGTAGGCCCGTATGTTGGATCGGTCGGCGCCCTTAGAGGGGGGGGGGGTGAATAAGGGTTTTCAAAAACTTTAGATTTTATTTTGAAAAACTTTGTAATATTGCAATATTTGAAACAATGAGAAATCAAGTAAAACAATAATGAAGAGACATGCTTTATTAATATCAAATAATGTTTTACAAAACTTGATTTCTTTGACGCTAGAAATCGGAGGCGACAAATAATAGTTCTTTTTCGTTTTCTATACCGACTCGTATCCCCACGAACCGGTTGGCTTTAGCCGATCTCTCCCCAGATACGGCCTCAAGCCGCTCTAGCCAATCTATCCCCAGAAAGGCCTCGAGCACCCCTAGATCTACTCCCTAGACCTAGTCGCCAACACGAGGCGAATTTCAGCCCTAAGTCCTACCCCAGACCTAGTCGCCAACACGAGGCGATTTCACTAAACGATAATAAGAAAAGATGTGAAATAAACAACAATAATATAAAACTCCCTCTATTTGGATCTCTTGAAGAAGTAGACGAAGACGCAGAGTATGATCGTAGTCGATGCGGTCTTTCGTCACGATGATGAAGCGTGTTGAAATCTTCTCCACGGATCTCCTTAAGCCTTCATGGATTGGTGGGAGTATCACTCTTAATCTTCCTCTCTCTGCTGTGGCACGAAGCTCTGGAGTTTGGGATTGGAGAGGGATTGGAGAGGGATTCAGAATTCGGAGCCAAAGCATCCTTTTTATAGCCTTAGCGCTACCGCCGGCGCTAGCGCTACCGCCGGCGCTATCCCCGATTAAGAAACTTCTTGCACGGCAGGATCTTCAATCCGAGGCAACAATTCCACCATGCCTTCTGTGCATCGAGCTAGCACCGGCGCTATCCACTATCGCCTGCGCTAGTGATCAGTTTGGAGTTGATGGCATAATTTCGGGGGCAACCACCATATGTAAACCTTGAGTCATTTTGACCTGTTATCCTGCACACTTAGATCACACAAGATTAAATACACACATAGGATTTGTTATTCTCAAACCTAGGAGATGCGGAAGACCGTGTTCCAACAAACTCCCCCTTTTGATAATAACAAATCCATTAATGATAAATCAGAGCATTAATCTAAATAAGCATGAAGAAACATATTTGTGTGTGTGTGACAAGGATGACTTAGGATAATTATTGATTTTAGCATTTTGAATTGCTCCCCCTAAATACATGCTCCCCCTAAGTGAATGCTCCCCTAATATGTATGCTATCAACTTAATTTGTCATGTTGGGTTTTTGATAGCGGGTTATGTTTATCATGTTAGTTCTCCCCCTTTTGCATTTTATCATGTTAGTTCTCCCCCTTTGTTATTAGCAAAAGTGGGGGGGGGGGGAAACAAAGCACTAAAAAATGTGTAAATAAAAGAGAAGGCATGATCGAGCTTTTTAAGTAAATGATAAGGAGTTTTAGACTTGTGTTTCATTGAAAATGATCAGAGTTATGACTTATTTTATCTCTTTTGTTTGTAGTTCTCCCCCTTTTATAAATCAGAGTTTAGCAAAAAATAATGATTTCCCCTTTAAATTAGAGTTTTAAGCAAAAAAAATCATGATTTCCAAGTAACCAATCTACCCAGACAATATGTCAACACCCTAGCCCCGTACTAAGTGACGGATGGGCATGTGGAGCTGCAAGTATGCCGTAGGTTGGGGTGTTAATTCCATATGCAAACACTAGACAAAAACTTAACCTAGCACTCTTTCCCCCCAGTGCCTTGCAAGGCCCCACTGGAACCCTCCCTGGTTAAGGACAAGACATGACTAGAGATAAGGTTATCTAATGTCTACAACCCTACGCCCCCGCTATGGTGAGAAATGAAGTCATGGATAATAATTATTGGAAACATTAAGCATTTAAATCTAATGGGAAAATTCATGGATTTTTATTTGAAAATGAAATACTCTTAGCAATATTAAAATTCATGAATGAATCAGAGTTTGAGCATTGCGGAAGATTTCGAAAAAGAAACATCATAATAAGAGTTCAAAAAATAGATGTGTTTTGAGTTTCAAACTTTATAAAGATAAGAGTTAAAGCATTTTTGGAAGAAAGAAACAACATCCTTTTAGCAATTAGAAACACAAAAGTAAAGTTTGATTTGAAATTCAATAATAAGAGGATGTTGTTATAAGCAATATTTTACATGTTGGAGGAGTGTTTACAATAAAAGTTTACATAGAAATAAATCAGAGTTTTAAGCATAAAAATGATATGCGTGTTAGAACAACCAATATAAATTTTACCAAGCAAGTCTACCATTTGTTTTTTTAAAAAAATTGAGATTTAAGACTTGATATGAGCATGAAAGCGCAAGGTAAAAGTGATATGGTGATGATGCAGAAGACTTGTAGAAATACATGAAACATCTTATTGTAATCAAGAATAATCCATAAAAATATATATGAGTTTAATTTCAAAAAGAAGATGTTTATGTAAATCATGTTTCAATGAAAATCTTTTATGGTTGACAAAAATAACCAAGCATGAAATAATACTATCACAAAGAGATTACTACAATATTATTTCAATTCACAATTTCAAGTCATACCAAACATTATAGAAAGCATGCTAGGTTATCTAGTGCATTTCATAAGTAAAGAGTAGTATAGAGTTTGCATTAGGATCCAATACTCATGAGAAGAAGTGTTATGGAAGATAATGATGTGCACATAAGTGTATTTTTGAGTAGAGTAAACAAATGTTGTAATCAAAAATACACGTAATATGTAAAGTAAAGAGCACAATAAAACACAAATAATTTTACTTCCACTCACTTCAATGCACAAAGAAAAATGTACAACAACCAAGGAGCTCTGCACACACAATGCTCATTAAGACTTATCAGGGTGCAAAGTAGTGCTTGGGGGATCACATAATTTTATTCTTGTTTTTTTTATTGTGATCCGGTGTACTTAAGAATAAGTGGTTTTTATTTTGAAAGAAAGATATGGTTTGCACAAGATAATTTATTATTCTTTCCAAGGTGCTCAACCTCACAATGCTTATTAAGACTTATCAGGAGGTTCAAGTAGTGCTTGGTGGAGTTAACTTTGTCAAATTATTTCATTTTTGTTTTGTGCAAAGTTCTCCGAATATACTTGTTTTGCAAACCAATATAATTTATGAGAACGATAACCACTTTTCTTAATTTTTTTGTAAAAAATGCAAATAAAGGAGTGTAGGTAAGATACTTGTGCAATTTTAATTCATTGTACTAATACAAAACATACACAAGCATTCTTAGATTTAAACACAAATGTAGACAATGCCAAAAATAAGTGAGTGAATAAAGATCATTATCAAACATAAAACATTTACTCATACTTAGAGGCATGCTACGCATAGTTCTACACAACTTTTACAATATAATTGATGCACATATTAATAGATGTATCAAAGCATGATGAAAGCAATGTTCAAAGTAGTTTGAAAAGATAAATTGCAACATTATAGAAGTTCTAAATAATAGATTAAATCATGCTTGATTTTCAATGAAGTTCATACAATATTTTTGATATTTTTGAAAAATAATTTTGAATTAAAGTTTGAGCTCATAAGATTGATCTTGGACTTCCCGAGGACTACCTTGTGAGAGGTTCGCCCGGTACTAGGTGATATGATGGGATGATAGCCCAAATCACCCTTTCGCAAGATACAAGTAAAAAGTTTAAGTTCAAAAACTAACAATTTTTGATAATTTTTGTTTTATATTTTTGTATTTGAGTTTTGCTTTAAGAAATAGAATTTAAACAAATGACAAACCACAAAGGCAAAATATATAATATTTTTTGTAATTTGGCTTTTGTATTTTTGTATTTGATTTTTCAAAAAATAAAGAAAAGCAGAAGTGCAAAACTAAATAGAAAATATAGACTTATATATTTTTATGGATTTTTCAAATTTTAAAAAATACAGAAAATCGAAACTCGACGCTAGCGCCGGCGCTAGCGCTAGCGCGGGAAACAGTAAGTGATTTTTTAGGGTTTTGAAAATTTTGATGCTTGAACTTGATTAGGTGTCCCATTAGTAGTTTCATGCTGAATTTGCAGAATTTTTGGAAATGTTTTTGATGGTTAAAAATAAAGAAAATTGCATGAAACGTTAGCGATTTCTTATATGACTTGACAAACTAATCATTGCACGAGATATATTTACTTATGTTTTCATTTTGACTTTTCTAAAGACTTGTGCTTATAACTTAAAAAAATAGGAAATGAAAAACCCAAGATATCATGTTCGAACAAATCAAATAGGCATGGTTTCAGTGCAAATAGTAACATGGATATGCCCTAACATATATAAATATTCTTTGGGTGACAATGTTAGTATGATAAATTTGAGATTAATGTTATGCCAAAGTTTGATTGTGTTTCAACTTAGAGACCTAGAATGGAGTGACAATTCTATTTGATTTGATATCAAAATGATTCAAAGGTCTAAGCTAGACATATATATCACAATACACACATAATACACCATAACACCAACCATGGTAAATAATTATAATGTCAATTGTTATCATATAATATGTGATAGTTGTTTATAGATGATTCTTGATATGAATTATGATTTTTAGAGATGTTTAGTAAAGGATATCACTAGATCATGGTGGTGTTTGTGAATTCAATATTCATTATGAAGATAACTTCTTTCAATACATTTTAGTGATTTTCCTTTAATTAAGAATTTTGAATATATATGTGATTTTTTGATAGGTGAACAATAATGATGATTTAGATCATGTTTGATATCAAGGAGAGAACACAATATAATTTTTGTTGTGAACAATGACACCCATATTGAAAGTTTAGCTTTTATTTAAATCTTGAATTTTCTTTTAGATCAAGTTATTTCACTAAACCACTTGTTGGTGAAGGCTAAGAATCTTAATAGCCAAATAACCTGATTTAATTTGAAATATCTTATAGCAAATTTATAGTTTGATTCATATGGATAATATAAGATATTTAGAAGTATTGAATATAATAATAAAAGATAGGTAATCAAAATAAAATATGATTTGGAATTTTGATCAATTTGATTTTATAAACATTATTGAGCTTTTAAGAGATAAGATCATATTTTCAAAAATTGTATAGGATGACCATGACATGATAGTTCAAAAGAAAAACAAAAAGAAAGAAATAGAAAAGACATCATGAAGTAGAAATTTATGTATTTCATTTTAATTGATTTCTACTTCATGCAAATGATGGGATACTAATGAATAAGAGATTTAGGTATCCAAAGAGGACCGGGAGTGACGGTTCCTTTGGGTACCCAAATACATCGTGTTTTCTTTTGGGGAGATATGATTGAATGGGCCCTTTTGATTTGAGTTTGTGTTTCATCTTTAACTTTTGGCCGCCATTCAAACATTGGTTTAATATTATTCTTATTTATCCAATTTCCATGATGATTTTCTTTCCTTTGAATATTATAATTGAAATTATCATTTAAAGGAAATTTATGTAATTTCAATATTAAGTTTGGAGAAACATGATTTTGAAAATAATGATGATTTGGTTTTTGATATGAAAAATCATTTTGTTTCTTATTCCCATTATTAGGTTTAGTTAAGATATTTGTATTCAACTTGCTTTTAGATATTGCTTGATTTTCTAAATTTGTATGTTTTGAATTTGTATTTATAATTTTCATAAGCAAGTTGATTTTTGATTTTAATTCATCATTCTTTATCTTTAGATTATGCCTAGCTTTATTATAATTGATTGTGCTATTTTTAAGAGTGGAGACAATAGAGTCAATATGATCTTGATAGTTGTTTCTATATTCATCAAATGTTTCATCCATCTCTTGAATTTCTATTTTAAAATCTTTGCACTTAGCACAATCATTTTTCAAGGAAGAATTTTCTACACAAAATCTTTCATTTTGTTCTTTTATACAAATAAGTTCCTTTTCAAGTTCTTTGCATTTTTCATTTAAAATATTACAATCAAACCAGGATTTTGTATTTTCAAGTACAAAACAAGATGATGAAGACACATCACAATTTGATTCTAAATTAACATTAACTTTTAATCTCTTATTTTCTAATTGTAAATTTTTAATATTGATTTTCAATTTCTTGATCTTACGTTTAGCCGTTTTTAGTATATTGAAACTAGAAATGGAAGTTATCACACAAGAGGAAGATTTAGTTTTCCTTACAGCGCTATTGGAGGAGGCAGATTGTGAACATGACATTCCTTCGTTATCTATTAGTTCTTCCACCATTATAGATGGATCTATATCTTCTCGTTCTCTTGGTGAATGGTTCTCCTTTTCTATTTCAATATTCTCCATGGCTTCGTTCTGAAAGAGATCTTCTTGAATGATAATGGATGCTTGTACATTCTTTTCCTCCTGTGTTTGTTCCACACCTGCGAGAGGAAGATCATACATTTCTTCAAGACAGCGCCATATTTTGTAAGCACTAGAAAAACAATATATGAATTTGAAGATTTCATTAGATAGTGCACAAAATAAATAGTGTTTGGCTTTGGCATTTAGCTGACGTTCTTTGTTATTCGATTCATCCGCACGCCTTATAATTGCTAAGTTCTATACTTCGATGTCTAAAGTTTTAATAAATTTTTCCATTAATAATTTCCACCTTGTATAATTTTTCCCTTCGAATAAAGGTGGTTTAGGAGATTTTTCTTCTTCATAAAAATTTGCCCCACTAGTAGAAGCGAGATCATGAGACGCCATTATTCCCGGTTGTTAAGCCGATTGGAATAAAACCCCTCTGATACCACTTGTTGGATCGGTCGGCGCCCTTAGAGGGGGGGGGGGGGCTGAATAAGGGTTTTCAAAAACTTTAGATTTTATTTAGAAAAACTTTGTAATATTGCAATATTTGAAACAATGAGAAATCAAGTAAAACAATAATGAAGAGACATGCTTTATTAATATCAAATAATGTTTTACAAAACTTGATTTCTTTGACGCTAGAAATCGGAGGCGACAAATAATAGTACTTTTTCGTTTTCTATACCGACTCGTATCCCCACGAACCCGTTGGCTTTAGCCGATCTCTCCCCAGATACGGACTCAAGCCGCTCTAGCCAATCTATCCCCAGAAAGGCCTCGAGCACCCCCTAGATCTAGTCGCCAACACGAGGCAAATTTCAGCCCTAAGTCCTACCCCAGACCTAGTCGCCAACACGAGGCGATTTCACTAAACGATAATAAGAAAAGATGTGAAATAAACAACAATAATATAAAACTCCCTCTATTTGGATCTCTTGAAGAAGTAGACGAAGACGCAGAGTATGATCGTAGTCGATGCCGTCTTTTGTCACGATGATGAAGTGTGTTGAAATCTTCTCCACGGATCTCCTTAAGCCTTCATGGATTGGTGGGAGTATCACTCTGAATCTTCCTCTCTCTGCTGTGGCACGAAGCTCTGGAGTTTGGGATTGGAGAGGGATTCAGAATTCGGAGCCAAAGCATCCTTTTTATAGCCTTAGCGCTACCGCCCGCGCTAGCGCTACCGCCGGCGCTATCCCCGATTAAGAAACTTCTTGCGCGGCAGGATCTTCAATCCGAGGCAACAATTCCACCATGCCTTCTGTGCATCGAGCTAGCGTCGGCGCTATCCACTATCGCCTGCGCTAGTGATCAGTTTGGAGTTGATGGCACAATTTCGGGGGCGACCACCATATGTAAACCTTGAGTCATTTTGACCTGTTATCCTGCACACTTAGATCACACAAGATTAAATACACACATAGGATTTGTTATTCTCAAACCTAGGAGATGCGGAAGACCGTGTTCCAACACCGTATAGTAGACATAACCCGATGAGGGGTTATGCGCTACGAACCCCGAATTGACTTCTGTCATTTCCATTAGATTCGTATTAACGATACAAGCGCAACGAAATTCGTTGCGCCTCGATCCGAGGTCGTTTGGAGAAAACGACCATTTTGAGTGTCGTAGCGCGCCACTACCTCCTTATTATGAATAGTGGCCATACGAACCCCGAATTGACTTCTGTCAGTTCCATTAGATTCATATGAACGATACAAGCGCAACGGAATTTGTTGTGCCTCGATCCGAGGTCGTTTGGAGAAAATGACCATTTTGAGTGTCGTAGCGCGCCACTACCTCCTTATTATGAATAGTGTCCATACGAACCCCGAATTACTTCTGTCAGTTCCATTCTATTCGTATGAACGATACAAGCGCAACGGAATTCGTTGCGCCTTGATCCGAGGTCGTTTGGAGAAAACGACCATTTTGAGTGTCGTAGCGCGCCACTACCTCCTTATTATGAATAGTGGCCATACGAACCCCAAATTAACTTCTGTCAGTTCCATTATATTCGTATGAACGATACAAGCGCAATGGAATTCGTTGTGCCTCGATCCGAGGTCGTTTGGAGAAAACGACCATTTTGAGTGACGTAGCGCGCCACTACCTCCTTATTATGAATAGTGGCCATACGACCCCGAATTGACTTCTGTCAGTTCCATTAGAGTCGTATGAACGATACAAGCGCAACGGAATTTGTTGCGCCTCGATCCGAGTTCATATGGAGAGTATGTCATTTTAGGACTATGCAGACCACCTCAGTGCAACGCACGAAATGGGAAGCACACAAACACGGCATCAGCCCCAACAAATCTTGATGGACCCCGGGACCATGAAGGACCCCGCCCTAAGTTGACCTCGGTTAACCCCCCCCCCCCCCCCCCCAAGCTTGAAATCTGTTGAGAAAAGAAAAGGGGGGAGGGGAGAGAGGAGCCCCTCCCCCAAGGGAGGGGGTTGCCCATGGATAGGCAGCCCCTTATTGGGGCAAAGGGGGCAAGAGAGAGAAGGGAAGGGGGGGGGGGGGGAGAAAATATCTCCCCCCACCCATCCCTCCCTATAGCCCACATGGGCTAAAGGGAGGGAGAGGGAAGACCTCTTTCTCCCCTATATAAGGAGGGGCTCAACCCCCTCCCTGAGTGCCAACCCCCCCCCCCCCCCCCCCCCTCTCAGCCTCCCCCCTCCTTCTCCCCTGCCGGCTAGCCCAGCCAGCCCCCTGCCGGAGCCCTGCCCAACCAAACCTCCCTCCTCCTTCCTCTCCATGGCGAGCCACCACCGCCCCTGAACCTCTCGAGCCCCTCCACCTCAGGTAGAAGCCCTCCCCTCCTCCTTCCTACTCCCCTGAGGCAGGCCGACCCCCTCCCCGTCGCCGGAGCGCCGCCAGCACCACCTCGAGCCTTGCATGGCTCGGGTGGAGGCATGGCCGTGGAAGCCAACCCCCCCCCCCCCCCCCCCCCCCAGCGCCGGTGGTGGGGCTGGGGAAGAAGGTCCCCTCTCGGGGACCACGACGCCGGTGAAGGGAGGCGGCCGGGCCGCCGGAGGACGCAGTCCCGGCGGCACCCGTGGCCCAGGCCTCCCCCTCTGCTCTTTATTTCCTGTATGGGGAAATACCCCACCCCCGGCGGCGGCCGGCGGAGCCAGGCCGCCGGACCACCACCAGAGTGGTCGCCGGCCCCCGGCGCACCGACCGGGGGCGACACCGGCAGCCCTCCCAGCAGAGGCGGCGACACAGCCAGACTGCATGGCGCATGCAGGTCGCGCCACTGCCTCCCGCCCCTCTCTGTTCAAATTCCCGGTGGTAGCAGGCGACGCCAGCCCGCCGGACCACCACCGAAGTGGTCGCCGGCCCCCGGCGCACCGACCGGGGGTGGCGCCGGCCCCAGCCGGCCGCTGCCCGACAGCGGCAGCGGCCGCCTCCCGTTGATTAAACGAGAGCCGCACGATCTCCCCCATGAGATCGGGCGGCTCCTGTAACCTATTTTCCCGCCCCCTGCCTCCTAATGTGCGCCCCCCACAGCGGATCCGCTGTGGGAACCCAAGAAGGGCACCCGGTGCGCCCCCCCCCCCCCCCCCCCCCAGCCCCTTTCCTTTTGCTATTAGCACACCAACAACCCCTTGCCTATTTTGTTTCCTGAGGGCAATTGAGGCATTTTCAGAAAAACCTTCCAACAAGGAAAATGTGCCCCACTCTAAGGGGCACCTCCTGTATTTTTTTGGGAATTTTAGGAAGTCATTTACTATTTTTAAAACCCTACCAAAGGTTTATTTTAAGAAATTTAAAGGCCAAAAGAGTTGGGAAAAATCACCAAAAATCATAGGCTCTAATTAAGGGTGTTTTACAACTATTATTAAAGTTGGGGAGTGTGACATATTATTTTTGTCCTTTAAAAGCTTTTACAAGCAAAATAAATGCCCGAAAGGGGAGGGAAATTAATTGGAATAAATCGGCGTCCTCGCGACGCGTATTTTAGCGGTACAATAAAATTACGCGTATCGATCTAAGGAATCGATTAGGTTTAAAATATCGACGCAAAAATTGGGACGAAATCGCGGAGCGACGCCGCAATGCAGTAACGCCGAGATAATAAAAAGAACGAATCCAGGGCAAAGGGAAAATACTAAATCTCATGGAACGTAAATAAACTCCTGGGAACGGAGTAGAACCCCTATGAACGTGGAGAAAGCAGAACCTCCTCCTACGAACGGAGTCGACGTTGAAGCCTCCTCTTATGGAGTGATTGGACTACTAACCCTTTATTTATTTACTGCTTTCTGTACTTTCATTCCTCCAGTCTCGCACTGGTCCTTATTTACTGCTTTCAGTACTTTCATTTCTCCAGTCTCGCACTGGCCCTGATTTACTGCTTTCAGTACTTTCATTTCTCCAGTCTCGCACTGGTCCTTATTTACTGCTTTCGGTACTTTCATTTCTCCAATCTCGCACTGGTCCTTATTTACTGCTTTCAGTACTTTCATTTCTCCAGTCTCGCAGTGGTCCTTATTTACTGCTTTCAGTGCTTTCATTTCTCCAGTCTCGCACTGGTCCTGATATTACGGCCCCCTGCTTCCGGCCTATTTTACTGCTCATATTGCACTTTCTAATTCAGCGCTAACTTCGGTCCTACGCTAGCAAGCGGTGCTTATCCTCCCTTCTGCGAGGCCTTAGTTGGGGAAAAACCCGAAGTTGAGCCCCTCCTCCCAGGTTAGCCCCAGGTAAGGAGCCCTCATACCGCTGAGCCTCCCGGTCAGAGGTCGTGTGACCGGTCGAGTAAGTTGCCACGCGTCTTAAAGCGCTTATTCTGTATTTTAAGCAGTTGAAGATTATTTGGAAGTGGCGGGTCGGTCACGCCCGCAGACCGTTCGTACCGGTGCGGGTAGGTCGACGACTCATGGCGACAGGGAGATGGGCACAACAGGTTATCACCACTCCAAACCTGCAGTTTTGCCTCCGTTGGTCGGCCTAAAAATCGGTTCGCTGGATGTCGCTCACATCCAGTTAGTACACCAAGTTGTACAGGAGGGCCTGAGTGATACGGTACGACTACACTCAGAAGTGGCAAGACCGGCCACTGTCACCGACGGCCACATCGGTGAGGCCCGCGGGGTTAGCTCCCCTGCTTGAAATAAAGCGGTCTAAGGTATGTCGACACAGGGTCTTTTATGTGTGTGCAGGTTTGAATACCTGGGTGCGTGTATGCGCGATTATGGATAGTAGGGCGGGAGGCCCTATATATATATATATGTTTACCTGCTGCTAACCCTCTTCCTTGCTTCGGCTATTTATTTCTGTCCTTTAGCCCGCCCCTGGATATGGATCCGGGGAGGGGATGTGTTTTCTACTTAGCTCTGTGACTAACGGTTATTTCTTATAACCAATCACAGGAGATGGGACAGCGCGAAGCCCCCGCACCGCAGGATGAGTTACCAGCCTTAGAGATGGCTCGATCGGACACTCCAGCTTCTCCCCTATCTTTCGAGACGTGAGTCCTAGAGTATAGGACTAGCCTAGGGTCTTTGTCATAGTCTATGTATCCCTCGAGGCAGTGGTTGTAAACAATAGGATTCGGCCTGCTTTAAATATGTAAATACAAGCTGTGAGCTTGGTTTTGTTTATTTTGATTGCTTCCGCTGTGCGTTCTGATGTGATGTTGTGATTCTCGTGCCTGACAAGGAGACCACTCAGTGCTTGAGAGGGTGGGTCGTTGCCATCCGGGAAGCACTAGTGGTCATCTTTGGGCAGTAAGATCCCCCCTCCCTGAACCCGGTTCAGGTCTGGGGAGGGGGGGTCTTACAAATGGATCAGAGCTACAACGGAGGAGACATGGTTTTCTTAAAAATTAAGCCTAGTAGAGTTCAAAGTAGGAGACTTGGTTTTCTTAAAAATTAAGCCTATGCATGGGATATCCCGAATAAAGAAGCAGAAAAAGCTAGATCCCCGCTACCTGGGCCCATATCAAGTCATAGAAAGAGTTGGCCCGGTGGCTTATAGGCTAGCTCTGCCAGCATAGTTGGGAAATCTCCACGACGTGTTTCACGTCTCTTCACTAAGGCGTGTACTTTGCTAACTAGAGCAACATCTTCCCGTGCCGCCAGCGTCAGTGCAATCTGACCGATCTGTTCAACTTGAACCAATGAAGATAGTAGATTCCAAGCTCAAGGAATTACGGAACAAAACAATCACGATGGTCAAGATATTATGGTCAAACGGGGGACGCGAGGAATTCACCTGGGAACCAGAAGCTCTCGTCCGAGAAAGATACCCGACACTGTTTCCCCATGTATGCCTTTTTAACCCCTACTTTAAGCACTTTTCGGGGACGAAAATCCCTTTATTTTTATTAGATTGTAACATCCCGACTTTTATTGGGTAACTAGGCCCTAGTGAGCCCAATAAAAGTAGGCCCGTATAGTAGACATAACCCGATGAGGGGTTATGTGCTACGAACCCCGAATTGACTTCTGTCAGTTCCATTAGATTCGTATGAACGATACAAGCGCAACGAAATTCGTTGCGCCTCGATCCGAGGTCGTTTGGAGAAAACGACCATTTTGAGTGTCGTAGCCCGCCACTACCTCCTTATTATGAATAGTGGCCATACGAACCCCTAATTGACTTCTGTCAGTTCCATTAGATTCATATGAACGATACAAGCGCAACGGAATTCGTTGCGCCTCGATCCGAGGTCGTTTGGAGAAAACAACCATTTTGAGTGTCGTAGCGCGCCACTACCTCCTTATTATGAATAGTGGCCATACGAACCCCGAATTGACTTCTGTCTGTTCCATTAGATTCATATGAACGATACAAGCGCAACGAAATTCGTTGCGCCTTGATCCGAGGTCGTTTGGAGAAACGACCATTTTCAGTGTCGTAGCGCGCCACTACCTCCTTATTATGAATAGTGGCCATACGAACCCCGAATTGACTTCTGTCAGTTCCATTAGATTCGTATGAATGATACAAGCGCAACAGAATTCATTGCGCCTCGATCCGAGGTCGTTTGGAGAAAACGACCATTTTGAGTGTCGTAGCGCGCCACTACCTCCTTATTATGAATAGTGGTCATATGAACCCCGAATTGACTTATGTCAGTTCCATTAGATTCGTATGAACGATACAAGCGCAACGGAATTCGTTGAGCCTCGATCTGAGGTTGTATGGAGAGTATGCCATTGTAGGACTATGCAGACCACCTTAGTGCAACGCACGAAATGTGAAGCACACAAACTCGGCATCAGCCCCGATAAATCTTGATGGACCCTGAGACCATGAAGGACCCCGCCCTAAGTGATGGACCTCTCCTAACAGGCCTTATCACCAACTGACCTGTCAGTTGGTGATAAGGCCTGTTAGGAGAGGTTCTTATCAAGGTGGTCTGGGGATTGAGCCCCAGCCTCAACAACCCGCCGCGCTGAGAACAAGCACGGAGATGGGTTGGGGTGCCTAGACTGCAGTCCTTCTGGCAGGCGTGCTTGGTTGTGGTCCGCTAGCTGGTGTGATGCCATGGGGTGCGGTCGGGGCCCCGACGTCCTGCATCAGAAATTTTATTATTTTATTTATCTTTCTTTGTAAACGGTAGTGAAATCGCCTCGTGTTGGCGACTAGGTCTGGGGTAGGACTTAGGGCTAAAATTTGCCTCGTGTTGGCGACTAGATCTAGGCTAGGTCTAGGGGGTGCTCGAGGCCACATCCGGGGAAGGATTGGCTAGAGCGGCTTGAGGCCGAATCCGGGGAGGATAAGGCTAGGGCCACCGGTTCGTGGGGAAGCGAGTCGGGATAGAAAACGAAAAGAGCTTTTATTATTCGCCTCCGATCTCTAGCGTCATAAAGATCAAGTTTTGTAAAACTTATTTAATATCAATAAAGCTTGTCTCTCTTTTTGTTTTACTTGACTTCTTGTTTTAATATTGCAATATTCCAAAGTTTTTCTAAATAAAATCTAAAGTTTTTGAAAACCCTTATTCACCCCCCCCCCCCCCCCCTCTAAGGGCGCCGACCGATCCAACAAGTGGTATCAGAGCTAGGTTTTGTTCCAATCGGCTTAACAACTGGGAACAATGGCGTCTCATGATCTCGCTTTCTCGGAGGGTCAAGGGATTAGTCGACCACCTCTCTTTACTGGGTCAGATTTTAACTATTGGAAAAATAGAATGATGTGCTTTCTTATGACGATGGATGTAGAAGTCTGGAATATGGTAGAAGTCAGATACTCTCTTCCTACAACTGTAGTGGGAGAGGCAACATTATTAAAACCTAAAGATAAATGGGACGATAGCGACAAACTAAGGTGTAAAAATAATGCAAAAGCAATGAACGCCTTATATTGTGCCCTAAATAGGACTGAATTTAATAGAATTTCTGCTTGCACTACTGCTTATGATATTTGGAATCAATTAGAAGTAACTCACGAAGTTACATCGAAGGTGAAAGATGTCAAGCTGTTTCAACTGGAATCTGAATACGAGAAATTCAGGATGGACACATAAGAGGACATCAACTCAATGTACACTCGCTTCACAAAGATCGTCAACGCATCCAAGGCGCTTGGAAAGACCTACTCCGACGGGGACTTGGTGAGGAAAATTCTTCGTTCCTTACCTCCAAGTTTCAATCCGAAGGTGACGGCCATCTCGGAGTCGCACAACTCAAGAACGCTCCAAATCGAGAATCTCATTGGGAATCTCAAAACCCATGAGGTAGAACTACAAATTCAACATGACGAATACAACAAGGAGCCGAAGAAAAAGGAGTTGGCGCTGACATCAAAGAAGGAGTGCATCGAAGAGGACGATGATGATGAAGAAGGACTCCTGGTGAAGAATTTCAAGAAGTTCATCAGAAATCCAGAGAGAAGGAACACATTCCGTAAATTCTTCCAAAAGGATACTCGACGAAAGGGATCCTCCTCTTCATCGAAGAAAGAAAAAGGAAGCGATGACGAAGAAGAAAGGCCGCCTCCAGAATGCTATCACTGCAGAAAAACCGGGCACATTCGGAGCCAGTGCCCAAAATACCAAAAGGAGCGGAAAGAATAAAAGAAAGCAAAAGATAGGAAGAAAGTGCTGAAGGCCGCTACTTGGGATGACTCTTCCTCTGAAGAGTCAAACGGTTCTGAGTCAAGTAGCGAGGAGGAGGCAAACTTGTGCTTAATGGCCAAAAGCGATGATGACGACACCAGAGTTCTTAGCGACACTGAGGTATCTCCTCCTACCTTTGAAGAACTTTATGATAAATTTGTTTTATTAAATCATGAAAATGAATCTATTATAAAAGAAAATCGTAAGCTCACAAAAAAATTAGTCTCTCTTGAAAAAAGAAAAGTTTCATGTCAAGAATGTGAGCACTCTTTATTTAAGATAAAAGAACTTGAAGTTTCTCTCTCTAATGCCCTTTCACAAAACAAAATCATTGCAAAAGAAAAAGGGGACTTAGAGATAAAATTGAAAACTTCTATATTACAAATTGAAAAGAACAAAAAAGGATTTAAAAATAAATGTGTTATGATTATTCAAGAAAATACATCTCTTAAAAAACAAAATCAAAATCTCAATTTAGCCATAAACAAATTCGGGATTGGTCAAAAATCCCTGGATATGCTTCTGGGTAATCAATGCTTTGGGTCTGGAAAATTCAGACTCGGATATAAAAGTGAACACTACCGCCAGGCGCTAGCTACTAACGCCGGCGGTAGCTCTAATGTTAAAAATTCTTCTGGTTTTTCTAATGTACAAACATCATCCATCAAGGGCAACGTACAAACTCAGAAAAGGGTCTCAACCCCCTTTATTTCGTGTGCTAATTGTCTTAAATTTGGACACACGTCTGGCTCTTGCGGGAATATAAAACAACGATCTTTAAAACAAATCTGGGTACCTAAGAAAATCACTTTCTCTATGGGTGGTACCTTTTGGGTATCCGGATCTTTACTCTCATCTTCTTTCTAGATTTGCAGGGAGGCTAAGGAAACAGAAGACGTGTGGTATTTGGACTCAGGCTGCTCCAAACACATGACGGGCAATAAAGCAAAATTCCTTAGCCTAGAAAAGAAGAAAGGAGGAATAGTGACGTTTGGCGATAACGGTAAAGGAAGGATCATGGGAGTTGGTACAGTGGGTAATGCATCTTTTCTTATATCAAATGTACTTTATGTGAAAGGATTAAAACATAACCTAATATCTATAAGTCAACTGTGTGATAAAGGTTTAGACGTACTTTTTGAATCTTTTACTAACCTTTGCAAGATTGTTAATCTAAAAAAAAGATGTGTTATTAACTGCACCTAGAATTCATAATGTTTGCATAGTTTCATTTCATGATCTTTCTAAATCTTCTATAAAATGTTTTATAACGAAAAATGATGAATTAGAAGCATAGACGCTTAGGCCACGCTAGTACAAAGCTCATCTTAAAATTAGCAAAAAGAGAATTGATTAGAGGATTGCCTAAGTTAAATGGAAATTAATCTTCATTATGCTCTCCATGCCAAAAAGGCAAATTTACTAAGTCGTCTTTTAAAAGCAAAAACAAAATTTCTACATCAAAACCTCTGCAATTAATTCATATGGATCTCTTTGGCCCCGTTAACACTGCGAGTCTTGGTGGTAGATTATACACTTATGTTCTAATTGATGACTATTCAATATATTGTTGGACTTTATTTCTCTCCTCCAAATCTGATGCGTTTTGCGAATTTTCAAAATTATGTACTCGCATTCAAAATGAATTAGATTTAAAAACAAAATGCATTCGCTCAGATCATGGAGGTGAATTTGAAAATGAAAATTTTAAATCTTTTTGTGACATGTTAGGTATTAAGCATGAGTTCTCCGCTCCACGCACACCTCAACAAAACGGTGTTGTAGAACGGAAAATAGGACAATACAAGAACTTGCACGCACAATGCTATATGAATATAAATTACCTAAGTATTTTTGGGCAGAAGCCGTAAGCACTGCATGCTATGTAATGAATAGAGTTATGCTTCGCCCATCATTAACTCTCACACCATATGAACTCTACCATCAAAAGAAACCTAACGTATCGTATTTTAAAGTATTTGGATGTAAATGCTTAATTCTTAATACAAAAGATTCTTAAGGAAAATTTGACGAAAAATGCGATGAAGGAATATTTCTTGGTTATTCTTCAACTAGTAAAGGATATAGAATATTTAATAAAAGATCAAGTAAGGTTAAAGAGTCAATTAATGTCAGATTTGATGAGTTTGTTCCATGTGCAGAGAAGCTCCCTACAGGTACCGATGATGAACCTTTTCCCTCCTTGGAGCACGACGAAGAAGAACCGTCCAAAGAAGAGGAGGAGAAGTCCAAAGAAGATGAATATGTACCTCCAAGCATTCTAAACTTCTCCAAAAATCATCCAAAGGAGCTAGTCATTGGGGAACCTTCTACTGGGGTAAGAACTCGGTCCTCTCTTCATGAAACATTTTCAAATATTTGTTTTGTGTCTGAAATTGAACCTAAAAACGTTTCCACCGCTTTAAAAGACGAATTTTGGTTTTTGGCAATGAATGAAGAGTTAGGACAATTTGAAAGAAATAAAGTTTGGAATTTAGTAGAAAGACCATCTAATCATCCAATTATTGGCGTAAAATGGATTTTTAAAAATAAGCTAGATGGTGAATCTAGGATTGTAAGAAATAAAGCACGCTTAGTTGCTCAAGGCTATTCACAAATCGAGGGGGTAGATTTTGAAGATACTTTTGCACCCATAGCTCGCTTAGAATCTATACGAATATTTTTGGCATTTGCGAGTTTTAAAAGAATAAAATTATTTCAAATGGATGTTAAAAGTGCCTTTTTAAACGGGTTTATTAAAGAAGAAGTTTATGTAGAACAACCCCCTGGTTTCATAAATGAGAAATTTCCAAATCTTGTTTACAAATTAGAAAAAGCGCTTTATGGTTTAAAACAAGCGCCCCGTGCATGGTATGATCGTCTTACATCGTTTTTGTTAGAGCACGGTTATGTTATGGGAAGTGCAGACAACACACTCTTCATTAAGCATAATAATAACGAATTAATTATTCTACAAATATATGTTGATGACATCATTTTTGGAGCCACTAATGAAGAGTTGTGTAATGAAGTAGTCTTAATAATGAAAAATGAATTTGAAATGAGTCTTGTAGGAGAACTATCATATTTTCTTGGTTTTCAAATTTCACAAAGAACTGATGGTATTTTTATGTGTCAATCAAAATATGTTCACGATATGCTTAAATGATTTGGATTTGAAAATCTTAAACAAGCTTCTACTCCTATGAGTGCTTCTTTAAAACTAGGAAAAGATGAAACTGGAATTTCTATTGATCAAACACTATATAGAGGAATGATAGGTTCTCTTCTTTATTTAAGTGCATCTAGACCAGATATAATGTTTGCCATATGTTTATGTGCTCGCTTTCAAGCCGATCCAAAAGAATCTCATTTAAAAGCGGTAAAACGTATTTTTCGTTATCTAATAGGGTCATCTAAACTAGGATTATGGTACCCACATAATGACTCTTTCACACTCCACGGCTATTCCGATGCGGACTACGCCGGGTGCTCACTAGATAGAAAAAGCACTAGTGGTACGTGTCACTTTTTAGGACCCTTTTTAGTTGCGTGCTCTAGTAGAAAACAATCTTCGGTTGCACTCTCCACCACGGAGGCCGAATATATAGCACTTGGTAGTTGTTGTGCACAAGCGTTATGGATGAGCCAAACACTAGAGGACTTTGGTTTTCATCTCAAAAACATAGATCTTAAATGTGACAACAAAAGTGCAATAGACCTCACATATAATCCCGTACACCATTCTAGATCCAAACACATCGACGTTCGTCATCATTTCATTAGCGATCACATTAAGAAAGAAAACGTAAAAGTAAGCTTCATTGGGATGGACTCTCAACTTGCTGACATATTTACTAAACCCCTTCCCGATGCAAGATTTTGATTATTACGACTTGAATTAGGTGTCCTAGATCTTTCAAGTTAAAACATGCTCACAAATACAATTTTCTTCATTTTTAACCATCCAAAACATCTCCTAAAAATCTGCAACTTCAGCATGGAACTACTATTGGGACACCTAATCAAGACCACCAATCAAAATTTCCAAAATCCTAAAAAATCGTTCACTGTCTCTCTAGCGCTACCGCAGGCGCTAGCGTCCATGTTCGATTTTCTGTATTTTTTAAATTTTGAAAAATCCCTAAAAATATATAAATCTATATTTTCTACTTAGTTTTGCACTTCTATTTTTCTTTATTTTTTGAAAAATCAAATACAAAACTACAAAAACAAAATTACAAGAAAATATGTTTTTCTTTTTCGCTTGTGTTGTTTCCTTTGTTTAAAGTTCATCTTTATGCAAAAATCAAATATAAAAATTACAAAAGCAAAAAATTACAAAAATATGCTTTTATTTGCTAAAATCAAATACAAAAATATAAAACTTTAAAACTATAAAAAAAATTGTATGATTTTTGTGAAAAGTCAAGCATGATTGAATCTATTATTTAGAAATTCTACAATGTTGCAATTTATCTTTTCAAACTTCTTTGGACATTGTCTTTCTTCATGCTTTGATATATCTATTCAAATGTGCATCAATTATAGTTTAAAAGTTGTGTAGGATCATGCTTAGCATGCCTCTAAGTATGAGAAATGTTTTATGTTTGATAATGATATTTATTCACTCACCTTTTTTGGCATTGTCTACATATGTATTTAATCTAAGAATGTTTGTGTATTTTTTGTATTAGTACAATGGATTAAAATTGCACAAGTATCTTACCTACACTCCTTATTTTGCACTCTTAAAAATTAAGAAAAGTGGTTATGTTTTTCATAAATTCTATTGATTTGCAAAAAAGTGTATTCGGAGAACTTTGTACAAAACAAAATTATAAAATAAATGACAAAGATAACTCCACCAAACACTACTTGAACCTCATGATAAGTCTTAATAAGCATTGTGAGGTTGAGCACCTTGGAAAGAATAGTAAAGTGTCTTGTGCTATAAAAGGACCCCCTCTCCTCTTGTTTACGACACACCATTGCATACACCTCAGAGAGAGAGTGCTAGAATTCCAGAGGCTTGTCTTGGCCGAATTTGAGGTTGTAGCGAAGCTCTGCCAATTTCAGAGAGAGAGTGCTAGAAGTCCGCTTCGAAAAACGCTGATTCTACAGCGGATCTTCGCCTCCATCTTCAGAAGTTCATCTTGAGGGAATTTTATTATTTTATTTATCTTTCTTTGTAAACGGTAGTGAAATCGCCTCGTGTTGGCGACTAGGTCTGGGGTAGGACTTAGGGCTGAAATTCACCTCGTGTTGGCGACTAGATCTAGGCTAGGTCTAGGGGTGCTCGAGGCCACATCCAGGGAAGGATTGGCTAGAGCGGCTGGAGGCCGAATCCGGGGAGGATAACGCTAGGGCCACCGGTTCGTGGGGAAGCGAGTCGGGATAGAAAACGAAAAGAGATTTTATTATTCGCCTCCGATCTCTAGCGTCATAAAGATCAAGTTTTGTAAAACTTATTTAATATCAATAAAGCTTGTCTCTCTTTTTGTTTTATTTGACTTCTTGTCTTAATATTGCAATATTCCAAAGTTTTTCTAAATAAAATCTAAAGTTTTTGAAAACCCTTATTCACCCCCCCCCCCCTCTAAGGGCGCCGACCGATCCAACAGAAAGGAGTGTGATGCTCCAGTATCAAAAAGAGCTCTCGTAGGTTAGTTGAAAATTAGGACAAAGCCTAATTGCACACACAAACAAATATATAGTCGCACATGAAATACAAATCACGCAAAGCTGTAAAAGCTAAACTATAAATCATACCTGGGCCGACATCATTTTATTAGATGGCTTCCTGTTGGCCAAGCGAGTAGACTCTCGGCTAGGTCGGTGGGTGCTGGGAAGCAAAAGACTCTGCAACTTTGCCTTTCTCTACATAATTTAAACCCGTCACACGAGCATAGTCCACTCCTCGGTTTTCTATCCTCAGGGGACCACTTTGACATGCTCAGGCTTTGTGTCCCACATTTCCGCAAGTGAAACATGTTAAGGGACCCCGCATAGTAGTTTCTCCTGATACATTAGAGGGAACTGGTTCCGCGAACCTAGACTTCCTCTTATTCTTTCTGAACATATGATTTGACTGAGAGGTCAACGCGTGAAACTCTAACTCCATTGCATTGAGGCCTTTCGCGCACTGCATCCTCTGCATATCCATTTCCATAGATCTGGAAGTCCATACCATAACATGAATGCCAAAAGTCATTGGGCATGCAAGAAGTAGCCTCAACTCATCACGAAGTCCTTCATAGAACTTATTCGTCTTTGTCTCATCATCTTTTACCAAAGATCATGCATAGCAATCCAGTCTAGTGAACTCATGCAAGTAGTCATCTAAAAAGTGATCACCCTGAGTTAAACATAGAAACTAGTTTTGCAATGCAATGCGCTGGGCAAAAAGTATAAACCTCTGGAGGAACAGTTCTGAGAATTCTGCCATCGAGACATCATAATTTCTCTACCACCGAACCTGTGCACTTCTAGTTCCTCCCACCAAAGCACTGCCTCTCCGTACAGATGGAAGGTGGCTAAGGTGACCATCATAAATTATTTAGTTGTTGTCGCCTTTACATATCTCTTTATTCTTGACAACCAATCCTCTGCCTCTGTTGGGGATTCAGTCCCCGAGAAGGTTGGAGGATGGAAGCTCAGAAAATGCTTCAGTTGTTGGTCATGAGCTCGTCCCACGGCTATAGGATCAACTCTATGTTCCACCCTAGGCTCCACTGTAGGTTCCACTACAACAATATGGACTGGGGCTACATCCGGAGTAGGAGTAGTAAGTTGTGCAAGCCGTCCTGGCTGAGTATTGATCATCGCGAAGACCGCTTCAGAGACTAATCTAATCATTTCAGCAGAAGGAGTGGTCACTGGCACCTCAGTGAACAGACAACTTTCAGCAGTGTTACGGGGTTGAGACTGCCCCACACCACTCCCAGTCACCAAAATTGTATAACACACAATTTAGTGATTGAAAATACAACAACAAACTGGTTTGTACTACACGAGATCAAGGAATGCTCAGGTTCCACAAACAAGCAAGTTTTCCATTCCTAAGTGGTCATTCCTATCAATTTTGTCATCTTAGGTGAACGCACATCCCGTGCACTCTACGCCTTAAAATAATTTTGGCCCCGAATACTCTAAACTACGAATCGACTCCTAAAGTCCGATACCAAATTGTAACACCCAGCTAGTTCAAACAATATAGCAATAGGTCCGGCCTAAACCCCACGCCATATTGAACACACTAGCTAGACGTTAATAAGATGATAAACAGAAAAGAACTACATGAGACTATAAACAAAGCGTAAGCAGAAGCTTTCAATAAACATTAATTTCAGAATGTCCACCTACTCAGGAACGTCAAGTAAAGAGTTATGTCCTTAAGGCCTTACATTCAACAAATGTAACTAACTCAAAAGTATAGTTGTGCATGCAAGCCTGCCATACATGGAAAGCAGTAAAATAGGATGGCCTTCAAGGGCCAACTCAGCAATGGACTTCAGCCTGTTATTTCTCGCTCGGCTCAATAACACCCGCACAATCCACAAATAAGAGAATAACGAGGGTCAGCTATGAGCTGACCACAAACTGCGTAACGATCACAACCCCCAACCATTCTAGTCAACTCAGGGGTGGGGCACCACTAACCTGCAAGCAAACCGTAAATGCAACATGTAATAAAATAAAGAAAGTGCATCTACTCCACACAAGGTGAGGTTTCAAGCATAATCAATCTTCTAGGTTGAGCATCAAAGAAAGGGGAACCTAGGTATACACATGATGTTGGTAGGGTTCACCCGGAGGATTCCCACAACCGCCTAAGCAACCGCATGAGGCTAACATAACATCAATTTATCGCAATACAAATGTGGGTACTCACGACCACATATTTCATGCACCCAAGGTGTTGAAGCCAGGAAAATTCTAGGCTCCAAAATTTGGATCAATGCAGCCGGAGGTTACTGATCCTGCGATCAAACTCCACGGCTCAGATAGCTAAAATATGAGAGAGAAAACGACTATAAGCACACCCCAAGTGCTCCAGCAGGGAGGTCCCATCACATACTCGGAAGTTTAGGAGAAACTTCCCCTCCGTAACTAAAAGTTGGGCGAGTTACTAGGCGGGCATGGACTTGCGAGTATCCATCTTGGGGGGACCTCGACCACTTCTAAATACCCCCGGGGGTCTATTTATAGAGAAATCTGGGGGGGGGGGATCCAGGAGAGTATACTACCTATGCTCGTGAGTTACAAGGGCTACTCGCCCAAGCTTGCCTCTGCTCGCCCCTTGCTCGCCCCTTGCTCGCCCTTGCTCGCCTCTGCTCGCCTCATTCTCCCCCTGCTCGCCTCATGCTCGCCTCTGCTCGCCTCCTGCTCATGGCGAGGTCTGAGAATAGCCGTCTCCTTAGGCATTTCTGATCTCGACGAATAAGGAGCTTGTAGAATACCAACTGGAAGACGTCACGAGTAAGCATTGTCATGGAATGTAAGCCCTTGATGAAGATCATCGCGAGTAGGAGCTCGTGGAATGCTAGCTTGAAGATGTTACGAGTAAGCAACCTCATAGAATATAAGTCCTTGATGAAGATCATCGCGAGTAGGAGATCGCGAAATCCTAGCATGAAGACATCACGAGTAAGCATTCTCGTGGAATATAAGCCCTTGATGAAGATCATCGTGAACTCGCATCTGGAACTCTCCTGCATGAACTCGCCTCTAGAACTCGCCTGCATGAACTTGCCTCTAGAACTCGCCTGCATGAACTCGCCTATAGACGAGTAAGGAAGGAGCTCACCCTACTCGTGAGAAGTCACCATACTCGCGAGTTGTCGTCTTTGGCCTCTAGCTCGCCATCTTTAGCCATGACGTCTTCTCGCTAGACTTTCCTACTCTGACTATAATCCACGCTCACCGCACCAAAGTGTTGAAGCCAGGAAAATCTCGTCTCCAAAATTCGGATCAATGCAGCCTAAGGCTACTGATCCTGCTATCAAACTCCACGGCTCGGATAGCTAAAACAGGAGAGAGAAAATGACTATAAGCACACCCCAAGTGCTCCAGCAGGGAGGTCCCACCACATACCCGGAAGGTTGGGAGAAACTTCCCCTCCGCAACCAAAAGCTGTGAGAGGTACTAGGCGGGCATGGACTTGGCGAGTATCCACCTTGGAGGGACCTCGACCACTTCCAAAAGTGCCATTTCTAGTACCCCTGAGGGTCTATTTATAGAGAAATCTGGGGGGGGGATCCAGACGAGTATACTGCCTATGCTCGTGAGTTACAAGGGCTACTCGTCCATACTCGCGAGGTACTCTCCCAAGCTCGCCTCTGCTCTCCGCTTGCTTGCCTCTGCTCGCCACTGCTCTCCCCTTGCTCGCTTCTTCTCACCCCTTGCTCGCCTCTGCTCGCCCCTTGCTCGCCTCTGCTCACCTCTGCTCATGGCGAGGCCTGCAAATAACCGTCTTCTTAGGAATTTCTGATCTCGATGAATTACGGATTATGCACAATCCCCGCTCGTGGCGAGGACTGCAAATAATCATCTTCTTAAGCATTTTTGATCTCGACAAATTACGGGTTATACACAATCCTCGCTTTTTTTGAGCTCGATACGAGCTCAGAAAAACAATGTTGAACCCATAGTTTGGAGCGATATGAATGAGAGGGTGTGTCGCGTGAGGTCATTCCAGGAGTTGTGCTCAACTGGAAGAGGAGAAGAGTCAACACCTAGCATGAGCCGAGCTCCAATGGAGGTGGAGAAGAGCCGACACCTAACAGGAGTGAGCTCAACTGGAGTTGGAGAGAAGAGGTCGACACCTCGCAGGAGCCGAGCTCAACTAGAGGTGGAGAAGAGAGGTCGACACCTCGCAGGAGCCGAGCTCAACTGGAGGTGGAGAAGATAGGTCGACACCTCGCAGGAGCTGAGCTCAACTGGAGTTGGAGAGAAGAGGTCGACACCTCGCAGGAGCCGAGCTCAAATGGAGGTGGAGAAGAGAGGTCGTCACCTCGCAGCAGCCGAGCTCAACTGGAGGTGGAGAAGAAAGGTCGACACCTCGCAGGAGCCGAGCTCAACTGGAGTTGGAGAGAAGGTTGACACCTCTAGGAGTGAAGCTCAACCCGAGGTGGAGAGGAGGTCGACACTTAGCAGGAGCCGAGCTCAACTGGAGGAGGAGAAAAGGTCGCCACCTCACAGGATCCTAGCTAAATTGACGGTGGAGAAAAGGTTGACACCTCACAGGAGCCGAGCTCAACTGGAGGAGGAGAAAATGTCGACACCTCACATGAGCCGAGCTCAATTGGAGGCGGATAGAAGGTCGACTCCTTATAGGATCCGAACTCAACTGATGATGATAAGAAGGTCGACACCTCCAGGAGAGAGCTCAACCGGAGGTGGAGAGGAGTCGACACCTAGCAGGAGCCGAGCTCAATTGGAGGTTGAGAGAAGGTTGACACCTCCAGGAGCGAGCTCAACCGGAGGTGGAGAGAAGTAGACACCTAGCAGGAGCGAAGCTCGACCAGAGGTGAAAAGGAAGAGTCATCCGAGGAGGCAAGTAGCTGTTTTGCTGGAGAAGGGCTCAGGCAGAGGCCTGGATTACGACAACTCCACAACTTTATGACTTCCTTTCACTCGAGGGGGCAAGTAGCCGGCATGAAGGAGAGGAGCTCATGTAGTGACTCACGTTAGTGCAACACCGCGCTGAAGGACTTCTTTTCACCTGAGGGGGTGAGCATCTTCGGGCTAGGAGGGCGGCTTTCAACTCTACTCTGATAATCTCTCCAGACGGATGAGAAATACAATCAGGGGGGGTGTTGGGAAAAAACCCCTTTGATTTAACTTAACAAATTCACTAAAAGTGATTTTATCTCCTAGGATTGAATTACCCATTGCATAGTGAGGGTAATCTGGACATTAGATGTCTTAGGATGTCACACTCAACCTAGGGTGTCAAGACCATATCAAGAGAAGCACAAATTTGATGAAGTTAATATTTGCGTCGAATATAAATCGACGCAACATTGAATGAATGTTGACGCTACACTAACAAGAAGTCCAAGCAACATACTCTTTCAGTCGGAGTAGATCAAATCGATGTTATGTCGAATAGATATCGACGTAGAGGCCATGGATCTGTCGAAGTACCATGTGAAGTCGACGTAGCTTTTACTACAATTCAACACAGAAGGAAATATATCGAAGTCATCTAAATTTGATGCAACGTCGACTTCTTCTCGACGCAAATAATGAAGCTCAGAGCCAGGCCTTTAACTTGACAGTTACGTCGATTGGGTATCGACACAATGCCGAATAGCAGAGTTCAATCAGAGCAAGGATGAATTCGAAGCTTCTCCTATAAGAACTCGAAGGTGCGTCGATAAGAGAGGAAGAGAACTCGTCGCTACGTCAAATACAGTCTGAAAAGGGAAACCTTTTCAGCTATCATTTTGGACCCTCTCTCACGGCCCACCTCTCTCTCAAGACCGTTCTCCCACGACTCCTTAATTACCTCAAATGGAATGAAGAATTAACAGAAGATAGAGAAAAGCTTTCTTGGAAACAAGCTTTATGTTGGTGGACGGGTCGGGAATTAAAGAAGAAGTAAATGTTCAGACAAAAATACCTTTTCAGGTCTTACCAGAAAAGGAAACAAATTCAAAAATTAAACAAGGACAGTAAAAGGGAAGGAAGAAAGAGAAGGGCAGAACATTCATCACAAATGGCATACTGTTCCATTGGGTCTTCTTCTTCTTCCTCTCTCTCACAGGAACCCTAATAGAGGAAAATACAGAGAAGAAATAACTGTTGCTCTCCTTCTATCTAAGAACAAAACAGAACAAGGATGCTAATTAACACAATCATATAGTAGCCAGAGTTTAATCAGAAAGAAGATAGAAGGATTTGACAAACATAGCTTCTGCAAATCATCACCATCATAAGTAGAAGATCATCAAGAGCAGATCTAGTAAAAAGATTCAAGAAACCGTTCTTAATACAACCATCATAAGAATTCTGAAAACAGAATTCCTGAAAGTGGAGGTTAGATCTTAAGTTACTCTAGAGGGGGGGGGGGGGGGGTGAATAGAGTATTAAAAACTTTTCTTTAGTTTTTATAGCGGAATTAAAATAGTGTTATATATATGTGTAAGCAGTGTGAGATATATATAAACATAAAAACTGAATATGTAAAAGCATACAGCACAGCACAGAGAAATAAACAAAAACAGAGGACACAAGGAAATATAGTGGTTCCCCAATAAATTTGGGTAGTCCACTCTTCTACCACCCTTGGTAGGAATCCACTAGGAGTTTTGATCAGGTGCCCTAGCACCAAGGTGATTTTGTTCAGGTGTCCACACACCACAGAGCTTTTGTTCACGTGCTCAAAACCAACTAGATTTTTTGATCAGGTGTCTTGCCACCAGGGAGTTACACTTTTGAAGGCAGTATTAACCCTGTACAAGAGAGGTAAGAAAGAGGTTATAGTGTTCTTCTCTGTCAAGATGCTGAGAGAAGACTCTGGTGGATTTGTTGTAAAGCTCCCCCTGTCTGATTGAAGTAATTGACAGATGGTGGAGAAGCTTTCTCTTGAAAATAGAAATCTTCTGTAGCAGATTGATCTGAAAGAAAAAATTCTTCAGATTCTTTGTTGCTCTTTTAGAAGTCTTGAACTTTGCAGCAGATATCTGAGAGATTGATCTTTGAAGAAGATGTTCTCCGAGAAATGGTGATTGTTGTTAGAGAAAGAAGAAGACTGATATTATTTGACTGAGTGTTCTTTTTTTTCTCTATCCTTGTTGTTGTTCTATCTCTGTATTCTGTAAGAATGTATTTGAATTATGTCGAGATAATGAGACAATAAAGTCTATCTTTGATATATTCTCTTTTTGGAATAGAATAATCAGACTTTAATTCTTTCTTGGAACTGCAACAGAGACAAAACGACTTTGGCAGGTCCATTAATTCCTTAGCCGTGAAATACTCCTTTGCATTAATTGTCAACGACTATCGTTGCCTTGGAATAAAGGAAAGAAAGGAATATATTCAAGGAATATAATATCCTTACTTAACCGACTTGAATACGTCCAAATATATTGAATATATTCGTTAGAGTCGTCGATCTGTGTTCAGAGTACTGACAAATAACTGATATTTAAAAATTAAATAATCTTGGAACTGAATTTGTCGATCTGAGCTTCAATAAAGAATTTGTCGAGCGCTGGCTGAAATTCGTCGAACGTTGACTGGAATTCATCGAGCACTGCTCAGAGAATGTCGAGCGCTGGTTGTCTATAATACTTTAGTCTGTTTGGAATAATTCATCGAACGCCACACGCCATTCGTTGAACGCCGAGAACTTGGATTTTCCTTAAGTTCTACCTAATCTAACAGCCTAAAAACTAGACCCTGAGACTATACAAGGGGGTCAACTTAATCCTTAGTCAACATATAGTGATCCTAGCCCAAATCAGTAATAGGGTTGTTCCAACAATCTCCCCTATTTGGGTTAGGACATTATTTGACAATCATTCAAATAATAAATAACAAAAGAACAAACAACAGAGCATATATATATCTGACAGAATGTAAATTCATTTCAGCAGATAGAATATAATATAGTGCTCTGAGTTTATACACATTACAACCAAGATGTCAAACAAAAACAAAATAGAGTCTGAACCTTTTCATTTCTTTGTTGAGGAAGGTTCAAAGATAATTTCTCTGTTGGGATCTTCAGATTTCTTCTTACTCAAATAGAGATCCTGAGCTCCCACTATAGTTTGTGATTTGCCTTGAATAACTACTGCTTCTGGGTGCTGTACCAAATATTCTTCAGCATTGAACATATTCTTTGATTTATACATTTCAAATTCTTTTCTTCTATACTATGACATGGTTGAATATTTAGAGTAATCTTTTCCTTCAGCTTTTGCTTTATTGATTTGAGATGTGGCAATATTCTCCTTGAATCTAGCCATCTGAGCTATCTCTTCAGCTTTTGTATCAACTGGGGAATAAGGCCTTTCATCAAGATCAATGGCCTGTAATGAAGGTTGGTCAGAAAGAATATTTCTTTGCCTGTGCAAAGATCCATCAGATACTTGATATTTGTATTATGTGGAAACATCTCTGGAAGAATATGAAGGAGGTCTTGAAGACCTAGAACTCTGAGAACCACTAGAACTAGCTGGTCTCATTGATAGCTGAGAACTAAACTTCTGGGAAGAATATAATCCTGCTGAACCTACTGATCCTGCTGGAGGAGGAGGTGGAGGAGGATTAAACTTAACTGGCTTATCAGAATAATAACCAGTTTTCCTAAATTTCTTTCTTTTCTTATTTTCATTCCTTAAGAATTTCATCCATTCTGGGGTTTCTTTGTCAAGAGAGATGTTATGAAGAATATAATAATGGATATCACTATCAGGATTAGGAGGCTTGGGGACAGCCTTTGACTGAACTTTTCTTTTCTTTCTCTTCTTTGATGATGTATCATCAGAATCACTTTCATCATCGTCAGAATCAGATAATGGAATTGGTTCATCATATAAATCATTGACCAATTTAAGAGCTTTAATCTTTTGCTCTTCAGCTTCAAAAACTGCATCTTCTGCTTTCCAGATTTCATCAAAATCCGGAATTGGGGATTCATCAAAAACAAAGGTTGGAACATCAAAGCTTTTGAAACTTTCTTCTGAAATAACGACTGATACTTCTGCTTGACTTTGAACTTGAACTGAAATAGTAACTGGTTCAACAATCTGAACTTCAAAACTTTTGATAATCTTTTTCATCAGAATTTTATCTATGGGAGCAGTGTATGGAACAATTGCTCTAGAATACTCATAATATTTTGGCAAAACTGAGTAAACTGAATTGAACTTAGACAGCAAATGAATAATATCTAAAGAGGGATGAATATAGATATTATTTATCTCTTCTATAACTAGAACTTCAGAAACTGTAAATAAGTCAATCATTTTTGAATCATACTCTGTCACTGAATCTGCAAAAACTGGTGCTTCTGCTGTTTCTGGAGCTTCTTCATGAGACATCTCCCCCTGCCTAGCTTTAGGGACATCTAAATCTAGGTCCCTAGAAGAAGGGACAGAATGAGAGGAAGGGAATGAAGACATTTTAGCAGATAGATCAGAAATGGCTTGAAGAACTGGAGCAAATTTTGCATCTAGGATGGTATCTAGCTTAGGAAGAATATTAAGAACTGGAGCAAGTTTTGCATCCAGGAGAGTGTCTAGCTTTTGAAAGACATGATCAAAAATTTGATCAACCACAGATTGGAAATTGATATAGATGAATTCAGGTGGATTAGATGATGAGGATGTAGAAGAGGATGGAATGGAGATAGGTACAAATATGTTTGCAGCATGAGCATGTTGTTGAGGGGTGTTTTGATGGATAGGACATGAATGATGGTTGGGTGACTGATGGTCATCATGTACGGGAGATTGAGGTGAAGTGTGAGGAGACAGAAGGTCAAATGAAGGAGGGGGAAAGTCATTTGAAGCTGTTGGAGAATTTGGGGTAGGAGTTTGTGCAGGGGAAATATGCTGAGAAGGAGATGGGTGAGGAGGAGAAGGAACATAAGGAGGAACTTCGGGAGGGGTTGAGGGAGTGACTGGATCAGTCCTGGTGCCTTCAGAAGCTTTCTTTGGTGCAACTGCTCCTAGTTTCTTCTTGGGAATCACCCTGTCCTACTTTGCAAAGAGAGCTGAGGTCAGCCTCTTGCTAGCATTTATTGTTACTTTAGGTGAGACCAGAAGGTCTTGATGCTTTTCCTGCAGAACAATACCAATAACTCTTCCAAAAGATACATTATCTTTAGGAACTTTCTTCTTAATCAATTCAAACAGAATTGATCCCCAGTTAACTTTCTTCTTGTCCATCAAGGCCACCATCAACAAAAATTGGTGCCTGTTAATGTAATCATGTCCTGATGTTTTTCCTAACAAAACCTTTCCAACAATATCTGACAAAAACTTGTATTCCAAGGACAAGTTTTTCTTAAGAAAATGATTAGGGTTTCCAGTAGAGTGACCCATTTTAATCAAAGCTTCACCATATTCAACAGAGCTTAGCTCTAAATCATCATCACCATTGATGAAACCAAAAACTTCAGATAAAATGGTTGGGGTAAGAAAAACCTGATGTCCTGATATTGTTCCAGATAAACTTTCATCCTCTGACTTAGCAGTATAAACCCACTCTTTGATTTCTGCAATAGGTAGCTTTATCCTTGTGCTCATAAACTTCTTCAACTGTTGTTCTTCAAAAAGTTGAAGAATATCTTTGAATACTTGGTCTGATTGCACGAAAGATTCCATATCAATATAAAATCCTGCGTCGAACTTTATTGAATAAAGAGCTGCTTGAGAGATCGCCATTGAAGCCTGCAAGAGAGAAAAAGATCAAGTGTAGAGGGGAACTGGAGGGAAAGCGATTTCTGTAGGCGCAATCTATTAAAATATAAAATAGAGGTTATATAGACCGGAGAAGGGGGCGCATTCGTGGAGCGATGTTCGGCAAAAACCTAATAAAAGCAGAAGTCGAAAAGACCTTAGGTCTCCGTCAGACAACGTTCGACAAAAACATCTTTTTCATCGACCACCGTTCGACAGATGAAATTTTCTTTACGATTCTGAAGTTAAAAGGTTTCGTCGACTACCGTTCGACAAATGATTCAAATTCGTCGTCCTCCGTTCGACGAATTGAGGGGATAAATAGAAGATATAATTTTTTTAACAGATTGAATCTCCATCTATCATTCCTATTTGATTTATAAAGAAGACGTGCTTCTTTTCATCCAATGGCTTGGTGAAAATGTCAGCTCTTTGTAAATCAATAGAAATAAATTGTAGGCAAATTTTATTTTTATCCACATTATCCCTATGGAAGTGGTGCCTAATTTCTATGTGTTTAGTCCTACTATGGAGAACTGGATTTTGTGCTATAGATATTGCACTAGTATTGTCACAAAATATAGTTGAATTATTTAAGTTGACACCATAGTCTAGGAGCTGATTTTGTATCCAAAACATTTGTGAGCAGCAACTGCCAGCAGCTATGTATTCAGCTTCAGCTATTGATGTGGACACAGATGTATGTTTCTTACAAAACCAAGACACAAGCCTATCACCAAGAAACTGACAAGTTCCTGATGTGCTTTTCCTGTCTACTCTGCATCCAGCATAGTCTGAATCTAAAAATCCAGTTAATTCAAATTCAGATGTTGTTGGATACCAGAGTCCTAGATTAGGGCAACCCTTTATATATCTCAAAATCCATTTTAATAAAATTAGATGAGATTCTTTGGGGTTAACTTGAAACCTAGCACAAATACAGGTAGTAAACATTATGTCAGGCCTACTTGCTGTTAAGTAAAGTAGTGAGCCAACAATTGCTCTATGTACTTTTGAATCAACAGGTTTCCCTGATTCATCATTATCAACAACAGCATTTGAGGGCATGGGTGTTTTCATGGTGGAAGAATCAGACATACCAAATCTTTTTACTAATTCCTTAGCATACTTAGATTGGGATATGAAGATTCCATTTGGAGTTTGCTTCACTTGAAGACCAAGGAAGTATGATAACTCACCCATACTACTCATTTCAAATTTAGATTGCATTAGATTAGAAAATCTTTTGCATAAATTTGAATCAGTAGAGCCAAAAATAATATCATCTACATATATTTGAACTAGCAAAGTTTGATTTTTATGTATCTTGAAAAATAGGGTTTTATCTACTATGCCTCTACAGAAATTGTTTTCCAAAAGAAACTAGCTAAAGTCTCATACCATGCTCTTGGAGCTTGTTTGAGACCATAAAGAGCTTTCTTAAGCTTAAATACATAAGAGGAATGAGTTGGAGAGATGAAACCTGGTGGTTGTTCCACATGATTTCTTCTTTGATTTCTCCATTTAAAAATGCACTCTTCACATCCATTTGATATATCTTGAACTTTGTATATGCAGCGAATGCAAGAAAATTTCTGATTGCTTCAAGTCTTGCAACAGGAGCAAAGGTCTGATCATAATCAATCCCTTCTTCCTGTGAATATCCTTGGGCTACCAGTCTTGCTTTATTTCTCATAATATTGCCTTGTTCATCTAGCTTGTTCCTGAAGACCCATTTAGTGCCAATGATTGGATGGCCCTTTGTTCTTGGAACCACATCCCAAACCTTGTTCCTTTCAAATTGGTTGAGCTCCTCTTGCATTGCAAGAATCCAATTTGGATCTTGTTCTGCATCTGTTATAGTTTGAGGTTCAACTTGTGATAGGAAACAAGTATGCATCTGATTTTGGTGTAATTGATGCCTTGTTTGTACACCTGCTGAAATATCTCCAATCACTTGTGATATTGGATGATCTCTAACTGTGATGTGGTCAACAGTTGGAGATGGTTCAACAATAGTATCTTCTTGGGGAATTTGTTCAGCTGTCACTTAAATTGATTTGTCAGCAAGATCTTCTGGATGATCTTCTTATTCACTATCTTCAAGTGTTTGAGTTGTTGGAAGTAAAGAATCTCTTTTCTCTAGATTTAGCTCACTTAGCTCTTCACATAGATCTGATTCCTGCAAAGTATTTATGGTAGAGGTGGTATTCCTCCCCTCATTTATCAGGTTAGTTTCATCAAAAGAAACATGCATGGACTCCTCTATCTTAAGAGTAGATTTGTTGTAGACTCTATATGCTTTACTAGATAGAGAGTATCCAAGGAATATGCCTTCAGCTGCCTTAGCTTCAAACTTCCTTAGATATTTCTTATCATTGTTATGCACATAGTATTTACAACCAAAAATCTTAAAATAGCTAACCTTAGGCTTCTTATTCTTGAGTAGTTCATAGGGAGTTTTACCCTTAAGTTTATGTATCAGGCTTCTATTCAACACATAATTTGCTGTGTTCACTGCCTCTGCCCAAAAAGAGAGTGGCAAATGAGCATCAACAAGCAATGTAGTTGCTGATTCAATTAGTGTTCTATTTTTCCTTTCAGCTACCCCATTTTGTTGAGGGCTTCTAGGAGCAGAGAAACACTGCCTGATCCCTTCTTTTCCACAGAATTCTCTCATCAGAAGAGACTCAAACTCAGTGCCATGATCACTTCTGATCAATGCAACTACAGTAGAGTACTCAGTCTTGATGGACCTGAGAAAGTCTGTTAGAACTTTGAAGGTGTCAGACTTGTTCCTAAGAAAGAACACCCAAATGAATCTTGAGAATTCATCTACAATAACTAGAGAATAATGCTTCCCTCCTAAGCTTTGTATAGCAGTACGTCCAAAAAGATCTAAATGCAGCAAATACGGAATCCTAGGTGAATGACTCTTGGATAAGGATTTGAAACTACTTCTAGTTTGCTTACCTAACTGACAAGCCCTGCAAAGTCCTTCCTTCTTGTATGAACCAGAAGGCAGTCCTCTGACAAGATTGTCCTTAGAAAGCTTAGAGATAGTTCTAAGGTTAATGTGTCCAAGCCTTTTATGCCATAATTCATTTGTCTTACTTATTGAATTAAATAGACAGATGTCTGAATTGGCAGAGTCAAAATTGACTAGATAAATGTTTCCTTGTCTAATACCAGATAATACATTTATGTTTTTATTATTGGTAATAAGACATTGGGAAGGATTAAAGGTTACCTGATAACCTTCATCACATAGCTGGCTTATGCTGATGAGGTTGTGTTTGAGACCTTTGACATATGATACTTCTTTGAAGGTGACTGCTCCAACTTTGACTTGTCCATATCCTTTTGTTTGTCCACAGTTGGAGTCTCCAAAGACAACTTTGGGTCCAAGCTTTGCCTTATAATTGCTTAGGTTGGCCTTGTTTCCTGTCATATGCTTTGAGCATCCACTATCTAAGTACCAATATTCCTTTATTTTTGGATAGTTGTGTACCTACAAAGACAGAAAAATAAACTAGTTGTTTTTGACCCAGACTACCTTGGGTCCTTTTGTCTTACCACAATATTTAGAAATAAAGGACATTTCAGGCTGATACTTATAGCCTTATGGATGATATATCCTTGGAGGTATTATCCATTCAGTGAAAGGATTTTTAGTTTGTTTTGAATTAGAATTCTTGAAATTTTCTGTATAGTATCTGTTCGACAAATTTGGGTAAGTTCGTCGATCGTCGTTCAACGAATGTATATTATTTCATCGAACGCCGTCCATGTAATAACTATGCTGAAAATCTGTTTTCAGTTTTTATCGATCTCCGTTCGACAAATTGAAATCTTTTCGTCGAGCTTCGTTCGACGAATTCTTCTGAATTCTTTTATTTTTAACAGACTTGCTTAAAATATCTTTATTTGCTTCTACAGCCTCTTTGCTTTTAGCAGAAACAAATTTTATAGGTGTAGAAAGCATGTTCTTCTTAATTAGAGGTGGCTCACTTGATGAAGCACCCAAGCCCAGTTTGCTATTAAGTCTAGCATTTATTGTGCTTGTTATGTCCATCAGTTTGATGCTTCTCCCATTTAGGGATTCTTCAAACTTCTTGGCTTCAGACAACTTGCTCTCAATGAGAACAATGTGTTCCCTGGAGGCAGCCAAATCTTTCTTAAGATTTATATTTTCTTCACTTATAATTTTCATTTCAGCTAGCTTACTTCTGAGTGAGATTATTTCTTTCTCAAAATTTAGTAAGTCTAAGCAAAGACCTTTGAATTCAGTTTTGAATTCAACTGAAGTAAAATCAAAGTTAGATAATACCTGATCTGCATCATCTTCTGCTTCTGATTCTGATTTTTTTTAGAGTTGTGTCCTGAGGCATTGATAGCCATCATGCAGAAGGTTCTTTCTTCTTCATCAACATTGGAGCTAGATGAGGAAGCATATTCTGACTCACTGCCTGAGTCATATATTGCCATCAGACATTGTTCATTTTCCTTTGATTTTTCTTCGTCGTCATTAGATGAGCTGGATGATGATTCAGATTCAGTTTCACTCCAAGATTCTGCTATAAATCATTTTCCCTTCTTTTTGTGCTTATGGGAGGAAGACTTGCTGGAGCTTCTTTTCTCTTCTTTATCCTTTTTCTTTTCTTTCTTTTGATTTTTTGGACATTCTGTCAGGTAGTGTCCAGGTTTCCTGCAGCCATAACAGATAACTTCTTTAGGATTTAATTTTTCATACCTTAATTTTTCTCTTGTTCTGGACTCTTTCTTTCTGAAGTCCTTCCTAGCCATTTTGTAAAATCTCTTGGCTATGAGACTCATGAACTCCTCATCCTTTGGAGTCTTTTCTTCTTCTTTAGTAGCTTGAAAGACAATATTTCTGTCTTTCTTTGTTGAAGAGGAAGTGCTCACTTGTTCAACTTCTCTTGTCTTGATGAGTTGCTCCTAGGATTTGAGCTTTCCTAGCAGTGTCTCAGTAGTTATCTCATTAAGACTTCTGGCTTCCTTGATAGGCCAGATCATAGAGTCCCAAGTGCTGGGGAAGCACATTAGGATTTTGTCATTGATCTCAGTTAATGAGATTTCCTTGTCCAGTGTTCTGAGTTCACTTATGATTACACTTAATCTAGTGTACATATCTGCAACTGATTCTTCTTCACCCTTCTTGAAGTTCTCATACAGAGAGATCAAGTGAGATCTTCTGTCTTTCCATTCATTAGCAGAGCCTGCAACCATATTGTTGAGAGAGGTCCATATCTCTTTAGCTGAGGTACAATCCACCACTTTCTGAAAGATGTCATCAGACATGGTTTGAGCCAGAATGTTCATGGATTTTGCATCTGCACTCCTTTGCTTCTTTTGTGCTTCTGTCCACTCAGGAGGTGGGACAGCATGGTTGTCTACTGTTGCTTCAGTTCTTGTTGATGTCGAGGGAGTAGGAGGTCCTGTCAAAATGACATTAAAGATTTCTTCATTAATTGAGTTCATATAAAGCCTAATCATTGCTTTCCACAGTGCAAACTTACTAAGATTGCACATAGGAGGTCTTGTGCTTGAATACTCCTTATTTTGTGCCATGAGTTTTTAACAGAAAATAAACGAACAAAAATTCTAAATTAATTTAAGATCTAATTGATCTTTGTGATCCAGGTGTTAGCCTGCAAATAAGATCAACCTACCTCTGATACCAATTGAAAGTGGTGGTTAGATCTTAAGTTACTCTAGAGGGGGGTGAATAGAGTATTAAAAACTTTTCCTTAGTTTTTATAGCGGAATTAAAATAGTATTATATATATGTATAAGCAGTGTGAGATATATATAAACAAAAAAACTGAATAAGTAAAAGCACACAGCACGGCGCAGAGAAATAAACAAAAACAGAGGACACAAGGAAATATAGTGGTTCCCCAATAAATCTGGGTAGTCCACTCTTCTACCACCCTTGGTAGGAATCCACTAGGAGTTTTGATCAGGTGCCCTAGCACCAAGGTGATTTTGTTCAGGTGTCCACACACCACAGAGCTTTTGTTCAGGTGCTCAAAACCAACTAGATTTTTTGATCAGGTTTATTGCCACCAGGGAGTTACACTTTTGAAGGGAGTACTAACCCTGTACAAGAGAGGTGAGAAAGAGGTTATAGTGTTCTTCTCTGTCAAGATGCTGAGAGAAGACTCTAGTGGATTTGTTGTAAAGCTCCCCCTGTCTGATTGAAGTAATTGACAGATGGTGGAGAAGCTTTCTATTGAAAACAGAAATCTTCTGTAGCAGATTGATCTGAAAGAAAAAGTTCTTCAGATTCTTTGTTGCTCTTTTAGAAGACTTGAACTTTGCAGCAGATATCTGAGAGATTGATCTTTGAAGAAGATGTTCTCAGAGAAATGGTGATTGCTGCTAGAGAAAGAAGAAGACTGAGAATATTTGCTGAGTGTTCTTCTTTTTTTTCTCTATCCTTGTTGTTGTTCTATCTCTGTATTCTGTAAGAATGTATTTGAATTCTGTCGAGATAATGAGACAATAAAGTCTGTCTTTGATATATTCTCTTTTTGGAATAGAATAATCAGACTTTAATTCTTTCTTGGAACTACAACAGAGACAAAACAACTTTGGCAGGTCCTTTAATTCCTTAGCCGTGAAATACTCCTTTGCATTAATTGTCAACGACTATCTTTGCCTTGGAATAAAGGAAAGAAAGGAATATATTCAAGGAATATAATATCCTTACTTAACTGACTTGAATACGTCCAAACATATTGAATATATCTGTTAGAGTCGTCGATCTGTGTTCAGAGTACTGACAAATAACTGATATTTAAGAATTAAATAATCTTGGAACTGAATTTGTCGATCTGAGCTTCAATAAAGAATTTGTCGAGCGCTGGCTGAAATTCGTCGAACGCTGGCTAGAATTTGTCGAGCACTGCTCAGAGAATGTCGAGCGCTGACTGTCTATAATACTTCTGATGAGTAATTTATTTACTCATTTTTTAGTTTAGGTTTATTATGTTTTTATATAAATTTATGTTATTTTATGGAATTTTATCATATAAATCCTTCCATTGTTATTTCATAAACTAACTTAAGTTTATTTTGTGTTTTCAGGTTTTCTGGGCTGTTTCAAGCAAAAAGTTAAAATTACACGCCCCAGGTCACGGGCGTGACCATGGGCGTGTAACCTACGAAATACTCCAGACCTGCTTCTGCCACTCTGGGGACGCTCTGTGAAGATTTCGCCAAGTACACGCCCTAGGTCACGGGCGTGACCAAGGGCGTGACCCAATGTCACGGCCACGACCCGCCACAAGCATCAGGAGCACGCTGACACGTCAATTAAAATTACACGCCCTAGGTCACGGGCGTAACCAAGGGCGTGACATCAGGTCACGGGCGTGACTCGCCGCGCGCTTTTTCCCGCCAGAGTTTCCCGCCAGCAGCCAGATTTCAGGATTACACGCCCCAGGTCACGGGCGTGACCTAGGGCGTGACGCGGCCGAAACGCTCGCAATTACTCAAGAAGGCGCCCTCTCCGCTGCCGCTTCGATCACGCCCCTTACACGCCCCAGGTCACGGGCGTGACCAAGGGCGTGTAACACCAAAAATTCAGCTATTTAAAGGGAGCTTTTCCAGATGTTTGGGGACGAATTTTGGGTAGTTCTAAGTTATTTTCTTGTACTGCTTTCATTATTCTTAAGCTTGTAATCTTCTTCCTTAGCGTGCACTTTCATTTCAGGTTTGTAATCGCTTGTTTCCTAGTTGTAATTTTCCCTTTCGATTAATAAAATAGCACTTTTACTCTTATTCTGCTCTCAATCTTCATTATGCACCTCTTGTATTTCATTAATTCCTCCATCTCCATGAGTAGCTAAATTTCATTAGTACTCGGCCGAGATGATCCAAGGAAAATTTAATCCATAATTCAGTTTAGAATTTCTTTTTCTCTTTTTTAGATCGCTTAAGATTTATCCTTGAACTTATATTGATTGAGATTATATTATCGATATTTAATCTCATTCTTGTTTTCGTAGTCAAATAATCGAGAGGTTTTGAGTTCGAATCGATCACTTTAAGGATAAAGAGATTTGAATGCACTCCTCGAGAGAGGACGACATAAATCTCCCGGATTGGAGTTATATCCAATAGAGGGGTTCACTTCGATAAAGCGAGCTTTAGGGGTTTCAATTCTAGAACGAGAGTTTGATTGATCAACCTAAACTCAGTTTGGCGTATCCTCGAGAGAGGTACGTTCATAAATCAGGAACCTCCACGGTCAAGCATTTCTTTTAAAGAGGATTAGAAGTTCTATTTCTTTGTTTATTTATTTTTTCCAAGGTGATTCAAGGTTGAGTACTAACTTTTAATTCATTAATTTAAATAACTATTTCTCATTTTTCGCAACCAACCAACCAACCACAAATTCTATTCGATAAAATAATAGAGATTTTCCGAAGTAAGAGTATTCAACCGCCCCGAGTCTAATACGACCTTGTTCTAATAACCTATACTACATTCGATACGGTACACTTGCCGTTATCATTTGCAAGCATAGTTTTGCGCATCAAGTTTTTGGCGCCGTTGCCGGGGAGACGGTTGATATTTTGAAAACCGAAATATCTATTAATTTTATCTTTTTTTTCTTTTTTTTTTCTTAATTTTAAGGTGCAATTAAATTCCTGGAAAGGACGCTTTGGGTTTGAATTCCCATCATAGCCTCTAGTACCTTGCAAACCCTTCACCGGGTAGATCTTGGGAAGTCCAGGACTAATTTTAAATCACCTAATAAAATAAAAAAAAAATCAATCAAAAAAAAAAATTTTTATAAAATAAAAATTAACTTTTTTATCTAACAATCTTATTTTTCCCTTTTACTTTTTCCGCTTTCTCTCTTTTCTTTTTTGGTTTATGACCCGAGGAAACTCTTCAATTGATTTTGAATTTGGTTTTGATCCGGAAATCGAGCGCACCCTGCGGCGACGTCTCCGATTTAGTGATCTACCAATAATTCACGAAGAGTTAGTCGGAGAGACTAACGAAGATATAATGGGTGACCCCGACCATAATGAGGCTCCGCTACGGACTATGTCATATTATGCTAGGCCAAATTGGGAGGGAACACAATCAAGTATCATTCGCCCAGCAGTGGCAAATAATAATTTTGAAATCAAAACGAGTATCATTCAAATGGTACAACAAACCGTCATCTTTGACGGGTTACCAGATGAAGATCCAAATTTACATTTATTGAATTTTTTGGAAATTTGCGATACGTTTAAAATTAATGGCGTCACCGATGACGCCATTCGCTTGCGTTTATTTCCATTTTCTTTGCGGACTAAGGCCAAGCAATGGTTGGGATCTCTTCCTAGAGGTTCCATCACTACATGGGCCGAGATGACAGAGAAATTTTTGACTAAATATTTTCCTCCGGCGAAGTCCGCTAAATTACGTACGGACATTCTCTCGTTTACGCAAATAGACTCGGAGTCTCTCTATGACACATGGGAGCGCTTCAAGGAATTATTGCGGAGATGTCCTCACCACGCCCTTCCCTTATGGCAACAAGTTCAAACATTCTACAATGGTTTGAATCTCCAAACGAGGCAGATGATTGACGCAGCAGCTGGGGGAACTCTAAATAATAAAACCCCAGATGCCGCTCAAGAGCTTTTTGAGGAGATGGCCATGAATGCTTATCAGTGGAATGCGCCACGGTCGCGTCCTAACAAACCGACCGGACTCTTTGAAGTCGAGGCCACGCCGAATTTAGCACATCAAGTAGAATGGCTTACTAAGCAATTGGCGGAGATGTCTGCTTCCTCTGCCATTAACGGGGCTAATAATAATAACAATTATAATATTAATTATAATCAAGAACAAGTAGACTATATGGGAAACTCTTATCGTCCTCCTTATAACCCAAATAATATTCCTAATAGTTATAATCCGGGTTTAAGGAACCACCCAAATTTTTCATGGAGCAACCCCAATAATTCTCAACGCCCCACACTAGTGAATCCTCCCGGATTCGCCCAACCACAACCACCAAAGTCCCCTTCGCTTGAAGAGGTCTTCACCAAATACGTTGCCACTACTGACTCCAATATCCGGAACCTTTCCGGATCTATCAAAAGTCTAGAAAATCAAATTGGACAGCTCGCCAAGATGTTCTCCGAACGCCAGCAGGGTGCTCTACCGGGCAATACTGAGCCCAACCCTCGGGAGAGCGCCAACGCAATTACCCTCCGTAGCGGAAAGGAGGTAACTTCTTCAAAATTGGTCGAGCCAGAGGTAAACGTTTCAACTTCATCTCCGCAAGTTATTTCTTCTCCTACTTTACCTTCTTCTGCTTTAGCTCCGCGTATTCTTAAAAATCCTTCTATTCCTTATCCTTCGCAATTTAAAAATGAACGCAATGAGGAGCAATATAGAAAATTTACTGAAATTTTTAAACAAGTTCAAATAAACGTGCCATTTTTCGAAGCAATCGCTCAAATGCCCAAATACGCAAAGTATCTAAAAGATCTACTTTCCAATAAAAATAAACTTGAAAATTTTTCGCGTATATCTTTAAATGCTGAATGCTCCGCAATTTTATTAAATAAATTACCGCAAAAACTAAATGATCCGGGACGGTTTTCCATCCCGTGCTTGTTTGGTAATTTCTTAATAAAACACGCCTTGGCAGACTTAGGCGCTAGTATAAATTTGATGCCATTTTCACTATTTAAAAAGCTTGGTTTGGGCACCCCAAGCCCAACCAATATTAGCATCCAACTAGCGGACAGATCTATTAAATACCCGATAGGGGTGATTGAGGACGTGCTTGTCAAGGTTGACAAATTTATCTTCCCGGTAGATTTTGTCATCCTAGACATTGAGGAAGACGCCGAAGTCCCAATTATACTCGGACGTCCTTTTCTCGCCACCTCTCGGGCAATCATTGATGTTAGTAATGGCAAACTTCTCCTACGAGTTGGGGATGAAAAAGTAACTTTTAGCATTAATAACTCTATGAGAAATTCGTTGTCTAATGACGACTCTTGCTTCACGTTAGAATCGAATTTTGAAGAAGAAATAACGTCAATTTCTGAATTAATTTCACTCTTATTTGAAAATCCGGAAATTGAAAATTTATTTTGTCTAAAAGAAATAACTCGGCCGCTCAAATTTGAAGAAGTAAAATTAAATATTTCTAAAATAAAAACATCTTACGAGGAGCCACCGAGTTTGGAATTGAAACAACTGCCGGAACATTTAAGATATGTTTTTTTAGAAAAAGATTCAAAATTGCCTGTGATTATATCTTCCGCGCTTAACGATTCGGAAATTTCCGAATTATTAAAAATATTAAATAATCACCGCCATGCAATTGCATGGAAAATTTCTGATATCAAGGGGATTAGCCCCTCTTTTTGCACGCACAAAATTAATTTAGAAAATAATTCTCGTAGTACTATTCAGCCTCAACGACGGATGAAGGACGTCGTTAAGGCCGAAATAATAAAATTATTAGATGCGGGAATTATTTACCCAATCTCTGATAGCACTTGGGTTAGCCCAGTGCAAGTCGTGCCCAAAAGGGGTGGAATAACGGTAATCACAAATGAAAATAATGAGTTGATCCCGACCCGTACTGTTACGGGTTGGCGAGTATGCATCGATTATAGAAAATTAAATGATGCTACCCGCAAAGATCACTTTCCGTTACCCTTTATTGACCAAATTTTAGAACGCTTATCCGGTCACTCACACTACTGTTTTCTCGATGGTCTTTCAGGATATTTTCAAATCCCAATTGCGCCCGAAGACCAAGAGAAAACCACATTCACCTGTCCGTTCGGCACTTTCGCATATCGAAGAATGCCGTTTGGTCTTTGCAACGCGCCGGCTACATTTCAACGATGTATGCTGGCAATTTTTAATGAACTTGTAGAAGACGTCATGGAAATTTTCATGGACGATTTTTCTGTTTTTGGCGATTCATTTAAAAATTGTTTAAATAATCTTGATCGTGTTCTTCAACGCTGCGAAGACACGAATTTGGCAATCAACTGGGAGAAGTGCCACTTTATGGTCCAAGAGGGATTAGTCCTTGGGCATAAAATTTCTAATAAGGGGATCGAGGTCGATAGGGCCAAGATCGAGGTCATAGAAAAACTTCCCCCTCCTACCAATATAAAATCTATTAGAAGTTTTCTAGGACATGCGGGTTTTTATAGACGGTTTATAAAAGATTTCTCAAAAATTTCGAAACCGCTAACTCATCTTCTAGAGAAAGAATCCGCGTTTAATTTTGATGACGAGTGTTTAAAAGCGTTTAACAAAATCAAAAATGAACTAATAAATTCCCCTATTTTAATCGCGCCAAACTGGTCTCTTCCGTTTGAAATCATGTGCGATGCGAGCGATTTTGTTGTAGACGCAGTTTTAGGCCAACGGATGAATAAACATTTTCACCCAATCTATTACGCAAGCAAAACGCTAACATCCGCACAAGCAAATTATACAACAACGGAAAAAGAATTTTTGGCAATAATTTTTGCGTTTGACAAATTTCGATCATATTTAACGCTTTCAAAAGTTATTGTTTTTACAGATCACTCCGCTCTCCGGTATTTACTACAAAAAGGAGATGCAAAGCCTCGACTGCTAAGGTGGATCCTCCTACTACAAGAATTCGATTTGGAGATCCAAGACAAAAGGGGAGCGGAGAATGTTGCGGCCGACCACCTCTCACGGTTGGAGAATCCGGCTACAGGAGCACTAGTGGAATCCGCAATTGACGACAAATTCCCTGAAGAGCGCCTCCTTGCTATCGAAAAGGTAACGACTTCTTCCACCCCTTGGTACGCGGATTTGGCCAACTATTTAGTGGCCCGGGTCCTACCAAAAGATTTTTCAAGTCAACAAAAGAAGAAATTCTTTTCAGATTTGAAAAATTATTTTTGGGAGGACCCCTTTTTATTTCGTGTCTGCGCGGACCAAGTGGTAAGAAGGTGTATTTCGGGCGAGGAAGGCGCCCAAATTCTGCGGCACTGCCACGAAGGGCCAACCGGTGGCCATTATCAAGCGAACCGGACCGCAAGAAAGGCGCTAGAGTCGGGCTTCTATTGGCCCACCTTATTCAAAGATGCTCACAATTTCGTGAGTAATTGTGATCGGTGCCAACGGTCAGGTAACATTTCTAACCGGGACGAAATGCCCCAAAATATTTTTTTAGAATGCGAAATTTTTGATCTTTGGGGAATAGATTTCATAGGTCCTTTACCCTCCTCTTTTAATAATAAATACATCCTTGTTGCAGTAGATTACGTGTCAAGGTGGGCGGAAGCACAAGCTTTTCCCACTAACGACGCGAGAGTCGTCGTTAAATTTTTAAAAAAATTATTTTCACGATTTGGCACACCCCGAGCACTAATTAGTGATCGGGGCACACATTTTTGTAACAACCAACTTGCTAAAATTTTAGCAAAGTATGGAGTTACCCACAAGCTATCTACCGCCTACCACCCACAAGCAAATGGCCAAGTGGAGGTGGTGAACCGTGAACTTAAAAGAATTTTAGAAAAAACGGTGTCCGTTAATAGGAAGGATTGGTCGCTAAAATTAGACGACGCTCTATGGGCATATCGGACAGCGTACAAAACCGCCATCGGATGTACACCGTACCGATTAGTCTACGGAAAAGCTTGTCATCTACCGGTGGAATTAGAACATCGCGCCTTTTGGGCGCTAAAATTTTTAAATTTGGATTTAAACTTAGCCTCCGAGCACAGAAAACTACAATTAAATGAATTAGACGAGTGGCGCGCAAACGCCTACGAAAATAATAAGATTTATAAGGAGCGCACAAAATTTTATCATGATAAAAAAATCAAAAATCCAAAAACTTTTTCACCAGGAGACTTAGTCCTATTATTTAATTCAAGACTTAGGCTTTTTCCGGGTAAATTAAAATCACGATGGTCCGGTCCCTTCATAGTTAAAGAAGTTTGGCCATACGGAACGGTGCTAATAGAGCACCCGGAAAAAGGCTCTTTCAAAGTCAACGGACAACGCTTAAAATTATATCACCCGGGCGACCCAGCGCCCGGAAACATCGAAACCATTCACTTCCAAAATCTTTAAAATTGCCACTTAGTCAAGCTACGCGACGGTAAACAAAGCGCTCTTGGGAGGCAACCCAATGTTAACCTCTTTATTTTTATCTTTCTTTTCTTGTTTATTTTAACTCTGCAGGTGTTTGACCAGCGACCCCGACTACCATTCAGGGAAGCCCTCTTTACACTTTAGTAATTTATCTTGATTTCTCTTTAATGTCATTTTTTTTTTAGTTTTATCTTTCATACTTAGTTTTAAACATTGGGGACAATGTTTAACTTTAAGTATGGGGGTGTAGCATAGCTTTCTTTATAGTTTTACTTGAAAAATAAAAAAACCAAAAAAAAAAATATTTATAAAAATATGAAATTAAATTTCTTGGAAAGGACGCTTTGGGCATGAATTCCCATCATAGCCTCTAGTACCTTGCAAACCCTTCACCGGGCAGATCTTGGGAAGTCCAAGAACAAAAAAAAAAATCTATTAGAAAATGTTCTTTTTATTCATCAAAACTCCCACTTGCTAAATTATAAGTTTCAAGTAGACTGTTTTTCATATGGACTAAAATAATTTTGTGCTAGAATAGTTTTTGAAACTTTAGAGTAAAATTGTTGACTCATGTAGTGCTCCTAGTCATATGCTTGTCTTTGAGTAGTTTTGGTGTAAAATTAAATTCTTGGCATAGATCTAAAATTATGTTTTATTAACTTGCGTAGTAATAATTTATTTTACTTTTAAATTCGAATCCGGTCTTATCCAAAAGTAGTTTAGGTGAGTGTGTAGAAGATTGTTAGAAAGCTATTACTCGAATTGAACAAAAGGGTGTCCTTTCTCGATGTCTAGAACTTGCCCCAAGCTATTTTCAAAACATTTGCACTTTAGACAAATTAACTCTACAGAAATGATTTAGGCCTTTCTTTGGATAGTTTGAGCCTTTGCACCCAACCTAGATTTACCACCATTGTTCACACAAATTTGAGCCTTACACCTTTATTTGATCCACCCTCCTCATTTCGGCACCAAAGCTAAAAAGCCCAAAACCCAAATAAACACTTTGAGATTTTGAGCTAAAATGAAAAAATTTTGGGTACGATTCTATGAAAAAAGACAATTATGGGTATCAATTCAAAAAAAATGTTTAAATCTCAAAAAGTAATAATCTCATAATGATATGTGGCCTAGGTATGTACATGCATACTTGGAATGATCCCAATTATGAAGATTCATGATTTAAATAAATGAGTATGAGAGTGTTTCCCCTTTGAAAAAATACAAGTGTGGGGGTAAAGATTCATTATTTTATGGTGGCAATCATTTTCTTTTAGCTCAAAAATTTTGTTTAAGTGGAATGCGCCTTCATGTTTATCATTGTTACCTCACCCTTAAACCCAAGCCTTAAAATATACCCTATTTAAGTCCTAAAGATCCATATAGTCGATTTTGTTCGAAGTGTAGTGGAGAAAGTGCAAACGGGCAAGCCTATGGCCGTCGACATTGATGGATTTCTTTGGAGGCCACCCCGAACGTTTACATCTAGTAATTTAAATCTCAGCAATCACGCTATTTTTTCCCTTCACATAACTTTTTGATTGACCGTCGACTCATTTTTAAAAAATAATGATAAATAATTATAACGCATTTTTGAAGTATTTCATAAATTAGCATTTATGCCAAGAACATCTTTTTACTAAAATATCTACACATGCCAGCATATTACTTCGCATTTTACTCTCTAGTCTTCACATTCTATCTTGCATTAATTTTTCTCACCCTTGTGAAAAATGGATTGCTCGGGACGAGCAATGAGCAAGTATGGGGGTATTTGATGAGTAATTTATTTACTCATTTTTTAGTTTAGGTTTATTATGTTTTTATATAAATTTATGTTATTTTATGGAATTTTATCATATAAATCCTTCCATTGTTATTTCATAAACTAACTTAAGTTTATTTTGTGTTTTCAGGTTTTCTGGGCTGTTTCGAGCAAAAAGTTAAAATTACACGCCCCAGGTCACGGGCGTGACCATGGGCGTGTAACCTACGAAATACTCCAGACCTGCTTCTGCCACTCTGGGGACGCTCTGTGAAGATTTCGCCAAGTACACGCCCTAGGTCACGGGCGTGACCAAGGGCGTGACCCAATGTCACGGCCACGACCCGCCACAAGCATCAGGAGCACGCTGACACGTCAATTAAAATTACACGCCCTAGGTCACGGGCGTAACCAAGGGCGTGACATCAGGTCACGGGCGTGACTCGCCGCGCGCTTTTTCCCGCCAGAGTTTCCCGCCAGCAGCCAGATTTCAGGATTACACGCCCCAGGTCACGGGCGTGACCTAGGGCGTGACGCGGCCGAAACGCTCGCAATTACTCAAGAAGGCGCCCTCTCCGCTGCCGCTTCGATCACGCCCCTTACACGCCCCAGGTCACGGGCGTGACCAAGGGCGTGTAACACCAAAAATTCAGCTATTTAAAGGGAGCTTTTCCAGATGTTTGGGGACGAATTTTGGGTAGTTCTAAGTTATTTTCTTGCACTGCTTTCATTATTCTTAAGCTTGTAATCTTCTTCCTTAGCGTGCACTTTCATTTCAGGTTTGTAATCGCTTGTTTCCTAGTTGTAATTTTCCCTTTCGATTAATAAAATAGCACTTTTACTCTTATTCTGCTCTCAATCTTCATTATGCACCTCTTGTATTTCATCAATTCCTCCATCTCCATGAGTAGCTAAATTTCATTAGTACTCGGCCGAGATGATCCAAGGAAAATTTAATCCATAATTCAGTTTAGAATTTCTTTTTCTCTTTTTTAGATCGCTTAAGATTTATCCTTGAACTTATATTGATTGAGATTATATTATCGATATTTAATCTCATTCTTGTTTTCGTAGTCAAATAATCGAGAGGTTTTGAGTTCGAATCGATCACTTTAAGGATAAAGAGATTTGAATGCACTCCTCGAGAGAGGACGACATAAATCTCCCGGATTGGAGTTATATCCAATAGAGGGGTTCACTTCGATAAAGCGAGCTTTAGGGGTTTCAATTCTAGAACGAGAGTTCGATTGATCAACCTAAACTCAGTTTGGCGTATCCTCGAGAGAGGTACGTTCATAAATCAGGAACCTCCACGGTCAAGCATTTCTTTTAAAGAGGATTAGAAGTTCTATTTCTTTGTTTATTTATTTTTTCCAAGGTGATTCAAGGTTGAGTACTAACTTTTAATTCATTAATTTAAATAACTATTTCTCATTTTTCGCAACCAACCAACCAACCACAAATTCTATTCGATAAAATAATAGAGATTTTCCGAAGTAAGAGTATTCAACCGCCCCGAGTCTAATACGACCTTGTTCTAATAACCTATACTACATTCGATACGGTACACTTGCCGTTATCATTTGCAAGCCTAGTTTTGCGCATCAACTTCAATCTGCTGGGAATAATTCATCGAACGCCACACGACATTCGTTGAACGCAGAGAACTTGGATTTTCCTTAAGTTCTAGCTAATCTAACAGCCTAAAAACTTAACCCTTAGACTATACAAGGGGGTCAACCTAATCCTTAGTCAACATATAGTTATCCTAGCCCAAATCAGTAATAGGGTTGTTCCAACAATTCCTACACCCTTCCTCTTCTTCTTTCTCTTCCTAATTCCTTTCTGTAAGAGATTTTTGTTAATCCCTCTTCAAAGGATTCAGTGGTTCAAGATCTCCTTATCAAAAAATCTGGTGGTTCAAGATCTCCTAATCAAAAGATCTGGTGGTTCATGATCTCCTTATCAAAAGATAAGTGGTTCTAAGAGTCCTTACCAAAAGACTCAGGCACAGTGGTGCATCCCTACCAGGTGGTAGAAGAGGGGAGTACCCACATTTTGGGGAACCTCTATAAAAATTTTGTGTCTTCTGGATTGTTAATTTTCTGTGTTGTCCCTCATAGCTTAGATTTCATTTGCTGCTTTTTCTTTCATTACATAACTACAGTTATTTATTCTGGGATTTATCTTGGTGAAGCATAATACTTAGGTTTTATTATACTTGCACAAATATAATATAAATAAGTTTTAAATCTCTATTCACCCCCTCTAGAGGATTCTCAGAGGCACACTGTGCACTTTCAATTGGTATCAGAGGGAGGTTGATCATTAAAAGGTTAACACCTTGATCAAAAAGACCTCCTACTTTTATTTCTTTATCACAAACATATTTTATAAAGAAAAATGAGTTCTAAGGATTATGCTTCTACAAGACCTCCAGTGTGTAACTTGAATAAGTTCACACTCTGGAAGGCCAGAATAAGACTTTACATGACTTCCATTGATGAAGACATCTATAATGTTCTTCTCACAGGTCCTCCAGCTCCAGTCAGACAAAAGGCAGGAGAATCCTCAACAACAGAGACTGTCCCAAGAAAGGAATTGACAGAGGCTGAGAAGAAGGTCAAGGCATGTGATGCCAAGGCCATGAATATTCTGGTGTCAACAATGTCAGATGACATTTTCCAGAAGGTTGTTGAATGTCAATCAGTAAAAGAAATCTGGGACTCACTCACCACAATGGTGGAAGGAAGTGTTGATGAAAGAAAGGACAAAAACTCCCTTCTCATATCCCAGTATGAGAACTTTCAAAAGAAAGCTTAAGAATCTGTGGCTGATATGTATGACAGATTCAACATCATCATTAATGAGCTCAGAGGCTTAGACGAGGAGATATCCTTGACTGAAATTATTGATAAAATCCTCATGTGCTTCCCTAGCTCATGGGATTCCATAATCTGGGCAATCAGAGAGTCCAGATGCCATATAGAGATCTCAATTGAAGCTTTGCTAGGAAAGCTTAAGTCATATGAGATGCTCCTAAAGAACATGGCTGAGGCTGAAGAAAGGGAGACTTCTCCAACTTCTATCCAAAGGAGCCTAGCTCTGAAAGCTACTAAAGGAGGGCCCTCCACTCCTGAGGATGAAATGTTCAGTCTGCTAGCAAGAAGATTCAAGAAGTGGGTCAAGACTGAAGACTCAAGGAGAAAAGAAAGGGATTCAAGGCCCAGGTATGATAAAACTCCAAGGAAGGAGATTATATGTTATACCTGCAGCAAACAAGGGCACATTGCCCCTGAATGTCCACAGGAGCAAAGGGAAAGAAGCAGTATCAAAGAGGACAAGAAGAAGAAGAAGTCCTTTAGAGGAAAGGACAAGAAGAAAGCCAAGGGATTCATTGCTGAAACTTGGAGTGATTCAAAAGAAAAATAAAACTCCTCGTCATCTGAGAGTGATGATGAAGAAACAGCAGTAGCAGTCTGCATGATGGCACTGGGGATGTCATCAGATAATGAAGATGATCAGGTATCTATTTTTGATGAATTTGATTTTAGCTCAGAAGATATTAAATCATGTTTTAAAGATTTCTGCATTGATCATCTTAGGGTAGAAAAGGAATTAGACATTGCCAGGACTGAATTAGAGAACATTAAACAGGATGAAATCTACCTAAGAAATCAAGACTTAACAAATGAAATTAATAATAAAGAGTTATAATTAATTAAAGTGAGGGAAGAAAACTTAAAATTAAAAGAAGAGCTAGCAAAGGCAAAGACCTTTGAGGACCCACTCAATGGGAGGAGTCAGAAGCTCAAAGACATCACTAAAAATCTCTCTATGAGATTTAATCACCTAGGGTTAGGAGCAGAGCCCTCCACTAGCACAGAAGCACATAGGAAACCTGCCTGTAAAAATCCAGTGTCATTTGTCAAACCTAGTGAATATCAACCAAATGAGAAGAGTGCACCATTTAGGGGTCAGGATAACAGCCATCCAGATAGGACAGATAAACCTAATAAGATACATCAGAATAAAAAAGAAAAACCTACAGGAAAGAACAATGTAGAGAAGCTAAATAACAAGAACCAAAAGGTTAAAGTAAAACCTAGGATAATAAAACATTATGCTGATTTGTTATATTTAGATACATTTTATACTCATTTCATGTATCAAAATAATAGGTTTGGGAAACTCATTCCTAATCATCCCAAAGTGTATCATGAAAGACCCTTTTATTCTTTCATTGAACCTTACAATGGTAAAAGCAAAGGGCCCAAGGTAACCTGGGTTCCATCTAATGTTTGAGTTACTTGTGCAGGGTTAGGTAGGGTCCCACTCAGGAGAAAATGGAGTGGGAAGGAAGATGTAGCTCAAGGAATAAAGAACTAAACTAAATCAAGGGAGTGATAACTTCTCTTAATTATCTTGTTATCCCTATAGTTCACTAAATTTCTATCATAAACTCTATTTTCAATAAACTTAATTGCTGGTAAAAACAACAAGAATCTTCCAAAGAAAATAGATCTGTTCATTCAGAGGTGCGTCGAATAAAAGTGGACATACCATCGATTTCTACTCGACGCCAGCGTCAAGAAGCACTCAGAGTGAATAACTCAAGTAGATCTCGACACAACGTCGAGTTCCTATCGATGCATGCATCATATTGATTGGCCGCTGATCAAAGTAGAGGCTGCGTCGATTACAAATCGACGCAACGTCGATGGGACTACGTCGACTTATGGATTGTTGAACGAACTCCAGAACGTTATTACGTTGAGTAGATTTCGTCGAATATTATTCGACGCAACGTCGAAATGACTGCGCGCTCAGAATAGCTTCTAGAAGCTTTCTCGAATTATTTTTGCGCACCAAATACTAATCTTTATCGACGGTGCATCGACAAAAACTCTAAGTTGCGTTGAATCGTCTTCTTTTAAGCAACTTCAGCGTCGAAATCATTGCGCTTTTGAATTTTCCTCCTTCTGCTTTCTTGCTCTCTTGTTCTCCAGCTCTCCCGTACTCTCTCTCATTTTGTATTTGTCCTTGCTGGTACATCTAATCAAATGGATCCACCCAAGGTTAACCTAGGATTTGATGTAGATGTTGATTCGTTCTGCGCACTGCCAAAAGCTTCAAAGCTATACTTGGCTTATTTCAGGAGGCTGGCCTGACTAAGCTTATTTCAACAAGGTGTAAGATTCTAGTTGTAGAATTTACAGAGTTCAAGGATAGTATACATGCTGCAGATGATGTGTCCCTTCAAGGGACAGTTTTTGGACAAGATATCAGTATAACTGATGAGCTTTTATCCCAAACATTTGATCTACCTACTGGAAGTGACTCAGAAGATTTGACAGGAGAGGAGACGAGGAATATACTGGAGATCATGCAATTTAAGAAAGACAGACCTATAAATCTGAAGAAGATTGACTTGGCAAAAGAGTACAGATTCCTGGCTGACATAGTTGGGAAAGTTCTTCTGTGCAAAATCTCAGCTCATGATGCATTTCCAAAGCAGCACCTACAGATTATGGGCACTCTTGTCCTCAAGAAGAAGATAAATTGGTGGAGATGCCTTCTGAAGATGATTGGGCATAAGTATGCCCATAAGGAAAATGCTGACATGAGAATAATGAACCAAGTGCTCTTCCAACACTTCCCAAGTATTTGCAAATCAAAAGGAGTGCCCATTCCTCCTGGGAAAAGGATTAACATTGGAATCTTTTCTAAGTGGACTAGGCAAATCTTAAAGCCTGGTCAAGCCCCAGCTTCTCCTCCTCCTCAAGAGCCAGAAAGGCAAATACCAGACCCTCCAAGGGATGCTATCCCTCCTCCTCTTTCTCCACCTATACTGAAGACTATTCCAGATCCCCAGCAGCAACAACAACAACAGCAACAACTTCAATCCCTTTCAGTCCCAGAGCCATCTCCTCAGTTATCCCATCAATTACCATCCACCCTCATTCCAGATCATCAACTTGCTCTAATTCCACCACCATCAAAACATTTCTCACCTGATATTTACCACCCTCTATCCCCTATCCAAGAAGACATTCCTCCATCACCTCCTCAATCTATATCTCATCTATCCACAATTGATCTTGAGCAGGTCATTTCCAAAGCTGTGGCCATTGCCTCCTCCACATTTGCAGACCAAGTGGCCTCTAAGGCAAGAAGGTTTGACAAGAAATATTCACCAATGGAGGGTGAGCTATTAAATTTTAAAAGATCTCTTCAGAGCCTCCAAGAGTTTGTATCTTCCTCCATGGTCACAAAGAATTTCTTATCCTCTCTGGCCAGCAAGGTCAAGAAGGGGGAGAACATATTGGAGGAAGAAAGACCTGTCCATGATAAGAGTAGACATGATAAAGGGATGCTAATAATGAGCCTGCTCCTGACCAAGTGACCACCTTTCAAGGTGCACAGATCCAGGGGGTGCCTGTAGATCAGGGGGAGCCTGCATATCAGGGGGAGCTCCCAGAAAAATTGAATAATGAGCAAATAGATGCAACAGTTCAAGGGGAGCTTGCTCTAGATGTTCAGAGAAATCTGGATATAGAAATGGAAGCTGTAAGTACAGCAGCTGATCAGGAGGAGCCTCAGAATGACAATCTGCTAGATGAGGTAGCCAAGATAGCTGTGGAAGCTGCCCAGGAAGCTGAAGTGAATGCTCACTCTCAGGGGGAGCTTCCCATGGATGCTACTACAGAAGATGATGAGCCTCTTAACATTTCCCCAAGAAAGGTAACAGTGTTTTCAAGGAAAAGAAAAACCCCTGACAAGGAGCAATGTGGCTCAGGTACTTTGCAATGTCCTACAATTTCTGAAATACAACTCTAAGATCTATATACAATTGAATGAAATGGATTGTGATTTCAATCTGTCATTTTTCTTATATCTATGTCGACATGTATGTAATTTTGGTTTATGCAAAGAAATGTGTTAAATCACTTTGAACAAACTGTAAAATTTGTTAAGATAAATAGGGGGAGATTGTTGAGAAAAACCTCTTCGATTTAACTTAACAAATTCACTAAAAGTGATTTTATCTCTTAGGATTGAATTACCCATTGTATAGTGAGGGTAATCTAGTCATTAGATGTCTTAGGATGTCACACTCAACCTGGGGTGTCAAGACCATATCAAGAGAAGCACAAATTTGGTGAAGTTAATATTTGCGTCGAGTAAAAATCGACGCAACATCGAATGAATGTCGACACTACTCTAACATGAAGTCCAAGCAACATACTCTTTCTATCGGAGTAGATCAAGTCAACATTACGTCGAATAGATATCGACGTAGAGGTCATGGACCCATCGAAGTACTGTGTGAAGTCGGCGCAACTTCTACTTCAATTCAACGCAGAAGGAAATATATGTCGAAGTCATCTAAAGTCGATGCAACGTCGACTTCTTCTCGACGCACATAATGAAGCTAAAAGCCAGGCCTTCAACTCGATGGTTATGTTGATTGGGTATCGACACAACGTCGACTAGCAGAGTTCAATTAGAGCAAGGATGAATTCGAAGCTGCTCCTACAAGAACTCGAAGGTGCGTCGATAAGAGAGGAAGAGAACTCGACGCTACATCGAATACAGTCTGAAAAGGGAAATCTTTTCAGCTGTCATTTTGGACCCTCTCTCATGGCCCACCTCTCTCTCAAGACTGTTCTCCAACGACTCCTTAATTACCTCAAATGGAATGAAAAAATAACAGAGGACAGAGAAAAGCTTTCTTGGAAACAAGCTTTATATTGGTGGACGACTCAAGAATTAAAGAAGGAAAGAAGAAGTAAATGTCCAGACAAAAATACCTTTTCAGGTCTTACAAGAAAAGGAAACAAATTCAAAAATTTAAAAGGGAGAATAAAAGGAACAAGAAGAAAGAGAAGGGAAGAGCATTCATCACAAATGACATACTGTTCCATTGGGTCTTCTTCTTCTTCCTCTCTCTCACAGGAACCCTAATAGAAGAAAATACAGAGAAGAACTAACTGCTGCTCTCCTTCTCTCTAAGAATAGAATAGAACAAGGCTGCTCATCAACACAATCATATAGCAACTAGAGTTCAATCATAAAGAAGATAGAACGATCTGACAAACATAGCTTCTGCAAATCATCACCATCATAAGCAGAAGTTCATCAAGAGCAGATCTAGTGAAAAGATATAAGAAGCTGTTCTTCATACAACCATCATAAGAATTCTGAAAATAGAATTCCTACACCCTTCCTCTTCTTCTTTATCTTCCTAATTCCTTTCTGTAAAAGAGTTTTATTAATCGCTTTCAAAGGATTCAATGGTTCAATATCTCCTTATCAAAAGATCAGGTGGTTCAAGATCTCCTTATCAAAAGATCTGGTGGTTCATGATCTCCTTGTCCAAAGATCAGTGGTTCTAAGAGTCTCCTTACCAAAAGACTCAGGCACAGTGGTGCATCCCTACCAGGTGGTAGAAGAGGGGAGTACCCACATTTTGGGGAACCTCTATAAAAATTTCGTGTCTTCTGGATTGTCAATTTTCTGTGTTGTCCCTCATAGCTTAGATTTCATTTGCTGCTTTTTCTTTCATTACTTAACTGCAGTTATTTATTCTAGGATTTACCTTGGTGAAGCATAATACTTAGGTTTTATTGTACTTGCACAAATAGAATAGAAATAAGTTTTAAATCTCTATTCACCCCCTCTAGAGGATTCTTAGAGGCACACTGTGCACTTTCAGGGGGTAGCTCGGCCAGCGTGCAAGGGGGGAGCTGATCTCGACTGTCAGTGCAGAGGCTTGGTCTTAGGAGGACACATTAAAAAACCCGGTATACTGTCTCATCACCTGCTTTGGATATTATGAGATCTAAGCAGGATACTCATCCTCTAACCCACTCGTGACGTGAATCGATGACCGCTTCGGCGGAATTTCCTCGCATTACCTGATAGGGCAGACTCTCAGGGGGGTCCTTCTAGACACACACACTCGAGGTCTCCACTCTGCCTACTGAGAATTTTTCAAGAATCACAGTAATAATAACAGGAATGAGAACATGCTAAGGCAAGTAGGGAGTGACAGTCGGGGAGGTCCAAGAGGACACACTGTCACAAGGCCTTCATCTTACTCGCATGTTGAATGTCGACCAGTAGAGAATGACAGTCAGGGAGGTCCAAGGGGACGCACCATCCTGAGGCCTCCATCCTACCGCCCTGCTGAATGCTAACTAGCAGGGAATGACGGTGGGGGAGTTCCAAGGAGACACACCATCCCGAGGCCTCCATCCTATTGCGTTTGCTGAATGCTGGTTGGTCAAATCTGTCATCTCTTCGTCAAGTTGGGGGGTTGGCATCCGGACTCTCCTCTGATAACCTCTCCAGCCGGATGTGAAGTGCAGTCGGGGGGGGGGGGGGGGTAACTCAACCAATGTGCAAGGGGGAGCTGATCTCGACCATCAATGCAGAGGATTGGTTTTAGGAGAACTCTCTCCCGGGGCGCTGTCCCACCACCCGACTTGGGTTTTTATGAGAGTCAATTCGGAGGCTCGTTTCCCAACCTGCCATGTTGAATGCTGTTGAGAAGATAACAAGTAGGGAATGACAGTCAGGCAGGTCCTAGGGGACACACCGTCCTGAGGCCTCCTTCCTACTTGGATGAACTGTGCGAACCAAATCTTTTTCTATCGGCTTATGTTTCACGAGAGTTCTTACATAAGGCATGCTTCCAAAGTACTCTTTCACAAGCACTAACACCACCCTAAGTAATACAACCTTAGCTAGCAAAATAGCTTTTGGCCGGTCTAGGTGAACACTTTCCATGGCCTTTCCCATGATCGTATGACATACAATAGGTTAAGACACTCACCGATCTGCATGGAAACGTGTTCGGTTCAGCTTTGCTCGTGCTTTAGTCATCGTGATCAATCTGCACGACATGGGTACGACATTGCCTCGGCCCGTACAGGTTTAACACATATAAGTGCTACTCAAAGGATAAGCTACGCACCTAATCCTTACAAGAGGACATTGATGAGTCCCATTTATATACGCTTTTATGGACTCATCCGGGCTAGTTTTCACTCTTGTGCACCTCCATTTCGAGCTATTATTGCTTATATTTCTCTTATGCACATGTACACGCACTTACATGCATTGCGCTCTACTTAGGCCCGTTTTGGTGTGCGTTTGCGCTCCAGGTCGTTGGGGGTAAGCACATGGTGCTCCCCAATCCTTTTTCTATGATTGATTGGTGTTGGAAGTGTATTCCCAGCTGAATTGTTGTTCTTGCAGGTGGTTGGATCATCCCATTTTGACCAGAAATCATGATTGTTTATATCGCACGGTTGTGCATTTTCCATGACGCACGGACGGTTGCGGTCATGCGCCTTCTTCTGTGTCGAAAAAGGGTGATATGACTTTGTTCGTGCATTTTTACGCATGGGCAATTGCCCGTGCGCGAAGGAAACGCACGATCGCCTGCTGCGCCTGGTTTTTAGCCAATCTGGATTTGGTCGTGCATTTTTACGCACGGGCGGATTCGAACGTGCGTGAGTAAAACACACAGGCACTGCTGCTTCTTCCTCAAGGCATTGCTTTTCATTAAATTATGCATGGGAAACGCACGGTCGTGCGTTCAACCGTGCGTGACTAAATTTCTGACCTTTTAGTATTTAAAGTAGGAAATCCGCTGAAGAAGGGAGACCCGCGGGAAAAGCTTCAGAAGCCCGCCATTTTCGCCCATTTCGCCTCTCCACCACCGTTTGACCTAAGAGGAGATCCGACAACCCTTGTCTTGCAAATCTTCCGCCAAAGCTCCCTCCTTGGCCTCCTCCATAATATATGAGCTCAAGAACGCCATAGACGGAAAGTCTCCGCTGCATTCAAGGTTCCAACAAGAGTTAGCTTGAGATAGACCACGAAGAAGACGGGTAAAGTAGAGGAAGGTGACATCTCCTCCGGACCCCAGATGCAACTGAAGACCGAGCACGGACGAGGCTTGACAACCCTATGATTCCGACCGAGAATCTTCAGCATAGTCTTCGAGCTTCGATTTTCTCTTTCCCCTTGCGCATTGCTTCAGAGTTTTCCTTGTATGTGTGTTAATCTAGATGATGTTCATAAACATTATGCTTGAGTTAATATGATTTCATGCTTTTGAGATCTTTTGTGGTTTATAAGATTTGAGGAGCGCCCTAGTACACCATCCATTCCACCGCTTTGTAGTGCGCCGCACTAGCAATTGCTAGTTGCGTGTTCCGCGACGAGGTGCCTACGACCCTCATCTGCTAGCCTTCTCGTCCACTCGCTCACCGAAGCACGACATTGCGTCCTGCATTCCATCCTGACAAGCGAAACGGAGCTCTAGGCCTGCATTTTCTTTCATTGTTGTTAATCTAGGAAAACCACAATCAAAACCCCCCACTTTATTAAATACATAAGAATCTATATACGTAATTCCCTAACAAGATTTCATACAACCCAACTTGCAGTCCTCTGAGAACGATATTCGGGGAGTCTCTCCCAATTTATTACTTGAACGATCGGTGCACTTGCCGTAATCGCATCAAGTTTTTGGCGCCATTGCCGGGGACTGCAAGCATTTTATGATTTTTTCTTCCAGGAAGCTACTATAAAGATTCTTTGTTGTTTTTGATTTTTTTTTCTTTGTTGTGTGTAAGTTAGTTTATGCAGGGGCAAGGACCTGAAGAGTTCATGGAGTACGACCCTGAGATCGAGAGGACGTTGCACGCGCGTTGCCGTGCTGCTGCGGCCATGGGTCTCAGCATCAAAAGGAATGAGATTAACCCCAGGGGTGAGAATGCACCCGCTATGGGTCAAGCGGCTAGTGAGAACGAGGTGGCCCGGGTGAGGCCTAGAACGATGCGGGATTATACCACTCCCACTATGGGGAGCGTGTATCCCGGCTTTGGCCCAGCCATCACGAACAATCAATTCAAGATCAAGCCGGCGATCCTGAACATTATCCGCAACAATGCCCAGTTCTCTGGGATGATAGGTGAAGACCCCCATCTTCACTTGGCAGAATTCTCAGAGATCTGCGGAACGTTCCGGTACGCCGGTATTGCAGACGACACGGTGAAATTAAGATTATTCCCGTTCTCCCTCTGTGACAGGGCAAAGGCGTGGCTCCATACAGTTCCACCGGGCACAGCTACCACCTGGGATGCGCTGCAAGGAAATTTTCTCTCCAAGTTCCACCCGGTTGATAAAATTGTAAGATTGAGAAGGGAAATCGCAACCTTCCGGCAGAATGATCAGGAGACCCTGGCAGAAGCTTGGGATAGATTCATGGACCTTCTGCGGAATTGCCACCATCATGAACTTCAACCATGGAATTTGGTGGAGAACTTCTATTTCGTAATCGAGCCCAACTATAGGGCTATGATTGATGCTGATGTCGGTGGAACCCTTCTGAATCACACTCCCGAAGAAGCACTGCGGATTCTGCAAGACACCGCGTCTCACAGCTCATTCTGGACTATAGGACGAAACACACCAAGGAACACAAGAGAACTATTTGAAGTATGCACATCTGGAACACCAGCTGAGAGCATCACACTGCTGAAGAAGCATGCTTCTTCATCCGCTCCAGTGATGGCAATTTCTTGTCTCGGGTGTGGGAGCCCCGGACATCATGCATATGAATGTCCCTCAGGTGAAATCTCTTCTGAACTCTCTAATCTCAATCTAGAAGAGAGTGTTAATTTTGTCCAAAATCAAAACCGCACTGCACCTTTCTCTAACACGTATAATCCGGGTGTGAGAAATCACCCCAATTTTTCTTGGAATCAAAACAATGCAGGCCAACGATGGCAACCAGGCCAGCATCAATTTGATGCTCAAGCGTCCGGAAGCCAACCGAGGCCGCCTCATCCGGGTTATAACCAAGGTGCCGCGATGCAAAGGAAGAGCACATTAGAAGAGATGATGGAAAAGTTTGTAGATATGGCCCAAAAAAATATGGCCAACCAATCGGTCTCGATGAGAAACTTGAAAATGCAAGTGGGCCAATTGGCTCAAGTGCTTTCCGAGCGTACTCAAGGTGATCTTCCTAGCACAACGGAGAAGAATACATGTGAGCAAGGAAAGAGCATAACCGAGACGGATGAAGGGCATGAGGGCGAGTTTATTGTGAAATGTCAAATTAACAGCATTGAAACCACCGCTCTGTACGACATCGGATCATCGCGCAACGTGCTTGCATTGCAAGACGTTGAAAATCTGAATTTAAAAATCAATAACGATGATCAGAAGTCACGTACCCTAGCTAATGGAGTGGTGGTGGAAATGGAAGGAGAAGTTAGAGACGTCGAGGTAATCATAGATGGAACTTCAGTCATCACGAACTTCCAAGTCTTGGGCCCCATGGAAAATAACTCCATTCCTATTCTGGGTGCCCCATTATTGAAGGAGAGTGGTGTGAAATTTTCCGTAAATCTAGGAGTGAGCAGGAATAGAATAACTAAAAGTTCAAGACAATCAACCAGAAGCACAAGAAGCAAACGCAATCTTTATTGATAAGCAAAATTCTTCATTACATGGCGAGGTATACATGGCGAGACATGATTTCGCCAGTACACAAAAAACAGAAGAGAAAACAGCTGAAAAGGAAAACCAGCGGTCTGACTTCTCGAGACCGCCTAACCGCCCGACCTGACAGTCCGCCCGGCTAGAAAACCAGATCACCGGAACTGCCTGCCTGCGATTTGAACAACAACAACAACTGAGAACCACGCGAACTCCCGGACTCCACTGATCCTCCCGAACTCTAGCAAGCCGCACTGCAAGCCGCGAGACCGCCCGAACACCTTCAGAAGAGGAGGTGACCGCTGCTACCCGCACAATCCGCAGAAGCTGCACAAAATAAGTTCGATCAGCTAACCGGCCGGTCACAAAAAAGAGACCGCAAGAACAGGTCACGAGCTCAGCTTACACTTGGTGTTATAAGTATTGCTGCTACATTGGCTCCTATTTATAGACGGGCGACCTGATCCAGTCACCGCCCTATGAGATAGAGTCACCACCCTTGACTGCGCGACCAGACCGGTCAACCCGCGCAATCAGCAAAAGATCCTCCTGCTTAGTGAGCTCGCCGACTTCAACATAAGTCGCGCGATCATGACAACTTGCCCGGTCATGACGCTCACCACCTGTGTTCGCCACTCGACCTCCTCCAGAGACCGCGAACACACCAGATCGCGAAGGTCCAGCCATGCGAACACAACCGGGAGACCGCGCGACTAAGAAGACCTTAGTCCGCGCGCACCACAAAGAAACTGGACAGCCACCAGACCGGGCTGCCCGCACCACGCAGTTGATGAGTCCTGATCATATACACCTTTTTGGACTCATCCGGGCCGCTTTTCAATCATTTCACCGCACTTTAGCCTTGTTTTAGCTTATATTTGATAATCCGTGCTAGGTGCACTTCTGGGGCCACTTTGGTGTGATTTTGTGCTTTTCGTCATTAGTACTTGTCATGCGCTGTTAAGTGCCACTCTCAGTGGCTAGATTCGTGGTTGTGCTGGAATTGGAGTCGTGCAGGTGTTCCCGGTGCAATTCTGCACAGGAACACTGCGCACGATCACTGGTTCTATTGCGCACGACCACTGGTCGTGCGCCACTGATCGTGTGCACTTAACCCTTTTTTCATGAGTTCTGTTTGGTGTAGTGCGCACGACCATAAACGCCAGTGCGCACGACCGGTTCGTGCGCACTTATCATTAAATTTCTGAGTTCTGTTTCGTCTAATGCGCACGACCACCAACGATAGTGCGCACGACCACCGGTCGTGCGCCACTGGTCGTGCGAACATTTTATTTTATAAATTTCGTGTCTTGCAGGTTCCACCTAGGCAGTGCGCACGATCGCAGAATTCCAGTGCGCACGACCACTGGTCGTGCGCCAATGATCGTGCGCAGTATTTATTCCAGCGCCTATTTAAACGCCTGTTCCGATTTTAGGGCGTGATCGAAGGAGGGGAGCGGGATTCCTGTTCCGTACGCCGCCGACCACCATCTTGGGACGCCTCCACTTCATCTCCTACGCAAGGGGAAGTCTCCTCCATCCATTCCAAGCCTTCCTCCATTGTCCGGGAGCGTTCTCCATCATCCGCAAGCCTCCAAGCAGCTATTTTCCCACTCCGACCCGGTGAGAAGAAGAGGAAATCTGAAGTCGAAGACGACGGAGCTACGTAGGGAGATCGTGACAGCTCTCTGCGCCGGAAGCATAGTCCGCCCGAGTCCGGAGGTAGCCCGACAACCTACCATTCCGGCCGTGAACGGCCGCTAGTCTTCACCCATCGGTTATCTCTTTCTTCTTTCCTTCATTGTACTCGTTGAATCGTGTAAACTGGAATATTGTGATGTTTGGTTTGTTTGAAATGAATGTTTCTTTACTTTCCTTCATCGCTTGCTTGTGAATCACTCCGTTTCTACTCTCTCACTCACGCACGCACGCAAGGTGTTTGATCCGCGTTGGCAAGAGCTAACGGCGGTTGTGAAGAGGTGTTTGCGACCCTCACCCTCTCGCACTAGAGCACACTCCATCCGCCTCACGAAGCACGGCATCGCGGCCATTGCATCCATCTCGCCTAGCGAAGCGGTGCCTTCGACCCGCATTTCTTTCATTGTTGTTAGGATTAGGACAAATCAACCAAAAACCCCCCTTTTTATGTGTGTTGCGCTTGTGTAACAAGAGTCACACAACGCGATTCGTTCACCTAACCTGCATTCCTCAAGAGACCGACATTCGGGGATTCCACTCTCCACATTTATTACTTGACAGCGACCGGTGCACTTGCCGACACGCATCAAGTTTTTGGCGCCATTGCCGGGGAGTGCAGGCGTGTTTCGTCTTGTGTTGTGACTTGCGTTATACGAGCAGTTGTTTTTGATTTTCTTTGTTTTTCTTTTTTTGTTTGTGACAGTGCATGCAGAGACAAGCTGCAGGGGAGCTAGTACCCTTCGATCCTGAGATTGAACGGACCGCTCGCGCACGAAGGCGCGCAGCTGCCGTACAAGCGGCAATGGGTGATCAGGTAGACCCAACTGATGGTGACGCAAGAGCGCCCGGCGTGGGGCAACATCAGCCTGGGGACGAGCAGGAGGCGGTAAGGCCTCGGCCCCGCACGATGAGAGACTACACCACTCCAACTGCTGGGAGTGTGTATCCGGGGTTTGGGCCCAATATTATGAATAATCAGTTTGAGATCAAGCCAGCGATCTTAAACATCATCTGGAACAACGCTCAGTTCTCGGGGTTGGCCAGCGAAGATCCGCATCTGCATCTGGCGGAGTTTTCTGATATTTGCGGAACCTTCCGCTACGCGGGGATTGCTGACGACACGGTCAAGCTTAGACTGTTTCCCTTTTCACTCCGCGATAAAGCAAAGGTGTGGCTCCACTCCATTCCGCCCGGGACTGCTGCAACTTGGGATGCCCTCGCATCCAAGTTCCTTGCTAAATTCCATCCTGTGGAAAAGATTGTAAGCTTGCGGCGGGAGATCGCCACATTTCGCCAACTCGACCAAGAGACCCTTGCTGAAGCATGGGAGCGCCTCAACGATCTCCTTCGCCGTTGCCCTGGCCACGAGCTCCAACCATGGAATGTGGTTGAATATTTCTACTTCGCGATCGAGCCCAACTACAGGGCAATGATCGATGCTGCGGCGGGTGGCACCTTGATGAACCACACCCCTGAGGAAGCCCTTCGAATTCTGCGCGACACTGCCTCCCACAGTACATTCTGGACTGCAGGGAGAAATGCTCCAAGAAGCGGCCGTGGTCTTTTCATGGTCAACTCTCTCCCCTCTCCATCCGCGACTGCTGCTGTCATTACCTGCGAGGGATGTGGAGGCGGAGACCACCACGCGTATGAGTGTTCGGGGAACAACGTGGCAGGTGACTTCGCACACTTGAACTTGAACGAATCTGTTAATTATGTAGGAAATCATCCCAGGGGGGCGCCTTTCAATAATGCTTATAATCCGGGAGCGAGAAGTCACCCGAACTTCTCGTGGAATCTAAACACACCTGGCCAACGATGGGCACCGGGGCAGCATCAAAACGATGCTTACGCCTCCGGGAGCCAACCGAGGCCACCACACCCGGACTATAATCAAGCACCCCCTACTCAAAAAAAGAGTAATCTAGAAGAGATGATGGAGAAATTCATGCAAGTAGCTAATTCGAATATGGTGAATCAAACTGCATCCATGCGAAACCTGGAAACGCAGTTGGGCCAATTGGCCCAAGTGCTAACCGAGCGATCGCAGGGGACCCTTCCCAGCAACACGGAGAAGAACCCAATTGATCAAGGGAAGAGTCTTGGGGATGTGGTAGAGGTTGAACCGAGTGAGCTGGTAATTTCTTGTTCCATCAACAATTTTGAAACGAAAGCCTTGTGTGATTCTGGTTCATCTCGCAACGTCATTGCGTTGCAAGATGTAGCTAAATTACAACTGGAAATGAACACGGAGGAAAGGAAATCCCTTGTGCTTGCCAATGGGACTGTTATTCAATCCGAGGGGGAAGTGAAGAATGTGGAGGTAACAGTTGAGGGGACAACTGTTGTTGCTGATTTTCAGGTTTTGGGCCCGCAGGACAATCATTCTATTCCTATCTTGGGTGTGCCGTTCTTGAAAGAGAGCGGCGCCACCCTAGATTTTGCTACAGGGCGCATTTCCCTAACCACTTTGGTGCTGCAGCCCACTTGCCCCGAAGCCACAGCTGAAACATTCACTCCGCCCCCTCCGTTTAATTTTGATGAATCGTTGAGCTGTGCAGGGCCTGAAGAAGTCAAAGAATCAAGTGAAGGGAAAACGGAGGAGCACCTGTCTAGTGAAGAAGAAGAAGTTGATCTTCGGCGAGAGTTTGGTTCCGAGACGGAAGAAGACCGCAATTCGAAGAACTTTGACGTGAATTTGGTTCGGGACAATGTCCCATTATCCTCTTATTGTGATTCCTGTAATAAACTATCTAAGCGCTCCATCTCCTGGGCCGATCCGGTGGTCACCACGATGCCGGAAGTGACGCCACCCGCCACTAAGGCGGAAAAATCTGAAAACTCTCAACGGTGGCAGTCCCCGACTGTCACTAAACTTAAACAGGAAAAACTTCTACGCGACGCTCGCGCTGCCGCTCTCCGTGGCAAGAGGGCGGAGGTTAGGGGAGCATTGGGTGACACCAGTGTTGGCCCTAAAGCCTTCACCTCCCGCCTACGCGCTACGGGGTACACGCACCATAAGAGCGCTTTTAGCTGATTTGTGTGATCTGAGTTTGTGAAACTGCTTTTGAGAACTTCTCTTTTAATTCCTGCATTTTATAAACAATGTTAATACAGGTATTTGGTCCAGCTTAAGGACGTTAAATAAAAGCGCTACTGGGAGACAACCCAGATTCCCTGATTTTGTAGTTTCTATCTAACTTCTTTTAGTTCAGCTTTTGCATATGCTTTTGTTGTTTTGAGTTTTGTGCTTGCAGGTTTTGTGTTCGTTGGTGCGGATGCTGCGGACTGTTCCTGATCGTAAACGCCAATCGTCTGGTATGCTCAATTCTGAGCATTGGGTAACACTTCCTCCCCTCTTTTATCTTCAATTTCTGGATGTATTGTTTAGACTAAGTCTGGGGGAGCGTATGCTGTCATCCACTGTGCACGAGTTGCACTGCATATTAGAAGTTTGTTTCTTATTTATCCTAGTCATTATCATTGTTTGCATGCTTCACGCATCATTTCACCCACTTGAGTGCGCGCTTATCTTTTTGTGGTTGTTCCGGTTAGACTATTTTGGTTGGAATGTGAAATAGGTTGTTAACTTAGGAATTATTATTTGGGGTGCGATGTTGACTCACGTAGTGTTCTAGTCACTTCGCATGTTATGGTAGAATTTGAGTAGAGCTAGATTTTCTTTATGCATCTAATTTATGTTTAGTATTTCTGCGTAAATTTAGATTTATTTTACTCAAGTGGTGAGTTTAAATGAAATTGACGATAACCCGGTATTGTGGGTGTACGAGTGCTAGTCGTGTGTTGCTCGAGTCGGGAGGAAGGTTTACCTTTCTCGTGGGCTAAGAACTTGCCCCAAGCGACTCTCGAAGCTTGGGTGAGAGCTACTCGTCGAGTTAAACATGATGTAGGCCACCCTTTGGCTAGTTTGAGCCTTGTCATTCCATGCCCTTTTCGCTCACCTTTGCAAGCCAAATTTGTGCCTACCACTGCTTTTGATCAGCTCCTCTTCATCCACCAAAGCCCGAAGCTTATCCTACAACCGCAACCAAATAGTTGTTACCTGCACTTATTATCTAGATTTGGTGTAATGTGTGGAATCATTGTGTTATGAAGGGAAAATAAAGTCTATCTGCTGATTTTGAACCAACCGGAGGATACATAAAAGAAGTAAAATACGTTAAAAGAAAAAAAAAGAGCGTATTCTGAAAAGAGATCCTTCCGAGCTAAATAGAAAATTTGTTGGTATTTGTGAAGTAGGCCGTGTACACACCTGATTTTCATGATAAGTCTGGGGGTGTGTCACACGAGCATAGTTTGTTGATCTTGTGTGGTGCAGCGTTCCGTCAGCTCACTTGGGTTGCGTAGCCATCGTGTTTACCTTTGAATATCATACCGTGACCTAAGCCCCATTTTAATCCTAAAAGTCCTACTGATTTGATTTGCGAGTTTGCTAGCGCCGTGGAGAGAGTGTGACCGGGCGAGCGTATGGTTCACGACGTTGATGGATTTCAGCGGAGTTATTCCTAAGCCCCGATCTCTTGCAACACCCACCTCAGTGTCTCATCACTTTCATACTGGGCATGATCGTTCAAATTCTTCATAATTCACCAACTGAGTACAACTAAATCTTTCCTTACGCTTTAATACTTCTGTAAATTAGTTAGCATAGTTAGAATCTTCTTCTACTAGAATCTCTACTCGCATGCGTATGTTACTTCGCATCGTACTCCATTGTGTAATTCTCTATGTTAATTATCGTTTTCACGCTCCGCCGGATTCGTTTGCTCGGGATGCGCAAACAGTTAAGTCTGGGGGTGTGATGAGTCCTGATCATATACACCTTTTTGGACTCATCCGGGCCGCTTTTCAGTCATTTCACCGCACTTTAGCCTTGTTTTAGCTTATATTTGATAATCCGTGCTAGGTGCACTTCTGGGGCCACTTTGGTGTGATTTCGTGCTTTTCGTCATTAGTACTTGTCATGCGCTGTTAAGTGCCACTCTCAGTGGCTAGATTCGTGGTTGTGCTGGAATTGGAGTCGTGCAGGTATTCTCGGTGCAATTCTGCACAGGAACACTGCGCACGATCACCGGTTCTATTGCGCACGACCACTGGTCGTGCGCCACTGATCGTGTGCACTTAACCCTTTTTTCATGAGTTCTGTTTGGTGTAGTGCGCACGACCATAAATGCCAGTGCGCACGACCACCGGTCGTGCGCCACTGTTCGTGCGCACTTATCATTAAATTTCTGAGTTCTGTTTCGTCTAATGCGCACGACCACCAACAATAGTGCGCACGACCACCGGTCGTGCGCCATTGGTCGTGCGAACATTTTATTTTATAAATTTCGTGTCTTGCAGGTTCCACCCAGGCAGTGCGCACGATCGCAGAATTCCAATGCGCGAGACCACTGGTCGTGCGTCAATGATCGTGCGCAGTATTTATTCCAGCGCCTATTTAAACGCCTGTTCCGATTTTAGGGCGTGATCGAAGGAGGGGAGCGGGATTCCTGTTCCGTACGCCGCCGACCACCATCTTGGGACGCCTCCACTTCATCTCCTACGCAAGGGGAAGTCTCCTCCATCCATTCCAAGCCTTCCTCCATTGTCCGGGAGCGTTCTCCATCATCCGCAAGCCTCCAAGCAGCTATTTTCCCACTCCGACCTGGTGAGAAGAAGAGGAAATCTGAAGTCGAAGACGACGGAGCTACGTAGGGAGATCGTGACAGCTCTCTGCGCTGGAAGCATAGTCCGCCCGAGTCCGGAGGTAGCCCGACAACCTACCATTCCGGCCGTGAACGGCCGCTAGTCTTCACCCATCGGTTATCTCTTTCTTCTTTCCTTCATTGTACTCGTTGAATCGTGTAAACTGGAATATTGTGATGTTTGGTTTGTTTGAAATGAATGTTTCTTTACTTTCCTTCATCGCTTGCTTGTGAATCACTCCGTTTCTACTCTCTCACTCACGCACGCACGCAAGGTGTTTGATCCGCGTTGGTAAGAGCTAACGGCGGTTGTGAAGAGGTGTTTGTGACCCTCACCCTCTCGCACTAGAGCACACTCCATCCGCCTCACGAAGCACGGCATCGCGGCCGTTGCATCCATCTCGCCTAGCGAAGCGGTGCCTTCGACCCGCATTTCTTTCATTGTTGTTAGGATTAGGACAAATCAACCAAAAACCCCCTTTTTATGTGTGTTGCGCTTGTGTAACAAGAGTCACACAACGCGATTCGTTCACCTAACCTGCATTCCTCAAGAGACCGACATTCGGGGATTCCACTCTCCACATTTATTACTTGACAGCGACCGGTGCACTTGCCGACACGCATCAGCAGTCACAAGCACCAGACCGCGCGGTTACTCCAGCTCGCCACGCGGTCACACAACCAGACCGCGCGGCCTCACCTCGGCACCCTTGGACAGAAGAACAACGGTCACGCCGAGAAGCCCGCGGCTAGACCAAAGAGGTCAGACCGCCAGAGGAGACCGCAAGACCGAGCGGTTAGACCAGACCGCGCGGTCTCCCCACAGACCGCCAACTTCACAAACTTCCACTTCAACATTTTCAACACTCCCCCTTGAAGTGGGAAGTAGAAAACAACCCAAGTAAACTCCTTAGCCGAGTAAACGGCCCCTTCACCAGCGCCTTTGTGAAAATGTCAGCAATGTTTTCCTGACTCCGAACATGCTCGACCGAAAGAGACCCCTCTAGCACCTTTCTCACGAATGAAATGATGCTCGATCTCGATATGCTTGGTCCTCGCGTGACAAACTGGATTAGTAACCAGTTTGAGATCACTCTCATGGTCGTCGCGGAGCAGAGTCGGACCCCGAACCTCCTTATGGACGTCTCCAACCAACCTCCTAAGCCAGATGGCTTCTTGAGCTGCCAAGGCCGAAGCCTTGTATTCTGCTTCCATGGTTGAGACAGACACGGAATCCTGCTTCTTACTGCACCATGATATAGCCATGGGGCCCGCCATGAAGACGTATCCAGACGTCGACTTTCGATCATCCGAATCTTCCTTGTAATCAGCGTCCATGTACCCATGCACCTTGAAGCCCGCATCTCTCCTATAAAGGAGACCCATAGCCGAAGTCGTCTTGACATTCTTCAATATACTCTTGGCCGCTATTTAAGATGAGGCGACCGTGGTTCCGCCATATACCGACTCACCCTGCCAACTGCATACGCAATATCTAGCCTGGTAATCATCAGATAGATCAAGCTCCCAACCAGAGCCCGGAATACCAACGGATCTTCCAGAATCCTCCCCTCATCCTTGCGAAGTTTCATGGCCTTCTCCAGAGGTGTGGAAATACACTTCCCTTCCTTCATGCCGAACCGCTCCACGATTCGCTCCGCATATCCAGCCTGGGACACCAGCACTCCACTCTCCTTCCTCTGCACCTCGAGTCCAAGGAAATGGTGAAGCTCACCCAGATCCTTCATCTCGAACCTGATAGATAGCTCAGCCCGAATGCTACCTCCTCCTTTGAATTCCCTGTCACGATCATATCGTCGACGTAAAGCAGCACGATGACTTGAAGCTCCCCGCTCTTCTTGGTGAACAAGCTTGAGTCTGAGTCTGAAGCACCAAACCCGCAGAATAATAGATACTCTGCTATCTTTCCATACCACGCCCTCGGCGCTTGCTTCAAACCATACAGGGCCTTCTTCAACTTGCAAACATAGTCCGGAAAATCTTCAGATACGAAGCCTGGCGGCTGGACGATGAAGAAGTCTTTGTCAATCTTGCCGTACAAGAAAGCATTCTTTACGTCGATCTGCCAAATCTGCCACCCCCGACATGCCGCCAAGGCAATCACAACCCGAACTGAAGTCATTTTTACCACCGGACTGAATGTCTCCTCATAGTCTTCACTGTATTGCTGTGAGAACCCCCGAGCCACAAGGCGAGCCTTGTACCGCTCGATACTGCGTCAGCCTTCTTCTTGAGCTTGTAGACCCATTTGCATGTCACAGGGGTGATACCTTTGGGCTTGGGCACCAAAGACCAAGTCTCATTCTTCTCAAGAGCACTCATCTGTTCCTGTATAGCTGAATCCCACTGTTCCACGCCTTTGGCCTTTTCAAAGCTCGACGGCTCCCTCTCATCCAAGGGACCAGCAAAGAAATACGAGACAAAGCTCACAATGTTTCCTCCTGTATAGCGATCAGGGGCAATGATGGTTCGCTTCGATCTCCGCAACGCCTTCCCCTGACTTGCAGTATCTTCAGCTGCTTTTTCTCTAGCTCCCCTTCTAGACGTACTAAAAGCGCTCCCCCCGCTTCCTGAACCAGAAGCCTCCGTCTCAGAACTAGAAATTGATGGACCACCTGGTGACACAGGTAGCTCCACCTGAAGATTTTTCGCAGCTTTCTCCGGCTCCTCCACCCTGCTTTATGGTAGCTCAACACCAAAACTCCCCTTGTAGGACTTCACCTCGTCGAACACGACATCGCGAGATACAATGAATCTCCGCGTCTCCGGGTCCATGCACTTCCAGCCCTTCTTTCGATCATCATAACCCACGAAGACTAGCTTCCTTGCCTTCGCATCTAGCTTCGTCCGAAGCGTATCTGGAATGTACACATAGCAGGTAGAACCAAACACCCGAAGGTGTGCCACGCTTGGCTTTTCCTTGAACATCAATTCATGCGGGGTCTTCATATTGATGGAACTGAGAGGCATCCTGTTAATGACGTAGGCAGCACAAGACATTCCCTCTACCCAGAAGGACTTTGGGATACTCTTGGCATGCAGCCAACACTTGCAGGTCTCCGTCAGATGATGAATCTTCCACTCTGCAACTCCGTTCTGCTGTGGGGTATGTGCACAAGTAAGCTCCCTCCAGATGCCTGCCTTCCTGTAAAAAGTAGATAACTCACCAGAGGTGAACTCCCCTCCGTTGTCAGTTCTCAGCTTATTAACCCGCAGACCAAGCCGACTGTAACATCCCGACCTTACACCGACCCTCCACGAGCTCCTTGAACTCTACAAACTTGGCAAACGCCTCCGCCTTTCCTTCAAGAAATATACCCAGACATATCTGGTGTAATCATCTATCAACACCATCATATATCTGCTGCCTCCGAGGCTTGGGGTAGCAGTCGGTCCCATCAAGTCATCGTGGATGCACTCCAATGTCACACTACACCTTATCTGTGACTTGTCAAACGGTAGTCGATGAGACTTGCCGAACTGACATCCCGCGCACACATGACCGTCTCCGTAGGAAGATAGACTAGGCAGGCCCTTGACCAGACCTTTCACTGCCATAACTTTCAGCTTATCCATTCCTACGTGCCCCAACCTCTCGTGCCATATGACAGCGCTATCATTCGTCCGCATCTTGTCAACATAAGAACTTGTCGATAAAACGAACAAGTCTTTTGCTCTCCTCCCCACATGAACGACCTCCGCCTTCACTGCTTCAACATTCTGAAGAAACCTCACTTCTGTTGGGCCAAACAGAACGTGATACCCAGCATCTACAGCGTTGGTCACGGAGAAGAGGTTTTTCCTCTTTCCAGGCACATGATAGACACTCTTCAATGTAAGTGGCCCCCTATCACTGCCCAAGGAAACAACCCCCACCTTCTCGACAGTATGCACAGTATTATCAGCAGTAATAATGAAATCATTACTTGAGTAGGGTTGCGCAGAAGTAAGCTTCGACTCATCCCCGGTGAGGTGATGACCACACCCCGATTCCACGATCATGTCCTCCTGATAGTTGATAGGAACCGTAACTCCAACAGAAGCCGAGAAGGCTCCTCCCCGTCCTCCATCAGTTTGTCTAGCCTCAGCTTCCTCCTTTCTTGCAGCAACATGCCCCGGCTGAAGATTCACACGACAATCCTTCCTGATGTGACCAACCTTTCCGCACCTGAAGCACTTGGGACCTTCTCCCTTCTTCTTCCCGTCAGCCTTCGGAGCATAGCCCCTCTCCTGTTGTCCAGAAGTTGAAGGCCCATAGCATCCTCCAGTGGTCTTCTTCTTATCCCACTTCTTCTTCTTCCCTGTGAAGAGAACTTTGCCATCTCCCCCAGACACTGACACCCCCGCCATCTTCCTTGTCAGACTCTCCTGTGAAGCAAGCAGATTTTCCAGCTCCAGCAGAGACGACTGATTTGCCCAACCCTGCACTGACGTCACAAAGGCAACATATTTCTTCCGCAAGCCACGGATGATGTGCCTCTTCAGCTTTGCCCCAGAAATTGGCACATCGGGATCCAGCGCTGAAATCTCGGCGCACACGTTCTTCACCTTCAAGAAGAATGTAGAGATAGAAAGATCACCTTGAGCCGATCTGGCCAGCTCATTCTCCAGGAATTGAAGTCTTTCCACATTCTTTTTGTTAAACAACCCATCCAGGGCTCTCCAGATCTCTGCAGCTGATGCACACCCCAAGATGTGATCAAACAGGTCAGGTGATATTGCCCGCTTCAGGGTGAACTCTGCTTTGGCATTGATCCGCCTCCAGTTCCTCACCTCATGATGGTTATCTCCAACCAGAAAAACTTCCTCCGTGCTCTCTCCTCCAACCACATCCCAGAGGTCCTCACCCAGAAGATAACTTTGCATACCCGACTTCCACTTCTTGAAGTTAGCCGATGTAAGCATCTCAATTCCAAGACCCCTCGCTTCCATGGCTCGACCACTGGTTACTTCTTCACAAAGGCGATGGCAAGTTTAGTTATTCACTGCTCTATCCACTCCAACCTTGCTCTGATACCATGTGAAATTTTCTGTAGATCTAGGAGTGAGCGGGAATAGAATAACTAAAAGTTCAAGCCAATCAACCAGAAGCACATGAAGCAAACGCAGTCTTTATTGATAAGCAAAATTCTTCGTTACATGGCGAGGTATACATGGCGAGACCTTATTTCGCCAGTACAAAAAAAAACAGAAGAGAAAACAGCTTAAAAGGAAAACCAGCGGTCTGACTTCTCGAGACCGCCTAACCGCCCGACCTGACAGTCCGCCCGGCTAGAAAATCAGATCACCCGAACTGCCTGCCTGCGATTTGAACAACACCAACTGAGAACCACGCGAACTCCGGACTCCACTGATCCTCCCGAACTCCAGCAACCTGCACTGCAAGCCGCGAGACCGCCTGAACACCTTCAGAAGAGGAGGTGACCGCTGCTACCCGCACAATCCGCAAAAGCTGCACAAAACAAGTTCGATCAGCTAACCGACCGGTCACAAAAAAGAGACCGCAAGAACAGGTCGCGAGCTCAGCTTACACTTGGTGCTATATGTTTTGCTGCTACAGTGGCTCCTATTTATAGGCGGGCGACCTGATCCAGTCACCGCCCTATGAGATAGAGTCACCACCCTTGACCGTGCGACCAGACCGGTCAACCCGCGCAATCAGCAAAAGATCCTCCTGCTTAGTGAGCTCGCCGACTTCAACATAATCCACGCGATCATGACAACTCGCCCGGTCATGACGCTCACCACCTGTGTTCTCCACTCGACCTCCTCCAGAGACCGCGAACACACCAGACCGACTAGGGCAACAGCCCGCCAAGTCGATCAACCACCTGTGACCGCATATGTCAGCTGATCGCCGAAGGACCAGCCATGCGAACACAACCCGGAGACCGCGCGACTAAGAAGACCTTAGTCCTCGTGCACCACAAAGAAACCAGACAGCCACCAGACCGGGCTGCCCGCACCACGCGGTCACAAGCACCAGACCGCGCGGTTACTCCAGCTCGCCACGCGGTCACACACCCAGACCGCGCAGCCTCACCTCGGCACCCTTCAGAAGAACGGCGGTCACGCTGAGAAGCCCGTGGCTAGACCAAAGAGGTCAGACCGCCAGAGGAGACCGCAAGACCGAGCGGTTAGACCAGACCGTGCGGTCTCCCCCCCCCCCCCCCCCCCCCCAGACCGCCAACTTCACAAACTTCCACTTCAACATTTTCAACAAGTGGTGCCAACATTCACATCCCTAGTGGGTGTGTAACCTTGTCACCCATGGTGACACACCACACTCGCCCATCTATGACAACCAGCGACATCATATTATTACATGTTATTACTAATAAATCTGCTAATGAGTTGAGTTTAGATGTGGAAAAGCAAGGTGAAGAAGTGAATGCTGAGGAAACGGAGGAGGAACAGAAGATGGTGAAGAAGGAGTTGAGAAGTGAAGAAGAAACTGAGAACAAGAGCGGCGAGGCCACGAATTCTGAAGTCACCATAGCCGACATGGCTAAAAACATTTTGATTAACTCTATAAAAGCTAAAGATAAATGTAAACAATTAAAATAGGTTAGTTGGGCAGATCTATCACCCGTAGGGGGTGGGGAAATGACGCCCTTGGCTGCTCCAAAGCTGCAAAACAATGAATTTGATCGATCTCCTATTGATCGATGGCGCTCTCCCACTGTAGAGAGATTAAAGCAGATCGGATTATTGCATGCAGAGAGCTTTCCAGCCCTCCGGCATGAGAAGGAAGGGGGTTTAGGGTTTAGGGTTTAGGGTTTAGGGTTTAGGGTTTAGGGTTTAGGGTTTAGGGGCAGGGTGGAGAAATCCCCCTTGAGCCCTAAAGCCTTCACCTCCTTCCCATCTCGTGTGGCTGGGGAGAATCATCATAATTCAGCCTACAGCTGAGTCGTGATGAAGTCTTTGGGGTTTATGTTTCGGCGGCTTTTGTTATGCTTAATTTTATCTCATTGTCTTTTTTTGTGTGTTTTATTTCTATGATATTCTGGACAATTGCTAAGAATTATGCTGGAAATCTATTGCTACACTGCTTAATACAGGTATTTGGTCCACCTTAAGGACGGTAAACAAAAGGGCTTATGGGAGACGACCCAATTTTGCTGCTTTTGCTTTTGTTTCCGCGTGGGTGGAGATGTTGTTTTGCATGTATGGCGACCCCGATGGCGGACACATTGAAGCTGAATTCAAGATTAATGCCAATCTTCTGGTATGCTCATTTCTGAGCATGAACCTCTCATCCCAAATACTTTTTATGAATCTAGCATTATAATCCGTGATGATTAGATTTAAGTCTGGGGGAGAGTAGTTGTTGTTACTCACTTGCACGTGCACATAAGCACAACACACTAGAAGTTACAATATTTTTGTTTTATTTTTCATTCTCATAGCACACCACAACACCCACTAGAGAGCGCACTTAACCATAGACGCGTAACGAGTCTAGTTCATTTCTTGTGTAGGATTGGGAAATTGTTGTGCTGGCTCAGGGTTGTAAGACAGAGTAAAATGTTGACTCTCGTAGTGCTCTAGTCGAGTACTCGCATCTTGCATAGATTTGTGTGTAGAATAATTTTTTCTTTATGCTCATAGTTTTGTAATTTTTCTAATTGCATAATAATCGTTTATTCTACTCAAAAGTGGTGAATCCGGTGTGAATCCAACGGTAACATAGGAATGTGTGTAGACGGTTGTTAGGTTTGTATTGCTCGAGTCGGGAGGAAGAATTATCTTTCTCGGTGTCTAAGAACTTGCCCCAAGCGACTCTTGAAGCATTGGTACAAGTTAGTTCAATGTGTGAGCTTTTGTACAAGTTAGTTCAATGCGTGAGTTTTTCTCGGTGTCTAAGGCCTTCATTTTAGCCAGGTTGAGCTTTTGTCCTGTTCCTAACGTCTGATCCTCGCTAACCCCTTTGTTCCTACCCCGTCTTTTGATTCAGATCCACCTTTGTTTCACCAAAGCTTAAAAGTCGATCCTAGTCGCACACCCAAATCTGAGCTTTAGTCTTGTTTCATTTTCATTATTGGGGTGTTGTTGTAGTGATTTTTTTATAGTGGAAATTGTGGTTGTTGTTATTAAAAAAAATTTGCTGAAAAAGAAAAGAAAGAATAATAAGAATGAAAAGAGAAAAAAAAAGAAAAAAAGAGAAAAGATTGTTATGAAAAAGTTAAATTGAAAATTTGTGAATGTTTTGTGTTTGGAGTAGGCGGTGCACACACCCACATTGCAAAGTTCAAGTCTGGGAGTGTGGTGCACCCACGTGTTTATTATGTTGCATGGATAGTTTATTTCTGTGCTTGCTCATTTGGGTTTAGGTGCTTTAAGCCTTCAAGTTTATCTTTGTACACCCCATCTTAACCCAAGCCTCTTTTTAACCTAAAGTCCTACTGATTTGCGCGTTGAACCAAACTGGTGTCGTAGAGAGAGTGCCACCGGGTGAGCTTATGGTCACCGACATTGATGGATTTCACTGGAGGTTGTTCCGAACACCGATCTTGAGCAATGTTCGCCTCAGCGATTAGTCTACTTTCTTCCTACGCGAGACCAGACGATTCACCGTGATTCAACTTTCGAGTAGAGATAATATATATGTACGCTCTTAGAATATTACAAAATGTTTGTATAATTAAAAAATTTCTTCTACTGCATTTCTACGCGCGTGAGCATGCGACTTCACATGGTACTCCGCTCCTACAATTGTTAAGCCAGCTAATCAATTTCTCCACCCGCATAGGGAATGATTTTCTCGGGACAAGCAAATGGTTAAGTCTGGGGTGTGATGAGTCCCATTTATATACGCTTTTATGGACTCATCCGGGCTAGTTTTCACTCTTGTGCACCTCCATTTCGAGCTATTATTGCTTATATTTCTCTTATGCACACTTGCGCGCACTTACGTTCTTTGCGCTCTACTTAGGCCCGTTTTGGTGTGCGTTTGCGCTCCATGTCGTTGGGGGTAAGCACATGGTGCTCCCCAATCCTTTTTCTATGATTGATTGGTGCTGGAAGTGTATTCCCAGCTGGATTGATGTTCTTGCAGGTGGTTGGATCATCCCATTTTGCCCAGAAATCATGATTGTTTATATCGCACGGTTGTGCATTTTCCTTGACGCACGGATGGCTGCGGTCGTGCGCCATCTTCTGGGTAGAAAAATGGTGATCTGACTTTGTTCGTGCGTTTTTACACACGGGTAGTTGCCCGTGCGCGAAGGAAACACACGATCACCTATTGCGCCTGGTTTTTAGCCAATCTGGATTTGGTCGTACATTTTTACGCACGGGCGGATTCGACCGTGCGTGAGTAAAACGCACGGGCGCTGCTGCTTCTTCCTCAAGGCATTGCTTTTCATTAAATAATGCACGGGAAACACACGGTCGTGCGTTCGACCGTGCGTGACTAAATTTCTGACCTTTTAGTATTTAAAGTAGGAAATCCGCTGAAGAAGGGAGACCTGCGGGAAAAGCTTCAGAAGCCCACCATTTCTGCCCATTTTGCCTCTCCACCACCATTTGACCTAGGAGGAGCTCCGGCAACCCTTGTCTTGCAAATCTTCCGCCAAAGCTCCCTCCTTGGCCTCCTCCATCATCTATGAGCTCAAGAACGCCATAGACGGAAAGTCTCCACTGCATTCAAGGTTCCAACAAGAGTTAGCTCGAGCTAGACCACGAAGAATACGGGTAAAGTAGAGGAAGGTGACAGCTCCTCCAGACCCCAGACGCAACTGAAGACCGAGCACGGACGAGGCTTGACAACCCTACGATTCCGACCGAGAATCTTCAGCATTGACTTCGAGCTTCGGTTTTCTCTTTCCCCTTGCGCATTGCTTCAGAGTTTTCCTTGTATGTGTGTTAATCTGGATGATGTTCATAAACATTGTGCTTGAGTTAATATGATTTCATGCTTTTGAGATCTTTTGTGGTTTATGAGATTTGAGGAGCTCCCTATGATGTAGGCTTGGGTGTTCGGGTCGCTCTCACTTGCGCGATCGATTGGGTCGCGAGATCGTTTCCTAATAACACCTAATCGGATGAACAAACGCAGCCACCTACGGGCGAGTCCTTCACAACTATCATGCAAAGATAACCACGACGCACAAGGAACGGACGAGGGCGATAGGTCAACGTCGCTCCAAACAAAGGGATCAACGAGATCCAGACAAGCTATTGTTGTTGTCAATCACAAGAAGATCCTCCGAAAGCAAAACTCCGGAAATAGGAGGATCTTCCCCAACAAAGGCAAAAGAGAATCGCCACTCCTCATCGAGTAAAAATAATCCAAGATCGTTCAACTATCACAAATGAGAAGGATCACGAAAAGATCAATGTCGGAAAATTCATCACAATTTCTATCCACCACAAATAACTATCGAAGAATCGCTCAAGAGGTAGAAAGCATTACCCTCCCGGAATAGTTGATCCGGGTTGCAGAAAATCCTACGTTATTCACGGAGGTGGTCACCGGAGGGGAGTCCTTGAAGATGTGCACCGTCGCCTTCAAATCCCGTCGCCTTCAAATCCCGTCGCCACGAACAAGCCCAAGCCCTCCTTGATACGTGAGAGAGAGTGTTGGAACAACCCTAATTCTGATTTGGGCTAGGATCACTATATGTTGACTAAGTACAAAGTTGACCCCAATGTATAGTTTATGGGTCAAGAGTTTTGGTTGTTAGAACTCAAGAATTCATTCAGATTTTGCGTTCGACGAACTCCACAATGCGTTCGACGAACGGCTATCTGCGTTCAACAAACGGCAAGCTCTCTGCGTTCGACGATCGGCATGTTCTCTGCGTTCGACGAACGGTTATCTGCGTTCGACGAACGACGCTCTGCGGTCGACGAAAGATGTTCATTCTTCGCTCGACCAACAGCTCAGATCTCAGCGGTCGAAGAATTTGTCTAAGTGCAGCGCTCGACTAATTTCATTCTGCGTTCGACGAACAGCTTGCTTCAAGCTCGTCTCAGCGGCCGATGATCCCGTCTTAGCGGTTCAGCGGTCGACAAATAGATCCCAGCTCAGCGCTCGACATTTTTGCTCAAGCTCAGCGTTCGACGATTTTATCCAGGCTCAGCGGTCGACGAATACTTCCGTTCGACGAACTCAAGTCTGCGTTCGACGAATACCTTCAGATCGACGAAAGTCTTCACAGCTCAACAAAATTAATTATTCCAGCAAGATTCAATTGAGGTCGACGAAGTAAATTTTGTGTTCGACGAAAATCTTGAGGTCGACGAATCTGCGTTCGACGAATTTTTTTCAGATCGAAGAATTATTATTTAAGTTCAGAAATTTCAGAAATATTATATCATTTCATTCTCTGAACTCAGATCGACTAACAGCAACGGCTCTTTCCATCAGATCAAGTAAGGAGAATATATTTCCTTTATTATTTAAGTCATAGCCGTTGACACTTCTCGGAAAAGGACATATTCATTGAAAAGGAAAGAGATAAAACTACGCAGCAGATTTATGTTCTCAAAATATCCCTTCAGATATATTTATCCCTTAATATAAGAGATCTGCATTTAATGTCTGTCAGAGTTTTTCAAAAGAAAAGGAAAGAAGATACAGCAGAAGGATTTTACAGTTTTTTTTTTCACGACAGATCAAATATAGAATATATTACATATGTGCTGTACAGAAAGGACAGAAAAAAAGAAAGAAAGAAATATACAGGAAGAAAAGAAATTGAAAATTAGTCTTCTTCCTCCTCAGCATTTTTCAGAGAACAGAACTTCATCTTCTTCCTCTTCAGCAACACACATTTTCTGAGAACAACTACACTATCTCTCAGATTTCTTGCTGCAAGAATCAGATCAAGAAAGGAGAAAAACTTCAGGAAGAAAAAGAAAAACAGGAATACAAATCCTCTTCTTCTTCCTCAATAGCAGCAACTTCATTCAACTGAGAACAACATCAACATTACTCTCTCAGTCTTTGCTGCAAGTACAGATCTTCAAAAGAGCAATAACAAACTGAAGAAATCATTCTCTCAGTTTAATCAGCTAACAGGAAGATCATTTCTTTCAAGAGAAAAGCTCAAGCCAATCTACTGTCAACAATTTCATATCAGACAGAGGAGTTTTTCAACATACATCCACTAGAGTCTTCTCTATACATCTTGACAGAGAAGAATTTCATAAACCCCTCTCCATCCCATTCTGTACAGGGTTAAAACTCCCTCCAAAAGTTTACCCCATTGGTGGCAAGACACCTGATCAAAAATCTAGTTGGTTTTTGGGCACCTTATCAAAAGCTCATTGGTGTGAGGGCACCTGATCAAAAATCCTAGTGGATTCCTACCAAGGGTGGTAGAAGAGTAGACGTACCCAAGTTTAGTGGGGAACTACTATAGCTCCTTGTGTCCTCTATGTTTGATTTCTTTTCTGTGTTGTGATGTGTGCTACTTTCATTATTCATTTTATTTCAGTTTTATTTATCACTCACTCTATACACATATACTTATATAAGTATTTTCAATTCCGCTATAAAACTAAGGGAAAAGTTTTAAACTCTATTCACCCCCCTCTAGAGTTAATTTAAGATCTAACCTCCACTTTCAATAGAGAGGGAGAAACGGTAGAGAGAGGGGGAAGGATGGCTGGGAGAAAGTTGGCTGGAGGGAGATAAACAAGAGAGGGAGAGAGATGTAGAGATGGGAAACTTGAGAGAGAGTGACGTGAGGGGGAGGGAAGAAGAGTGACGTGAGAAAGAGAGGAAGAAGGGGAAGGGGAGGAGTGGTGCTGCACGTGAGAGAGGGGGAGAGGAAGGAGGTGAAGAGGCCGAACTAGAGAGAAAGATAGGGAACGGTAGAGAGGGAGAGAGGGAGAGAAGGAGAGAATCGACTGAGCAAGAGGAGATTAGATTAGGTTTTCTTTTTTTTCTTTCTTCAATGATCAAATTACATAGGGTTTAGCCTATTTATAGGCTCACACACATACGGCGGCTAAACACAGCCCAAATAAAAATTCTAATGGACGGCTAAATGCAGTCCACTAAATAAACAATCCCAAATTAAAAATATAACAGAACATGACAAAATAAGCATATAAATAATTAAAAAGGCTTCGGTAGGATCTATGGCGGATCCTCAACATCTTCAGCAGCATCTCTATCATCCTCATCACATGGTGGTGGATCATCTTGATCATGCGGTGGCGGATCAGGAAGTGGTGGAGCGTCCTCAGCGACATCAACGACATCATCAACATCAACATCATACAGTGGCGGGACTTCAACAACATCATTCGGAGGCGGGTCTTCAACAGCAACAAGTGGTGGGTCTTTGACGTCTTCCTCAACAACCTTCAAGGGTGAAGGTGGCTCCACATCAGCAACGACCTCCATCAAGATCATCAGTCCAGCAGCAGTATCATCAGTATCCCCAACCAAGTGGATGTGGGGGTCTTCATCAGCTGGGGTGGGGGGAAGAGAGGGGCTGAAGGGATGGTCCCCATCACCCTAGTCCACCATCCATTCCACCGCTTTGTAGTGCGCCGCACTAGAAATTGCTAGTTGCGTGTTCCGTGATGAGGTGCCTACGACCCTCATCCGCTAGCCTTCTCGTCCACCCGCTCACCGAAGCACGGCATCGCGGCCTGCATTCCATCCGGACAAGCGAAGCGGAGCTCTAGGCCAGCATTTTCTTTCACTGTTGCTAATCTAGGAAAACCAAAATCAAAACCCCCCACTTTATTAAATACATAAGAATCTAAATACATAATTCCTTAACAAGAATTCATACAACCCAACTTGCAGTCCTCTGAGAACGATATTCAGGGAGTCTCTCCCAATTTAATTACTTGAACGACCGGTGCACTTGCCATAATCGCATCAGACATAGACTTCACAAATATAACCAATGAAGGAGGTACAAGACAACACTTCAAAACTCGTGGTGAAGGTTTACTTTCAACCTTATTCCAAGCATGGGGCTTCTGTTAGGCTCTCCAAAAGACACCAAAAACTCAAGCCCCGCATTTATAATGAAATATCTCATGGATTCATTCTCCGAAATGCATTCTAGGCTTAGCCTAAATGCATGTCACAAATCAAGCATCACCGATCCGGGCTAACGACCATGGGTAGGCATCACACAAAATGCATAAATCCATATGACTACCAGATTTCTACTTGCAATATATGTCGGGGATGGACACAATCGACCTGAAGTTTCGAAGATCTAAAGGGAGTCATTGATGCACGAATCTGACACACCTCTATAGGCGGTAGCAAGACTGCGACACGAAATGGCAGTGTACCGATTGTTCAAGTAATATAAATTATGGGAGTGAATCCACAAGTATCGAATCTCAAAGTAACACAGTAAGGTGGAGTTATCTATCGAGGAAGGACTTGAGATTGAAGTCCTTTAGGTCGGATGGATTGCGGAAAAAGGGTGATTTGGATTGTGTAAAAATAAGAGAAAAGAACTAAACTACTCCTATGCATGCCACTTGCTTCGCAAGGCAGATGGACGAGTAGGCACACAGATGGGGTGAGTGTAACTGCGGAAAGGGTTGGGGGCCGCTAGCACCTCCTCAACAAGCACACAACTAGCAATTGCTAGTGCGGCACACGATCATGATGGGGAAATGGATGGTGGAATGGGGTGCACTCACTTGCATAGACCACAGAGATAACTTCACATAGACATGAAATATACTAAATAACATAACAAGGTTTATCACACATTATCCATACACACAAATGATAAAGGAAAACAGTACTACAATATGAAGGGGGTGAGATTACAACCAAAGGGGAGGAGACTCATCGGAGGTTCGCGGTCGGAATCTAGGGTTGTCAATCCTTGTCCGAGCTCGGGCTCCAACTACCGTCCGGGGTACGGAGAGGAGTTGTCACTTCCTTCTAGTTGACCCGTTTTCTCCGTCAATCGTCTTCGATTCTGACCTCGCCGGAGAACTTCATATATGCAGCAAGAAATCCCTCAAAATGGAGGTTTGGAGGTGCATGAACAATGGAGGGGGCCAAAAGGATGCTCCGGGTATAGATTTGCAAGAGAATGGAGGCTGGAGCTCCTCCCGAAGGTGGGCGGCGATGGAGCGACGAAAATGGCGGGCTGGTGTGGAAGAAACGACGCTCCCCTTAAACGAATTCTCTCCCCCGATCGGCTGAACCTGCGCGCTTAAATAGAGGCGTTAAATTAAGAAACGTACGATCAATACGCACGACCGTGCATTTTGGACCGTGCGATTTACAAAGATAAACAATGCCTGGAGCTATTGGAAGGTCGTGCGTTTTTGTTCATGCATGAGCGGAATGCTCGTGCACGACCAAAAACGCATGGGGTATGACATGCCGCATATTTTATCCTCATCTAGGTTGGTCGTGCGATTTCCTTCACGCACGATTGGATTCAATCGTGCGTTAAGGAAAATGCACGATGAACATCATCATAAACATCTCTGAGTAAATCGCACGATCGCCTCGATCGTGAGTCAACAATAATTGCACGGTCGTGCGATTTGCCCAGACTGCAATGCTCAACTCAAGGGCACAATCCACCTGCACACAATCAAAACCAAAGCTCCAACCACATAGGAAATAAGACTAATATCCACAATAATAGCAAGAAAGGTATAGGGAGCCCCCAAAGGCATACCCCAAGCACAGAATACGCAATTGCACACCCCGACAGGCGAAAAGAGTGCACTACATGTACAATGATAATTAAAGTAAATATGAGCATTTTAACGCTAAAAGGGCAGTACACGAGTGAGAAAATAGGCCTAGATGAGTCCCCAAAACCCTATATAATCGGGACTCATCAGTCACACACTTCACTAATTAGTGAAAGAGACAACCCTATGCAAGCATAGAAAAATCCAGTGCCATTTGTTAGACCTAGTGAATATCAATCAAGTGAGAAGAGTGAATCATCCAAGGGTAGAGATAACAATCATCCAGATAGGATAGACAAAACTAAAAAGGCAAACCTAAATAAAAAGGAAAAACCCCTAGGCAAGAATCATTTAGAGAAGTTAAATAACAACAACCAACATGCAAAAATAAACCTAGGATAATCAAACATTCTGATGATTTGTTGTATTCTAACACATTTTATACTCACTTCAAGTATCAAGATAAGAGGTTTGGGAAATCCATTCCCTATCATCCCAAAGGGTATCATGAAAGGCCCTTTTATTCTTTCATTGAACCTTACAATGGTAAAAGCAAAGGGCCCAAGGTAACCTGGGTTCCCTCTAATGGTTGAATTACCTGTGCAGGGTGAGGTAGGGTCCCACTCAGGAGAAAATTGAGTGGGAAGAAAGATGTAGATTTTAATTAAGGAACAAGACTTATTCAAGGGAGTAATTTCTACCTTGAATCCTCCTTAATATTTATTACATTATATTATGATCTATTTCCAATAAATCAAATTTCTGGGAAAAAAACAAAAAATTTCTAAAGAAATGGATCTGTTTATTAAGAAGTGCGTCGAATAGAAGTCGACGTACCATCGACTTTTAATCGACGCCAGTGTCAAGAAGCACTCAGAGAAGACAATTCTAATAGAAATCAACGTAGCGTCAAGTTCATATCGACGCATACATCGACTTATTAATTGCCTATTAAATTTGAAGTTGCGTCGATTGGAAATCGACGTAACGTCGACAGGACTACGTCGACTTAGGGTCTCTGAATAGTCTCGAAGCTACGTCGAGTACTAGTCGACGCAACGTCGATATATCAGCGTGAGCATAAGTACTTCTAGAAGCAATCTCAACACAGCTTTGCGCGCCAAATAATAAGTGTTATCGACGGTGCGTCGACCTAAACCCTAAGTAGCGACGATTCATCTGTTTTTAAACAATTACTGCGTCGAAATATTTACGCTTTCGGATTCTCCTTCTCTTGCTCTCTTGTTCTCCAGCTCTCCCGTGCTTCTATCTCATCTTCTCTTTGTCTTTGCAGGTACACACAAACAAATGGCTCCTCCCAAGGTGAACTCAGGATTTTATGTGAACGTAGATTCATTCAGCACAGCAGTAGAAAGCTTTAAAGCCATTCTTGTCTTATTTCAGGAGGCTGGCCTCTCCAAACTTATTTCAACAAGATGCAAAATCCTGGATATAGAATTGACAGAATTTAAAGACAATGTTCAGATAAGAGAAAATGGTTCCCTCAAAGGAAAAATATATGATACAGAAGTACTTATCACAGAGGAATCACTAAATCAAACATATGATCTTCAGAATGGAAATGAGACAGATGAACTAACATGGGATGAGATTAAGAGGGCCCTGGAACTAATGCAGTTCAAGAAGGACAAGCCCATCAATCTGAAGAAGATGGATCTTGGAGAAGAACATAAATTCTTGGCAGATATAGTAGGAAAGGTATTGTTATGTAAGATTTCAGCACATGATGCTATTCCAAAGCAGCAGCTGCAGATAATGGGAGCTCTTATTCTGAAGAAGAAAATAAATTGGGGAAGATGCCTTCTGAAGATGATTGGGCATAAGTATGCACATAAAGAAAATGCTTATATGAGGATAATGAGCCAAGTGCTCTTCCAACATTTTCCCAGCATCTGTAGATCCAAAGGAGTGTATATTCCTCCTGGAAAGAGAATAAACATAGGGATATTCTCTAAGTGTACCAGGAAAATCTCAAAGCCTGGTCAAGCTCCAGCTTCTCCTCCTCCATCTCCTCATCCTCATGAGTCTAAAAGGCAAACACCAGATCCCCCAAGGGATAATATACCTCAACTGGACATTGTTCCAGAACCCCATCAGGAGGACACTCCAGCACAACAACAACTGCAACAACAACAACAGGTCCCATCCACTTCAGCACCTGAGCCATCCACCCTCATTCCAGATCATCAGCTTGCTCCACCTCCACAACCATCAATTCACTTCTCCCCTAAGTTTACCATCCTCTCAACCCTATCCAAGAAGAGCTCCCTCCATCACCTCCTCCTTTTACATCTCATCCACCCACAATTGACCTTGAGCAGATCATTTCTAAAGTTGTGGCCATTGCCTCCTCCACATTTGCAGATCAAGTGGCCTCTCAGGCTTGAAAGTTTGACAGAAAATACTCATAGATGCAGGGTGAGCTATTAAGATTTCAAAGATCCTTTCAGAGCCTCAAAGACTTTGTATCTTCCTCTATTGTTTCAAGGGAGTTCTTAACCTCACTAGATAGCAAGGTCAAGAAGGGGAGAACATATTAGAGGAAGAAATACCTCTTATTTCTATGAGTGGACAAGTTCAAGGTAATGTTATTAATGAGCCTGCTCCTGACAAAGTGACTAACTTTCAGGGTGCACAGCCTCAAGGGGAGCATTCAGAAAGGTTGGATGATGATATCCATGGAAAGCCTGCAGATCATGGGGAGCCTACTCCAAAATATTGGATGATAAAGGAATAGATGCAACAGTTCAAGGGGAGATAAGTGACAAAGATATGGCAGATGTCATGCACTTTCTGACAGGTGAAGGAGAGCCCCAAGAAAGGGTGAATATTGAGCAAACTGATGCAACAAAGCGGGGGTAGCCTACCCTAGATGTCCAAAGGGACCTAGATGCTGAAATGGCAGCTGTAAGCACAGCTGTAGCTTAGGATGAGACTCAAGATAAAGATTTAATGAATGAAGTAGCTATTATAGCTATGGAAGCTGCCCATGAAGCTGGAATGAATGCTCAATCTCAGGGGGAGCTTCCCAAGGATGCTAATACAGAAGATGATGAGCCTTTGAAGATTGCACCAAGGAAAGTCTCCTCAAAAGTATTTTCAAGAAAAAGAAAAACTCATGAGAAGGAGCAGTGAGGATCAGGTATTTTGTTAAGTTCTATACTTCCTGGAAAACATATATGATGATTGATATACTGCTTGACAATTGAATAACATGGGTGATGATTTTAGTCTGTAACTTTCATATTGATTTTAGTCTGTATCTTTCATATGTCTATCTTGTATGCATTTGTGTCTATTTATGCAAAGAAACAAGTAAAATCGCTTTATTCAATTTGTAAAATTTGTTAAGGTAAATAGGGGGAGATTGTTGGGAAAAACTCCTTTGATTTAACTTAACAAATTACCTAAAAGTGATTTTATTTCTTAGGATTGAATTACCCATTGTATAGTGAGGGTAATCTGGTCATTAGATGTCTTAGGATATCACACTCAAACTAGGGTGTCAAGACCAAGTTAAGAGAAGCAAAAAATGGGCAAAGTTAACATTTGCGTCGAATGGAAATCGACGCAACATCGAATCATTGTCGACGCTACTCTGACTAGAAGTCCAAATAGGACACCCTTCTGTTGAAGTATCCCAACTCGATGTTACGACGAATAGATATCGACGCAGAGGTCATGGACTTATCAGAGCACTTGAAGAAGTCGACGCAACTTCTACTTCAACTCGGCGCAGAAGGAAATAACTGTCGAAGTAATCTAAAGTCGACGGAACGTCGACTTCTTCTCGACGCAGATAATGAAGCTCAGAATCATATCTTCAACTCGACAGTTACGTCGATTGGGTATCAACGTAAGGTCGACTAGCAGAGTTCAGTCAGAGCAAGGGTGAATTCGAAGCTGCTCCTACAAGAACTCAAAGGTGCGTCGATAAGAAAAGGAAGAGAACTCGACGTTACATAGAATACAGTCTAAAAAGGGAAACCTTTTTAGCTGTCATTTTGGACCTTCTCTCATGGCCCACCTCTCTCAAGACCGTTCTCCAACGGCACATTAATTGCCTGAAATAGAAAGAAAGATTAATGAAGACAAAATGCTTTCTTGGAAACAAGCTTTGTGCTGGTGGACGGGTCGGGAATTAAAGAAGGATGGAATGATTTATTGTCCAGACAAATATACCCTTTCAGGACTTACCTGAAAGGGAATGAAATTCAAATTCAATAGAGGCACAATAAAAGGCAACAGAGGAAAGAGAAAAGCAAGACACATCACAATCGGCCATACTGTTCTATTGCAGCTCCTTCTTCTTCCTCTCCAAAAACAGGAACCCTAAGGGTCCGTTCGGATCGCAGGTTTTGGTTTTGAAGAATTGGAATTCAGTAAAACCAAAAACCAGCAGGTTTTGGTTTTCCTGAATTCCAATTATGTTGTTCGGCTGCAGGAAGGTTTTGAGCTGCAGGAATTGGTTTTGGGCAAGATTTTTGAAATACACAAAATTTTCAAGCTGCTTCACTTAAATACACAAGGTTCAGTGAAGCATATGGCCCTTAATTTAGCTTCTTCGTAATTTTGCCTAGGTGGATCAGTGAAGCATATGGGTCTGAACCAAAAGCAGAAATTTTTTTTCTCCCTGTTTTCGTAGCTTTCGCAGATTGCTTTCTCCCTCGTCGTTCTCAGCCGAGAACTCATGTATTGGTTACCGATTGAAGCTAGAAGCAGTTTTCATGCGCGGGAAGCGATCTTCTTGGATCTGGAGCAGGGTTGGGTTATGGAAGCCATTGGCCCGGAGCAGCGTGCTCATCCATGGCATCAAAGATCGGGGGAATCGCTACAGTTTCGAAGAAAACGGGATGAAAGAAGAAAAAGAGGAGGGGGTAGAAGAAGAGGAGGAAGAAGAAGAAGAACAAGAGGAGGAGGTAGAAGAAGAAGAAGAGGAAGAAGACGAGGAGGAAGAAGAAGAGGCGGAAGTGTTGGACGAAGCAGGAGGGTTGCGCATTTCGCGCGGTTGTCAGGGAAAAACGAGGGAAAGAGATAAGAATTGGCGCTAGGTATAAATGAAAACCCGCGGTTTTCGCCAATTCCAATTCCGCCTTCGTTTCCGTCCAACCGAACAGGGTGAAATGAATTATTTAACGTCAAAACCAATTCCACAAGCCCAAAACCGACGAACCGAACGCACCCTAATAGAAGAAAACATAGAGAAGGAATTTCTGCTGCTCTTCTTCTCTCCAAGAACAGAACAAGGCTGCTTAACAACACAATCTCATAGCAGCCAGAGTTCAATCAAAAAGAAGATAGAAGGATCTGACAATCATAACTTCTGAAATCATCATCATCATAAGCAGAAGTTTATCAAGAGCAGATCCAGTGAAAAGACAAGAAGCTATTTTTCTTACAGCCATCATAAAAATTCTGAAAACAGAATTCATACACCCTTCCTCTTCTTCTTTCTCCTTCCCTTCTGTAAAAGAATTTTATTAATCCCTCTTCAAAGGATTCAATGGTTCAAGATCTCCTTATCAAAAGATCTGGTGGTTCAAGATCTCCTTATCAAACGATCTGGGGGTTCATGATCTCCTTGTCAAAAGATCGGTGGTGTTGTTTATTGGGTGTTAACTTATCACCTAGAGGGGGAGGGGTGAATAGGTTTTTCAAATTATTTTATCCAATTTAGATGTTCTTGATTTCTGATTAGTAGATCTATAAATTATAAAGCACAACACAGAAAAGCACACAGTGATCTATAGAGGTTCCTCAAGACAGGGTATCTTGAGTAGTCCTCTTTCCCTCTACGCCTACCTAGCAGTGTGCTAGGCTCGGCAAACTCCGCCAAATCTTCATGCCCGCAAGCCTTACAACACGGACCCGCAAGTCCTACAGCTTAGGCCCGCAAGACCCTACTGCACCCGAGCCCGCATGCTCGACACTCAGGCCCTCAAGCCCTACCTAGCTCAGACCCGCAATTCTAGTCTCTGCCCTGGCCCGCAAGCCTCACAGGTCTCAAGCCCTCAATATTGACAATCAGGCCCTCAAGCCCTACCTAGCTCAGACCCACAAGTCTAGCCTCTGCCCTGGCCCGCAAGCCTCACAGGTCTCCAACCCTCAAGCTAGACGGTGTCGGACCCGCAAGTCCACAACCCTGGCCCTCAAGCCTCACATCTCTCAAACCCTCATGCTAGACGATGTCGGACCCGCAAGTCCACTGCCCTAGCCCTCAAGCCTCACAGCTCTCCAGCACTCAAGCTAGACAAATTGGCCCTCAAGCCTTACAACAATAAAAGGTTTACAGTAATGAACACTATTTCTTCTGCCTGATGAAGATCAGCAACTTAGCCTGATGAGGAACGGCTTCTTGAGGTTGAAGAAGATGTTTCTGATTCAGATCTTGAAAGCATGGTTTTTCTTCAATCTCTTCTTTTAGCCTGATGAGGAATGACTTCTTATCAGTCAATGGAGATGACAGATTCTTTTGAGAACGCTTGATTCTTGTTCTCTACTTGTTCTTCTTCTTCTCCGCAGAATGTACTGTTGTATTGAGAAGCAACGACGGGATACTTTTTCGTTCTTGTCTTTCTCACGAAGATTGATTTTTCTAGGGCATCACTGTTCCCTTTTATATGATGGATGAGCCGCTTAACGGTCACATATAATGTCCTTTAATGTCAGACTCCCATTCCTTAAGAGCACGCGCTGATTGGACTATCAGGCGGCGACATTAAATGCTGATAGCGCGTCCACAACATTTGAATTCTGTTTTGACGATATTTCCATTGTTACGACGATATGGATAATATCTCGATGATAGGACTTTGACGATGCCTTAGACCTTGGTGGATCTTCAAGTCTTCCAGCTTCTGCTTCTGACGCTGGTATCTCGATGATACGAGATATCCCAGTGTTTCTGTATATACGATAATATGCAATCTCTGACTGTGTCGTCGTGATCTTCTATCTTGTAGTCTGTCGTCGTAATCACTTTGTTCTTTCGACGACATGAGCGATATCATGTCGACAGACTATGCTTGTCTTCAGCTGTCCTTCTTCAGTTATCTCGACGTCGTGCCTTATTTACGATGATGTCTGTTCTTCTCGACGACAAGACTACTTTGTTGATGTTGACGATACTGTATCTTCTCGACGACATTCCTTCCTTTGATATCTTCAGGTCTTCTCTGCGTTCGACGAGCTTCATTCTGCGTTCGACGAACCACATTCTGTGTTCGACGAACTTCATTCTTCTCTCCCGTCTCTGCGTTCAATGAACTTCATTCTTTGTTCGATGAACTCGCCAAGTCTCGGCGTTTGCTTATGTCATGTCTCTTCGTTCGACGAACTGCATTATGCGTTCGGCGAACTGCATTCTGCGTTTGACGAACTGCATTCTGCGTTCGACGAACTGCATTCTGCGTTCGACGAACTCGCCAAGTCTCAGCGTTTGCTTTGCTCATCATCATGACGATGTGCCTATGCTTGTCGACGACATCTCCTATTCTTCTCGACGATATAGTACTTAGTGAAATAACTAAAGTACTTGACATATTGTCGATCTCTGCAAACATGAACTAGATATAACATTAAATACAACTTGCACTTATCATTGAGCTGATCACTTCTTCAAATCAGGAACACTGCTGGGCATTGTTCCCAACAATCTCCCCCTATTTGAAGAAGCCGTAACTTACCTCAATGATAAATGCCACGCATGAAAAGATTTATCATTTCAGATAATAACATCACAGATAAAGCAACAATCACATAAATAGATTAAATGTTCTTCACAATAGATACCAAACATATAATTAGATTAGATGTTCATGAATAAACATTAGCATTCATTTGCCCCAACAGAATCATTAAGATTTTAATTTGGTGCCCCATCAGTGTTTGTTGTTGCTTGCCCTTTTGGTTTTCTGCCTTTGCCTCTGATAGTAGTTAATGGGCAGGGGAATCTTCTTAGGAGAGGGAGGAGGACCTTGTGGGAATGCTAGCTTGTGATTCTTCCTCCATTCCAGCTGCTTCAGATGTTTCTGCCATTCAACTGACTGGTATTCCCTCTGATAGTCCTCCTGAGGGTATCCAAAATGGATCCATGATTCTGTTATTATTTCTCTTGAGACGGGACTCCACCTTCCTGATTGTGGATCCAGCTCAACTTCCCTTAGTCTCTTTGTCGATACTGGCTACTCTGAATTCTCTTTCTTTTCCTGGAAGTTACTGACTCTCAAAATTTTATTCCATACTCAGCTGACTCAGTGCTTACAGAAGGGTTGGAAACCTCATATAATGATGGGGGGGTTTTGCATTGTCTGCTTTATTTGATTTGTTATCCACATCGCTTGATGTGAACTGGCATTTATTATTTCATTCTCCCCCTTTAGGGCTTGTTCAATTACCCTTTCCTCAAGTCCTTCTCTGACTAGATTCAGCTTTTCATGCAGGTGTTGTTCAGTCACATCCAAATTGTTGTTTATTTCAAGTAGATGGGTACCTAAGGTATGAGCTTTCTCATTGACCCTATTCAGAATTTGATTTCTATTATTTGTAGCATCTGTTTCTATCTGCTCAAAACCATAGTACACATTGTTTGAGAATGTTTCTTGCTTTTTCAGGATTGTGTGGTTTTGATGTCCCACTTTGTTGACTTACTCGCTCATCTTCTCTATGGACGGAGCTGCCAGAGTGTAGAAGTGAGCGCACTGGGTGTTGAGGTGGAGTATGTCTTTCTTCACTTTCTGGATCTCGCCCTTCACCTCTTCCCTTAGATTATCCACAGTCTTTACTATGAATTGTTCTAGTTGTTTGCGCTGAGCATTTAGTAGAGTTGACATCATGTGGAAAAGAGAACCTGACTGAGCCGAAGATGGCTCAGCAACTTGTTCGTCTTCCTCTTCTCTTTCCAGTGGAATTCCTTCAGAGATACTGGCAGATGATTCTTCACTGATGTGTGTTGTTACCTTAGCCTTCCCCTTGACATTTTCTGGTACTGTCTCACAAGGGCATGTAAGCACAATCTTACTTGCTGCTACTAACTCTCGGCAGTCTGAGAGAGTGAGGTCTTCTATGGGCTCTGGCATAGTGCTTCGATCTTCTGGGGTAGAGTACCCCAGTTGGGTCTCCCCCTCAACTTGTGCATTACCTTGGGCTGAGCCTCCTGCCGGGAGCCCCCCATCAATCATCTCTGCGTCTTGGGCTGAGCTCCCAAGTTGGAACTCCCCCTCAGCGGGAACACTCCCCAAGTTGTGGTTTCTACTTTCTTCAATAACCTCTGTGGGAGCAGGTTCTGGTACTGTTCCTGGACAATCCCTTTGGGTGGAAGTCTCCCCCTCAGTTGTACCAGGGATTTGTGGGGTGGTGGTATGTCATCAGAGCTACTGGATGAATCTTCTTATTCCGAGTGGTCTGTTGGGGATGCTTGTTTCCTTGGAGCAGGCTGGACATTAGATGATGGTTTAGGGATAGACCTATCCCATCGATCTAGTATCTTAGCATCCAGTATCTTGGAGTAGTGTAGAGGAACTCCCATTCTCTTATTCAGTACTTCACCCTGGGTGTTTAGAAGGTAGAGGGACGGTATTCTTCCGTAGGAAGGGGACTTCAGGGTGTTCTTCATTCTCTGGAAGAGGAACTCACTCCAGTTGGTATTCTTAGAATGGATTATCTGGGCCATGAAAACGAACATGTCTTTGGAGATTCGATCATGGGACTCAGGCTTGCACAACAGAACTTTGCCAACAATGTCGGCCAGCAGCTTCCCCATTTGATTAAATTCCGCTCTCTTAATGGACATGTAGGTCTTTCCTGTGTGGCCGCACCAAGTATAGCTTGTGGACACATCCTCTGAGGCCAGCTCTTCTTCTTCCTCCCCCCTTGGATTCTTGGCAGATGCAGCTCTTTTCCTAGGCTTTACGCAGATATCTTAACCTTCTTAGCTCCCACCTTGGACTTGATCTTTGATTCGTTGTGGTTGATTCTTGCTTCGGCGAAGAATTCTGCTAATTCACGGTGGAGAAGAACTGAGGGTTCGCATAAGAGATATTTCAGTCCTGATGCCTCTAGCAACCCTATTACTGACCTTATCTCATCGGAGCAGGCATTGAAACCCCCTCGCTGGAGTTCACAGCCGAAGATCACCTCTTCTTTCTTGGGAGCCATTGTTTCGGAGTGAGAGAGAAGGCAGTACGTCGGAGACGAAGCGGGGGTTTGTCGACGGAATAGTTTAGGGTAAATGATAGCGTAATTTTTATTCTCGAACATTCACTCTATTTATAGTGTTGGTAGGTGAAGAGGCGCGTACCTTTGATGGAAAGAGAGCGATCAGACGGCTCCGATGGACCGATCTAATCCCGTGATAAATAGCTCGATTATATTTTGATGATACGCTTATTATCGTCGAAATGATTCTTGGATGTGCATCCTCCCAACTTGCTCCTTTGTCGCCGTAACGTCTATTGTGTTGTCGTAACACCTTTTTGTATCGACGATTATAGATTCCAGCGAACGTCAGATTTTTAGGCCCCTTTTAGTAGGATGACCTGTGTAAGGGATGTTACAACCTGCACTAGATTTGTTAGTAAATTGATTTTGTTGTTCTGCCTGTGGGTCAGAACACCCACTTTGTCCAAGGCCCAGATTTGCTTCTGGTGGGCTCTTGGATTACCTGCAAAATGAGATTACAATCCCTTAGGTACCCAAGTAAATTTGGGTCCTAGGAAATTGTTAGCTTTAACGGGCATACTGGATTTAACTACTCCAGGGTATGCATAGTGATAATGAACAAGGTGATTTGCAGGTTTAACATTCATTACCCTTGGAGCAGTTGGATTGTACCAACAATCAATTGCAAAGTGCCCGGTCTTTCCACAGCACCAACATTCGAACCTGTTGTATCTTCTTTTCTGGCTAGCTATGTGAGAATGAGTCCTTTGAGCATGAACGTAGGGATATTTGAAGGACACTGATCTGTACTGATTGTGAGTGTGATGTTGAGAATCATCACCCACAACTTTCCATTTGGAGTCAGTCTTCTTTAGTGATCTCCTTGTTTCTGTAGACCCAGTAACTTCATGCCTCCTTGTGGCCATCCTTCCATGAGGTACCCTTGAGATTTTTGGCATGTTCTTTGCTCCACTTGTGGAGCTCCCATTCTTGAGATACCCAAGATTGGATTGCCCAGAATTCTTGTTGGAGGGTGAGATTACCTTCCTCAAGCTAGCCTTCATCCCATAGGGTCTGCCTGATCTGTATTCCTTGAAGCATCCCTGCTCCCTTCTTTGAGTGGAGCAACAACCATTTACCAGTGGAGGAGAGGTCTCTGGTTTCGAGGCGCTTGCCACAGACTTCACTACAAAGGGGAGTTTATCCTCCACCCTTCTGATGTTGCCATTCTTATATTTCAGGACTTTGGGCTGAATTTTGTCCTTCTTCAGAAGAACCACTTCTCTGGTTAGTGAGCAGCACAGCTCCTTGCTCTCAATCAATGCCTTCAGAGTCTTCCCAAATTTGCTTATCAAGTAAAGGTTGGAACTTGCCTTGAAGTCCTTTTTGAGTTGACAAAACTCTGCTTTCTCTAGAGTTAGTTTTTCTGCTTTCTCTGAGAGATCGAGATTTCTTGCTTGAAGATAGGAGATCTTTGCATCCCGCTCCTTGCACAGCATCTTGAGCATCTTGACATCTTCTAGGAGATCATTGTATGACTTGGACCAGTCATCATTTCTAGATGAGCTTGTCTCCGATTCTGAATCTGAGGTAGATAGAGGAGCCCTTATGCATACCTGTTCAGGTGAGACTTCATCCTGGATTTCTTCCTCTGACTCAGATAGGACAGTCAGTCCAAACTGAATCTTCTCTTCTGAGTCTAAACAGCTTGAGTCACTGTCACTCAATGTTCTGACTTTCTTCTTAGCTGTCTTGCTTCTTTCTTCTTTTGATCCTTCCATAAGAACTGTTAGAGAGTCCCACATCTCTTTTGTTGTTATGCAGTGAGCCAGTTTCTAAAATGTTGAGATGTCAACTGCACCAGCCACAATGTCTTTGGCTTCCTTCTCCAAGTTGACTAGCATGATCTCATCTTCAGTAATTTTCTTGGACACAGTCTTGGGGACATAATGCCCTTCTTGAATAATTTGGAACATTCTAGGATCCACTGCATCCATGAATATTTTAGCTCTTACTTTCCAAAGTGCAAAATTCTCCCTGGAACAAATAGCTATTCTTGATTCCATAGCTATGATAATTGGACACCCACGGGCATATCTGTTCAAGCTGTTAAGCTTTTCTTTGAACAACCTCCCTTTGATACCACTTGTTGTTTATTGGGTGTCAACTTATCACCTAGAGGGGGGGTGAATAGGTTTTTCAAATTATATTATCCCCTTTAGGTGTTCTTGATTTCTTATTAGTAGATCTATAAATTATAAAGCACAACACAGAAAACACACAGTGATCTATAGAGGTTCCTCAAGACAAGGTGTCTTGAGTAGTCCTCTTTCCCTCTGCGCCTACCTAGCAGTGTGCTAGGCTCGGCAAACTCTGCCAAATCTTCAGGCCCGCAAGCCTTACAACACGGACACGCAAGTTCTACAGCCTAGGCCCGCAATCCCCTACTGCACCCGAGCCCGCAAGCTCGACACTCAGGCCCTCAAGCCCTACCTAGATCAGACCCGCAAGTCTAGCCTCTGCCCTGGCCCGCAAGCCTCACAGGTCTCAAGCCCTCAAGCTTGACAATCATGTCGTTAAGCCCTACCTAGCTCAGAACCGAAAGTCTAGCCTCTGCCCTGGCCCGCAAGCCTCACAGGTGTCCATCCCTCAAGCTAGACGGTGTCGGACCCACAAGTCCACTGCCCTGTCCCTTAAGCCTCACAGCTCTCCAGCCCTCAAGCTAGACGATGTCGGACCCGCAAGTCCACTGCCCTGGCCCTCAAGCCTCACAGCTCTCCAGCCCTCACGCTAGACAAATAGGCCCTCAATCCTTACAACAATAAAAGGTTTACAGTAACGAACACTGTTTCTTCTGCATGATGAAGATCGGCAACTTAGCCTGATGAGGAACGGCTTCTTGAGGTTAAAGAAGATGTTTCTGATTCAGATCTTGAAAGCACGGTTCTTCTTCAATCTCTTCTCTTAGCCTGATGAGGAATGACTTCTTATCAGTCAATGGAGACGACTGATTCTTTTGAGAATGCTTGATTCTTGTTCTCTACTTGTTCTTCTTCTTCTCCGCAGAATGTACTGTTGTATTGAGAAGCAACGACGGGATACTTTTTCGTTCTTGTCTTTCTCACGAAGATTACTTTTTCTAGGGCATCACTGTTCCCTTTTATATGATGGATGAGCCGCTTAACGGTCGCATATAATGTCCTTTAATGTCAGACGCATATTCCTTAAGAGCACGCGCTGATTGGACAATCAGGTAGCGGCATTAAATGTTGACAGCGCGTCCGCAACATTTGAATTCCGTCTTGACGATATATCCATTGTTATGACAATATGGATAATATCTCGACGATAGGACTTTGTCGATGCCTTAGACCTTGGTGGATCTTCAAGTCTTCCAGCTTCTGCTTTTGATGCTGGTATCTCGACAATACAAGATATCCCAGCGTTTCTGCATATACGACGATATGCAATCTCTGACCGTGTCGTCGTGGTCTTCTATCTTGTAGTTTGTCGTCGTAATCACTTTGTTCTTTCGACGACATATGTGATATCATGTCGACAGACTATGCTTGTATTCAGCTGTCCTTCTCCAGTCTTCTCGACGTCATGCCTTCTTTACGACGATGTCTGTTCTTCTCGACGACAAGGCTACTTTGTTGATGTCGATGATACTGTATCTTCTCGACGATATTCCTTCCTTTGATATCTTCATGTCTTCTCTGCGTTCGACGAGCTTCATTCTGTGTTCGACGAACAACATTCTGCGTTCGACAAACTTCATTCTTCTCTCCCGTCTCTGCGTTCGACGAACTTCATTCTTCATTCGATGAACTCGCCAAGTCTCAGTGTTTGCTTTTATATTGTCTCTTCGTTCGACGAACTTCATTCTGCGTTCGACGAACTGCATTCTGCGTTCGATGAACAGCATTCTGCGTTCGACGAACTCGCCAAGTCTTAGTGTTTGCTTTGCTCATCATCATGACGATGTGCCTGTGCTTGTCGACGGAATCTCCTATTCTTATCGACGATATAGTACTTAGTGAAATAACTAAAGTACTTGACATATTGTCGATCTCTACAAACATGAATTAGATATAACATTAAATACAACTTGCACTTATCATTGAGCTGAACACTTCTTCAAATCAGGAATACTGTTGGGCACTGTTCCCAACAAGTGGTTCTAAGAGTCTCCTTACCAAAAGACTCAGGCACAGTGGTGCATCCCTACCAGGTGGTAGAAGAGGGGAGTAGCCATATTTTGGGGAACCTCAATAAAAATTTTGTGTCTTCTGGTTGCTAATTTTCTGTGTTGTCCCAAGTTCTTTCTATTCTGCACTTTATTTCTGGCACCATATTTATTCTGCTTGTGATCTTGTTAAACATAAATCCTTAGTTGAGTTTATTGTTTTCACAGTCAGGATAGGAATAAATTTAAATATCTATTTACCCCCTCTAGAGGATTCTAAGAGGCACACTGTGTACTTTCATTGTAATTGTTGCATATTCATATTTGGTTTTAATCAAAGCTTTTGCTAGTGTTTACATGATTTGAGTAGTTTTATTTCTCTGTGCCATATCTTATATCTAGTTTGTGTGCATGGTATGTCATGGGGTCCCGACCAGACCAATCTTATATGTTGGGAAAAACCCTTGATTTAACTTAACAAATTAATTAAAAGTGATTTTATTCAATAGGATTTAATTTACCCATTGTATAGTGAGGGTAATTTGGTCTCTAGATGTCTTAGGTTGTCACACTCAACCTAAAGTGTCAAGACCAGTTCAAGTGCTGCAAATTTGGGCAGAAGTTGATAATTGCGTCGAATGGAATTCTGCGCAACATCTAGTTGATATCGACGCTACTCTGACTAGAAGTCCAAGTGGTTCAACCCTTCTGTTAAAGTAACACTAGTCGACGTAATGTCGAATAGATATCTACGCAGAGACCAGAGACTTGTCGAAAGATCTTGAGAAGTCGACGCAGCATCTACTTCAAACTCGGCGTAGAAGGGAATACACGTCAAAGCCATCTAAAGTCGACGAAACATCTACTTCATCTCGACGCCGATAATGAAAGTCAGAGTGGATGTTGTTCAACTCAATAAATGCATCGATAAGGAATCGTCGCAACGTCGACTAGCTGAGTTCAGTCAGAGCACAGAAGAAATCGAAGCAGCTCTTAGATGAACTCGAAGCAGCGTCGATAAGAGAGGAGGTTAATTTGACGCTACGTCGAATACAGTCTGTGAATGTTCAACCTTTGCAGCTGTCATTCTGATGCTTCTATCATGGCCCACATCTTTCAGATTGTTCTCCAACGGCCTAATAATTTCCTGAAGTAGAAGGAAGCATTAAAGAAGGAGATAAAGACTTTCTTGGAAGTATACACCTCCTGGGTGGACGGGTCGAGAAGTAATAAATGAATGAAAGAGAATGTCTATCAAAGATACCTTTCAGGTCTTACCTAACAAGAAAATAAATTCAAATTAAAGACAGACTATATAAGGATATAGAAGAAAGAGAATAGTAAGGCAATTAACACATTTCCTCAGCCGTCTTCTTTCACATTAGGGTTTCTCTTCTTCTTCCTCCTCTCCCAGAAACCCTAACAAATAACAGAGAAGAAAAGAGAACGATGACTGGTCTTCATCTGATAGACCAGAAGATCCAGCAGCTGCTTCTCAACACCATCATATAGCAGCAGGATCTGAATTAGAGAAGTCAAAAAGAATCTGACAAACAAAGTTTCTGCAGATCATCACCATCAAAAGCAGAGGCTAATCAAGAGCAGATTCTGTGGGGGCTTTACATTGGTTGTTCTTCAATCAGCCATCACAAGAATTCTGAGAACATAATTCATACAACATTCTTTCTTCTCCTTCTCTATCTCATTCTGTAAAAGAGTTTTATTAATCCCTCTTCAAAGGATTCAGTGGTTCAAGATCTCTTATCAAAAGATCTGGTGGTTCAAGATCTCCTTACCAAAAGATATGGTGGTTCATGATCTCCTTATTAAAAGATCAGTGGTTCTAAGAGTCTCCTAATCAAAAGACTCGGGCATAAGTGGTGCATTCCTACTAGGTGGTAGAAGAGAGGACTACCCACATTTTGGGGAACCTCTATAAAATTCATTGTGTCTATGCTGTGATTTTCGGTGATGTCCAACTTTCTTATTCTGCACTTTATTTCCTGCATTCTTTATTCTGCCTGGATTGTTAAGCATAACTCTTTAGAGTAATTTATTGTTAAACACAGTTAGGAAAGAAATAATTTTAAAACTATATTCACCCCCTCTAGAGGAATCTTAGAGGCACACTGTGCACTTTTAATTGGTATCAGAGGGAGGTTGATCATTAAGAGGCTAACACCTTAATGAAAAAGACCTTCTACTCGTATTTCTTTTCTATAAACATATCTTATAAAGAAAATGAGCCCTAAGGATTATGCTTCAACAAGACCTCCAGTGTGTAACTTAAATATGTTCACACTCTGGAAGGCCAGAATAAAACTTTACATGAATTCCATTGATGAAGATATTATGATGTTCTTCTCATAGGTCCTCCTGCTCCAGTCAGACAAAAGGAAGGAGAATCCTCAACAACTGAGGCTGTTCCAAGAAAGGAATGGGCAGAGGCTGAAAAGAAGGTCAAGGCATGTGATGCCAAGGCCATGAATATTCTGGTATCAACAATGTCTGATGACATTTTCCAGAAAGTTACTGAATGTCAATCAACAAAAGAGATCTGGGAAATCCTCACCACAATGGTGGAGGGAAGTGCTGATGAAAGGAAGGACAAAAAGTCCCATTCATATCCCAGTATGAGAACTTTCAAAAGAAAACTGAAGAATCTGTTGTCAATATGTATGACAGATTCAGTCTGATCATTAATGAGCTCAGAGGCTTAGACAAGGAGATATCCTTGACTGAAATTAATGATAAAATCCTCATGTGCTTCCCTAGCTCATGGGACTCCAGAATCTGGGCAATCATGGAGTCCAGATGCCATAGAGAAATCTCTACTGAAGCTTTGCTAGGGAAGCTTAAGTCATATGAGATGTTGCTGAAGAACAGGGCTGAATCAGAACAAGAGGAGAAGACCCCAGCTCTCATCCAAAGGAGCCTTGCCCTGAAAGTCTCTGAAGGGAAATCTTCCACCCCAGAAGATGAGATGTTCAATCTCCTAGCTAGGAGATTCAAGAAATGGGTCAAGACAGAAGATTCAAGGAGAAAAGAGATTGGAGCTCAAAGCCTCCAAAGAAGGATGTTACCTGCTTCTCCTGCAACAAACCAGGACACTTTGCTTCTGAGTGCCCAATAGAGCAAAGGGACGGGAGAAACAACAATAGAGAGGACAAGAAGAAAAAGAAGTCCTTCAGAGGAAATGAAAAGAAGAAAGGCAAGGGTTTCATTGCTAAAACCTGGAGTGATTCAGAAGCAGAGGAGAGCTCATCCTCATCTGAAAGTGAAGGTGAAGCAGAAGCTGAAGCAGCTTGCATGATGGCACTGGGAATGTCAACAGATGATGAAGAAGAACAGGTATCAGTTTTTGATGAGATTGATTTTGAATCAGAAGATTTTAAAACTTGTTTTAGAGAATTCAATATTGATCATCTTAGGGTAGAAAAGGAACTAGACATTATTAGGTTAGAACTAGAAAACCTAAAGAAAGATGATGTATACGTTAGAAATCAAGGCCTAATGGAAGAAATTAACAATAAAGAATTAGAACTAATAGAAATCAGGAAAGAAAATATAAGACTAAAAGAAGAGCTAGCATAGGCAAAGGCCTTTGAGGACTCACTCAAAGGGAGGAGTCAAAAGCTCAAAGACATCACTGAAAATCTCTCTATGAGATTTAATCACCTAGGATTAGGGGCAGAACCCTCCACCAGCACAGAACCTCCTAGGAAGCCTGCCTAGAAAAATCTGGTATCTTTTGTTAGACCTAGCAGTTATCAGCCTAGTGAGAAGAGTGCTTCATGTAAGGGTGAGAGTCCCAATCAGTCAGATAGGATAGGTAAAACTAATAAGGTGAAATCCTTAGGTAAGAACAACATAGGAAAACAAAATAACAAAGAACAATAGGGTAAAGTAAAACCTTGGATAATAAGACACTCTGCTGACTTGTTATATTTTGATATATTCTATAGTGATTTCAAACATCAAAATAATAGGTTTGGGAGATCCATTCCTTATCATCCCAACGGGTATCATGAAAGACCCTTCTATTCTTTCATTGAACCCAATAATGGTAAACACAAAGGACCCAAGGTAACCTGGGTTCCTTCTAATGTTTGAATTACTTGTGCAGGGTTAGGTAGGATCCCACTCAGGAGAGAATAAAGTGGGAAGGAAGATGTAGGACAAAGATAAGGAACAAACTTCACCCAAGGGAGTGAACTATATCTTGATTTGTCTCTATAGCTTATTAAATTAATAGTATAACCTATTTTCAATAAATATGATTGCTGGGAAAAACAGCAAGAGTCTTTCAAAGAAAATAGATTTGGTCATTCAGAGATGCGTCGAATAGAAGTCGACGTACCATCGATTTCTACTCGACGCCAACGTCGAGAAGCACTCAGAGTGAATAATTCGAATAGATCTCGATGGAACGTCGATTTAATATCGACATATGCGTTGTAATGATTGGACACTCATTAAAGTCAAAGTTGCATCGACAGCAAATCGATGCAACGTTGATTAGACTACGTCAAATTAAAGATTGATGAGCAATCTTCAGCAAGAGATTGCGTCGACTGGATTACGTCGAATATAATTCGATGCAACGTCGAGTTGTCTGCGCGCTAAGAATGTCTTCTAGAAGCATTCTCTACTTATTTTTGCGCGCCAAACATCGATACACATCGACGGTGCGTCCACTTAAACCCAAAGCAGCGACGAATCATCTTCTTCTAAGCAACAACAGCTTCGAAATCATTACGCTTTCAAATTTTCTTGCTCTCTTGCTCTCCATCTTTCTCGTACAACTCTCTCTCTCTCTCTCTCTCTCTCTCTCTCTCTCTCTTTCACTCTGTCTTTGCAGGTATATTCAAAGAGATGGCTCCTCCAAAGGTTAATTCAGGATTTGATGTGGACATTGATTCATTCAGTGCTGCCGCAGAAAGCTTCAAGGCCATGCTTGGTCTGTTCCAAGATGCTGGCTTGACCAAGCTGATCTCCACCAGGTGCAAAATCCTGGATACTGAGCTAACTGAGTTCAAGGACAGTGTTCAAATAAGAGATGATGGCTCCCTTAGTGGGAAAGTGTATGAGACATATATTCTTATAACAGAGGACTTGCTAAACCAGACATATGATCTTCAGGCAGGGAATGAGTCAGATGAATTAACAGGAGAAGAGATTAAGAAGACCCTGGACACTATGCAGTTCAAGAAAGATAAGCCCATCAATCTAAAGAAGATTGATCTTGGGGAGGAATATAGATTCCTTGCAGATATTGTAGGAAAAGTGTTGCTATGTAAAATATCAGCACATGATGATGTTCCAAAGCAACAGCTTCACATAATGGGAGTTTTAGTTCTGAAAAAGAAGATTAATTGGGGGAGATGCCTCCTAAAGATGATTGGGCATAAGTATACCCATAAAGAAAATGCCTATATGAGAATAATGATCCAAGTGCTCTTCAAACATTATCCAAATATCTGCAAGTCAAAAGGAGTGTCCATTCCTCCTGGTAAAAGAATAAATATTGGGATCTTCTCAAAATGGACAAGGCAAATCTTGAAGCCTGGTCAGGCACCATCTTCTCCTCCTCCATCTCCTCCTCATCTAGAGTCAAATAGGGAGATTCCAGATCCCCCAAGGGATGATCCTTCCCCAATGAACAATATTCCAGAGCTCCATCAAGAAGATACACCAGCCTCACTTCAACAAATACAACAGCAGATCCCTTCCACTTATCCACCTGAACCATCTCCTTTACAAACCCATCTACTTCCATCCATACCACCTCCACCTCCAATCCATTTCTCACCTGAGGTCTACCATCCTCTCTCTCCCATTCCAGAAAACTTTCCTCCATTAACTCCTCCACCTCCAGCTCATCCTCCCATTGACATTGAGCAAATCATCTCCAAAGTTGTGGCCCTTGCCTCCTCCACCTTTGTTGATCTGGTTGCCAACCAAGCAAGGAAGTTTGATAGGAAATATTCACAGATAGAGGTTGATCTACTGGATTTCAAGAAATCCCTATAGGGCTTAAAGGAGTTTGTCTCTTCCTCTATGGTTACAAGAGAATTCTTAACCTCACAAGCCAGTAAGGTCAAGAAGGGGGAGAATATCTTAGAGGAAGAGGGTCCTATCTTAGGGGGAGAAGTTCAGGAAGAAGCAGATGAAGAGCCTGCCCCTGACAAGGTGATTACCTTTCAGGTAGCACAGATCCAGGGGGGGCTAGCAGATCAAGGGGAGCCCTCAGGTATTCAGAGGCAGCCTCAGGAGGATCAAGTGATGGATGAAATAGCAAAGATTGCACATGAAGCTGTAAAGGAGGCTGAGTAAACTACACAGAATTAGGGGGAGCCAGCTCCAGACATTCAGAGAAATCTGAATATGGAACTGGAAGCTGTGAGCACAGCAAGGGATCAGAGGGACTCCCAAGGTGAAAATCCACTAAGTGATGTGGCCAAAATTACTGTAAAAGCTACCCAAGAAGCTGAAGAGAATGCACAAACTCAGGGGGAGCTTCCACAGGAGAAAGAAGGCGCTGCAGAAGAAGATGATGACAATGAACATCAAAAGATAGCTCAAAGAAAAATCCAAAGGTGTTTTCAAGGAAAAGGAGAACTCCTAAGAAAGAGCAGTAAGGCTCAGGTATTTTGCAAAGAAGTACAACCTATTTTTAAATAGTTGGGATAACATATATTCTTCTTGATTATTGAATGAAATGATCTGAGAAAACAGTTTGTCATTTTATTATGTCTACACTGTCTTGTATAAAATGAATTGTTGATTATAAAAATTGTATAAAAATTGTAAAATTTGTTAAGATAAATAAGGGGAGATTGTTGGGAAAACCCCTTGATTTAACTTAACAAATTAATTAAAAGTGATTTTATTTTGTAGGATTTAATTTACCCATTGTATAGTGATGGTAATTTGGTCTCTAGATGTCTTAGGTTGTCACACTCAACCTAGAGTGTCAAGACCAGTTCAATGGCTGCAAATTTGGGCAAAATTTAATAATTGGGTTGAATGGAATTCGACGCAACATCTAGTTGATATCGACGCTACTCCGACTAGAAGTCCAAGTGGTTCAACTGTTCTGTCGAAGTAACACTAGTCGACGTTACGTCGAATAGATATCGACGCAGAGACCAGAGACTTGTTGAAGGATCTTGAGAAGTCGACGCGGCTTCTACTTCAAACTCAACGTAGAAGGGAATACATGTCAAAGCCATCTAAAGTCGACGCAACATCTACTTCATCTCGACGTTGTTGAAACCAAGTGGTCTCTCCTTGGAGTTCTCAAGTCCGCGGTCTCCGCGGTCTCAAACTCTATCGAACAACGGTCTTGTATCTGCGGTCTCAACGATCTCCGATATGCAGTCATCCACTTCATCTCAGACATGCCAGTCCGCTTCTAGTGAAGTTCAGCGGTCTCTAGCCCCATCAAACAACAGATCGTTAACCTCGGTCGCTGCGGTCTCCCAGCAGCAGACCGCCACGTCTCCTTAAATGTACCAGATCGCATCTTGGGATGATAAGCAATCTGGTAGCCTCGATCTCCCCTTTACGGGGGAGTGTTCGCCAACACAGACTCGCGGTCAGCTTGCTCACCACCAACAAAATTGTCTACTGGCGGTCTGCTCTTTCACACGACCTACTTCTTGTTGTGTGACCGCTAGTCACCACTCCAGACTGGCGAGGTCGCTGCGGTCTGGTTCTTCGTGATCACCTGACCGCCCAGTTTCTTATTGTATAGTATTTTTGTATTTAGTCCCACACTGTATATTTGTATTTATCTCTTTCCCTCCTGGTTTATATAAAGGAGGCAATACTCTTGTAATACTTAGTTTTTTGGAAATAAAAATTCTGTTATTTTCAAATTCTCATATGGTATCAAAGCAAGGTTACGTCCTTTTGTTGTGAGTTCCTCCTCGGCCGGTTTCCCTTTCTCCAGACCACGCGATCTCCTTCTCTTTCGGTCTCTGTCCGCGAGACCGCGCGATCTGCCCCTTTTTCCTCCTGCTTCTGTATCATGGGTACACCGTCTGTGAGTGTCCCTTGTCTCCACTCCTGTGGCTGTTTCTACCTCTACTTCTACCACTGTTTCCGGCAACCTTGGTACCGCCTCCAAGCTCACTGGCCTGAATCATCCTGATTGGAGTGTCTCCTTCACCTTCCTCTTACGGTCTCAACGCAAACGCCACCACCTCACCGACGATCCTTCCCCCAAAGGGTCTGCCACCTTTGATGATTGGGATGCTAGCGATGCTCTGGTTCGCACCTGGCTAGCTAACAGCCTCTCTGATGAGTGTCTTCCTATCATCCGTCATGATGAGACCGTCAAAGCTGCTTGGAACCATCTTGCTGCCCTTTACTCCAAAGGTGCCAAAACCTACCGCATCTACACCTTATATGTTGACCTCTTTGCCCGTCGAATCATGAATCCCACCACCGCATATCAAGAGGTTCAGGCACTTGGGGCTGAACTTCTTCAGCATCGCCCATTCTCTGCTGACCTCGCAGAGCAGCATAAACACTTAAAGGGTCACAACATTGATCGTTGCTATCTCAAACATCCTCACTTCGCCCGCTGGCTGCTACTACACCACCGTCTGCCTCCGTTGCTACCTCCTCAGGTAGTGTGCACTTGGTTACTGAAGGTAAGTGGCTTATTGATTCTGGCGCAACGAGTCATATGACAGGAAACCCTAAACTTTTCTCAAATTACTAGAGCACAAGAATTCTCCTCCGGTCCTGACAGCTGATGGTTCTCCCTCAAGTGTGTGTGGGACTGGGTAGTTCAAGTCACTCCAACTATCTCTCTGGAGAACACTCTTTATGTGCCTACTTTTCCTTGTAACTTACTCTCTGTCAAGGCTCTCTCTCAACAATTACAATGCTCTATTATGCTTACTCTGACTAATTGTTATTTTTAGGATCTTCACACGAAGGTGACGGTTGCTACTGGGACTGAGAGTGGAGGCCTCTACTTCCTTGACGCTCTTGCTGCTCATTCTGCTTCCACAACATCTGCTTCTCTCCATAAATGGCACCTCTGGCTTGGTCACCCACCACCTCGGCTGCTCTATCAACTTCTACCGCACCTCTCCATAGATACCTCTCCTCTCAACTGTGAAGCTTGTCAATTGGGAAAGCATCATCGAGCTTCCTATCCTGCCAAGCATAGTCGCAGCTTCACCAGTATTTTTGATCTTGTTCACTCTAACGTCTGGGGTCCTTCTCCTACCAAGACTGTTGGTGGGAGTAGTTTATATTTTGTTACTTTCATTGATGACGTTTCTAAATGTACGTGAGTGTATCTTTTAAAAGAATGCTCGGAACTTTTTTCTATTTTCAACCTTCTATAATGAGATTTACACTCAGTTTGGAGTGTCTATCAAAGCTATTCGCACTGATAATGCTAAAGAATATATTTCTTATCAGTTTTCTGAGTTTTGCATGAATCATGGTCTTGTACATCAAACTAGTTGTCCTTACACCTCTCAACAAAATGGAATAGCTGGACGTAAAAATCGCCATCTCCTCGACATGGCTCGCACCTTACTCTTCCAGATGAATATGCCTAAAACCTATTGGGGTCATGCTGTCCTCATCTCCTGCTATCTCATTAACCGCATTCCCTCCACACTCCTTCACGGCTCCACACCATTTTCTCTCATATACCCAACCTCCAAACTTTTCTCCCTACCTCCTAAAGTCTTCGGTTGTACTGCCTTTGCACATTCTCCTTCACCAGGTCGGGACAAACTCTCACCTAGGGCAATTAAGTGTATCTTTGTTGGTTACTCTCCAACTCAGAAAGGTTACAGGTGTTATGATCCTCTTCTTCGCAAACAATATGTCTCAGCTGATGTTACCTTCTTTGAGACTGTTCCATATTTCTCTAACTCCTCCAAATCTCTGACTCCTGAACCTCAATCTTCACCACCTCTCATTTCTGCCCCACCACCTCCACCAACCTATACTATAACTCCCCTACCCACCCAACCTACTCTTCCTCTTCGGTTATCTCCACCACCTACAGAGTCTCCTACCACCTGTCCTCCTACTCCGGGGCCTCTTCTCCCAGCTATTGGGCTAGCTCTATCTTCTTCAGATGTGTAATCTCCTGCAAATACAGACACCATAGATGATCTCCCTATTGCTCTTCGAAAGGGTGTTCGCTCTTGTACGCAACACTCTATTAATGATGTTGTGACCTATGCTCAACTCACTCCTTCTGCTAGGGCTTTTGCTATTGCTATTTCAGATACGGTCACTCCAGCTAATTATCAGGAAGCTCTTGCTATACCTCAGTGGAAGGCTGCCATGGATGATCTCCACCCTTCAAGAACGTGGCACTTGGACACTTGTTCCTCCTCCTCTTGGAATAGATGTTGTTGGGTGTAGATGGGTCTTTGTGATCAAATACCATGTCGATGGATCTAACGACCGCTACAAAGCTCGCTTAGTTGCCAAAGGATTCACTCAGACATATGGAGTTGACTTCTTTGACACTTTCTCACCTGTTGCTCATCTTACCACCATCCGAGTTCTCTTCTCTGTAGGCATCAATAAGGGTTGGCAACTTTCTCAACTAGACGTCAAGAATGCCTTTCTCTATGGTGATCTTCAAGAGGTTGTTTTCATGGAGCAACCTCCAGGGTATGTTGCTCCCGGGGAGACTCGTGTATGTAAGCTAAAGAAGGCTATCTATGGTCTCAAACAAAGTCCTCGTGCATGGTTTGAAAAGTTTAACGAAGTAATCAAGATCATTGGTTTCATCCACAGCTCTACAGATCACTCTCTCTTCATACGCAAGACTCCTCATGGAATGGTGGTTCTGGCTGTCTATGTTGATGACATCCTTCTCACTGGTGATGATATTGAAGGTATCACCCTTACAAAGAAACATCTTCTTCAACACTTTGTTACCAAAGATATGGGAACTCCCAAGTACTTTCTGGGCATTGAGGTCTCAAAGAAACATAACTCCATGGTTCTCTCACAACGTAAGTATGTTATTGACATTCTGAAGGAAACAGGTCTTCTTGGTGCTAAACCTGCTAAGTACCAAATGGCAGTAGGAGACGACAAACTCTGGAGTGACAACTCCCCTCCTCTGCCTGATAGCACTAGATATCGTCGTCTTGTAGGCAAGCTCATCTACCTAACTGTAACAAGACCTGCCATCTGCTATGCGGTTGGAAAGGTTAGCCAATTCATGCAAGCTCCAAGGGAATGTCATCTTCATGCGGCTCTAAAAATATTGGAATACATTAAGGGGTCCCCAGGGAAGGGACTTCTATTCCAAAGAAACAATCATCTCAACATAGAAGCCTATTCAGATGCTAGCTACGTTGATGATAAAGGATATAGGAAGTCCACATCTGGCTTTTGTATCTTCATGGGAGGAAATCTGGTGAGCTGGAAGAGCAAGAAACAAGCAGTGGTATCTAGATCAAGTGCGGAGGCCGAGTACAGAAGTATGGCCCAAACTACATGTGAACTAAAGTGGTTACAAACTCTCTTACTAGACTTAGGAGAAGTTTACAACCATCCCTTACCAATGTCCTGTGACAACAAAGCTGTAATATACATATCTCAAAATCCAGTCTTTCATGAGAGAACCAAACACATTGAAGTGGACTGTCATTTCATCAGGGAAGAAATCTTGAAGAAACAAATATGTACTCCCTTCGTGACTTCAGACAAAGAGCTGGCTGATATCTTCACCAAGCCCATATCCTCATACTTCTCCGATGTGTGTAACAAGCTAGGCATGATTGATATATATGCTCCCGCTTTCGGGGGAGTGTTGAAACCAAGCGGTCTCTCCTTGGCGGTCTCAAGTCCGCGGTCTCTGCGGTCTCAAACTCTATCGAACAGCGGTCTTGTATTCGCGGTCTCAGCGATCTCCGATATGCGGTCATCCACTTCATCTCAGACATGCCAGTCCGCTTCTAGTGAAGTTCAGCGGTCTCTAGCCCCATCAAACAACAGATCGTTAACCTCGGTCGCTGCGGTCTCCCAGCAGCAGACCGCCACGTCTCCTCAAATATACCAGATCGCATCTTGGGATGATAAGCGATCTGGTAGCCTCGATCTCCCCTTTACGGGGGAGTGTTCGCCAACACAGACTCGCGGTCATCTTTCTCACCACCAACAGAATTGTCTATTGGCGGTTTGCTCTTTCACACGACCTACTTCCTGTTGTGTGACCGCTAGTCACCGCTCCAGACCGGCGAGGTCGCTGCGGTCTGGTTCTTCGTGACCGCCTGACCGCCCAGTTTCTTATTATATAGTATTTTTGTATTTAGTCCCACACTGTGTATTTGTATTTATCTTTTTCCCTCCTGGTCTATATAAAGGAGGCAATACTCTTGTAATACTTAGTTTTTTGGAAATAAAAATTATGTTATTTTCAAATTCTTACAGACGCGGATAATGAAAGTCAGAGTGGATGCTTTTCAAATCGATAGATGCATCGATAAGGAATCGATACAACGTCGACTAGCTGAGTTCAGTCAGAGCACAGAAGAAATCGAAGCAGCTCTTAGATGAACTCAAAGCAGCGTCGATAAGAGAGGAGGTTAATTCGACGCTACGTTGAATACAGTCTGTGAAAGTTCAACCTTTGCAGCTGTCATTCTGATGCTTCTATCATGGCCCACATCTTTCAGACCGTTCTCCAACGGCCTAATAATTGCCTGAAATAAAAGGAAGCATTAAAGAAGGAGATAAAGACTTTCTTGGAAGTATACACCTCCTGGGTGGACGGGCCGAGAAGTAATAAAGGAATGAAAGAGAATGTATATCAAAGATACCTTTCAGGTCTTACCTAACAAGGAAACAAATTCAAATTAAAGACAGACTATATAAGATAGAGAAGAAAGAGAAGAGCAAGGCAATTAACACATTTCCTCAGACGTCTTCTTTCACATTAGGGTTTCTCTTCTTCTTCCTCCTCTCTTAGAAACCCTAACAAAGAACAGAGAAGAAAAGAGAACGACGATTAGTCTTCATCTGATAGACCAGAAGATCCAACAACTGCTTCTCATCACCATCATATAGCAGCAGGATCTGAATTAGAGAAGTCAAAAAGAATCTGACAAACAAAGTCTCTGCAGATCATCACCATCAAAAGCAGAGGCTAATCAAGAGCAGATTCTGTGGGGGCTTTACATTGGTTGTTCTTCAATCAGCCATAATAAGAATTCTGGGAACAGAATTCATACAACATTCTTTCTTCTCCTTCTCAATCTCATTCTGTAAAAGAGTTTTATTAATCCCTCTTCAAAGGATTCAGTGGTTCAAGATTTCCTTATCAAAAGATCTGGTGGTTCAAGATCTCCTTACCAAAAGATCTGGTGGTTCATGATCTCCTTATCAAAAGATTAGTGGTTCTAAGAGTCTCCTGATCAAAAGACTCAGGCACATGTGGCGCATTCCTACCAGGTGGTAGAAGAGAGGACTACCCACATTTTGGGGAACCTCTATAAAATTCATTGTGTCTGTGCTGTGATTTTCTGTGTTGTCCAACATTCTTATTCTGCACTTTATTTCCTGCATTCTTTACTCTGCCTGGATTGTTAAGCATAACTCTTTAGAGTAATTTATTGTTAAACACAGTTAGGATAGAAATAATTTTAAAACCTTATTCACCCCCTCCCCCCTCTAGAGGAATCTTAGAGGCACACTGTGCACTTTCATTATATTTTTTATGCAGGCATGGTTTTACAAAACCAGCCAAAGAACTCACTGAGGATTCACATCCCCTTGGACTTGTGCTCATGACCTATTGTCTTTTGGTCTCGTAAAGATCCCTTAGATTATGCAACTAATCGTGTAACCTAAAATCAATCAATAATATCACATACAAATAAATGTTCACATTTTGCGAAGGTTGCTCATATTAATTTTGTATTTTTCCCTCTTCCCTTGCTTAACTGCTAGTCCACCCAATTAAAAGGCACACAGACCACTTGGGTGGTCCCTCTAGCACTTAGGAAACCCTAAGTGGACCCCCACACTGACATTGACCATTTTGGATCGCAAGTGAGCCCTACCCACCTATTCTAACCCAGTGGACTCAAATATACTAGGTCTGACCTAATGGACCTCGAGTGGACCAAATACACAAGGTCTAACCCAATATACCTCATATGGGCGAAGTCCAATGGATTTGACCCAATGGACTTTAAGTGGTCCATTCCCCACTTGTGTTTACCTAAATTGATTTAACAATTTTGCACGTCATGACTTGACTCTCTTAGCTAAGGTGGACGCAAATGCATCCCATACCCCAATACCTTGACCCAATGGATCCAAGTCAATACCTCCATGGTTGACTTGGTCAACCTTAGGTTAAATATAGTTCTAAGGGTCGATGAGCTTGTCTTACTTGCATGGGGATCCTCATACTTGACTCCACCTGACCCCTATTCATGCACCTCACCCCATGGAATTTTGACAAGTCAAACCTATCCATTATTGGGTCAATCATGACCCGATAATGCATGAACTAATTTCCCTCCTCAAATGATGAGAAGAGGAAGCGTTCACTTCATGTAGGTTGTTAGAGGAGTAACACCTCTTCATCTATGAACTGCCAGAGCTCAAGTTGGTGGAAGAATGAGGGAAAGGAGGTGGTGGATGTAAAACCCCAGTTTTCACACTACTGTGAAGGCAAGAATTCAGTGCTGGAAGCTAATGCCCAGCAGTAGCTAAATCGTCGAGAAGATGTGCATCGGGAAGATATCGTCGAGAAGATATCGACTAGACGTTAGCATCAGGCGGTAGCGCTACCACCAGAAGTAGGTCTTCATGTCGATATGAGTCTGAGTAGCATCGAGATAATGAGATGGTGTGACGGAGGATAAGTTCAAATGATAGCGCGACGCGGTAGCACTAGCGTCGGGCGGTAACTTACGGGACAGATCCGCGTAATAGAGATCGTGGCGGTCAAATCTTCAAGGTTTTGATCCAATGGCTGGGAGATGTTCCAGGAAGATATAGGGCTTGACCAGAGGAAGTTCTATCCTCATTATTTCAAGTTCTTTCTCTCTCCAAGCTTAAGAAAGAGGAAAGCCAAGGAGGAAGAAGGAGACTCTTTCCGCCATTGACAGAGCTCCGAAGCTCCGAATCGCGAGCCATTTCCAGATCCACAATGAGCATCCCGGTGCGGTTCTTTTCATCCGATTAAAATCTCAGATTCATGGCGCCAAAGAGAGCGCCAAGGGTAACGATTCTCTTCTTGGGCAGGTGAAGCCCTTATTTAGCATGTTTGCATGAAAGCCCCCACCAATTGGTGGAGAAAAGGTGCTTTCCAACAAGTTGATATGTTTTATCCCCATTTATTAATTGCATTTAATATCCGGAAGCATAAGTACGGAATAGCCATGTTGTGTGAAGCTCATCTGGACAAGTTGGTCTAGATTGGGATGTTTGCTATGTTAGTGTGCGAAGCCGGTCTCTCGGAGAACGTTGGACTAGCATGCCAAGTTGTGTGTATGGATTGTCCAACATTGGTGGCCGCGAGTGCCAACCTCGGAACATAAAGTTGGTTATGTCGTGTATGGGAAAGGGGAGGCCAACCCGCGTCGTTGTCGTGATTGGCACGGTGATTTGAGCAATGAGAAAGAGCTGAACTGTACCGGCACTATGTCATCCGGCTAGAATGCCTAACGTACCTGGCTTCCACCGTTGGCATAGGAGAGAGTCGTGGCTTTATGCCTGACTAGTAATGCTTAAGTGGAACCCTCCAGTTTGGGACTGAGAATGGTGATGAGACTCATAGAGCTCACCGATTCAGGTGTGTAATGCACCAGTGATTGCTTGTGATGGCAAAAGGTGGGACCATAGGAAAATCGGTACACCGATAATGTGTTCTGAGTGTACGAGATGTTTGGCCGGTCGTGCAAATGTTTGTAATGAGTGGTGCTTAAGTTGCACATACATATTATATGTGAACATGCTATTTGCTTGCAGGGAAAGAGCACCGCCACCCCGAGAAAGGGGTGGGGTCGTTATAATTTAGTCAGCTATGCTGACCGTTGCCTTGTTAACCGCCGCTTGGTGGAATGCTTTTGTACAGGTGTCGGCGAGCCAAGCGGGAAGTAGCGGGCTGAAGCCCTTTTGCTGATCTGGCCCTGGAAGGCCCAAATGTTATGTTTTGTATTTTCATGTATTGTCGGCCTGCGTGCCGAAGTATGAAAAATACTTTATTTGCTAAGCATTGTTGATGTAAGACCTTGAGGCCAAAACCCTTTTGGTGTATGACTTTCATTCCTGGTTATTTTATTAGTGGACAATCCTCGTTGGGTGCTTCTTTAACTCTTTAAAGCTTCCGCTAGAATGCAACTCTGTGTTAGGATGCGTTTTAAAATAAAAGAAATGTGGTCTCATTTAATAACATGTTCGTCTGTCCTTGTAATATGGCGTGGGGCCCCAACCAAACCTTTTGTTACATTATTTGTGACGAATGGGGGTGTTACAGTGGCGCCCATCCAAGATCCTTCTCAAACCTTAGGAGACAGTTTATCAAATAAGAGGCCCATAAAGACCTCCTATTTGGTTCCTTAATTCCCCTAAAGACAACAAATCATTTACGCTCAGTTTCCACCCTATGGCAACGTCAAACCAACGCGAGATCAGTTTATCTTCTCTGGTGCCAGTGATTCCTTTACTTCGACATTCTGCATGTTTCTCTATAAACTTAGTTAGGTTCCTTGTTCTCATCCTTTTAAAGATCTCTTACGATATCCTAGAGCCAAGCTCTATCCACCAGAACAATAATCCCTGCCACATTGAGCCTTAGATCACCACTTGATTACAAAAAGCACTCCAAAACCTTATGGGTTCACTAGAGGATTCTGCTTGAAAAGTAAGGTCTCCACGACCTTTCCAATGACCCTTGAGACAGAGACGACGATTGGAAATTGAGCTCCAGGTCGTTACACCATGAATTCTTTATATAAATTATTTCTACCACCACCCGTGATGGCCGATCACTGGACCACCACCCATAAGATTGTGTGTGTTTTTCTGGATCGATGAGATGATCTAACAACCATTCGATCTTACTTGCAAATATTAGTTGTTGGATAACCTAGTATCCTCTGAATTAATGATTGGTTCACACAATGGATCCGCAGCTTGATCTGCTATGGGGATCTATGGACCAGTGCCATAATGAATCGTATCTATAAGATCATGCCAAGATTCGTCAGTGCGGTTTTAAATAATTAAACTAATCAGTAAAATGATTTAAATGATGAATCTTGTTATTTATTCTTCAAGCCAATCATATATATCAAAATGAATTAATTAGATTTTTGGGTGAACACTAAAGTTGTATGAAATTTCACGACTTTTCCAAATTCCATTTGTCCAAAACTTTTGAGGTGGTAGGTCAATTGTCTAGACAAGGAAACTAGACATATAATTTATTGGCTAAATTAGGTAATTATTTGAGGAACCTATGGCTTTCAAAACTAGTGGACCTTAATATGAAAAGGTACTCCACGTTAATTTAAACATTCCCAATATTTTAGGGAATTATTGAAGTGATCTCATAATTAAATGGTTAACCCTAAGTACTAAATTAATTAACTATCTAACCCATAATAACATATTAAGTCACTTAGCTTGATTTCCCCTCATTGGGATGTGGTTACATCTTAGGACATTTTTAGGTCTCATAGTCATGACTTAGCCTAGTACCACCGATGGGTGGCCAGTGTCTTGACCTAACATATATGAAACCCTAATATAGTCTTTAGTGAAGGAACACTTATGCTAGTGAGGTAAAGTGCTCACCCTCTCCATGCTCAAGATGAAAATGTTTCATCTTGGAATGAAGATTTTTGGGTAGAAACCTCATTGGAATCAATGGGAGATTAGGAGCCTTTGTACTAACCTTAATAGGCCTTTGTCAAGTTGGCTCACCAAGACGTTAAACTTGGTAAAATTTTGGACAATAGTGTCTAAACTCAATTATACCATAGTTGAAGTATTCATCTTCGGTTAGTGAACATTGCATTACCTTCCAGCCTTAGAATTTTGATGACTAACAGTCTCTTAGAAAGTATTATGAGCCAGATCTCTAAGTGGCTCTAATTAGGGCAACTAGCTCCTTATTGTGCCTTCTTAAGAAGTGTTCTTCTAACCATAGTATGTTTAGGGATTTGGATCTTTAGTGAGGGTGTAGTCATGTTCAATTACATCAGTCAATTTGGATGTATCTACGATACTGAATTTCATGAATAAGATTAACCCATGCTTCAAGTAGCATAAGCTTAGTAACCCTTAGTATAGCCAAAGAAGTGTTGTTGCCATGGAGTGGCCTTCACTCATGAAGGGTATGGAGTCCTACTCTTAGTTAGTTAGGTGTAGTGTCAGATTCAGGTAGTTGGTTATGGGTTATTTGAATAGAAGTACTCATGTGTGATTTGGATCATTGCAATGGTGATATGGGTTTAAGTTGTTTACTTTGTAATGGATTTAGGACGCTAATGGTGATTTCCCAATTAGATGACACACTACTCACCTCCCAGGTTATTTGTCATTGTGGAGACTATGTTACTCTTAAATAACCGGCTTGGTTGGAGCATTTACATGTTGTATAATCTTATGATGTGTGTGTTTATTGTGGTGGGTCTTGTCGGCTCCACCAAATAAATCACCGTGACAAAGAGTGTTGAGATGACATAATATTAGGCTCTGAGGTTGTTGATCTCATAGGTTTTCCTAGCTTAAGTCTTGTTTCTATGTGTTATAACCCCAGTGTGGATTGCATCCATCAGGTTACCTTGTGTTCTTATCACATCGTTGACATGGCGATTGATTCTATTACATCACATTGTACTAGATGTTGTCATACATCAGGCCCTAGGTTCGTACTTTGACTCCTTCCTAGAAGTAGAAATGACAACTCCTTTCACCGCTCAGCCATGACAATGACGCCCGTGTGGTTTGCTACCCACTTATTATTGGTCAAACTATGTCGACATAGGAAAATAGCATGTTGTGAATCTTGTAATGGTTAAAAATCTAGAATTATTTCATTAATGTGGTTTTAACATACTCTTTATTATGTAAATTAACTTATATATTAATCTTTTATCGGAAAAAGTTATAAGCTAATACTAGATCCTTATCATATAAATCGTGTGGGCATTTTAATGTGATAATTTATAATGCTGCACTTATTACATCTGAGATAATTTACTCTCTCATTATTGCATACATATTGTGCTTAGATTACCACCTAATCAAAGCTGATGATTTTTGCCTCACATTCATCGTTCATACTTCATTAATTCATGTTTCCTGACAAGAAAGTGTCAGTGGGGTCGTACTCCGGTAAGAGGAACAGAGGGTGATTGTATCATGTACTCATCATATTAGTCGACTGATGTATTTTTGTAGTTGAATTTGTCTTTGTTACGAGTACAATTCTTGTGAGAATAATTTTAACTATGCATTTCTCACTGCTTGTATGAATACTGTAAAATTTTCTTCTTGTTTTAGGAAAAAAAGTGTATGGGGGATAACGTAAGTACTTGCTCCATATTCAGGATAAAAAAAATTCATATTTATATATATTATGTAATGTAAATTAATTTCTAGCCTTTTCATCATACATACACAAATTGTGGATACAGTTTATTTTTTCTTGTTTGGACTTTGGGGACCACCAAAAAAGCTTTTTTCTACTTGTTTCTTCTACAAGCTTTATAGTCTAATTATGCCCATCCATACAGTATCCTGTAACTGAGTTGTACCAAATGGGGCACCAGTATGCTTCTCCATTTTCTGAAGAAATTGGTGACTAAAGAGTACAAAATTATTTTGTTCCTTGGACAAAATTTACATGGGCCTACAGAAGACCAATTGTATAGCATTCACATTACATTAAAAATAGTGCCACATCACATTTCTACTGCCACATAAGCAGTAGATGTGACTCTGAATTGAATGTATAGTTTTTGGGAGGAAGTAAATTATTATTCGAGTAGAACAACTTCTATTAAGAGTGTCATATCTGTAATTTTGAAGAATACCAAGGCATTTAAGTGATGCCAAATAATCATATAGGGCTGGACAAAGGGACTAATAGAAAGACAAATTTGATTAATTTGTATAGAGTTAATAATGTGATCTATATAAAAAGTGAAACATCAACAACAACAGAACCCATATAGTCCCCAATCATTGGGGGTATGGGCGGGGGAAGATTGGAAACAGACCTAACCTTTGGCACTATGCACAAAGTGGCTTCTCTCAGAGGAGAAAGACCTAACCTTTGACAATAAATGCACAAAGTGGCTGCTCACAGAGTACCACTGAAATAGTGGCCCCATATACCATCGCGTTTGCTGCAGAATCATGCCCTCAAATCAAAGCCAAAGACATCAGAGAGGGCAGACCCAAGAATCCATTTTGATTTATGTGCACATAACCATGCTTCCTTCATTCAGCATCCAGAGCATTGGTGAAGCACAAACTATATAAAAAGTGAAAATGGCATGTTATTTCGTCCACGCGCAACATTTAACGACGGCATTACACTCAGATACGTTGTAACGACCCAGGCCCGACTCAATCGGGACAACGTCCACCGAGAGCTCTAGCGGGACCCAGCTGGCATCGTTACCGGGCTGCAGCCCAAGCACCCAACCCCTCTCCAGCCCACAGGCGGGTTGTTGGTGGCCACAGCCTCCCTTTGGTGAGAAGTGATCCAGTTAAGCGCCTCTACGGGGCCTTCCTAGGAGGCCACCCATCCCAGTACTACTCCAGCCCGAGCACGCTTAACTATATAGTTCTTTTACTTCTCATCACCAATTGAGCTGGGATGGGTGACCTCTTGGGAAGGCCCCGTAGAGGCGCTTAACTGGATCACTTCTCACCAAAGGGAGACTGTGGCCACCAACAACCCGCCTGTGGGCTGGAGAGGGGTTGGGGTGCTTGGGCTGCAGCCTAGTAACGGTCGCCAGGCGAGGCAGTCGGTTTACATTGTCCCGATTGTAAGTCCAGGGCCTTGGGACGTTACATACGTAGTGCCCATTGGGCCGAATTTTATGTTGGAGGGATGTTCTCATATAATTTCAAATGACTAGATATTGAAAGCTCGATCCTAGGATTAGAAACTCTCATGTTGTTTCTCTTGGGCCACTTTCATGTAACTTCTTCTGCTTGCCCCTCTTTCTCCATCACTTCATCATCGTTGGCTCTAGTTCGACTTGTTGAATTCTCATCGCCAATGTCGATCTCCGATGATCAAAATCACAAGTGTCATTTCTATTTTCATCCTCTTCGTTGTCATCTGATTTGCCATATATGCTTGGATGTTCTTATGTTGAAGTACTGGAATCTCGCTCTCTAAACAATAGTAGTCTGATGTCATCTCCTCCACACATGCTTGAAGGATACTCCACTAAAACTCCAAATGTGATGGATGTGTGGAGACTATTTTGATTCATTCTCTCTCTCTCTCTCTCTCTCTCTCTCTCTCTCTCTCTCTCTCTCTCTCTCTCTCTCTCTCTCACTCCCAATAGTATGACTACTCTTTACTCTCTCTCTCTCACATTCATAACTCTTTGATTAGTTGTCTTCTATTAGCAACCCTTGTTGCCTCAAGTGATCTTTCCATCTCTTGGTCTAGATCTTTCTTAAAGTTTCTTATGTGCCAAAAAATTCTTTCTCGTTTTCACTTGTATCATTCGCTCCTCTTCTCAAACTATAGTATTTAACTCCTCTCCTATTTGCCACTAGTCCGCATCCTGCCCCCACGCCCCCCAACTACGTGAGCTATTAGAATTCCTGACATCCTTCTACCGTGTTTGTGATTGGGTGGTGAGGTATCATTCTCTATTAGGACCTGTTTGTTTGCAAGACATTGATTTTCAAGAATTGGCTTTCAATCTAATGACAATACATGCAGGAATGGACATTGAGTTTAATTCCAATATTATTGTCCGTCGCATGATAATTTTTTATCAAAAGACTTGACATTGGACACTTTTGTTTGTTCGAATTGAAAATATTAGCTTTCAAGAATTAAAAGTAGAGAAAATCATAATAACACACACAAATAAAACAATTAGCTAGCCTCAATGGAAAAGCAAGACTAACGGGAAAACACGCACTCGGGCGAAAAACGTGCGCCCGGACAGGTGAACCTTGTAGGAAAATGCGCGCCCGGGATGAAAGTACGCACCCGAACGGAAAACACACAAAAAAAAGAAAAACGCGCGCCCGAGCAAAAATGCGCGGCGGGGGAAAACGTGCACCGAGATGAACACCCGCACCTGAGCGAAAAACGCCAGCCCGGGTGGAAGCGTGTGCTCGGGGAAAAACGCGCTCCGGGGCGAAAAACGAGTGCTCCGACGACAAAAGGGCGTCCTGGAGAAAAAAGGACCCCTGCGGGCGCCGGGCTAGAAAATGCTCGTCCGGGCGGAAAAAATGAGTGTCGGGCGGAAAATTGCACTTGGGCGGAAAATGCGCGCATAGGTGGAAAAATGCGCAGCAAGGGGAAAAATGCCCCGCCTTGGCGAAAAATTCCAATCAGGGAGAAAAATGCGCTTCAGGGGTAAAAATGCGTGCCCGAGCAAAACATATGCGCCAGGACGGAAATGCGCCCCGACAGGAAAATTGTGCGCCCGGGCGAAAAAAACGCGATCACTCGTAAAAAATGCGATCCCTGACGGAGAAATATGCGCCAAGGCGAAAAATGCACGCACGGGCAAAAAATGTGTGCCCAGGCAAAAATTGTGCGCCCCAGCGAAAAAATGTGTGCCCCAGCAAAAAATTGCGCACCCGGGCAAAAATGCTCGCCCTACGAAAAATGCGGGCCCGGGCGAAAAATGCGCGCCCGGGCGAAAAAAAGGGAACCCGGGCAAAAACATGCACCCTGGAGAAAATTTGCCCGGGCGAAAATGAGCCCTTATGCGAAAATGTGTGCTCGAGTGAGTTCGCAGTTCTAGAATGCTCAATCTCAAAATCTACGACGCGGCCTAAACATTCGATGGACGGTTTTGTAGGTTTATTTCGATATCAATTGCTTTGTACTCAAAAACCAATTCCACCATAAAACCTTTCAACTGAACAACAGTGTTGATTTTTGTATACTCAAAATCAATTCTTGAATACTAATGTCGTTCAAAGGAACCGAACTTCTTTTTGATTTACACCTCTGATTTGTTATTACATCAGTAATCACTTCATTTATGGTGCTCATCTTAACTTTGATAAGTTGTGAAAGCCAAAAATTGAAATTCAAGTTATGTACCTTAATAACCATTTTTTATTTTATTTTCATCTTTCATGAGGATCTTGATTATGTATGGAGTAATGCCCAACACTTTATTACCGGTAATCTCTTCATTATGAAGAAATGGCCAGAGTTTTTGGCACATCCGCAACCTTATAATGTTGCATTTACTATTTAATGACACATTCACAACCTTATAACCTTGCATTTACTATTCAAACTCTCTGATTTCCCTATTTGTTGTTGGACTCTTAAGGGAATTAAAAAATAAAAATAATTGGCACGTTGATGTATATATATAAATATTACTAATGAAATAATATTCATACTATCTCTACTTCTCTAGTGGTATTTGGCTTCAAAAAAAATTTGTATAAATATGTTTCTCTTTAACATATGAGAAAATATTATTTTATCCTAAAATCTCAAACCTAGTTTTGCTTACATTTCTTCTTCTACTAACAAATAAGTTTAACATTGTTTTCATGAAGAGTGATCCACCAAAAACATTCTTTTAAGTATTGGTGGAAAATTTTGGCTCAATGGAATGCTAATATCCTTGACATCACCCTTAGCTTCTTACCATCCAGAATAAATTTATTAATCATATAATTCTTTTGTAGTAACTTTAACCCCTCTATTCTAACTAATGTTTATGTTATAGTGAGTGTAATGAGTCTTATGACAAGGATAATCTTTAGTATTTCTCTGGTTAACCTCCTGCCAACTCTTATTTTTCCATTCGATGGTCATGGATGATTTTTAATGATGTCTAATCTATTCGCATTTTTGACTCGTTTCATATTTTGGAATTCTCATATTTTCACTGCCCTTTTTGTTTAAAACCTTATTTGTCATAATTATAGTATTGGGAGAATGAAGCATATTCTCACTTCTTGGAGCACTTTGTGGAGTATTTCCATAATTTCCAGTACTGTACATGACTAGGCTACACAATCATGTGTCGGTAGTGTCTAACCATCTGTCCCTTCACACACTCCTATGATTTCCAGTACAGTAGACGGATGGACCCTGAATTCTAACATGGTTGTGTCATCTGTCGTGTTCCACCTCCTAAAGACTAACCATCCACATGCCCCCGTGTTTAATTCCTGAGCACGCCTTTATATCAGGTGTAAGCGAACATATATGTAGATCCACATGGCGCTGAACACGGTGTGGTATCCTTCCAATGTCCCACAATGGTTTCGAATGAGTATTTCTTTATGCATGATCCATACGGTTGGGTGCGCTAGTTGTGTGCTTGGACACACCCTCACCGATCGGCCGATCAATTCATACAAAACACATCTTATCGCTCAGAAGAAGCTACTATTAGGTGACACGGACAGACAGACAATAGTGTTTGGAAGCCATGTATGATGTTTTTCTTCCATTTTCAACAGTAGTATATAATGACTTCATTTTTTTTGAAAAACCCTAACATGAATTTAACCTATGGGGCTTGCACAAACTGAAGAAGAAGGAGAGAGCGCCATCAGAGTTGATTTTTAAAGAGCAATCAAGGAGGAGAAGGATATTTGTAATGTGTTCATTGTATTTAATTTCCCCCTCTGTCAATTTTTGTAATCTATATAAATAGGAAGTAATCGTATTGCATTTGGGTGTGATGAATCCTAGAATGAACTATGGTAGTTTATGATTTATATTATCTCATAACTCTCGGATTCCTTTATGTTTATCTGTGTTTTCTTGAATTTCTTGATTCGATATTTTCGAAATATTGTCTCTTGTTTGATTTCGTATTTTTGTGGAAATACTAGATATGAATAAATCTAGCATAGATAAAGAGAGTTGCTTGAAATCCTAGAGATAGGACTACAAAAATATCTCATGTTAAAGTCAAATATAAATGTGAAGTTTACACTGTGATAATGTAAGTTTAGGGGTTACAATTAGGAAGAGATTCTTATCGATCAACCTAAAGTTAGCCATTCATCATCCAGAGAGAGATATTAACGTATTCATGAAACCTTTGTGGTCTAGAGGTATCCTTGAGAAGTGAGATAGCGATCTTATCTACGTAGGAATTTCCAGGGGGATTCTACATTTGAAAGCTATTTCATTATTCTATTTTCTTGTGATTATCGATATTTCTCCAAGTGTTAATCTATAGTTAACTATTAGAAAAGTAATTTAGTGAAAATTTTCACTGTCAAAAACCATCAATGCAATAATAAAAAGCGAGTAAATATGACTCAGAAGGTTCCCGAGGAGTGCGATATTTGGTAGTTTGTTCTATCATATACTATGAATGATAGATGTGGTTGTCTTGCCAAAGTATAGAGTGGAGAATGTTACACAAAACCACTATCATATTTTTGGTGCCGTTACTGGAAAATTTATTATTGTAATATTCTGAAAACTTTAGGCTTCCTTTGGCGCGGCTGATGGAGACGGGGCGGGAGGAGACGGGCGGCGGGTGGAGAAGCTGGGAGGAGGCGGAAGTTCGAAAAGCGCCGTTTGGCGCCGTTTCCTTCAGCGCAGCGGGCTCAAACGCCCTAAACGCCGCCGGAAGGCATTTGTTTTGCCGCCTTCCGGCGGCGTTTGCCCCAAACGGGGCGGCGAAACGCCGCCCCAAACGAAGCCTTAATCTATCATGCATTTTTGTTTTGATTTCCAATCTCAAGCTTAATCATGATTCTCTTCTGAACTTTATTCTTCACAAGTTAATCAAGATTCTCTTCTGAAATTTATTCTTGCACTCATTATGTCTTGTTGAAGTTGATCCCGAAGCAGAGCGGTCTGCCCGACGTTAACTACACTTTCATACAAATGTCGATAACAGTTCAAGCGAACAATTGGCGTACCTTTAATTTCTACTATGCGTTTCAAGTACACTCAATTCTTCTCTCCTCCAACCATGTATAGTGATCTCCCTTTCTTTGTCCCCACCCTCACTTACAACAATAGAATTTATCATAAACCCTTTGCTTCTTGAAGAATTACTGTTTAGGTTTAGTGCTCATTATAACCAAGCACACACCTACCTCCATTTATGAACAACCACATGTACGGTGATAATTAGTTTTCAATCAAAACAATATTGGATTTATACCCTACTTTCCTTTTAAAAAAAACTCATGCTTGGAAGAGGTTTGTTCCAAACGACCCTATTTAATATTTGTTAATATGTTTTAAATGGCTAAAACTGCGCTCAAATTAGGAACATTAAATTACATCTCTTGGTTCAACTAAGGCTCCGTTTGTTTTGGCTTTTTTTTATCCACGGAGTTTTTCAAAGAACTCGATCGCTATTGTTTGACCGTTTGAATGACCTCCATTTTGAACCACTGATCCACCAAAACACCGTTTTATGCCTCATTCTAACCACGGGCAAGGAGCTCTCCATTCAAGAACATTATTTTATCTTTATCGATATCCAACCACTCTCTCTCCAACATCACCAGCCATCCAAACATAATTTAAAATATTAGAGTGATTATTTGACTACGTGCAAATCAATTTTATGCGCAAACCAAAATTTTAAGCGCAGACTGGTTTTTTAGATGCAAGCTAGGCGCAAACCACATCGCGGCAAAAGGAGTCACCTACCTCCACTCCGTTCGCGACCCCAAGATCGTGCACTGCGACGTCAAGCCGGAGAACATCCTCCTCGATGACGGCGACGACGTGCGGCCTCTCGAAACTCATCGCTCTGGAGCGGTTCGGTCTCTTCTTCATGACGCTGAGTGTTAATGTATATTTGGACACATAACGTGTTCGGAGGCTTAACGGGTCGGTTGAGTACACGGATACCCGATACTCATAGACACTCCTAGGTTTTGCCTATTTATTCTCGCCTAGGGGCAACGGAGAGTCCATTCGACTTTGATGTGCCTTCGGATGCTTCGAGCAATTCCACTCTCATCTCGAAGTAGCCCCCTTAGGGTTTGCTTGTTCATCCCCGTACGCACGTCTAGAGGAAAGAATCCCGTAACCACCGAAAAGTCTGGCTCCTAGCCGTCGATCTATCGCGAGGCTCCCGCTCGCCTCCTTCTCGTGCATCTCTCGGTGACCCCGCTGGTGTGCGACGTTGCGCCTTGCCGTCGGGATCTCTTCTCACGCTGTTCCTGTCGCCGATTGGAGATCTCAGTTTCGGCGATCCCGTTCCCGTGCGCTGCTGAAGGGCTCAACGTCCAGTCGCCTTCTCCTCCCAGTCGCGACGCCCCCCCCCCCCCCCCCCCCCCCCCTCGTCGTTCTTGCAAGCCCGAAGATGTTCGCTGCTTGATCGTCGCTGCCCCGGAGTCACCAGTCTTCTTGTTCCCGCTAAACGCCGATCCCTGTTCTCGCAGACGGAGTCGCTGCGCGATTGCAGTCGTCGCAGCCCTGTTCTCTCGGTGAACTCCGTCTGCGAACATCTTCGGCCAAGCCCTGTTCTCGCTGAACGTCGATCCCTGTTCTCGCAGACAGAGTCGCCTTCTCCTCCCAATCGCCGCAGCCCTGTTCTCGCAGACGGAGTCGCTGCGCGATTGGAGTCGGTTCCTGAAACCATCGCTAGACTCGCCTCTATCGTTAGAGCTCACAAGAAGTCGCAGTCGCCGCCTCTCCGTCTCGCTAGGGATTTCGCCGTGAATCCTTTAAAGATCACTGCAAGTTGTTTCCTCCAAGTCCAGATCCCTCCCAGTCGATGTCGTCAGCCTCCCGCCGCCGCCGTCTCCGATCACCGATTGCAGCCCTAATTTCCGCTAGCGACAGAAAATTCGTTTTTTGTTTCGTGGTTGGAAATCCGTCGTTGGGCGCACAATGATGAAGGGGAACAACTTTTCATCCCCCGTTCTGATGATCAAGCTGGAGAAGTTCACGGCGACTGAGTTCAACGACTGGAAGTTGAATACTCAGTTTGGGATGAAATACCTGATCGTGTTTTACACAGTTCAGACTGATTGTGCTGGGGTCGTCGGGACTGATGATGAAGCTCAGTGGGTTGCTGATGAAGACTTTTGTCGTGACTACCTGCTGAACTGCCTGTCCTCCAATCTGGCAAAGACGTATATGAAGATGAATACATCAAAAGAGATATGGGACGCACTGCAGGAGCACTTCAGGCAAGAGGAGGATCTGTCCAAGGCGCACCTGGTGGACAAGTTCCACTCCTTCACCTTCGACGAGGAGAAGGCCATTCTCCCTTAGGTATCTGAATTTGAGATTTTAGTAGATTCCTTGCATAGTGATAATATATCGTTGCCAGATAGTTTTGTTGTTGGCACAATTGTGTTTAAATTGTCTTCCACGTGGTACAATTTCAAAACTAAAATGTACCGCAAGAAGATGCAGGTGGGTCTAAATGAACTCAAGCATTTTATACGCATTGAGGACGAAAACAGGATTCGACACGCCTTAGAAGTTGTTAGCAAGCAGAAGGTTGTTTCTAACATGATTACAAACTCTAAACGCATGCCAAACCCTAGGAAATCGAAACCCAACCCTAGTAGCTCCCAGGTAGCAGGCCCCAGTAAACACATTAAAAAGTTTAAGGGGAAGTGTTTTAACTGCAACAAGTGGGGACACAGTGCATCCGATTGCAGGCTTCCTCGCAAAGAAAAATGCAAAGCACCACAGGAAGGCAACCATGCTAACATGGTTAGCCTCACTGAGCCATCCAACTTTGTCTCCATGGTTGGAAATGAGAAGGCCAATACAGAGTGGTACCTTAACTCGGGGGCAACGTGCCACGTGTGCAACAACTCTACTGTGATGACAGGACTCACTGATGCGAGAGAATTGGTGACCATTGCAAACGGTGAGACTACATATGTTCTGAAGGTGGGGAATGCGACGCTACCACTCTCCTCAGGTAAAAGCTTAACTCTCAAACATGTTAAGTTTATTCCTTCATTAGCTGCTAACCTAGTATTTATTAGCTTACTTTGTGATGCTGGTATGACTTTTAATTTTTGTAGTTGTAGAGTAACACGGTCAGTTAACTCACACTATTTTGGATGTGCATACGTCCAAAATAGGATGTACAGACTAAGTCTAGCAAACGAAATAGTTCAACAAGTTCAAACAAACTTAGTTAGCCCTAAGACTCTACATGAGTGACTAGGACACGTAAACTATAGGAAAATGTTCCAAATTGCTAGAACTCACCAGATTGCTTTAGACACTGCGGAAAAACCTGATAAATGTGAAGTGTGTGCTCAGACTAAGATCACTAGGAAACCTTTTAGTGCGGTTACTAGGAGCACAACACCCTTAGAACTAATACATTCCGACATCTGTGACTTCAAAAGTTTTGTCACTAGAGGAGGCAGGAAGTATTTGATCACCTTTATAGATGACAGTTTTAGGTTTTGTCACATCTATCTCCTTAAAATCAAAGATGAAGTGTTTGAAAAATTCTGTATTTTCAAAACCAGGGTAGAAAACCAACTAGACATGAAAGTCAAGAGGTTTAAGAGTGATAGAGGAGGAGAATATATGTCTGGTGAGTTCAAGTGTTTCCTTTCCCAACATGGAATCATAGCAGAAACCACTGCTCCTTACTCACCCCAGTCTAATGGCATAGCTGAGCGTAAAAATTGGACGTTAACAGAAATGTTAAACTCTATGCTCTTGACTGCAGACATGCCTTCTGCTTATTGGGGAGAAGCAATCTTAACTGCAAACCACACTCTAAACAATGTTCCTCGTGCTAAGTTAAAGGTTACACCCTACGAGCTTTGGTTTAAGAGACCCCCCCGTCTTTTACTTGACTTAAGACCTGGGGCTGTATATCCTATGTCAGGGTTCCTAACCCTAGACGGTCTAAGATTGGACCTAGGACCAATACATGTGTCTACCTAGGTTGTGCTGAAGATAGTGCTGCAGATTGATTATTAGATATTTCTAATAATATCATTATAGAATCTAGGGACGCAGTGTTCTTTGAAGATAAGTTCCTCAAGGATAAGAACATGTCACTCCCAGGTATGCAAGTAACTATTACTGAAGAAGATCCTAATTCAGTACCGAGCACCTCTTATTCAGTTCCTGTAGCCAACTCTGGCCCGGAGTCTAGGAGAACTTCTGTAAGAGAGCGAATTTCCAGAACCTTCGGTAGTGACTTTGTCACTTTCCACGTTGAGGCTGGTCCATCCACCTATAAGGAAGCGATGAGATCCAGGGATTCACTACTCTGGAAAGAAGAAATTGATGAAGAGATGAATTCTTTACTTCAGAATAACACCTGGACATTGGTTGATAAGCCAAAAGGGGCTAAAACCATAGGGTGTAAGTGGATTCTGAAAAAGAAATTGAATCCTGATGGTAGTGTAGCTAAGAATAAAGCACGCCTGGTGGCTAATGGTTTCACACAAGTAAGCAGAGTAGATTACTTTGATGTCTACTCACCAGTATGTCACTTAGCAATCATTAGGGTTCTCCTTGCTATTGCGTCTATTGAGAACTTTATTGTTCATCAAATGGATGTTAAGACTGCATTCTTGAACAGAGATCTTACCGAAGAGATCTACATGAATCAACCTAAAGGTTTTATTATAGACGGTCACGAAACGAAGGTCTGTAAATTACTTAAGTCTTTATACAGACTAAAATAAGCACCGAAATTATGGCATGAGAAATTTGACTATAGTGTAAAGAACATAGGATTCATGCCGAGTCTCTCGGATAAATGTCTTTACATACATAATAGATCAGATAAAGTCGTCATAATATGCTTGTATGTGGATGATATACTCATTCTAGGGTCTGATCAATCCGAAGTGGATGACGTTAAATTAGATTTAATAAAAGAATTTAGCATTAAAGACCTAGGTGTAGCCAACACTATACTAGGCATGCAAGTGAGCTTTGGGAAGAATGGCATCTCCCTAAGTCAAAGCCACTACATAAAGTTCATGTTGGACACATGGGGATACAGTGATAGTAGAGCATTTGAGACACCATACGACTACACTAACCGCCTAAAGCCCAATGAAGGAGCTATGGTTAGACAGTTAGATTACTCTAAACTTATTGGTAGTCTCATGTATGTTATGGTCTACACTAGAGCTGACATAGCCTTTACGGCCGGCATGTTATGCAGGTTCACTAGTAATCCTGACCAAGACCACTAGAACGCCTTAGATAGGCTAATGGGGTACATAAAGCACACCCAAAAGTATGCTTTATTCTACATTGGTCATCCTCCAGTTCTTGAAGGATATTCTGATACATCATGGTACTAAGAATAAAACGACAGCAAGTCCACTAGTGGGTTTATATTCACACTAGGAAGAGCAGTTGTAGCCTGGAAGTCCAAGATATAATCCTGTATTCCACTCTCTTCTATGGAATCCAAACTCTACGCTATGGCTATAGTAGGGCGAGAAGCAGAGTGGCTATGAGATTTGGTGATGGATATTCCACTGTCTAGCCTAAAAATGAGTTCTGTTGCAGTTTACTGCGACAATAGGCTACTAAAATGATTGTTACGAACACTTTGTTCAATGACAAAAGAAGGCAACTAAGGCTGAAACAATTCTGGTTGACCTCACTCACAAGTCAAGAGATTATGACCCTGATTGATATGAGATCAAAAGATAATATTGCAGACGCCTTGACCAAAGGCCTGAATAGAGCTCTCACGATAAAAACATCGAGGGAGATGAGACTAAAGTTTATAGAAATATGATACTTTCCTCCGTTATTTATGTTTTGATAGTGAGAACTTATATAGTCGCAATATTCAAGTATCTAAATAACATACTAAAAACCCCAAATAATTTCTTGATGAAAACCCAAGATGGTTAGATGTCTGTTATTCCATATTTGATAACTAAGCATCTTTCTCATTGTAAGTTGATTCAAAAATTATTCAACTGGGAATAGAAAGTCGTTGTAGTCGGTTAATCTAACATTAATGATCATAGCACATTATTCCACACTTGATAATGTTGCAAACATTGTTGTGTTAAATCAATCCACATTTGATGATGAGGTACATAATGATCACTAATGCGTAAGATAACATCGGTTGATTTACAAAATCAACGCTAAACTGGTTCCTGATAGAGATAGAGATGCTGACAGTGTTACTCCTGTACAACCCCGATATTCGCCAGGAGTTGGGCATGGATTTGAGAAGCCAGCAATCGTAGGAGGTGACAAAGGAGGCGAGCCAGAGTCTCGGAGTTCGCTCACAAGAAGGCGGGCGAGCCGGGCACTCGCCGACCGCTCGAAGGAAGGCGGGCGAGCCAGCTCTTCGCGGTCCACTCGAAGCGACCTTCTGGACAAGTTGGATCCTTTCCCAATTCTCGTGTTCTGTGAACTCCAATCTACGTTCGCCAAAATCCATTCTGCGTTCGACGAACGCCCGACTTCAGTTGAGATCGACAAACTCAGCTCAGCGTTCGACGAAATATGTTATGTGTTCGACGAACTCGCGTCACGTTCTTAGTTCGACGAATTGGTTTCTCAGCTCTGCGAAATCAATCGTCCCGCCGGTTCAGCAGATTTACACAAGGCCGAGGGGAGCTCGCAGGAGGGCACGCGAGTCATGTCCCTGCGAGCCCGAGTCTCAAAGGCCGCCCGCAAGAAGGTAGGCGAGCTGGGCACTCGCCCACTATCCGCCAGGAGGCAGGCGAGCCAGACACCCGCCGACCGCTCGCAAGGAGGATGGGCGAGCCAGATCGTCGCGGGCCGCTTACATTGGTGTTCTAGGCAAACCTGTTTCTTCCTAAGTTTTGGTGTTCGACGAACTCCGTTCTGCGTTCGACGAACATCATTTCTCGGTTCGACGAACTTGCTTCTTAGTTTGACGAACGCCACGCTTCAGCCTCGGCGAAATCATCTCAGCGGCTGGGCTGGGAGGGCCAGCCATCTCTGCAGCTATTTTTGTCCCGTCCCAGCGGACCCGCTGAGACAAGAAATTGTCTCAGCGGGCTCAAGCACCTTCTCAGTGGGAGAGCTCGCAGGAGGAGGTGCGAGACCCGACCTCGGGGGATGTCATCAGAAGAAGGGCGAGCGGGCTTTCACTAAGCGCTCGCCTTAAGAGGGGTTTGCGAGCCACACTTGCGAGGAGACTCGCGGGAGCTCTCGCGAGTAGCCCTCTTGCGGGCCACTTGCCCATAGGCTAAGGAGGCAAAATTACCCCTCTGCCCCGAATGGTCTGTCGCTAGCCTCTCCAAACATCGGAGTTTGGCTGTTAGCAGGCCAAATTGAGGTGCATTTAGTAAAACCAAAAGGCGGAATTCCGTTATTAACAGACCACGAGCAAAAAACTATAAATAGACCTCAAAGGGCACCTTGGGAGAGGATTCCAAACTCAGTTCTCTGAGCTTCTTCTTCCCTCGGTTACTTTGGTTTAGCTCTCTAGCTCTCCAAGGTGCCCAAGTCTCAGCTTTGGCTTGGGAGGGGAAGCGCTCAACAATCTTCTGGGTTTGTGGTGGGACCTCCTCGCTGCGACTAAGGTCTTAGTCAGTTTCCGAGTCTCTAGTTTGCTCCTTCTGAGGGACTAGTAAGGGCTAGCTGCCCCTCAACTTGTTGAGGGCCCGAGCTTCACAAGAGACGGAGAAATCAGTTTCAACATTTTGGTGCGGTGAGCGTGGAGCGTGGCTGGTCCAAGAAGATTCCGAGAAAGGGACATGGCAGGAGATGAAGAGCAGGGCGAGGAGTTCTGCGGGTCGCCCCCGGCGGCGATGCAAAAGATCTTCTCGGACTTCAGGCGAGAAGTCCTCGACACCCTCGGGTTTGCGGTCGCAGCGCTACGCAGCGAGTTCGCGACCCCAGCGATTCAAGCGTCCCATCCTCCAACAGCAGGTGGAGAGGGTACCCTGGGAGGAAGGGCTAGAAAGGAGGTGGTCGGAGGGACAGTGCAGGACCTAGAGGGGTGAGTGTTGTTCGCCAGTCCGGCAAGCTCGGTGCCAGCAAGCACAGCGCAGGCGAGTGCGGAGCGGGCGAGTGTGGCGCAGGCGAGTGCGGAGCAGGCGAGTGCGGCGTAGGCGAGTGCGGTGCAGGCGAGTGCGGCGTAGGCGAGTGCAGAGCAGACGAGCGCGATCCTGGCGAGCGTGGCGCCCGTAGGAGCAGCTCCGGCAAAGGTGGCTCTCGCGAGCAGTGCCCCAGGGAGCTCAAGCCAGGTGAGGGAGCTCGGGGGGCGAGTGGAGCAGGAAAAGATAGCAGGTAGAGGAAGCCCCTTCTGCAAGTTGGTGCTTTCTGCACCCGTTCCGGAAGGGTTCGGGGAGTGGGACAGGGTCTACTACCATGGCCGGGATGACCCAGTCCAGCACCTGCAGTCATTCGAGGACTCTGTCTCTATCAGGCCGATGTCGGACGCCTTCAAGTGTCGGCTCTTTGCCGTCACCCTAAAGGAGAAGGCCAGGGAGTGGTTCCACCAACTCCCTATTGGGTCGATCTACGTGTTTGAAGATTTGCGCAGAAGTTTCTTGCTGCGGTTTTCAACTTCGAAGAAGAGGAAGAAGGATGCCGAGTCTCTCTTCAAGGTGAAGCAGGATCCCAAGGAGTCGCTGGCTCATTATGCAGACTGTTTTCAGGAAGAAGTATTGCTCACCTTTGCTCTTCAGCTCGCCTTCACGTTGGGGCTGAAGGAGAGTTTCTTCAAGATGGACCTGAAGAGGAAAGCCCTTGTCTCCTACGAGGAGTTGATGGAGAGGGTGGCGGAGGAGGTTGAGAGTGAGGAGGCCAATCCGAAGCTCACCAAGAGGCTAGCAAAGCTCAGTGAGCCGGAGGTCAAGCAGCAGGAGGCGCGGAGGAGGGAAGAGCCCCGACCCCGGAGGGGGGATGGAGGCAACATGGCGGGGGAATGCAAGGTCAAGGAAGAGGCTACGCCCCAGGAGGAGGTAACTTCTATGGGGGCAAGGAAGACCCCAACAGTTAGGATGGAGGCAGGGTCCGAGGCAGATGCCTCCCCTGCCTCAGCAGGCTATGGCGATCAGACGAGGAAGAGGAGGAAGAGAAGGAAGAGGAAGGAGAGAAGGAGTGGAAGTAGGAGCGGGAAGGAGAAGAGGAAATAGGGTGGTGGAGGCCGAGAGGGGATAGGTGGCGTTGCCATACTGTGACTTCCATGATGAGGAAGGTCACGCAACGGCCACCTGCCCCGAATTCTTAGAGATAAAAAGAGCTAGAATGTCGGCGTCGTGACAACAGCAGCAGGTGAGGATCGAGGAGGTCCTTCCTCAGGAGGATGAGGAGGAGAGGTGTGAGGAACAGGCCGATGTGGGGACTCGAGGAGGGATCAGGGTGATCCACGGGGGAGTAGGGATAGAGGCAACCCGCAAGGCGAGCCTCCATACCTTCTACCGTCAGAGCGTGGCTTCGACATCTACGGCTCCACCCCCAGCAGAAAAAATCACTTTCTCTCAAAGGGACATGCCGGGTCATGAGGACCCTTTCTGCGACGCATTGGTCATCCAAATCGCCATCGAGAACTTCACGGTGTCCCGAATTCTCGTGGACAACAGGAGCTCGGTCAACGTCATCTTCAAGAGGGCGTTCGACGAGATGAAGGTGGAGGCCAGAAGGGTATTGGCCTCAGATGGCCCTCTGTTTAGGTTCTCGAGGGAAAGGAAGGAAGTGGAAGGCGGAGTGGGACTCCATGTGACAATGGGGGGCAGTCCTGGAACTGCCGCTTCATGATCGTGGATTCCCCTAGCAGCTACAGTGGCATCTTCAGACGACCTCTTATCAGCGCGTTCTGATGCGTCCCATCCACCTTCCACCAGTGCCTCAAGTTCAGCACAGGTGGAATCCAGATCCGGGTCCGGGGAGATCCCAAGGTGGCGAGGCAGTGCTATGTGACTGTCGTCAACACCATCTCTTGGATGGAGGAAGCAGAGGAGTGGGATAAGGTGATGGAAGAGGTGGCCGAGGCCGAGGAGGAGGAGTGGTTGGAAGGAAGGATGGATGAAGGAGTAGTTCATGCCTAGGAAGGTGTCGTTGAGGGGCCCAGGGAGGAAGAGGGGGAAGAGGGAGAGAAAGAAGAGGAGGCCCCGGGAGGAAGGGCAGGGGAATTGATGGTGGTGGGAGAGGAAGAGATGGGGGAAGGAGCCAAAGCGCTCGCTTATGGCGGAGAGGAGGACAGATCCTGGTGGGAGCAATCCAGTTGGAAGCTGTGGAGGAAGTGGTGGAGGTGGAGGTCACCACCAAGGCCGGAACAATCGAGAAGATCCAGATCAGCGGGGAGCTCAGCCCGGAAGACCGGAGGAAGATCTCGGCTTGCGTCCAAGACAACGTGAATGTCTTCGCATGGAGTGCTGCGGAGATGCTGGGGATCGATGTGGATGTGGAGTGCCATCGCCTCAACCTCGATCCCGGCACTCGCCCCATTCGCCAAAAGAAGAGGTCCATTGCGGACAAGCTGGAGGTGCCTATCCGGGAGGAGGTGAAAAAGCTCATCAAGGCCGGCTTTGTATCGGAAATCCAGTACCCAGACTGGGTTTCCAATGTAATGATGGTGAAGAAAGGGGATGGTAAGTGGATAATGTGCGTTGATTTTTCCTTACTTAATAAATCATGCCCCAAGGATTGTAACCCCTTGCCTAGAATCGACGCGCTGGTTGACTCAGCCGTCGGTTTCTCTGTGATGTCTTTTTAGATGCTTTTTCAGGTTACCACCAAATTCGCATGCACCCTCCCGACATCAAGGATGTATCCTTCATCACTGGGGATGGATGCTATTGTTATAAAATGATGTCGTTCGGCTTGAAGAACGCAAGGGCAACATACCAGCGAATGATGGATAGAGTGTTTCGCGAACAGAAGGGCAGGAACCTGAAGGTCTACGTAGACTACCTGATGATCAAAAGTCGGGACTTCGAGTCCCACCTCAGGGACCTCAAGAAACCTTTTGGACTTTGAGAAAATTTAAAATGAAGCTTAACCCCTTAAAGTGTGTCTTTGGGGCCAGCCGAGGGAAATTCTTAGGTCATTTGCTCACCCCCCACGGGGTGGAGCCTAACCCGGACAAGGTTGAAAGTGGAGGTTAGATCTTAAGTTACTCTATAGGGGGGTGAATAGAGTGTTAAAAACCTTTCCTTTGTTTTTATAGCTGAAGTAAAATAATTTTATATATATGTGTAAGCAGTGTGAGATAAACATATAAGTAGAAAAACTGAATAAATAAAAGCACACATCACAGCACAAAGAAAATAAGCAAACACAGAGGACACAAGGAATTTATAGTGGTTCCCCAATAAATCTGGGTAGTCCACTCTTCTACCACCCTTGGTAGGAGTCCACTAGGAGGGTTGATCAGGTGCCCTAACACCAAGGTGATTTTGATCAGGTGTCCACACACCACAGAGCTTTTGATCAGGTGCTCAAAACCAACAGGATTTTTTGATCAGGTGTGTTGCCACCAAGGAGGTACACTTTTGAAGGGAGTATTAACCCTGTACAAGAGAGGTGAGAAAAGGTTTATAGTGTTCTTCTCAGTCAAGATGCTGAGAGAAGACTCTAGTGGACTTGTTGTAAAGCTCCTCCTGTCTGATTGAAGTATTTGACAGATGATGGAGAAGCTTTCTCTTGAAGACACAAATCTTCTATAGCAGATTGATCTGGAAGAAGGATTCTTCAGATTCCTTGTTGCTCTTTTAGAAGACTTGAACTTGCAGCAGATGTCTGAGAGATTGAAATTTGAAGATGTTCTCAGAGAAGTAGAGATTGCTGCTTGAGGAGGAAGAAGAAGACTGATAATCTTTTGCTGAGAGTTCTTCTTCTTCTTTTCACTATGTTCTTGTTATTGTCTCTCTGTATTCAGTAAGTATATTTTTTTGAATTATGTCGAGTGCTGAGATAATAAAGTCTGTCTTGATATATTCTATTTTTGGAAATAGAATAATCAGCTTTTAATTCTTTCTTGGAATAACAACAAAAACCAAATGACTTTGGCAGGTCCTTTAATTCCTTAGCCGTGAAATACTCCTTTGCATTAATTGTCAACGGTTATTTCTGTCTTGGAATAAGGAAAGAAGGAATATATTCAAAGAATATAATATCCTTACTTATCTGATTTGAATACGTCCAAATATATTGATTATATCCGTTAGAGTTGTCGATCTGTGTTCAGAGAATTGATAAATAACTGATCTTTAAGAATTAAATACTCTGGAATCTGTATTTGTCGATCTGAGCTTCAGTAAAGAATTTGCCAAGCTCTGGCTGGAATCTGTCGAGCGCTGGCTGAGATCTGTCGAGCGCTGGCTGAGATCTGTCGAGCGCTGGCAGCCATTTATCGAGCGTTGGCTGGGAATCTATCGAGCGCTGACAGGAATTCGTCGAGCGCTGGCAGCCATTTGTCGAGCACAGAGATGGTTGGATTTCGTCGACCGCTTCCTTGATATTTCGTCGATCGCCGTCCGACGAATGTTGAGCATCGTTCGATGAATGCTGAGCGTCGTTTGACAAATGTTGAGCCTTAGTGAAATTTCTAGTTCTAACAGCCAAATTTCTTCCTAAGCTCTTGACCCATAAACTATACATTGGGGTCAACTTGTCCTTAGTTAACATATAGTGATCCTAGCCCAAATCACAAATAGGGTTGTTCCAACAATCTCCCCTTATTTGGGTTAGGACACTATTTGACAAATATTGAAAATAAACAAATGCTAAAACATCAAAATCAACAGAGTATGAATATATCTGATATATTTAAATATTTTATCAGATATGAAGTGAAAAGTACTCCGAGTTTTGAAAAATACATTTCAATAAGAATAAAACAGAAAATACAATCAGAACCTTGATTTTTCTGAATTCTGCTGCTTCTGAAATCTGAAATTCTGATTTTGTCTGATCTGTGTTGTTCTGAATTCTGAACTGAACTGAACTGTATTATTTTGAAATCTGAATTGAATATTTATCTGATTTCTGAATGTGTTAACTGCTACTCCTTTTGATCAGCTTTATAATCTTGATTAGCTATGCTGTAGCAATAACTGATATTGAATTTGCTATATAAAAGTTCTTTTTTTGAGCTGTATCTACATCTGAATTACAGAATACTTTTCTGAAAGATTAAACTGTAATCAGCAAACTGCTGTAAGCTTTATCAAGCTTTTCTTCAAACAGTAACTCCCCCTGAGAGTGTCTCCCCCTGAGACTGGAGGTTCTTCAGCTGTCTCCCTTGCTTAGTTCATAGAACAACTCCCCATGAGCAAAACAGTGCATCAAATGGAGCTTGTTCATAAAACTTCTCCCCCTGCCTAGTTTCAGGAAAGGCCTGAAGCTAGGCCCCTTGAAGAAGGAACATTTGATGGACGTAGGGAAGGATGCAAAATTTATATTGCTGTTGTTCAATTTCATTTGCATTCTTTGTCTTGAGAGTGTAAACCCTTTCTTTTATTTCTGCAACTAATAGTTTGTCCCCAATTGAAAGTGCAATTGAGTATCTATGTTCTGCTTTGATACCAATTTAAAGTCCTCTAATATCAGTTGAGATCTCTGATAGTTTGATGTTAATTGAATACCAATTGAAAGTGACTTCTGGTACCTGCACAATGTTTCTGGTAGAGGTAGTGTTCCTCTCCTCATTTAATAGGTTAGTTCCAACAATGCATGGACTCTTCTATTTTAAGAGAGGATTTGTTATAAACCCTATATGCTTTGCTGATTAGTGAATAGCCTAAGAAAATTCCTTCATCAGATTTTGGTTCAAATTTTCTAAGATATTTCTTATCATTATTATGAACATAAAACATTTACAGTCAAATGCTCTAAAATAGTTAACTTTAGGTTTCTTCCCTTTAAGTAATTCATAAGGAGTCTTTCCCTTAAGTTTGTGTATCAAACTTCTATTCAGAACATAATTTGATGTGCTAACAGCTTCTGCCCAAAAAGATAGGGGCAAATTAGCATCTGCAGGCAATGTTCTTGCTGATTCAATTAGAGTTCTATTTTTCCTTTCAACTACCCCATTTTGTTGAGGAGTTCTAGGAGCTGAGAAACAATGCCTGATACCTTCCATCTCACAGAATTGTTGCATAAGAAGAGACTCAAACTCAGTACCGTGATCACTTCTGATCAATGCAACTACAGTAGAGTACTCAATCTGTATGCTCTTAAGAAAGTATGTAAGAACTTTAAAGTTATCTGACTTTTCTCTCAAAAAGAACACCCAAGTGAATCTAGAGAAGTCATCTACAATAACTAGAGTGTAAGACTTCCCCCCTAAGCTCTTTGTTGCTATTGGTCCAAAAAGGTCCATATGTAGCAAATATAAGATTCTAGGTGAATCACTTTTAGATAATGATTTAAAGCTATTCTTGGTTTGCTTGCCTAGTTGACATGCCCTACAAAGACCTTCTTTCTTATATGAACCTAAGGGTAAACCTCCAACAAGATTGTCCTTAGATAATTTAGCAATGGTCCTAAGGTTTACATGTCCTAATCTCTTATGCCAAAGTTTACTAGGTTTGCTTAAATCACTAAATAAACAAACTTCTGAAGTAGATGAATTAAAATTCACTAAATATATATTACCTTGCCTAATACCTGATAAAATAATAATATCATCAGTAGATTTAAAAAGACAATTCAATTTATTAAAGGTTACCTGATAACCTTCATCACATAACTGACTTATGCTGATGAGGTTGTGCTTTAGTCCCTTGACATAAGCTACTTATTTGAAGGTGACTTCTCCAACCTTGACTTTTCCATAGCCTTTGGTCTGTCCACAGTTGGAGTCTCCAAATATAACTTTTGGTCCAAGCTTTGCCTTGTAGATGTTCAGGTTGGCCTTGTTCCCTGTCATATGTTTTGAACAGCCACTGTCCAAATACCATTTCTCATTTATTCTTGGACAGCTGTGTACCTACAAAAACAAAAACAAAAAGAACTATTTGTTCCTGACCCAGACTACCTTGGGTCTTTTTGTATTTCCACAAAAATTTGAAATAAAAGACATTTCAGGTTGGTCCTTGTAACCTTGGGGATGATATCTCCTTGGAAGTATAATCCATTCAGTGAAAGGATTCTTAGAATGTGAAGAATATGAATTGTTCAGATTTGTTGTATAGTTTCTGTTATATGAACTGGGCTGAGTTCGTCGAGCTCCGTTCGACAAATGACTGACATTTCGTCGAGCCCCGTTCATATAATAACTATATTGAAAATCTGTTTTCAGAGTTCGTCGAACTCCGTTCGACAAATTTGATGCATTTCGTCGACCATCGTTCGACGAAATCTGCTGAATTCTGCTATTCTCGACAGTCTTACTTGAAATGTTTTTATTTATACCTATAACCTCTTTGCTCTTAGCAGAGATGAATTTTATAGGTGTAGATAACATGTTCTTCTTAATTAGAGGTGGCTCACTTGATGAAGCACCCAAGCCTAGTTTGATATTAAGTCTAGCATTTACTGTGCTTGTGATATCCATCAGTTTGATGCTTCTCCCATTTAGGGATTCCTCAAATTTCTTGGCCTCAGAAAGTTTATTCTCAGGGAGAATAGTTTGTTCTCTAGAGGCAGCCAAATCTTTCTTAAGATCTACATTTTCTTCACTTATATTTTTCATTTCAGCTAGCTTATGTCTGAGTGAGATTATTTCTTTCTCAGATTTAATTAAGTCTAAGCAAAGAACCTTGAATTCGTCTTTGAATTCAACTGAAGTAAAATCAAATGTAGATAATACCTGATCTGCATCAGTTTTAGCTTCAGATTCTGATTCTTCATCTGAATTGCTTGCTGAGGCATTGATTGCCATCATACAGAGACTTCTTTCTTCTTCATTATCTTCATCATCAGAAGAGCTGGATGATGAATCTGATTCAGTTTCACTCCAAGTTTCAGCTACAAATCCTCTTCCCTTCTTTTTGTGTTTGTGGGAGGAAGATTTGCTGGAGTTTCTTCTTTCTTCCTTTTCTTTTCTCTTTTCCTTCTTGTCCTTCTTGTTTTGATTTTCTGGACAATCAGGTGCTATGTGTCCTGGTTTCCTACAACCAAAACATATAATTTCTTTAGAATTGTTTTTGTCATACCTTGGCTTTTCCCTTGATCTGGAGTCCTTCTTTCTAAGGTATTTCTTAGCCATTTTGTAGAATCTCTTGGCTATAAGGCTCATGAACTCCTCATTTTTAGGAGTCTTTCCTTCTTCTTCTGTAGCTTTGAAGGCAATGTTCTTGTCCTTCTTTGTTGAAGAGGAGGTGCTGACTTGTTCAGATTCCCTTGTCTTGATGAGTTGCTCATAGGATTTGAGCTTTCCTAGCAGTATCTCAGTACTAATCTCATTGAGGCTTCTGGCTTCCTTGATAGGCCAGATCCTAGAGTCCCAAGTGCTGGGGAAGCACATTAGGATTTTGTCATTGATTTCAGTTAATGAGATTCCCTTGTCCAGTGTTCTGAGTTCACTTATGATTACACTTAATCTAGTGTACATATCTGCAACTAATTCTTCTTCATCCTTTTTGAAGTTCTCATACTGAGAGATCACGTGTGATCTTCTGTCTTTCCTTTCATCTGCGGAACCTGCAACCATATTGTTTAGTGAGATCCAAATCTCTCTAGCTGAGGTGCAGCCACCACTTTCTGAAAGATGTCATCAGACATTGTTTGAGCCAGAATATTCATGACTTTTACATCAGCACTCCTTTGCTTCTTTTGTGCTTCTGTCCACTCAGGAGGTGGGACAGCATGGTTGTCTGTTGTTGCTTCAGTACTTGTTGATTCTGAGGGAGCAGGAGGTCCTGTCAATATGACATTAAAGATTTCTTCATCAATAGAGCTCATATAAAGCCTAATCCTTGCTTTCCACAGTGCAAACTTACTGAGATTGCACATAGGAGGTCTTATGCTTGAATACTCTTTGTTTTGTGCCATGAGTTTTTAACAGAAAATAAAAACAATAAAAACTCTAAAATAATTTAAGATCAAATTGATCTTTGTGATCCATGTGTTAGCCTGTAAATAAGATCAACCAACCTCTGATACCAATTGAAAGTGGAGGTTAGATCTTAAGTTACTCTAGAGGGGGGGGGGGGGGGGTGAATAGAGTGTTAAAAACTTTTCCTTAGTTTTTATAGCTGAATTAAAATAGTTTTATATATATGTGTAAGCAGTGTGAGATAAACATATAAGTAGAAAAACTGAATAAATAAAAGCACACAGCACAGCACAAAGAAAATAAGCAAGCACAGAGGACACAAGGAATTTATAGTGGTTCCCCAATAAATCTGGGTAGTCCACTCTTCTACCACCCTTGGTAGGAGTCCACTAGGAGGGTTGATCAGGTGCCCTAACACCAAGGTGATTTTGATCAGGTGTTCACACACCACAGATCTTTTGATCAGGTGCTCAAAACCAACAGGATTTTTTGATCAGGTGTGTTGCCACCAAGGAGGTACATTTTTGAAGGGAGTATTAACCCTGTACAAGAGAGATGAGAAAAGGTTTATAGTGTTCTTCTCTGTCAAGATGCTGAGAGAAGACTCTAGTGGACTTGTTGTAAGGCTCCCCCTGTATGATTGAAGTATTTGACAGATGATGGAGAAGCTTTCTCTTGAAGACACAAATCTTCTGTAGCAGATTGATCTGGAAGAAGGATTCTTTAGATTCCTTGTTGCTCTTTTAGAAGACTTGAACTTGCAGCAGATGTCTGAGAGATTGAACTTTGAAGATGTTCTCAAAGAAGTAGAGATTGCTGCTTGAGGAGGAAGAAGAAGACTGATAATCTTTTGCTGAGAGTTCTTCTTCTTCTTTTCACTATGTTCTTGTTATTGTCTCTCTGTATTCAGTAAGTATATTTTTTTGAATTCTGTCGAGTGCTGAGATAATAAAGTCTGTCTTGATATATTCTATTTTTGGAAATAGAATAATCAGCTTTTAATCATTTCTTGGAATAACAACAAAAACCAAACGACTTTGGCAGGTCCTTTAATTCCTTAGCCGTGAAATACTCTTTTGCATTAATTATCAACGGCTATTTCTGTCTTGGAATAAGGAAAGAAGGAATATATTCAAAAAATATAATATCCTTACTTATCTGATTTGAATACGTCCAAATATATTGATTATATCTGTTAGAGTCGTCGATCTGTGTTCAGAGAATTGATAAATAACTGATCTTTAAGAATTAAATACTCTGGAATCTGTATTTGTCGATCTGAGCTTCAGTAAAGAATTTGTCGAGCTCTGGCTGGAATCTGTCGAGCGCTGGCTGAGATCTGTCGAGCGCTGGCTGAGATCTGTTGAGCGCTGGCAGCCATTTGTCGAGCGCTGGCTGGGAATCTGTCGAGCACTGGCAGGAATTCGTCGAGCGCTGGCAGCCATTTGTCGAGCGCAGAGATGGCTGGATTTCATCGACCGCTTCCTTGATATTTCGTCGATCGCCGTCCGACGAATGCTGAGCGCCGTTCGACGAATGCTGAGCGTTGTTCGACAAATGCTGAGCCTTAGTGAAATTTCTAGTTCTAACAGCCAAATTTCTTCCTAAGCTCTTGACCCATAAACTATACATTGGGGTCAACTTGTCCTTAGTTAACATATAGTGATCCTAGCCCAAACCACAAATAGGGTTGTTCCAACAAAGGTAAGGGCGATCCTCAAGTTGGGATCTCCAAGGAATGCGAAGTAGGTTCAACGTCTTACAGGGAAGCTAGCCGGGTTGAGTAGGTTCCTTTCCAAGGCGGGAGAAAAATGTTCTTCTTTCATCTGGGTACTGAGGGGTAACCAGAAATTTGAGTGGACCCTCGAGTGCGAGAAAGCTTTTCAAGCACTAAAAGAACAACTGACCCAGGCCCCACTGCTACAAGGGCCAAGATAAGGGGAGGACCTATACTTGTACTTAGGGGTGGGGTTGGAAGCGGTCAGCTCGGTGTTGGTTCGAGAAGAAGGGAAGAAACAACTCCCCATCTACTATGTTAGCAGGGTATTAAGGAAGGCCGAGCTCAGATACCCTATCTTGGAGAAGTTAGCATTTGCCTTGGTGCTGTCGGCTAGGTAGCTCCGACCCTACTTCCAGGCACACTCGATCAAAGTAGTGACCGACCACCCCCTTCGTGGCATCATGGAGGGGGTGGAGCACTCCGGGAGATTGGCCAAGTGTTCGGTAGAGCTGAGTGAGTTCAATGTCTCCTACGTGCCCAGGGTATCCATAAAGGCGCAAGCGGTGGCAGATTTTATGGCTGATTATGTGACTGAGTTGGAAGAGTCTGAGCTACCCCACCCAGTGGCTGGGAAGATGCTGGTTGATGGCGCGTCAGGAAAGCACTCCTTCAGGGGAGGGGTGGTGTTGGTAAGTCCCCAGGGCACCAGGATAGAGCAGGCCATCAACGTTCATTTCCCCCTCACCAGCAACCATGCTGAGTATGAGGCTGTGATAGCAGGCCTCTGCCTAGCTCGGGAGTTAGGAGTGCAGGACGTGGAGGTCTCGACGGACTCCATGGTAGTGGCTTGCCAGATCAAGGGGGAGTTCGAGGCCAAAGAGCCGACTCTCCAACGGTACCTGGAGAAGGTCAAGGGGGTCGTCAGGCAATTTCGCACTTTCTCCATCAAGCACGTCCCAAGAGAGAAGAGCACCCAGGCGGACCTCCTAGCCAAGTTCAGTCCTCGGACAGGGGGGATAGTGTCAGAACTCTTCCGTCCTTCCATCGAGGAGGGAGAGCTGATGGAGGTGGATCGACCGGAGTCTTGGATGGATCCCTTCATCACTTATTTGACGTCAAGGAGGTTCCCCGAGGAGGGGGTAGACGAGCGGCAGCTCAGGTACAAATCGGCATATTATTCCTTACATGCAGGGTTGCTATACCGCAAAACTCTCTCGGGGCTCCTTGCTCATTTTGTCTCGGAGGAGGAAGCCCCGAGGGTCCTGGAGGAGATTCACTCAGGGGAGTGAGGCAGCCACTCAGGAAGTAGGACCCTGGAGGGAAGGGTACTAAGGCAGGGCTACGTCTGGCCCACCCTCAGCAAAGACGCGGCGGAGTTTCTAAGAGGTGCTCCAAGTGCCACCTCTACGCCCCCTCCAGCTCCTTCCAGCTCAGAGGCTCCGGACAATTACAGCCCCTGGCCCTTTGCGATATGGGGGTTGGATTTGGTGGGACCTTTCCCCCAGGCAAGCGGCCAAAGGAAGTTCCTACTGGTGATGATAGACTACTTTTCCAAATGGATCGAGGTGAAGGCGTTGGCCAAGGTAACATCCCAGGTAGTGAGAAATTTTGTTTGGGGTGAAATAATTTGCAGGCACGGGCTGTCGTTGGCCATCGTGACGGATAATGGGCCGCAATTTTCCAGCGAAGAGTTTGTTAATTTCTGCACCCAACTCGGCATAGATCTCAGGTTCGCGTCGGTCCACCACCCGAGGAGTAACGGTCAGGTAGAAGCAGCGAACAAGATAATTTTCAACCTGCTAAAGAAGAAGGTGGAGAATCTCAGAGGCAATTGGGTAGAGCGGCTACCCTTGGTCCTATGGGCCTTGAGGACTACCCCAAACAAGGCCATAGTGGAGACCCCCTTCAAACTATCTCACGGGTCCGAGGCCATCCTCCCGATAGAATTCGAAGTAAAGACCCCAGGTTGACCACCGCAGGCGAGGGAGATGAAGAATGGCTAGTGGAGAATGATGCAGAGCAAAAGTTGTCTCTGGACCTGGTAGAAGAGCTCCGAGACCTGGCCACCATTTGGCAGGAGGAAATCAAACGGCGGATGGCTTGGTACTTTGACAAGCACAACCGAGTAAAGCACTTCCAGAAAGGGGACCTGGTCTTGAAGAAGGTCGATGCGACCAGGAGAGGGGCCGCGGTGGGTAAGCTTAACCCCAATTGGGAAGGGCCCTACATTGTAAGCGAAGTGCTCAAGTCTGGGGGGTACCACCTCCAGGATGTGGAAGGGGTATCTCTCAGCCGAGCCAGGAGTAGGGATGATTTGAAGAGATTTTATCCATAGCAAATTTTTTGTAACTAACTTTTGTATGTTTCCTCCTCAATACATGTATTTTGAAGTAGTTCTTGAGCAAGGTTACAGGTCCTTTGGTGCTGGAATGCCCCAGATCGATTCTGCTGTCGGGCTCTCATAGATGGTTGGTCAGGTTGATCTCTGGAGAGGCTGGCAAGGTTACAGGTCCTTTGGTGCTAGAATGCCCCAGATCGATTCCGCTGCCGGGCTCTCATAGACGGTGGGTCAGGTTGATCTCTGGAGAGGATGGCAAGGTTACAATTCCTTTGGTGCTGGAATGCCCCAGATCGATTCCGCTGTCGGGCTCTCATAGACGGTGGGTCAGGTTGATCTATAGAGAGGCTGGCAAGGTTACAAGTCCTTTGGTGTTGGAATGCCACAGATCGATTCCGCTGCCAGGCTCTCATAGACTGTGGGTCAGGTTGATCTCTGGAGAGGCTGGCAAGGTTACAAGTCCTTTGGTGCTGGAATGCCCAAGATCGATTCTGCTGCCGGGCTCTCATAGACGGCGGGTCAGGTTGATCTTTGGAGAGGCTGACAAGGTTACAAGTCCTCTGGGGCTGGAATGCCCCAGATCGATTCCGCTGCCGGGCTCTCATAGACGGTGGGTCAGGTTGATCTCTAGAGAGGCTGGCAAGGTTACAGGTCCTTTGGTGCTGGAATGCCCCAGATCGATTCCGCTGCCGGGCTCTCATAGACGGTGGGTCAGGTTGATCTCTGGAGAGGTTGGCAAGGTTACAAGTCCTTTGGTGCTGGAATGCCCCAGATCGATTCCGCTGTCGGGCTCTCATAGACGGTGGGTCAGGTTGATCTCTGGAGAGGCTGGCAAGGTTACAAGTCCTTTGGTGCTGGAATGCCCCGGATCGATTCTGCTATCGGGCTCTCATAGACGGTGGGTCAGGTTGATCTCTGGATAGGCTCCCAAGGTTATAAGTCCTTTGGTGCTGGACTGCCCCAGATCGATTCCGCTGTCGGCCTCTCGTGAACGGTGGGTCAGGATGATCTCGGGAGGGGCTGGAAGGTAAGTTGCTCCTAGAAGGGGACTTGGCTCGCAAACAACCTCGAAGCCCAGGCGAGGTGAGACTAGGAGTCCATTAGCGTTAGAGAACAGGTCGCGAGAGAGCGACTGAGCCAGTTGTTTGCAAGGCGCGCTAAGGCCGGCCCGAGCTTGCAAATTTACTAGCGAATTTTGGTGGTGTGAGTAGAAACGGCAAATCAGAGAGGGCTCGCCGTCTCGGAAACCCACGAGCAACAAGGGAAGCTCGCAAGAAGCGAGAGCGAGCGGGGCGAGGAAATATTGACCCCGCTCGCAATGTTTCCTTGCAAGGTATAATCTAAGCAAGGATGGGGTCCTAAAGTGAGATAGCCTTATCACCTCCGCGGAAGAGAAAAGTGCGAGAACGACCTAGATACAACACCAAGATGGGGGAATTATTAAGCAAAGAGATGCGAACGTGAGTGCCAAACAAAAACGTTAAGACGCGAGGGCAAGGAAAGCAAAAGTACAAAACGTTGGAACCACGCGAGCATAAAATGTGCGGGCGCTAGTAAAAGATAAAAAAGAAGTTACACTTAAAAGATAGACAAAATATTTCCTTCATGGCTCAAGGATGTTTACAGTTAACGACGAGCTCGCGGGTCAAAAACAAAAGTCTTTACATTTGGCAAAAAATAAAAACATCAGAGCGGCCCGTCTGAGAATTCTTTAGTCGCTCCCGCGATCTTCCGCTTCAGTGACCGGCGCGAACAGATCAGGGATAACATCCTCGGCGGTGAGCTCCATTGCGTCAGGGACGATCAGACCCACTCCTTTAAGGGTGTCAAAGACGAGTTCGGCGATCCATATCGAGTTCTTGCGGTCTGCCTATTTTTCACTCTACGACTGACCTCGGGTCCCGGCTCGCGAAGGGGGTGGGGGAAGCACCGCCAGGGTCAGGTCGCGAACCTGGGCCTTGAGGTAAGTATTTTCCATCTCCAGGTCGGAGATCCTCGCGGTTAACTTGCTCACGGACTCGGCATCCTGCAGAGAGGAAGTTAGCAAAGGCAAAGCGAAGCGAGAAAGAAAAAGACTTTTGCAAGAATTACTTACTAGGCCGCCCTGAAGGCTGGCGAGGAGGCCATCAGACAAGGCCTACCTTCCCTTAAGCTCCGCGACCTCATCCGCGGACTTCCAGAGCTCGACGTTGAGCTCCCTGATTTCCCCGTCCAAAGTTCTTGTGGCTCATCGGTTTAGGCTTGCCGGTCGCTTCTTCAGGCTTGCCACCCTCCAAGGCGGGCTCCTGGTTCGCCCGCGGGGAAAGAGGGAACTCAGATCCGGATAGATCAACAATATTCTTCCCCTTAGTAGCAAAGGGGGCCTTCTTGGCTTTCTTCGCCTGTCCCTGCGAGGCGGGCCGGCTGGGATGGCGAGGGCGCTTCTTTCCCGACGAAGAGCTCGGGAGGTCGCGAAATGCCTCGGCGGCCACGCTCGCGAGCGGGCCAGTGGCGAGGGCGGAAGAAGGCGCATGCGGAGGGTTGAGCGGAAGGTCGCGCTCTCCTGCAACAGTGACTAAGGACATTAGCTAACGAAAAGGGGGTAAGAAGAATAAGGAAATTTGCGAATGCGAGTCAGACCTTCTCCCTAGGGGATAGGCATTAGCGAGTCCACCTGCTGTCGGAGATAGACGACCTCGAAGTTCTTCCCCTGAAGGTATTGATACAACTTCGCGTCATCGCCCCCTAGTGTTGCGGGAAGGCGGAAAGTGGCCTCGTCTCGTTGGAGTGGGGTGTAAAAGAGGTTGCCGAAGGGACCCTTCACCAGGACGTACTTCTGCGTCCAGTAGTGGGACTTGTTGACGGTTTCGCAGAGGGTGACGTGTTGGCTCGCGAAATGAGCCGTCCCATCCCTGTATGTGCGGAATGAAAACACCTTGCGGAAGACGAGTGGACTAAACTCAATCTTCTCGGCCTCGTCAAGTAGCTGGCAAACGCGACCATGACGGCGATCGCATTCAGCGTCAGTTGGCTGAGCAGTATACCGAAGTACTTGAGTACCTGGAAGAGTCCTTAAGGGTTAGTACGCCTTTTGCGAGGCGAGCCAGAAAATACTAACAATACTCTTCGCTAGGCGAGCTATAAAAACGTACCTGGCGCACTTCATGCCATATCGGGAGTCGCAAGCAATTCTCAAAGTGAGCAATGGGGATGGCGAGCTCGTCGGCGGGGGGATCATTGATGGTATCTCTGTCGGTGGGGCAGCGGGCCACGAACCCAGGGTGCAGGTATCGGTCCACTGTGGCTAAATATTCCTCTTTTGTGAGGTTGGCGCAGAAGAAGGGGCCCTCGCGAAAGGCTCCAACACACTTGGCTCACCCCTCCGTCTCCACGTCTGCGACCATGGCGCTGAAGGGCTATGAATTAGGGGATTCGCAAGAGCGAGCTAGGGTTTGCGAGAGAGCTAGAAGAAGAGAAACGTGAAGGAAGAACAGTAAATGCGGTGGTTAGAAAGTAAAGAGGCAGACTATTTATAGAAAGGAAAGGAGCGGGAAGAAGTCGAAGTGTCGGTAGCTGCGGATAGTGGATGCGCACGGTATTTTTCTACCTCCAGGGGCCCTACCCGCTCCTAGCGAGTTGGCGTCTCGCCAAAGTTCCTCCCGCTAGTCATCGGCGAGCTAGGGCTAGATAAAGAAATAAAGCAAAGCGCGAGAGCAGGTCACGACGACGAGCGATAAAAGTATAATAATCGGCGAAAGTATTCGATGAGCAAGCGAGCCAGACATAGCAAAGAAAGAGATAAATAAAATCCGAAAGCACTGGCTCGCAGGCGAGTCAAAATATCATTATTACAAACCATTAAATTGTTCGCGACCCCTCCCTACGAAGGGGAGGGTAAAGAAAAATAAACGAATAGCAAGCAAACTGCGAAGAGAGACTCCTTAATAGCGTAACCACTTCCAGCGACCGCAACCCCGCACACCTGAGCGAGGGGGAATTCACGGGTAGTGGTACTCGCAACCGACCAGGCCGCATCAGTCATCAGCCGCGCGTAATCCTCAATCCTAGCAATGTACACCCCGGGGGAAGTCACCTCGCCATGATCAGTCGGCCACACCTCAGCGAGGACGCGCGCGTTCGCGTCCTCCATCGCAACAAACCTTTCCTCAAACGTGAGTCGATCCTGCCGATTTTGTTCATGTAGATCCCGTAGCAGGGAGGTATGCTTCTAGAATATCTCGGTGACTCGCCTCTTCATTTGCTCTGGATTACCGGGGTCCCCCAGAAAATCCGTGACCTGACTCGACGAGGGGGGTGGCTTAATCTCCAACGCACCAGGCTCCGACTCGATGGGCGGGGTCATGGGATCACCTGCGAGGCAGAAATCAGCAAGGAGGTAGAAACGACACCCTATAGAGATAGTCTAACCCGATGGAGAAATTTTGGTGCTGGGTCGCTGGCGAGAGATGCCCGGCCGGCCCTGGAACACTTCGACGAAGGCAGGGGTGACGACTTTCCCCCGCCCAGGAGGGAACGCGGATTTTGCAGCAAGTCCTGGCTCGGGAAGTAATGTACCTCTGGGGCTCCTTAGTCCCAGCGTGCCGAATCTGAGTGTGATGATAGTCCGATTCGGCGGGGCCGGCGAGTCCGAGGGAGGATGAATCCGGTCCTCCAAATTTGCGATATCAGACATTGCATGAAAAAGAAAAACCTAGCGAGTAAAAGAATATACCACTTAGGAAGGCGAGGAGAACTACTCACCCTGTGGCGGAGGCGGGTCCCGCAGGTCGGCGACCCCCGCATCCGCGAGGAGAATATCGGCCCTGCCAGGGGTAGAAATGTTGGTCTCCGTAATTGATTTCTCCAGGGTATTCTCTCCCGGGGAAGCATTCTGCGAGTGAAGAAGCAAGGTTAGAGGGGAAGGGCATTAAATCGGTGAACCTGACAGTGGTACCTGCGAGGCGAGCTCGTCAGAAGGGGATGGAGACGAAAATGGGGACCTATCCTCGCCAGGCGAGCGTCGGACGGTCTTTGCCATTTTGACGAGGGGCGGAGACGGCGCACGCAGCGGAGAGGCCCAGGATGCGAGTGCAGTGGCCTTTCCCTTTTGCGCTGCATGCGAGGCGTTCAGGCGAGCTAACATGTCTTCCCTTTTAGACATCGCACTGGGGTCTAGCAGCGAGCAGCAAGAGAAGAAAGAGGGATGAAAAGCATGTGCACCAGCCGGGAAGGGTGGTACTTATAGTGATGGGCGTGGGCCCCACCAAAAGATTCGCGCCACGTTGTCGAAAGGCCGACGAATATCTGAGGTTGGATGATTCTTCGCGAGCCCAGGTAGCCTCGCGAAGAGCGGGGATTGTGTACAACCCCGATATTCGCCAGGAGTTGGGCGTGGATTTGAGAAGCCAGCAATCGTAGGAGGTGACAAAGGAGGCGAGCCAGAGTCTATGAGTTTGCTCGCAAGAAGGCGGGCGAGTCGGGCACTCGCTGACCGCTCGAAGGAAGGCAGGCGAGCCAGTTCTTTGCGGTCTGCTCGCAGCGACCTTCTAGACAAGTTGGATCCTTTCCAAATTCTCGTGTTCTGCGAACTCCAATCTACGTTCGCCGAAATCCGTTCTGCGTTCGACGAACGCCCGGCTTCAGTTGAGATCGACGAACTCAGCTCAGCGTTCGACGAAATCTGTTCTGCGTTCTACGAACTCACGTCACGTTCTTAGTTCGACGAATTGGTTTCTCAGCTCGGCGAACTCAATCGTCCCGCCGGTTCAGCAGATTTACACAAGGCCGAGGGGAGCTCGCAGGAGGGCACGCGAGTCATGTCCCTGCGAGCCCGAGTCTCAAAGGCCGCCCGCAAGAAGGTAGGCGAGCCGGGCACTCGCCCACTATCCGCCAGGAGGCAGGCAAGCTAGACACCCGCCGACCGCTCGCAAGGAGGATGGGCGAGCCAGATCATCGCGGGCCGCTTACAGTGGTGTTCTGGGCAAACCTGTTTCTTCCTAAGTTTCGGTGTTCGACGAACTCTGTTCTGCGTTCGACGAAATCCGTTCGACGAAGATCATTTCTCAGTTCGACAAACTTGCTTCTTAGTTCGACGAACGCCACGTTTCAGCCTCGGCGAAATCATCTCAGCGGTCGGGCTGGGAGGGCCGGCCGTCTCGGCAGCTATTTCTGTCTCGTCCCAGCGGACCCGCTGAGACAAGCAATTGTCTCAGCGGGCTCAAGCACCTTCTCAGCGGGAGAGCTCACGGGAGGAAGTGTGAGACCCGACCTCGGGGGATGTCATCAGAAGAAGGGTGAGCGGGCTTTCACTAAGCGCTCGCCTTAAGAGGGGTTTGCGAGCCACACTTGCGAGGAGACTCGCGGGAGCTCTAGCGAGTAGACCTCTCGCGGGCCACTTGCCCATAGGCTAAGGAGGCGAAATTACCCCTCTGCCCCGGATGGTCTGCCGTTAGCCTCTCCAAACAACGGAGTTTGGCTGTTAGTAGACCAAATTTGGGTGCATTTAGAAAAACCAAAAGACGGAATTCTGCTATTAACAGACCACGAGCAAAAAACTATAAATAGACCTCAAAGGGCACCTTGGGAGATGATTCCAATCTCAGTTCTCTGAGCTTCTTCTTCCCTCGGTTACTTTGGTTTAGCTCCCAAGGTGCCCAAGTCTCATCTTTGGCTTGGGAGGGGAAGCGCTCAACGATCTTCCGGGTTTGTGGTGGGACCTCCTCGCTGCGACTAAGGTCTTAGTCAGTTTCCGAGTCTGCAGTCTGCTTCTTCCGAGGGACTAGTAAGGGCTAGCTGCCTCTCAACTTGTTGAGGGCCCGAGCTTCACAAGAGACCGAGAAATCGGTTTCAACAACTCCACTACTGCTACAAGTACTAAGCTCACTCAGGTAGAGCTAGTTTACTTTAAAACGTCACTGCATATGTTTTACGAATTCATAAAGTCTAACTCACGAAATTCCTTGCAGGCACTGGTGGAGATGGAGGAGAGAAAGTAGTTTTTGACATGGATGTTGATGATCTACTAGACGAGTAGAATTGTCATATGTTTTAATCCTTGTCATTATGTTTTTTCAGACTTATATTGATGAGTAGCACTTTATTTCTGGATGTTTTATTTTACTGTGTGTAAACTCCTGCTGTTGTTTAATGTGCTAACTCTTGCATGAAGAATAACTCATGCATGAAGAATAACTCATGCATGAAGAATAACAAAACTGGCATGAAAATGTAAATAATGGGTGACCTTAATTTGATCATGTGTTCTGGCCGTGCACAGCCGTGCGTGATCAAACTGCACGAGTATTTTCAAATTTGATTTCCTGAAGAGTTGGCGGACAATATAACGTGCATGGTCGTGCTTGATTAAATACACATGATCATGAGGAATATCTATATGCAAAACACTCATGCGAATTGAACTTGCACGATCGTGCGAGAGCAAAATGCAAAAGCATTTTTGGAGTATGGTTTTCAGGAGATGAAAGATGAAAGAGAAGTTAATCTCTTGAGAGGTGTTTTACAGGTGGGTGAATAGAGTATATAAATATTTGAGTAGTTGTATTACTAATTTTCACAGATTCACACAACACCCAGAATATATCACCACCACAAAATCAATGATCACAACAATCACAAGCACACAATGAAAATCATAGAGAATAGCAACACAGAAGACGCAAAGGTTTATATTAGTTCCACAAAAATTAAGTACATCTACTCTTCTGCCTCAGCAGAATTCCATTATATCTGTGCTGAGTATTTTGATAAGGAGACTCTCAGAACCAATGACTTTTGATATGGTGTCCATCAACCATAACTTGAGATTTTGATAAGGTCTCTCAACCGTCGAGTCTTTTAACTGGAGACTCTTAGAACCAAACTGAATACTTTAAAGAGGTATTCTCAGGACTCATTATAATATGATTGGAATGAAATTTCCACAGGTTTTTCTCCTTCCAACAATATCTGGAGAAATATTCTTTGTAAGCACGGTGTGGATTCTGGCAAACTGTGAGCAGCAGCTTCCTTGTATAAAAGGACAAGAGTTGATCCTTAAGATAAGAGAGGATCTGCTAGTGTGATTATCTTCTGAGAGTGTAGAAGATTTCTTGCTTGTTGCTATATGAGTTCTTCAGGATTGAAGAATATCCAGAGAGAAAAGGGAAAAGAGAAGGAGGATGGAAGATTAATTCTCTCTTGATTTCCTTCTGTTCTGTGTCTTCATATAGAATAGAGAGTTCTGCCTTGTTTTTATCTCTTTATATTCACTGGCTAATACACGGCTGAAAGAATTCAAAATCTTTCCAATTAGCTACTTTTGGATAATTAATGATGATAGATAATATTCTTTATCAAATCATGTTCCAATAGACATTAATTCTTTCTTGAAATAAATTATAACAACTATGAAATAACTTTCTTGATGGGGTTATTCCTTTATTGAAACCAGTTATAACAGATTGGAAAATATCTTTCCTGATAGGGTCGAGAATATCTTGAAAAAAGACCAAGTTTAACTCTGGAGAGAATTAGACGTAGAGTTGAATATAAGTCGACACAGCTTTGAGAAGTAGAGAAGAAATCAAAGTAGCTTGTATTACTAAGTAGTTGTAACTCTATATTATTGAAGGATGAGAACTCTGAGTAACTTTGATAAGAAATTGACTTAACTCTAAATAGTGTTGCTGTAGAGGAGGAGAATTCAGAGTAACTTGGAGAGGTATTCGGCGTAGCTCTGAATTCTAAAACAGTTAGAATATTTCGTGGAATAAGTAGTATTCTAAATAGAACTTTGAGTAGCTCTGATTAGATATCAATGATGCGTCGATTACTCTCGATGTTGCGTGAATACTATTCGACGCTACTCTGAAAAGTCTTTTGACTTAGAAAATTTTGTTCATGTCTTCCTAAAATTCTAGAGATCTAACCAACCAAATTAAAACAGCCTTTCTATACATTTTTAAGGCTTATCCTAAATCACTTTAACCCTAATCTATTTTATCGAAGCAAAGGTTTTTCCCAACAATCTTCTCCTATTTGATAGAACAGATTTCACAAGAAAACTAAGTGATTTTCAGCAAAGTAGAAAGAAGCATAAGGAAATATAGAAAGTGATAAACATACACAATCCAGTAAGCCATTCACATGTATTAAATAGAAATGGAAAGCATGTAAGATTCAGTTATCGGAAAAATTTAAAGAGTCTCAGAAAAGTAATACCACGCATAGAGTTCACTTATGATATTTCAGAAATTGTTGTAGAAGAGAGATGAGCTTGTCTAGTGTGTTCTTAACATAATTAAAGTACCTATCATTGGCCTGAGTGTGATGCTCCTCAATATCTTTCCTAACTTTTATGATCTTCTTGATTTCATCTTCACCATAAGGAGAAACTATCTTCATTGTATATCCTTTCTTGATCACCATAACTGACATCTCATTTATTCCTTCAAGTTCTTATCGTGGAGGAATAGGCTTTAGCTACTCAGGCACTACAGCTGGAGGAGGAGAATTCATCACATTGGATTCACCATGATCAAAAAATTTATGAAGTTCATAGGTGTAGGAGGAGGAGGTTGTCGTGGAATATAAAGAACAGACTTCATATAAGGTACATGTACCCTTTCAGTAGCACAACCTAGACCAAGGTTGAAGGGTCTCTTGGAGAGCTATGGAACTTGAGTTGTAGAATGGTGAGAAATGTATTCTTCTAAATCAAACATCCCTTTTACGATTCTGATAGTATCCAGTGCAAGTTCCTCCATTGACTCAGGCAAGAATCTCTGTCTTTTGAAGCTTATCAGACCTGACTTGCAAAGAATTAAATTCTTCATGAGACAGATATTCTTGGAGGTTTTTAGGTAGAGGAGACTCAGTCTAGGGCTTGACAGTGTTTAATTCAGCATTTGATGGAGACATCTCCATAGAATTAGGAAGGCACATAAGATTAGTAGTGATCCTCCCCCCCCCCCCCCCCCCCCCCGAGAAGCAGCATGGTCTTCAAATAGACTGGCAAAATTGTAGTCACATTGCACTAAAGTTTCTTCATACATATTCTCAAGGGCCTCTGAGGAGTATCCATATAGCCTACCCATGTTGGACCTAGTGAGAGGACCAAACTCAAAAGGGACAACGAATTACATTCCCTTTTCTTCCATAGTTTAGGAGTAGGAAGAGATGAGGGAGGTACTTGAGTATCAGAGAGAGGCAATGGGGTTCCTTAGGAGTAGCAATCTCCTTCACAGGAATCACATAAGTGGTATCATGAACCACTAGATCATTAGGAGCAGTAACCTCATTATCAATGGTCAACTCTTCTGGGTCAAGAGTATTTCCTGTTGTTTTGTCCATATCAAACTCAGAAAAATATTCTAGTTCAAGAGTATTTCCTAATGTTTTATCCAAATCAAAGTCAGAAAAATCTTCATTATTATCAGCACATTTAGTATTTCCAGTATTGTTGGCCTCAGCTATGTTTTCAATCACTTGGCCAATAGCTTCACTTGATAAGGACATATCTACTTCAAAAATAGGGACATCAGAGATAACTTTCTCTGGAATAACCTTTGGGGCCACCTGCTTTGGAGCAATCTCATCAGGAGCAGCATCTCCAGCTTGAACATGTTCAACAATATCATGCCCAACATCTGTGTCCATGGGCTCATGTGCATCTGTATCTCCATAAGAGGTACTTATATTTGAAGAGGGAGAGGATGGGGAAGATGGAGAAGTAATTTATGGACAAGCACTCATGTCATGAATTTTCTGCCCCTTCTTGACATCTTGTAGAAGGGATGTTAAGACAGAGAGAGTGCAGGAGTGTCACCCAGAGCATGTTTGAGGGAGGAAAAAGAAGAAGTGAGCTCAGAGAGCTGATTTTGATATTATCTATTTGGGTGGAAAGGTTGGAGATGATGGTGGAGAACTGAGAGGAGAATGCTGAAAAAATAGATTTAATCTCATGGTGGATTATAGATTGAATATTGATAGAAGTAGCAGAGGTGGAGGAGGAGATGGATTGAAAAAAAATTTGGGGAGTGGGATTCATGTTATGGATGCCAATATAGGTATAGGAAGTTTGAGTGGAGGTGTTGTTGTAATGATAGGATGGGTAAGAACTGTAATAGAGATTGGAATGGAGTCATCAACATGTGGTATATAGATTGGGGAAGAAACATGATGTCTAGTGAAGGATGTTGTGGAGATGATAGAGGTGAAATGTCATGAATGTGAATGGAGGATGAATGAGGAATTGATGATTCTTCTGAGATGCTAGATTGTGGTAAAGTGGTGGTTTCTGTTATAGTAGGAAAGAGGGGAGTTAATTGTTCAGAGATGATGAATGGAGTGATTACTGGAGTTGATTGTACATAGGAGGGATCAACAGATGTAGTCGGAATGGTAGAAATGGAGGTGGATGGGATGGTGGTTGTAAGTGGAGAGTGGGGAGAGGAGCTTTCTTCCCGTGGAGGTATACTAGTTGTAGAGGCAAAGGCTCTTAGAATGTGCCTTGCCCATTTTGAGAACTATTTATCTATTAACCTTTTTCCATGGGGAATGTGGACCCCTTCACTCAGGCAGACATCTGCATAGCTATTCTTCAGAATCTAAATCAAAATTCTAGCAAAGGTAATCTCCCTTTGCTGAGCCTTATGTTTGATCAACCTTAAGAGGAAGCTCTCCCAATCAATCATTTTCTTCAAAACTAGAGTACCCATCAAGTTCAGTTGGGTCCTTGGTATTGCATCATGTGCAGACGATTTGCACATCATTATTTTCCCTATAATGTCAGCCAGAAATCTATATTCCTTAGCAAAATCCAGTTTCTTGAGATTTATAGGTTTGACCTTTGTGAACTGTATTTTAATTAGAACATCGTTAATTTCTATCTCAGTTAATTTCTCATCACCATCTCCCACTGGAAGACCAAATTTTGGACATATTTCGGTCAGGGTGATTACTAATACAGTCCTATTGATGGTTCTTGTGATACTTTCAATTTCAGCGATTCCTTGTTGTCATATTTCCAGACCACAAAGGATCTCCCATTCAATTTCAAAAGAAGGAATCAAAGGAGGCTTGGATCAACGCTAACTTAATGTGAAGAACGCACGCTTTGACTTCAACGATCTTCAGCGATTCTCCGTTGTCTCTTTCAGATTACCTCATAGGGAGTTTTATATTTGTCTTTTGTATTTTTGTAACACCTTTATCTTTATGATCGGTTCGTGAATTCGTCGTGGTTGTTGGCGACTTGGTCCATGTACGACTTAGGGGGAATTCATCCTGGTTGTTGGCGACTAGGTCCGTGCGCGGCTTAGGGGGAATTCGTCGCGGTTGTTGGCGACTAGGTCTAAGGCATAGATCTGGGGAGTGCTCGAGGCATTTCTGGGGATAGAAAGGCTAGAGCAGCTTGAGGCCGTATCTGGGGAGAGATCGGCTAAAGCCAATCGGTTCTTAGTGAGAAGAGTCGGTATAGAAAACCAAAAGAGTCTTTCATATTCGCCTTGATTTCTAGCATCATAGAAATCAGATTTTGAAATCAATTTTATAAATGATAATCATGTTTTTACTTGTTTAATAAAATTGATTTCATTTCAAATTTCTAGTACTTTACTTTTGATTCAATATACTTCATATAAAATATCAAAAGTTTTCCTTCAAATCTTACAGTTTTCTAAAACCCTTATTCACCCCCCCCCCTCTAAGGGCGCCTCAAGATCCAACAGAGGTGACCCCAACAGTACCAGTGATCTCATCACTAATGAAAACTCTAGAGGATGAAGTGAGAGATATGAGGATTTAGTCTTATTTCCCACATTTTGGTCCATTTTATAGGGCATATTTTATCCCAGATTTATTATTGTATTTTGGGAAATGTATTCACTCTATCTTGGTTTATATGATATTATGCTTGGGACTTATTCAATATTTTGCTATTAATCTTGTCTGGGTATTATTGTGATGATGATTTTCCAACAGAGTAAGGGTCGTGCCGTCGTGGTCGGTTTGTGTTCCGACACTACCGTAGGGCGGTTACCCTGAGTATAAGATGTCCCTCGGTCGTGCCTAATTTTGGGGAGGGGGTCTTACAAAGGCATCCCATACTGGCAAGCAATCTCTTCCCAAATGAAGTTCTTCACAATCCTGGTTGTTATTTTCATAAGTACATTGGCCTCAATCCACTTAAAAAAGTAATTGACCATGACTAGGATAAAATTTCACTGCTCACTCACCTGGGGAAAAGGTTAGAGTAGATCCATTCCCTAGATTGAAAATAGCCAGAGAGTCGTGAAGGTCCTTAGGTGTTGTGATACTTACAGCTGAAGAGGTGTGTAAAGTTGGCAATTTTGGCACCTACGATCGAACTCTTCTGCATCTTTTTAGATGGTTGGCCTGAAGTTGCCTTGTCTCAGCACCTGCTTCTCCAGTGCATGACTTCCATAGTGACAGTCACACTCTTCTAAATGGATTTCCTCAAAGATCTTTGGAACCTCCACTTCTGTTACGCACTTTTCTAATGGTCCAAAGAGGGGCTTTCGATATAAGCCTATGTCCTAGAGTAGATATTAAGATGATTTGAATCGGGACTGTCTCTTGTTCTCCTTTACTTCTAGATTTTCCCTGGTAGTTAGAAGCTCTACAAATGGGTCAATCCAGGAAGGCATTTGGTCAATATGCATCTACTCTCCTTATTCAATAGTTTTTCGAAAGAGTTCTATCAAAGTTCTGCCAATCCTTGGGTTGTACTTCATGAGTGCGTCGATCGCTTCATTCTCACTTCTCAACATGTGCTAAATACAGAAGGATCGAAACATCCTGATCAGCTATTTTACCTTGGCGAGGTATAGTTTCAAAGTGGACACTCAATCTAAGAATTCTTCACTGATCTGAGAGGCGTTCATAAGAGAGTCGATGTGTGTCTGGATGTATTTCACCCCCAGCTCCTTCGTCATCTACATCTCAATGATCAGGGCATCATACTCAGTTTGATTGTTGGTGACTTCAAAGTGTAGCTCTACTGCCTCTTTGATCTTAGCTTCATTTGGGCTAACGATGACACATCGATGAACATGCCCTTGTGTAACAGAGCCATCACTTCTTCTTTTGTTGTCGGGGCGGTCGTGAAATCCACCAGAAAGTCAGTTATTGCACATGCCTTGATCTCTGTTTGAGGAACATAGACTACATGAAACTCCCATGCATACCATACACTTGTCCAATCATCCTGAGTGATTCGTCCTTTCCAAGATATTGTGCAAGGGTATTCTATTATGACCATGATGATGTGTGACTAAAACTACAGACAAAGACTTCGGGTTGACATGAACAGGGCATTAGCCAACTTATACATGCTGATGTATCTCTTCTCAATGTTCTTCGGTACCTGACTCACATAATAGATGTCCATTTGTTTGGCTCCTTCTTCCCAAACCAAGATGGAGCTTATCGATTCCTCTTTGACTCCCAAATACAGAAGATGTCTTCCACTTCTAGTGGGCTATATATTAAGGGAGCATTGATGGGAAATTATTTGAGATCAAGGAAAGCCTCCTAGAATTCCTGGGTCCATTCAAACTTCTGACTGGCCTGGAGCATTTTGAAGAATGGCGAGCACATCTCCCCAAATTTAGAGAGAAAGCAACTAAGCCTATCAATTCTTCCATTCAGTTGCGGAACTTCCTTAGTGCTCTTTGGTGCTGTCATCTCAAATGAGTGGAAGAAGTAATGACTTTGAGCTAATTGGTTTTTCATATGTTGATTTTGCAGGTAGCAGGGATGATAGAAAGAGCACTTCCGGGACTTCCCAATTCCTCGGAAGGAGACTTATTTCTTGGAGCAGTATAAAGCGGAATTGTGTAGCTATCTCAACTGTTGAATCGGAGTATATCTCTGCAGGCAGTTGATGTGCACAACTTCCGTGGATCAGAAATCAACTTAAATATTATAATATGAAGATGAAGGAGATTCCTATGTTTTACGACTCATCGAGTGCCATAGCAATTGCTAATAATCCAGTCTCTCACAGCCGGACCAAAGCACATCAAAATATGCTATCATTTCATCTGGGAGCATGTGGAGAACAAGGACATTAACCTCAGTTATGTCCCGACGGATAAGCAAGTTGCAGATATTTTCATGAAGCCACTAGATGAGGCCAAGTTCACCTCCTTCAAAATGGAACTTGGTATGCTCAACAAGGAATCATCAAAAAGCTAAGTAAATCTGCTCAAGTTCAGAAATTCTGTTTACTCAAGAACTCAAGGAAATTACTCATGTTATTTTGACTAATTCTTTGAGTCTTCACACATCATTTCGACGAATCTGCTTACTTAGTCGAGTCATTTCGATGAATTGGATCAGTGTCTCGGATCAATTCGACGAATTAGCCCAGTCCGTTCGACGAATTTTTGTCACTCAAATTTCTATTTTATTGGATCCGAAGGTCATTTTCTTCAAAACAAAAAGGTACGTGCCTCTCTCTCTCTCTCTTCAAAATATTAATACTATATAAACATTATAAGGGGTTCATGGGACAAACACGCCTATTCCTCGAGAACTTACGGAAATCCTCCCGACGATTTGGCTTCTTCCTCTCGACGATTCGTCTTCAATTTTTGATGGCGCGCAAAAGTTCTGGGAATCTACAGGTTGGTGGAGAGCTGGTTCGAATTGGATTTGCAAGTGCTGCTGACGAATTCAGAAATGTGGTTTTGATGCTAGAAGTCGATGGTCTTTCTTTTCTGTTGGAGCATCCTTGTCGAGTTCTAGACAGAGAAGTTCTGGAATTTTTCAAAAATGCTCAACTTCTTCATGAAGGCTCCGTGATCAAAACTCATATCAGGAATGTAGTAGTTCGAATGAAGCCTAGCCTAATCACCAAATTTTTGTGGCTACCAGTGGTTGAAGAAGAAGATATTCTAGAAGAAAAGATTTCAAAATAGCTTTATCCTTTTGTGGCTTACCAAGAGGTTCCACTTCCATTCGACGAAAAGCCATGAATAGTAAAGGAAAACTGTTAACATATATAATTGGCAAAGTTTTGTTATGCAAGACAGGATCTCATGATTATTTGTCAAGTGATATGTTCAAACTCTTGACAGGAATTATTTGCAGGAAAAGAATGGATTGGGGAACAGTGTTGTTTGAAAAAAGAAAGGCCAATTTGATGGAACCAAATTTTGGAAGGATTATTACTTTATATTTAAATCAAATTGATAAGAACCAATTTGATATGTCATCAGGTATGCCCATACATCATCTTAAAAAGTTAGATTCATATATATTCAGCAGATGTGAGAATAAAATCCCAAGGCATGTTGCAAGGAAGGATGATGAAGATGAGGAAGAATTTGAGAATGAGCCAAGAAGTCTATCCTCACCTCACAATGATGCTCCCAGGATTTCTGATGCAGTTATTTAGGGGGAGAATCCTCAAGTCCCAGCTCTTGAAGTTCAGAAAGAACCATCTGAGGTTTAGTCCCCATTGTCACATGTTTCTTCTTCTCCAGTGAATGATGTTCAAGAGAATGATGAAGTTGAAGATGAAGTTCCCATTGTGCAGAACTCTGGTGAAAAAGAAGTTGAACAGGGGAAAGGATCCACATCTGGTGGAGTCCTTGGTCTTGATGAAATTCCTGTTGATAAGGAATCTGTTGCAGAATCTGAGGGGGAGAATTTTAAAGAAGATGAAATCAAAAAGGATGAAGTATTGCCTTCTGTGGAAGTGAGAGAGGATGTGCTCTCAGCACCTCCTGCTTAGGAAATTCCCTTGGTCCAAGAGCAGCCTTCTCTAGGGGGAGGACATTCAAGTGAGTTCAACTTCAATGATGAATGTTTTGGAGTCCCAACCCCTCAGCATGTCTCTGTTCCTCCTTCTGAAAGTTCTCTGTTAAAGTCTGTTGGAACAACCCTATTTGTGATTTGGGCTAGGATCACTATATGCGTTAACTAAGGACAATTTGACCCCAATGTATAGTTTATGGGTCAAGAGTTTAGGAAGAAATTTGGATGTTAGATTAGCTAGAACTTAAGGAAAATTTTAAGTTCCCAGCGTTCGACAAATGGCTATCGGTGCTCGACAGATGGCTGTCAACGCTCGACAAATTCCAGTCAGCGCTCGACAGATTCCAGCCAGCGCTCGACAGATTTCAGCCAGAGCTCGACAAATTCTTTATTGAAGCTCAGATCGACAAATACAGTCCCCAGAGTATTTAATTCTTAAAGATCAGTTATTTGTCAGTTCTCTGAACACAGATCAATGACTTTAACGGATCTATTCAAATATCTTTGGACGTATTCAAGTCAGATAAGTAAGGATATTATATTCTTTGAATATATTCCTTTCTTTCCTTTATTCCAAGGCAAAGATAGCCATTGACAATTAATGCAAAGGAGTATTTCATGACTAAGGAATTAAAGGACCTGCCAAAGTCGTTTGGTCTTTGTTGTTATTCCAAGAAAGAATTAAAGTTTGGTTATTCTATTCCAAAAAGAGAATATATCAAAGACAGACATTATTGTCTCATCATCTCGACAGAATTAAAACACATTCTTACAGAATACAGAGATAACACAACAACAAGGATAGAGAAAGAAAAAGAAGAACACTCAGTCAAATATTCTCAGTCTTCTTCTTTCTCAAGCAGCAATCACCATTTCTCTGAAAACATCTTCTTCAAAGATCAATCTCTTAGATATCTGCTGTAAAGTTCAAGTCTTCTAAAAGAGCAATAAAGAATCTGAAGAACTTTTTCTTCCCGATCAATCTGCTACAGAAGATTTATGTTTTCAAGAGAAAGCTTCTCCATCAACTGTCAAACAAATTCATATCAGACAGAGGAGCATTTCAACATCAAATCCACTAGAGTCTTCTCTCAGCATCTTGACAGAGAAGAACACTATAACCTCTTTCTCACCTCTCTTGTACAGGGTTAATACTCCCTTCAAAAGTGTAACTCACTGGTGGCAAGACACCTTATCAAAAAATCCTTGTGTGGTTTTTAAGCACCTTATCAAAAGCTTATCGGTGATTTGGGCTCCTAATCAAACTCCCATTGGTGTGTGGACACCTTATCAAAAATCCCTTGGTGTGAGGGCACCTGATCAAACCTCCTAGTGGATCCTACCAAGTGTGGTAGAAGAGTAGACGTACCCAGGTTATTGGGGAACTACTATAAAATTTCCTTGTGTCCTCTGTGTTTGTTTATTTCTCTGTGTTGTGCTGTGTGCTTTTACTTATTCAGTTTTTCTGTTTATATCTATCTCACACTGCTTACACATATATATAGCACTATTTTAATTCCGCTATAAAAACTAAGGAAAAGTTTTTAATACTTTATTCACCACCCCCCCCCCCCCCCCCTCTAGAGTAACTTAAGATCTAACCTCCACTTTCAATTGGTATCAGAGGTTGGTTGATTCTTTACAGGCTAACACCTGAATCATAAAGATCAATTAGATCTTAAATTATTTTAGAGTTTTTATTGTTTTTATTTTCTGTTAAAAACTCATGGCACAAAACAAAGAGTATTCAAGCACAAGACCTCCTATGTGCAATCTCAGTAAGTTTGCACTGTGGAAAGCAAGGATTAGGCTTTATATGAGCTCTATTGATGAAGAAATCTTTAATGTCATATTGACAGGACCTCCTGCTCCCTCAGCATCAACAAGTACTGAAGCAACAACAGACAACCATGCTGTCCCACCTCCTGAGTGGACAGAAGCACAAAAGAAGCAAAGGAGTGTTAATGTAAAAGCCATGAATATTCTGGCTCAAACTATGTCTAATGACATATTTCAGAAAGTGGTGGATTGCACCTCAGCTAGAGAGATATGGACCTCTCTCAACAATATGGTTGCAGGCTCTGTTGATGAAAGAAAAGACTGAAGATCTCACTTGATCTCTCTGTATGAGAACTTCAAAAAGGATGAAAAAGAATCAGTTACAGATATGTACACTAGATTAAGTGTAATTATAAGTGAACTGAAAAGACTGGATAAGGAAATCTCATTAACTGAGATCAATGACAAGATCCTAATGTGCTTCCCCATCACTTGGGACTCTAGGATCTGGCCTATCAAGGAAGCCAGAAGCCTCAATGAGATTACTACTGAGACACTGCTAGGAAAGCTCAAATCATATGAGCAACTCATCAAGACAAGAGAAGCTAAACAAGTGAGCACTTCCTCTCCAACAAAGAAGGACAGGAACATTGCCTTCAAAGCTACAGAAGAAGAAGGAAAGACTCCTGAAAATGAGGAGTTCATGAGCCTTATAGCCAAGAGATTCTACAAAATGGCTAAGAAGTACTTCAGAAAGAAGGACTCCAGATCAAGGGAAAAGCCAAGGTATGACAAAAACAATTCTAAAGAAATTATATGTTTTGGTTGCAGGAAACCAGGACACATAGCACCTGATTGTCCAGAAAATCAAAACAAGAAGGATAAGAAGGAAAAGGGAAAAGAAAAGGAAGAAATAAGAAACTCCAGCAAATCTTCCTCCCACAAACACAAAAAGAAGGGAAGAGGATTTGTAGCTGAAACTTAGAGTGAAACTGAATCAGATTCATCATCCAGCTCTTCTGATGATGAAGATATTGAAGAAGAAAGAAGTCTCTGTATGATGGCAATCAATGCCTCAGCAAGCAATTCAGATGAAGAATCAGAATCTGAAGCTGAAAATGATGCAGATCAGGTAATATCTAACTTTGATTTTACTTCAGTTGAATTCAAAGATGAATTCAAGGTTCTTTGCTTAGACTTAATTAAATCTGAGAAACAAATAATCTCACTCAGACATAAGCTAGCTGAAATGAAAAATATAAGTGAAGAAAATGTAAATCTTAAGAAAGATTTGGCTGCCTCTAGAGAACAAACTATTCTCCTTGAGAATAAACTTCCTGAGGCCAAGAAATTTGAAGAATCCCTAAATGGGAGAAGCATCAAACTGATGGATATTACAAGCACAGTAAATGCTAGACTTAATAACAAACTAGGCTTGGGTGCTTCATCAAGTGAGCCACCTCTGATTAAGAAGAATATATTATCTATACCTATAAAATTCATCTCTACTAAGAGCAAAGAGGTTGTAGATGAAAATAAAAACATTTCAAGTAAGACTGTCGAGAATAGCAGAATTCAGCAAAATTCGTCGAATGGAGCTCGACGAAATGCATCAAATTTGTCGAACGGAGCTCGACGAACTCTGAAAATAGATTTTCTATATAGTAATTATATGAACGGCGCTCGACGAAATATCAGTCATTTGTCGAACGGAGCTCGACGAACTCAGCCCAGTTCATATAACAGAAACTATACAGCAAATCTGAACAATTCATATTCTTCACATTCAAAGAATCCTTTCACTGAATGGATTATACCTCCAAGGAGATATCATCCACAAGGTTACAAGGACCAACCTGAAATGTCTTTTATTTCATATTTTTGTGGTAATACAAAAATACCCATGGTAGTCTAGGTCAGGAACAAATAGTTCTTTTTGTTTTTGTTTTTGCAGGTACACAGCTGTCCAAGAATAAATGAGAAATGGTATTTGGACAATGGCTGTTCAAAACATATGACAGGGAACAAGGCCAACCTGAACAACTACAAGGCAAAGCTTGGACCAAAAGTTATATTTGGAGACACTCCAACTGTGGACAGACCAAAGGCTATGGAAAAGTCAAGGTTGGAGAAGTGACCTTCAAAGAGGTAGCTTATGTAAAGGGACTGAAGCTTAACCTTATCAGCATAAGTCAGTTATGTGATGAAGGGTATCATGTAACCTTTAATAAATTGAAATGCCTTATTAAATCTGCTGATGATATTGTTCTTTTATCAGGTATTAGGCAAGGTAATATATATTTAGTAAATTTCAATTCATCTACTTCAGAAGTTTGTTTATTTAGTGACCTAAGCAAACCTAGTGAACTTTGGCATAAGAGATTAGGACATGTAAACCTTAGGACCATTGCTAAATTATCTAAGGACAGTCTTGTTAGAGGTTTACCCTTAGGTTCATATAAGAAAGAAGGTCTTTGTAGGGCATGTCAACTAGGCAAACAAACTAAAAATAGTTTTAAATCATTATCTAAAAGTGATTCACCTAGAATCTTATATTTGCTACATATGGACCTTTTTGGACCTATAGCAACAAAGAGTTTAAGGGGGAAGTCTTACACTCTAGTTATTGTAGATGACTTCTCTAGATTCACTTGGGTGTTCTTTTTGAGAGAAAAGTCAGATAACTTTAAAGTTCTTACAGGCTTTCTTAAGAGCATAAAGATTGAGTACTCTACTGTAGTTGCATTGATCAGAAGTGATCATGGCACTGAGTTTGAGTCTCTTCTTATGCAAGAATTCTGTGAGAAGGAAGGTATCAGGCATTGCTTCTCAGCTCCTAGAACTCCTCAACAAAATAGGGTAGTTGAAAGGAAAAACAAAACTCTAATTGAATCAGCAAGAACATTACTTGCAGATGCTAATTTGCCCCTATCTTTTTGGGCAGAGGCTGTTAGCACAGCAAATTATGTACTGAATAGAAGTTTGATACACAAACTTAAGGGTAAGGCTCCTTATGAATTACTTAAAGGGAAGAAACCTAAAGTTAACTATTTTAGAGCATTTGGTTGTAAATGTTATGTTCATAATAATGATAAGAAATATCTTAGAAAATTTGAACCAAAATCTGATGAAGGAATTTTCTTAGGCTATTCACTAATCAGCAAAGCATATAGGGTTTATAACAAATCCTCTCTTAAAATAGAAGAGTCCATGCATTGTTGTAACTAACCTATTAAATGAGGAGAGGAACACTACCTCTACCAGAAACATTGTGCAGGTACCAGAAGTCACTTTCAATTGGTATTAAATTGACATCAAACTATTAGAGACCTCAACTGATATTAGAGGACTTTCAATTGGTATCAGAGCAGAACATAGATACTCAATTGCACTTTCAATTGGGATCAAACTATCTGTTGCAGAAATAAAAGAAAGGGTTTACACTCTCAAGACAAAGAATGCAAATGAAATTGCAAGAACAACAGCAATATAAATCTTGCATCCTTCCCTACCTCCATCAAATGTCCCTTCTTCAAGGGGCCTAGCTTCAGGCCTTCCTGAAACTAGGCAGGGGGAGAAGTTTTATGAACAAGCTCCATTTCATGCATTGTTTTGCTCAGGAGGAGTTGTTCTATAATCTAGGCAAGAGAGAAAGCTGAAGAACCTCCAGAACTCAGGGGGAGACACTCTCAGGGGGAGTTGCTGTATGAAGAAGCTTGATAAAGCTTACAGCAGTTTGCTGATTACAGTTCATGATCATGTTCAGATCAGTTATTGCTGCAGATACAGTTCAGAAGAAGAATTTTGATATAGCAAATTCAGTATCAGTTATTGATACAGCTCAGTTTATCAGAAATTCAGAAATCAGTTAAATATTCAGATCAGAATTCAGAATAACACAGATCAGACAAAATCAGAATTTCAGAATTCAGAAGCAACAGAATTCAGAAAAATCAAGGTTCTGATTGTATTTTCAGTTTTATTTTTATTGAAATTTATTTTCAAAACTCAGAGTACTTTTCACTTCATATCTGATAAAATATTTAAATATATCAGATATATTCATACTCTGTTGTTTTTGATGTTTTAGCATTTGTTTATTTTTCAACTTTTGTCAAATAGTGTCCTAACCCAAATAGGGGGATCTTGTTGGAACAACCATATTTGTGATTTGGGCTAGGATCACTATATGTGTTAACTAAGGACAAGTTGACCCCAATGTATAGTTTATGGGTCAAGAGTTTAGGAAGAAATTTGGCTGTTAGATTAGCTAGAACTTAAGGAAAAATTTAAGTTCCCAGCGTTCGACAAATGGCTATCGGCGCTCGACAGATGGCTGCCAGCGCTCGACAAATTCCAGCCAGCACTCGACAGATTCCAGCCAGCGTTCGACAAATTTCAGCCAGAGCTCGACAAATTCTTTATTGAAGCTCGGATCGACAAATACAGTCCCCAGAGTATTTAATTCTTAAAGATCAGTTATTTGTCAGCTCTCTGAACACAAATCGACGACTTTAACGGATCTATTCAAATATCTTTGGACGTATTCAAGTCAGATAAGTAAGGATATTATATTCTTTGAATATATTCCTTTCTTTCCTTTATTCCAAGGCAAAGATAGCCATTGACAATTAATGCAAAGGAGTATTTCACAGCTAAGGAATTAAAGGACCTGCCAAAGTCGTTTGGTCTTTGTTGTTATTCCAAGAAAGAATTAAAGTCTGATTAATCTATTCCAAAAAGAGAATATATCAAAGACAGACTTTATTGTCTCATCATCTCGACAGAATTAAAACACATTCTTACAGAATACAGAGAGAACACAACAACAAGGATAGAGAAAGAAAAAGAAGAACACTCAGTCAAATATTCTCAGTCTTCTTCTTTCTCAAGCAGCAATCACCATTTCTCTGAGAACATCTTCTTCAAAGATCAATCTCTCAGATATCTGATGTAAAGTTCAAGTCTTCTAAAAGAGCAACAAAGAAACTGAAGAACTTTTTCTTCCAGATCAATCTGCTACAGAAGATTCCTGTTTTCAAGAGAAAGCTTCTCCATCAACTATCAAACATATTCATATCAGATAGAGGAGCATTTCAACATCAAATCCACTAGAGTCTTCTCTCATCATCTTGACAGAGAAGAACACTATAACCTCTTTCTCACCTCTCTTGTATAGGGTTAATACTCCCTTCAAAAGTGTAACTCACCGGTGGCAAGACACCTTATCAAAAAATCCTTATGTGGTTTTTAAGCACCTTATCAAAAGCTTATCGGTGATTTGGGCACCTGATCAAACTCCCATTGGTGTGTGGACACCTTATCAAAAATCCCTTGGTGTGAGAGCACCTGATCAAACCTCCTAGTGGATCCTACCAAGTATGGTAGAAGAGTAGACGTACCTAGATTATTGGGGAACTACTATAAAATTTCCTTGTGTCCTCTGTGTTTGTTTATTTCTCTGTGCTGTGTTGTGTGCTTTTACTTATTCAGTTTTTCTGTTTATAACTATCTCACACTGCTTACACAAATATATAACACTATTTTAATTCCGCTATAAAAACTAAGGAAAAGTTTTTAATACTCTATTCACCCCCCCCCCCCCCCCCCCTCTAGAGTAACTTAAGATCTAACCTCCACTTTCAAAGTCTATTGAAGCAATGCTCATCATCCAAAAAGAGCACTTTGATTTTTCTATGAAGCAGGTCTTTGAGAAAGTAAGAGAAGTTGAATCTGATCTCATCAATGGTTTAGCTGAGGTAAAGCATAATATGGGAAAAATGAAAGAAGATTCGGATAATTATTTTACTGAAGGTGGTAAAGCTATGCACTACACCAATCAGGGTGTGTCATGTTTTTGATAAAGCAAATCAACTTCTTGATGGGCAAGATAGTTGTTGCGTTCTATAGAATCTGATAGGGCTTATCTTCAAGATGAAATGATAATTTACAAAGAAGAGATCATCCAAACCCTTAATGAAATGATTAATGAAGAAGTCAGAAAGGGGGAGGAAAAGCTTCTGAGTAAAATGGGTGAATTAAGCAATGAATTGAAAAAAAACTTCATGAAGCAAATGTATATAATCATCAGAGTTTCAAGTGGCTTCATGCAGAATTAACTGGGAATGTGCCAGTTCCTTTTGTTGAAGATACAAAGCAACCTTTTGAAGTTGCAATATGATCCTCCACAACAATATCCTCATCTTTAGTAAGATCATGAAGATTTTGGAGATTTTGGAGAATCTTCTAAACCTCCTGTGAAAAAGAGAAAGTATGGGTAAGGACCATCAGCAAGCAGATCAGATCCTAGTGAGAGAGCAGAAGTTGCTGAGGAAAGAAGAGAAGTTGTTGGGAAAAGGAGAGAAATTGCTGAAGTATGGAGTCCTATTTCAAAAGCAATCATTCTGGATACATACAATTTAATTGATATCACAAGTGAGCTGCCTCAGAATTATTACAGTCAGGAAGAAATTAATAAGCATAAAGCTGCAAGGTTAAAAAGGAAGATACACTTCAGAAAGCATGGCTACAACAATCCTGATGCACCTCCTGCTCCTTCCAAGTACTATCACAAGCCAAAAGCTTACCAGGAAGTTTGAGAAGAGCAAGGAGAAGGGCAAAGGGAAGAAATGATTTCTTATTGGAATTTAGTGTGAACTGTGATTGCCCCCTATAAAACATTTATATAGATATTAATATGTTGACGATCTAGTTCTTGTTTCTAAATTCAATATCATTTTCTATATCTGTGATTATGTTTATTCTCTGTGCAATTCACTTTAGTAGATAGGGTCCTGACTTCTTCAAATAAGGGAAGATTGTTGGGTATTGTATCCACAATAGCCTTGATTTGAAGAAGTCGCCCTTGAACTAAGATGAATTGAATCTGTATTTGATGATGTATTCTAGCTATGTTATTGGATGATCTTAATTGCTAAGTACAAACTAATGTCAGATTTCAATGGGCCATAAAACACAGGGCTATGCAATGTAATTCTTCATTGTGTAGAACAAGGTGTTGACTCATGTGAAATCTCTCTATTGGGGTGTACTTCATATCCAAGTGCTAAGGAAAAATCAAGTAGGAGTTGTTGTTGTTTTCTGGACTGAAGAAAATCTCTCTAAGTAGAATTCGTCGAGTAATCACATGAAGACTCATCTCATTCGTCGATATATCACGTAAGGACTCGATCAATTCGTCAAGTTTACTCGAAAGACTTATGATATTATCAGATTTCATTTTCGTCGAGTGAACTGTTGATCATTCGTGAACACTCGACGAATTCGTCGAGTGGTCTCTAGAGGTCTTGTGGTTTCCAGTACAAGTTTCCTTCAGGTTCATTTTTCAGCTAAGTTTTTGTTGTCGAGAAGTCAAGGAGAATTCGTCGAGACATTAAAGATAATTCGTCGAGACGTTAAAGATAATTCATCGAGACGTTAAGAGTAATTCATCGAGTAGTCAAGAGACTTCACGAGAATACTCGACGAATGGACTTTAACTTGTTTCTTTTTGAAAATGTTGACGACTTACCTTTAGGGCACCGGCCATGTACAGTACACGTGGAAGCTTGTCCAGAAATCTCATTCAAGCCGTTGGGAGAAGAATCTCTATAAATAGATAAGGGTTAATTTCTGTAATCCTAATCGTGAACAGAAATAGATATCGCAAATTGCACATTCCATCTTTTGGCATTCCTTTTCTCGCAAAGAACAATCTCATCGCCGACAAGTTTATTTTCCTGATTCTTCTGAAAGAAAAGAACCAACTAGATCTCTGCTTACAAATTCTTCAAAGTTCTTTAAAGATCAAGTCGATTCCTAAGTTTCAGATCAAGTGTTCAAAATCATATGTCTTCCTTCTCCTTCTTCATTCAAGTTCAAAGATATTTCTCAAGCAAGGAAGAAGAATATTATCTCTCATATTTGAAGTTAAATCTCTTTGAGATTTCAGAAGATTGTTTACAATCTACATTGTTGTAAAAATCTTTTACATCTTGTAGGAAGTGTTTACTTACGAGTTTTGTTGATCCTTGTTGGAAGGATCAAGTGTAGGAGATGTTGTGCTCCGAGTTTGTAGGAGTGGGAGACTCCGAGTTATAAGATTTGTTTAAGTCTGAGTATTGGTGAAGTAGCCAAATCTAGTTTGAAGTGCTAGATAGGCGGGGCGGGAAAGTTGAGTACCCACATCGGGAACCACTATAAATCTTTGTGTTTGTGTTGTGTGCTCTCTTTCTGTGTGCTTTTGTTTACAAATTTTTAATTCCTCTTAAAGCCATAGAACTCACATATTCACCCCCCCCCCCCCCCTCTAGGTGATTTAGGTAGTAACTAGATACTTTCAGGATGGAACCTCTTGTGAGGGAGAAATTCAGGTGAAAGTTGACCCAGTAGCTGAGAAGGATGAAGGAAAAGAGCTAGAAAAGGATAAAGGTGCAGGACCCAACATTGGGCTTGACCTAGTTCTCTTCAAGGGGAAGGAAGTGTTGATGGAAGGAGAGCAAATGCAGATAGACTCTCATGGGTTTCAGGTTAATGACAGTGCATCTGAAAGTGCTCCTGAAGTGAGTGTTGTTGAAGCTTCCACTACACAGTCAGGTTCATTGTTCCATATGATATTTGCACTACTGAATGCTCAAAGGGAAATGATGGAGAGTTTTATTCTAAAGATAGTGGATGGTCTAAGAGAGGAAAAGAAGGCTGAACTGCAAGTTGTGAAGGAAGATATGCATCAACTAAACCAACAACATACTCATTTTCTTCACATAGTAGCTCCAGCCATGGACAATCTTGGTGAACAAATAAACTTATCCAAGCAGTCCACTCACCAAATCACTCAGAATCAGATCACTATATCAGGGGATATTGAGCGTGCTTTTCAACAGGTAGCTAATTTTATGAATGAAGATAGAGAACTTATCATGAACAGAGTGGACATGAATACTCAAACCCTAAATGGTCATTTACTTGAAGTGAGAAATAATATGGATGAAGTTGAACAACATTTGCATGAAAGGGTCAACATGGTCCAAATGACCTTAGGTGATCATATTGTAGAAGAAGTCCTAAAGGGGAGAGATCAATAATAAATGCAGGCTCTAACCAGGCTATGTGGACTGTAAATCAAGTTAAGCAAGCATTACACAAGCCTCCTTCTATTTTTGATATGGCAGAACCCTCAGAAAGCACTGCTTCAGAAGAGTATGGTGTTGAAGTTAAAGATTCATCAACTTCAAGGAAAAGGAAAAGAACTAAGAATAAGAAGTACAGATAAAATAGGCTGAGGGAAGTTAAGCAAGACCCCCAATCAGGCAGATGGAGTCCAAATTCAAGAACCCTTATCTCAGAATCCTGGATTGAATTTGGATATCCCCAGGATAGCTTAGAGAGAGTATATTATTCTGCTGATTGGAATCTGCACTTGAGATATGAAGAGAAAAGAAGGAATCACAAGTTGGCATTTCCTCATGTTCCTCCTCCTTCTCCAAAGAAGATTTTAAAGCCAATCAGTTTCTATGAAAGGCAGAAAAGGAAAGGAAATGGAAGCAGCAGCAGGACCTGAAGACCAAATTTCTATGAATGTTTTGTCTGGAAAATGATTTTGGGCAAATGACTGTGAAATATTTTTCTTAAAACATTATCTCTATTTATACAATGTTGGTAGTTGAATCATTTTATATTGCTTGAGTATCAATAATTTTGATTCTATTAGTATTTGGTATTTATCATTGAGGTGAGTTATGACTTCTTCAAATAGGGGGTGATTGTTGGGAACAGTACCCAGTAATGTTCCTGATTTGAAGAAGTGCTCAAGTCAACGATAAAAGCACTATGTATTTGATGGTATGTTTTATTAATGACTGCAGAATATAGACTGTATATCCAGTGTTTCTTTAATTCATCTAAGTCCAAAATCATTGAGAAGGACTGGACATATCATTGAAATGATACATATATCGTTGAAATGATACACATATCGTTGAATTAGTATATAACTCATTGTGGAGAAAGTGTAGACTTATCACTGAAAGGATCTAGGCTTATCTTTGAGAAAGAAAGGTTGTCGTTGGAAAGAATGCCTTACAAAAGCTCTTCAGGAATCTTAAGTGAAAACTCACTAAGTCAAATATCGTTTTGAGGCTTTGCAAAAATATCGTTGAGACAGAAGAATATCGTCGAGACAGAAGAATATCGTCGAGACAATTTCGACAATATCATTTTGAAGAAGCCTTATCGTTGAGAAGGCTAAGTTAAGTTGTAAGATAGAAGTCTCGAAGATATCATCTTGAAGCAGCATTATCATTTTGAAGTTTGAAGATAAGTCATATGGAAAGAAGCATCTCAACGATATCATCTAGAAGATGAAATATCGTTGAGATAACTTGTTAAGTCTTAAAGAAAGAAGTATGTCGACGATATTGTCGTGAAGATTATTTATCATTGAGATGATCAAGATGATATCGGCTTGAAGAAATTTTGTCGTCTTGACAGATGCTGAGCTACATTTAATGTACAGATTTTCTTAGAAATTGAAATACAGGGAATGTGCACGCCGCTTATCTTGTGCACTAATCAAGGAGTATTAAATGATATATTCTCTACAGAATATAGCCGTTACACAGTTATTAAATGAAGAATATTATATACTTCCAAATTCTGCAACTTCCAAAAAATGGCAAAGCATTTATGACATTTTATTCTGCCATTTCAGAATACATTCCTTACGGGCCATTTACTTTTGGAGAAAATTAATAAGGGCCTTTGTGCAAAATTGCAGAAGTATATAAATAGAGAAATTTTCGAAATCTAAAGTAGTTCTTCTCTCTCTCTCTCTCTCTCATTCTCGTACTTACAAATAGAAAAGAGAGATATGCTCAAGAAGAAAATTTTCATCACCTTGTTGTGAAGATAAGAAAGAAGCTTCTTCCTATACAAGAAGTGCATCTAATATTTCAGAAGAAGATTCTAAAGAAAAGCTCTAGTAATTCAAAAGATTTCTGGACCTACATCTGCAAGAAAAAGAAGACCATTCAGTGAAAAGCTTTATCTTTGAAGCCTTCTTTTCTGCAACAACAAAACTGCTTTCTTACTCTATAAGGTTCTGTGTGAGCCTGAGCTTGTAGGATCTTGTAACAGATCTGAGTGTTGGTAGGGTTCTGTGTGAGCCTGAGTTTGGTAGGATCTTGGTGAAGATCTGAGCTTTGGTAGGACTTGTAAAGTCTGAGTTATTTGTAGGATTTTTGTAACCTGGGTGTAAGATTTCTATGTGAGGGATGAGGTAGGATCCTTTGTGGGTCTGAGTTGTAAGATCTGCTTATTGAGAAGAGATCTAAGTTTTTGGAGAAGTTGCCTAGTCTAGCACACTGCTAGATAAGTGGGAGGGATAGTGGACTACCTCTTGACACATTGTCTTGAAGGGAACCACTATAAATTTTGTGTGCTTTCTGTGTTGCTTTTGTGTTGTGTTTGATAGTCCTTAAAGCAGCAAATAATTTTGAAAACACCTAATCACTTCCCTCCAAGTGTATTATAGACAAACCCAAATCTTTCAATCATGCACCATGGGATATCGTTACAGCTTTGATGACCTCACTTAGAAAAGCAATGATGTTGCTCTTTAGCAACGCACCTGTCCAATTGGTCATCTTAGTCTGTGACTCTCAAATACTCCTTGGCTTGTGGAAATTGGTTCAATGATATTTTGACCGCCGCCTGTGCCCTGCAACATCTATGGGCGGTTAGAAATTTTTGACCACCGAGGTCATCTTTTGTAGGTCGTTACAACTTTGATGGACTCTCTGAGGAAAGCAATGTTGAATTTTTTTGAAGTGGAAGAAGGAAGTTGTGCGGTCTACGGGTTGGAGACCGCAGAGACCGCTCGGTTTGCGCGGGTTTGTCCTGGCGGCCAGCTGGGTCGGCCAGGTTGCTCAAGTAGTTAGCTCTTGTGTGATGCGCGGTCTACACGGGTTGTCCCGGCGACTTGGTTTTAGTCGGTCAGGTGGCACGTTGTGACTTGCGGTCTTGTTGAGGCCATGTGGTTGTTTTGGAACCGGGCGGTCTAATAAGGCGGTGTTTGTATCCCTCAGTGTCGGTGACGGCATGCGTCAAATTGCCTATAAATAGGGGTGCAGAGCTGGAGTTCAAAAGCAGAGCTTAAAGAGAAAAACTCGGGTCATGTTTGAGAACTATGGAATTTCAACTCAGGTAGTCTCTGAAGCGGTCTGACTTTGTCGGTCTGATTTTAGGTCGGGCGGTCACCGGTGGCTGGGATAATTCCTTAACTCTTCGCAGCGAGATTGGTGATCGGGTAACCTAGTGGTTTGGCGGTCACGTTTGGCGGTCTGGTTTAGTATAGTTCATCTTCTTGTGTTTGCGGGAAGCTTCAGTGACCGGGCGACTTCTCGGTCAGGCGGTCTGAAGTGCGGACAGGTTGTTCTATTTCAGCAGTTGAATAATCAGCAAGTCGTGTGGTCTGGGTTTGTGGGCTGACAGTTTGCAGGTCATCAAGCTTGCTCTGTTCGTGTGGTCTCAGGGGAAGTTGTGCGGTCTAGTTGTTCGAGCGGTCTGATGGTCTCTGCTTTGACAATTCGCTGGCGGCTTATTTTTTGTGTCTTGTGCTTCTCTCCTTTGTGATTCTTATGAATCATGTCTCACCATTATATGTCTCAAGTTGTATATGTTGAAAATGTTGAAGTGGAAGTTTGTGGAAGTTCGCGGTCTGGGGTAGGAGGTCATGTAGTCTGGCAAACCGCGCGGTCTTGCGGTCTCCATCTGGGGTCTGATCTCTTCGGTCTAGCCGCAGGTCTATTCGGCGTGACCGCCGTTCTTCTGTCCAAGGCTGCTGAAGTGAGGCCACGTGGTCTGGTTCTATGACCGCGTGGCGGGTTGTTACTTCAGGAATGTGTCGGTCAAGATGTGACCGCACAGGGTTGGTTCAGGTATCCGGAAGTCCGGTTTGGCGACTGTCCGAGTTTCTGGTAGTGTTCGCCGACTAAGGCTTCTTAGTCGTGCGGTCTCTGTTCGCGGTCTCTGGTGGAGGCTGGCAATGCGAACAGGTTGTGTTCGCCATCTCGTTGGCGAACACTGGTAGTGGGCGGCTTCTTGGAGGAGTGGCGATCTCCTTGTCTATGTTGAAGCTGGCGAGCTCACTAAGCAGAATGATCTTTTGCTGATCGCGCGGGTTGACCGGTCTGGTCGCGCGATCAAGGGTGGTGACCCTATATCATAGGGTGGTGACTGGATCAGGTCTCACGCCTATAAATAGGAGCCACTGTAGCAGCAAAATTATAGCACCAAGTGTAAGCAGAGCTCGCGACTAGTTCTTGCGGTCTCATTTTCTTGTGACTGGGTGGCTTCCTGATTGAACTTCTTTTGTGCAGCTTCTGCGGATTGTGCGGGCAGCAGTGGTCACCTCTTCTTCTAGGGTGTTCAGGCGGTCTCGTGGCTTATAGTGCGGGTTGCTGGAGTTCGGGAGAATCAGTGGAGGTCGCGGAGTTCTCGGTTGGTGTTGTTCTCGCGGGCAGGCAGTTCGGGCGGTCTCGTGTTCTACTCGCGCGAAATTGCAGGTCGGGCGGTCAGGCGGTCTCAGTGGGCAGACCGCTTGTTATCTTTCTCAGCTTGTTTTTTCTCCTATTTTTGTGTACTGGCAAAATCATGTCTCGCCATGTATACCTCGTCCTGTAATGAAGGTTTCTGCAAATATCAATAAAGATTGAAGTTTTTCATGTGCTTTTGGTTGTTGGCTATTGCTTTGGGTTGTTCTATTCCTGCTCACTCCTAGATCTTCAGAAAATTTCACTTGGTATAAGAGGGAGGTTGGAGTGGATAGAGCAGTGAATAACTCTTAGTTGCCATCGCCTTTGTGAAGAAGGAAACAGTGGTAGAGCCATGGAAGCAAGAGGTCTTGGAATTGAGATGCTCAACTCGACTAACTTTAAGAAGTGGAAGTCATGTATGCAGAGTTATCTTCTGGGTGAGGACCTCTGGGAGGTGGTCGGAGGAGATAGTACAGAGTAGGTTGTTCCAGTTGGGGACAATGGTCATGAGGTGAGGAACTGGAGGAGAATTAATGCGAAAGCAGAGTTCACTCTGAAGAGGGCAATATCACCTGACCTGTTCGATCACATCTTGGGGTGTGGATCAGCTGCGGAGATCTGGAGAGCCCTTGATGGGTTGTTTAATAAGAAGAATGTAGCGAGGCTACAATTTCGGGAAAATGAGCTGGCTAGGTCGGCTCAGGGTGATCTTTCTATCTCTACATTCTTCCTGAAGATGAAGAATCTGTGCACTGAGATTTCAGCACTGGATCCTGATGAGCCAATTTCTGAGGCGAAGCTGAAGAGGCACATCATCCGTGGCTTGCGGAAGGAGTATGCTGCCTTTGTGATGTCGGTGCAGGGTTGGGCAAATCAGCCGTCTCTGCTGGAGCTGGAGAATCTGCTTGCGTCGCAGGAGAGTCTGGCAAGGCAGATGGTCGGGGTGTCAGTGTCTGGGGGAGATGGCGAGGTTCTCTTCACAGAGAAGAAGAAGAAATGGGATAAGAAGAAGAAGACCGTTGGAGGCTATGGGCCTTCAACTTCTGGACAGCAGGAGAGGGGCAATGCTCCTAAGGCTGAAGGGAAGAAGAAAGGAGAAGGACCCAAGTGCTTCAGATGCGGGAAGCTTGGTCACATCATAAAAGATTGCCGGGTGAATCTTCAGTCGGGGCATGCTGCTGCAGGCAAGGAGGAAGCTGAGGCCAGGCAGAATGATGGAGGATGGGGAGGAGCCTTCTCGGCTTATGTTGGAGCTGCAGCTCCTATCAACTATCAGGAGGACTGGATCGTGGACTTGGGGTGTGGTCATCACCTCACCGGGGACGAGTCGAAGCTTACCTCAGCGCAGCCTTACTCAGGTAATGATGTCATCATAACTGCTGATAATACCGTATATAGTGTCGAGAAGGTGGGGGTTGTTTCCTTGGGCAGTGATAGAGGGCCACTAACCTTGAAGAGTGTCTATCATGTGCTCGGAATGAGGAAAAATCTCTTCTCCATGACCAACGATGTTGACGCTGGGTATCACGTTATGTTCGGCCCAACAGAAGTGAAGTTTCTTCAAAACGTTGAGGCGGTAAAGTCCGAGGTCGTTCATGTCGGGAAGAGGGCAAAAGACTTGTTCGTTTTATCGACAAGTTCTTATGTCGACAAGATGAGTACAAATGATAGTGTTGTTATATGGCACGAGAGGTTGGGGCATGTAGGGATGGACAAGCTGAAGGCTATGGCGGTGAAAGGTCTGGTCAAGGGCCTGCCTAGTCTATCTTCCTACGGTGACGGTCATGTTTGTGAGGGATGTCAGTTCGGCAAGTCTCACCGACTACCGTTTGATAAGTCACAGACGAGGAGTAGTGTGTCGTTGGAGTGTATCCACGGTGACCTGATGGGACCGACTGCTATCCCAAGCCTCGGAGGCAGCATGCATATGCTGGTGTTGATCGATGATTACACCAGATATGTCTGGGTTTATTTTCTAAAAGAGAAGGCGGAGGCGTTTGCCAAGTTTGTGGAGTTCAAGGAGCTTGTGGAGGGTCGGCTAGGCATGCGGGTAAAGAAGCTGAGAACTGACAACGGAGGGGAGTTCACCTCTGGTGAGTTCTCTAATTTTTGTAGGAAGGCGGGCATCCGAAGGGATCTTACTTGTGCGCATACTCCACAACAAAACGGAGTTGCAGAGCAAAAGATCCGTCATCTGATGAAGACCTGCAAGTGTTGGTTGCATGCCAAGAGTATCCTAAGGTCCTTTTGGGTGGAGGGAATGTCTTGTGCTGCCTACGTCATCAACATGATGCCCCTTAGTCCCATCAACATGTTGACCCCACATGAGATGATGTTCAAAGAAAAGCCAAGTGTGGCACACCTTCGGGTATTTGGTTCCACCTGCTATGTGCACGTTCCAGATGCGCTTCGGACGAAGCTAGATGCGAAAGCAAGGAAGCTGGTCTTCGTGGGATATGATGATAGGAAGAAGGGCTGGAAGTGCATGGACCCGGGGACGTGGAGATTTGTTGTATCTCGTTACGTCGTGTTCGACGAGGTGACGTCGTACAAGGGGAGCTCTGGTGTTGAGCTACCAGAAAGCAGGGTGGAGGAGCAGGAGAGAGCTGTGGAAAATCTTCAGGTGGAGCTGCCTTTGTCACCAGGTGGTCCATCAATGTCTAGTTCTGAGACAGAGGCTTCTGGATCAGGAAGGAGGGGGAGCGATGCTCCGAGTACGTCTGGAAGGGAAGCTAGAGAAGAAGCAGCTGAAGGTGTTGCGAGTCAGGGGAAGGAGCTGAGGAGATCGAAGCGAACGATCATTGCCCCTGATCGCTATACAGGAGGAAACATGGTGAGCTTTGTCTCATGTTTCTTTGCTGGGCCCTTGGATGAGCGGGAACCAGTGAGCTTTGAGAGGGCCAAAGGCATGAAGCAGTGGGATTCGTCTATGGAAGAAGAGATGGCCGCTCTTGAGAAGAATGATACTTGGTCTCTGGTGCCCAAGCCCAAGGGTATCACCCCTGTGACATGCAAGTGGGTCTACAAGCTCAAGAAGAAGGCAGATGGTAGTATCAAGCATTACAAGGCTCGCCTTGTGGCTCTGGGATTCTCGCAGCAATACGGTGAAGACTATGAAGAGACATTCAGTCTGGTGGCAAAGATGACTTCAGTACGGTTTGTGATTGCCTTGGTGGCATTTTGGGGTTGGGAGATTTGGCAGCTCGACGTAAAGAATGCGTTCTTGTACGACGAGATTGACAAGGACATCTTCATGGTCCAGCTGCCAGGCTTCGTATCTGAAGATTTTCCTGACTGTGTCTGCAAGTTGAAGAAGGCCCTGTATGGGTTAAAGCAAGCGCCGAGGGCGTGGTATGGAAATATAGCAGAATATCTCCTATTCTGTGGATTTGGTGCTTCAGACTCAGACTCAAGCTTGTTCGTCAAGAAGAGCGGGGAGCTTCAAGTCATCGTGCTGCTTTACGTCGACGATATGATCGTGACGGGGAATTCGAAGGAGGAGGTAGCAAAACTTCGAGCTGAGCTATCTATCATGTTTGAGATGAAGGACTTGGGTGAGCTTCACCATTTCCTTGGACACGAGGTGCAGAGGAAGGAAAGTGGAGTGCTGGTGTCCAAGGCTGGATATGCGGAGCAAATCGTGGAGCGATTCGGCATGAAGGAAGGGAAGTCCATTTCCACACCTCTAGAGAGGGCCATGAAACTTCAGAAGGATGAGGGGAGGATTCTGGAAGATCCGCTTGTGTTCTGAGCTCTAGTTGGGAGCTTGATCTATCTGACGATCACTAGGCCGGATATTACTTATGCAGTTGGCAGGGTGAGTTGCTATATGGCGGAACCACGGATGCCTCATCTACTAGCGGCCAAGAATATATTGAAGTATGTCAAGGCGACTTCGGATATGGGTCTCCTTTACAGGAGGGATGCGGGCTTCGAGGTGCATGGGTACATGGATGCTGATTACGGGGGAGATTTAGATGATCGGAAGTCGACGTCTGGATTCGTCTTCATGGCGGGCCCTACGGCTATATCATGGTGCAGCAAGAAGCAGGATTCCGTGTCTGTCTCTACCACGGAAGCAGAATACAAGGCTTCGGCTTTGGCAGCTCAAGAAGTCATCTGGCTTAGGAGGTTGGTGGGAGACGTCCATAAGGAAGTTCGGGGTCCAACTCTGCTCCGTGGCGACAATGAGAGTGCTCTCAAACTGGTTACTAATCCAATTTGTCACGTGAGGACCAAGCATATCGAGATCAAGCATCATTTCATTCGTGAGAAGGTGCTGGAGGGGTCTCTTTCGGTCGAGCATGTTCGGAGTCAGGACAATGTTGCTGACATATTCACAAAGGCGATGGAAAAGGGGTCGTTTACTCGGCTAAGGAGTTTACTTGGGCTGTTTTCAACTTCCCACTTCAAGGGGGAGTGTTGAAAATGTTGAAGTGGAAGTTTGTAGAAGTTGGCGGTCTGGGGTGGGAGGTCGCGCGGTCTGGCAAACTGCGCGGTCTTGCTGTCTCCATCTGCGGTCTGATCTCTTCGGTCTAGTCGCATGTCTATTTGGCGTGACCGCCATTCTTCTGTCCAAGGCTGCTGAAGTGAGGCCGCGTGGTTTGGTTCTGTGACCGCGTGGCGGGTTGTTACTTCAGGACTGTGTCGGTCAAGCTGTGACCGCACAGGGTTGGTTCAGGTATCCGGAAGTCCGGTCTGGCGACTGTCCGGGTTTCTGGTAGTGTTCGACGACTAAGGCTTCTTAGTCGCGTGGTCTCTATTCGCAGTCTCTGGTGGAGGCTGGCAATGCGAACAGGTTGTGTTCACCGTCTCATTGGCGAACACTAGTAGTGGGCGGCTTCTTGGAGGAGTGGCGATCTCCTTGTCTATGTTGAAGCTGGCGAGCTCACTAAGCAGAATGATCTTTTGCTGATCGCGCGGGTTGACCGGTCTGGTCGCGCGATCAAGGGTGGTGACCCTATCTCATAGGGTGGTGACTGGATCAGGTCTCACGCCTATAAATACAAGCCACTATAGCAGTAAAATTATACCACCAAGTGTAAGGAGAGCTCGTGACTAGTTCTTGCGGTCTCATTTTCTTGTGACCGGGCGGCTTCCTGATTGAACTTCTTTTGTGCAGCTTCTGCGGATTGTGCGGGCAGCAGCGGTCACCTCTTCTTCTAGGGTGTTCGGGCGGTCTCGCGGCTTGCAGTGCGGGTTGCTGGAGTTTGGGAGAATCAGTGGAGGTCGCAGAGTTCTCGGTTGGTGCTGTTCTCGCAGGCAGGCAGTTCGGGCGGTCTCGTGTTCTACTCGCGTGAAATTGCAGGTCGGGCGGTCAGGCGGTCTCAGTGGGCAGACCGCTGGTTATCTTTCTCAGCTTGTTTTTTCTCATGTTTTTGTGTACTGGCGAAATCATGTCTCGCCCTGTAATGAAGGTTTCTGCAAATATCAATAAAGATTGAAGTTTTTCATGTGCTTTTGGTTGTTGGCTATTGCTTTGAGTTGTTCTATTCCTGCTCACTCCTAGATCTTCAGAAAATTTCACTGTATAGAGATAGTCATTGTTAATCCAAGTGCACTATTCTGTCTTCCCATTATCACTGATTGATATACTTGTGGATTGTGTTGAAGTGTTCCGCATTATTTACTTCATTCCTGCCTCTAAAAATTTTAACATGGTATTAGAGGCGGGTGTTTGAGCAGTAATCAGTTATACTTCTGCTTGGGTTTTCACAAGCCGTTTGTCAATTAGTGTGATAGCAATGGAAGGAGGATATGCGAGAGGGCTTGGACTTGAACTCCTTACGCAGACTAACTTTAAGAAGTGGAAGTCTTGCATGGAGAGCTATCTGCTTGGTGAGGACTTATGGGGGGTAGTAGGAGGAGAAGCAAGATAAGACATTGTTCCTGCTGAGGGGAATGTTGAGCTCATGAAGGCTTGGAAGAGAACGAATGCAAAGGCAGAGTTCACTCTCAAGCGAGCCATCATTTCGAAGCTGTTTGACCACATCATTGGATGTAAATCAGCAGCAGAGATTTGGACAGCCTTGGATGGCTTGCTCAATAAGAAGTATGTAGCACGGCTACAGTTCTTGGAAAATGAGTTAGCGAAAGCAACTCAGGGAGACTTGTCCATCTCATCTTTTTTCTTGAAGATTAAGAACCTTTGTGCTGAGATTTCCGCATTGGACCCGGATGAGCCTATCTCAGAAGCAAGGCTAAAAAGTCACATAATCCGCGGCTTGCGGAGGGAGTATGTAACCTTTGTCACTTCTGTTCAAGGCTGGGCCAATCAACCATCCTTGCTGGAGCTAGAGAACTTACTTGCTTCGCAAGAGAGTTTAGCTAAGCAAATGGCTGGAATGACTGCCTCTGGAGGAGATAGTGAGGTTCTCTTTTCTGGCAAGAAGAAGAGATGGACAAGAAAAAGAAGTAACTTGTTGGATATGGTCCATCTACTTCATATCAGTAGGAGAGTAGCAATGCTCCTAAGTGTGATGGGAAGAAGAAGTAAGGGCCGAGGTGTTACAGGTGCAATCAGCCTGGTCATTTCAAGAGAGGCTGCAGGGTCAATCTTCAGCCAGGGCATGCTGCAGGAAAGGAAGAGATGAATTCCAATGCAGATTGTAGTTGGGGTGGTGGAGCTTTCATGATAGGAACGTGTGTTCAGTCCATGGCTTCCATCAACAACAAGGATGATTAGATTGTGGACTCAGGGTGTGGTCATCACCTCATCGGGGACGAGTCGAAGTTCTCTTTGTTGCAGACATACTCAGGTAATGATGCTATTATTACTTCTGATGATACAATACATGCAGTTGAGAAGGAAGGTGTGGTTTCTTTGGGTAGTGATAGAGGTCCACTCACGTTGAGGAGTGTCTATCATGTGTCGGGTATGAAGAAAAACCTCTTCTCAGTGATCAACGCTGTAGATGTTGGCTATCACGTTCTGTTTGGGCCAACAGAAGTGAAGTTCCTTTGAAACGTGTCAGCGGTGAAGGCCGGCGTCACTTGTGTTAGGAGACGGGTGAAAGACTTGTTTGTGTTATCAACAAGTTCTTGTGTTGACAAGATGAGGGCGAATGACAGCGCTGCTATCTGGCACGAAAGGCTTGGGCATGTCGGGATGGATAAGTTGAAGGCTATTGCAGATAAGGGCCTGATGAATGGCTTGCCTAGTCTGTCTTCCATGGGAGGTGGTCATGTTTGTGCGGGATGTCAATATGGCAAGGCTCATCGCCTCCCATTTGACAAGTCACAAAACAGATGCAAGGTGCAATTGGAGTGTATCCATGGTGATCTGTATGGACCTACCAAGAATGCCAGTCTTGGAGGTAGCAGGTATATGCTGGTCTTGGTTGATGATTTCACTAGGTATACTTGGGTATACTTTCTGATGGAGAAGTCGGAAGCGTTCGAAAAGTTTATGAAGTTCAAGGAGCTCGTGGAGGGTCGGCTTAGTCTGCGGATCAAGAAGTTGAGAACTGACAATGGAGGGGAGTACACCTAAAGTGTCTTCTTCAACATCTGCAGGAAGCATGGCATCCGGAGAGAGCTCTCTTTTGCTCACACTCCACAACAGAACGGCATTGCAGAGAGGAAGATCTGTCATTGATGCGCTATTTCGGCACTGCTAATTAGCAGGCTCGTAATGCGATACGACGGCAGTGCACCGGTCGCTCAAGTAATAAAATAGGGAGGGACTCCCCGAATATCGTTCTCAAAGGACCGCAAGTTGGGTAGTACGACTTGCTCTAAACAGGAAATCAGTTAAAAGGATTAATAATTAACAACGGGGGGTTTGATTTGGTTTCCTACGCTATTGCAAAATGAAGAAAGATGCGGGTCAAAACTCCGCTTCGCATGGTGAGATGGGTGCAACGGCCGCGATGTAGTGCTTCGGAAGGCGCGTGGACGGGAAATCACTATGACGGTTGAGGGTCGCACACACCTCTTCTCAAAATATCACCACTAGCAATTGCTACTGGCTTCACCCACAACGTAACTCAGAAAATCACTAGGAACAAGGGGCTATTCATGCCACCACAACATCAGTGCATATGAACGAAAGCAATAATCCTCAAGATTAACTTAACAAGTATTCATGCAACACAAAAACGAAGTGTAAGCTTTCAAGGTTAGAGAGGACCACAAAGAAGAAGTCGCGTCTTGGGTTCACGGCCGGAATGAGAGGTTGTCGGGCTCTCTCCGGACTCGGCCCTCAGATGGTGAGCTTGGCTCGAAGGAGGCTGTCACCGCTCCTACGATCTTCAGCACTTCCTTGGTCTCCTTGGCGAGGAATGCTTGAGCTAATGGTGGTTGAAGCTTCCTAATGCTCCCGGATGGAAGGATGGAGGTGGAAATCACCGGAAATGGCCTTGATGGAGGAGGAGATGAAGGGGAAGCCTTCAGCCCTCAAGAGCAGCGGGAAGGAAGAGATTTCCCGCCCTCTGAATCGCTCCCGATCGTCCTCTGTCGCCCTCCATTGACTGCCTCGATTCCTGCTTTTTATAGGAAACAGGCTGAAAATTGGTCACGCACGGTCGAACGCACGATCGTGCGCAGACCGTGCGATATTAACGGATAAAATATGGCTTGGAGAAGACGCTGCTCCGCCCGTGCGATTTGTTCACGCACGACCAACGCCGCCCGTGCATTCAAACGCACGGGTAAAATCTGACGCTCTGAAATCACAAAGATACAGGTCGACCATGCGTTTTACTCACGCACGGGCGAATTCGCCCGTGCGTTAAAACGCACGAGTAAACTCCGACGCTCCATTTTCTTCCCAGACACAAACGCACGACCGCACGGACCATGCGTCAAGGAAACGCACGACCGTGCGATATGCATAGAAATTACTTTTGGGGAAAACGGGGCGATCAGGTCACCTACAAACAAGATATACCAGCTGGGAATACACGTCCAGCACAGAAACACATAAAAGAAGGGAAGGGGAGCACAATGTGCTTACCCCCAACAACAAGGAATGCAATTGCACACCGAAATGGGCTTAATAGTGCACCTAGCATGGAATAGTATATATAAATGAAAACGTGCCTAAAATGTGGTGCAAACACTAGAATATCAGCCCAAATGAGTCTAAATATATATATATATATGAGACTCATCACACCCCCAGACTTAACCATTTGCACGTCTCGGGCAAACTACTCAGCTCTCCTGTCGGAACAATTGAATGTTAGCATGAGTTTGAGCTGTAGAGAATTATGCGAAGTCGCATGCTCTCGTGCGTAGAAATACATTAGAACAGAATTAAACTCAAGGTTATATCTAATTATTTCTAAAACAGTAGTTTGGAATTTACTTTACTTGGATGGTGAATCCTGGTGAATCTTTCGGTCGCGCAAAAAGGGAAAATAGTGTGACTAATGAGTAAAGTATTACTCAAATCGAAGCTAGGGACAATCTCCTAAGAAATCCATCAAAGTCGGTGTCCATAGGCTTGCATGTTCGCACTCTCTCTACTGCATGAGACGACTCGTATCAAAAATCAATAGGACTTATATGCAATTATTGGGCTTAGGTTGAGTATAGGCTAGGTAAGTAGAAGGACGATGGGCATCGCACTCAACACAACCGTCGCACTCAAGAGAATGACAATCACCAATACAACATTTTCAGTACTTACACGACACCCCTGGACTTCAACTGAACATTAGGTGCGCATTGAGCCAAATATACAAAAATTTTGCCGAGAGAAAATTATTATTGCACAACTCTTTTATTTTTATTTTCTTTTCTTTCTTTTCTTTTCTCTTTTCGGCAAAAGAACATTTTTAAGCGCAATAAAACGACTCCTTTAGCTAAATTAAAGCTGCCATACACAACATAGATGACACCAAATGCGATCGAGAAAGAAATTTCATTCAGCTCAACGGTTGGTGCGAACATAGGTTCGGCTGTATGGATTTGGTTACATTATTAGTGGAGCTAAACAAGGAGGAAGAGTAGGCTCAAATGGGCTTGCAATGGTGATTACATGGGTAAGGATTTCAAAAGCACAAACGGATCAAGAGATGGCCTACATCACATTTCATGACGAGTACCTCAACACAATCGTGTCGAGAGTCGCCTAGTGCAAGTTCTAGCCACCGAGAAAGGTTGTCCTTCCTTTCGACCCTAGTAATAAGCTGCTACTAGTCTGCTACACTCGACCTATTGCTACCGTTGGGTTCACCGGATTCACCACTAAAGTAAAATAAATTTCATCTACTATAACAGAAATACTTACATTACAACTCTGAATTTTATTCTACCCTAATTGAATTTCTAGGTGTGACGGGAGCACATGACTAGAGCACTACTCGAGTCAACATTTTTCTCTACTCTTCACTCAAACACTAACAATTCAATTCTTATGAGCGGGAAAACCTCGCAGCAATACCCAATAAGCACGCGTGATCAAGTGCGCGTGAACTAGGTGCAAGTGTATGCAACAAAATATAAATCCTAACTCATCACATTCTAGCATGTCATGCAACGTGCGTGCACGTGCACAACTCGCTCTCTCCCCCAGACTTGATTGAGAACATCTAAAATAAGCAATTCAAACATAAGTAAAAGAGGGGAAGAGTTGACCTATGCTCACAAAGGAGCATGCCAGAAGTGCAGTAATCCCAATTTCTTTAAAAATAAATCTCCTTCCACGCGAGAGCATAGCTTCACCTACAATGTTAGCAAAACTGAAATAACAATACGCAAAAGGATTAAAAAGATAGACGGAACCGGGTAGTTCCCATGGGTTGTCTCCCAAGAAGCCCTTTTGTTTAACGTCCTTTAAGGTGGACCAAATACCTGTATTAATCATTGTTCAAATAGCAGAGAATCTAGAGAACAGTTTCACAGACAGAGATCACAGCATAAGAAAAAGGAACTCAGTTATACGCGCTTTTGTAGTGCACGTCCCCAGTGGCTTGTAGGCTGGAGGTGAAAGCTTTAGGGCCAAAATTGGTATTACCCAATTTTCCCCTAGCCTCTGCCAACTTGCCACTGGAAGCAGTGGAGCGAGCACTATGCTTTCTTCTTTCAAGTTTCAGTTTCTCCATGGTAGGAGAGCGTCAGCGTTGGTAGTCGTCAGATTTTCCCACCTTAGTGGTGGGTGGCGTCACTCCCGTTACCGTGATGGCAACTGGGTCAGCCCAAGAGACCGTCTGTTTAAAAAGTTTATTACAAAATTTATTGTTAGATAAGAATGGGACATTGTCCCGAGTTAAGTTCAACTGAATGGGTACAGACACCAGATCTTCCTTCCTTTCCTGGTCACATTCCTTTCTCAAATCTATTTCTTCTTCTTTTCCGCATGATTGTTTCTCCTCCTTTTCTTCGTCCAACAATACTATTTCAACCTTGATTCCTGCATCGCTAAGAGATTTATCAGAAATACTTTGGGAAAAGCAAGGCAATGTTTCAGTCACAATTTTGGGGCAAGTAGGGATGATAACTTTCCCAGCGGAAAAATCCAAAGTGGCACCGCTCTCTTTCAAGAACGGCACTCCAAAGATGGGGATAGAGTTATTCTCCTGGGGTCCCAACACTTGGAAGTCAGCGACCACCACCGTCCCCTCAACCATGATTTCAACATTCTTCACTTCTCCCTCCGACTGAATAATGGTCCCATTAGCGAGCACCAAAGACTTCCGATCATCCGGGTTCATCTCGAGTTGCAGTTTAGCCACGTCTTGCAATGCAAGGACGTTGCGGGATGATCCGGAGTCACATAAGGCAGCAGTTTGGAAATTATTAATAGAACAATTGATTACTAATTCATTTGGGTCAACCACATCCGTGTCGGTGAGACTCTTCCCTTGATTTATAGGATTTTTTTCTGTGTTGCTAGGAAGGGTCCCTTGCGACCGTTCGGTTAACAATTGAGCCAATTGGCCCAATTACGTCTCCAAGTTGCGCATGGACGCGGTTTGGTTAACCATGTTAGAGTTCACGGCATGCATAAACCTTTCCATCATTTCTTCAAGGTTGCTCTTCTTAAGAGTTGGGGCACCTTGATTATAACTCGGTTGAGGCGGCCGCGGTTGGCTACCGGAGGCTTGAGCATCGTATTGATGTGAGCCTCCTTGCCATCGTTGGCCTGGAATGTTTTGTTTCCAAGAGAAGTTCGGACGACTTCTCACGCCCGAGTTATAAGTGTTATTGAACGGTGCTCCTTGAGTTTGATCATTAATATAATTAACACTTTCATCAAAAGAAACTTCAGTAGGTTGCTCACCTGTGGGGCACTCATATGCATGATGCCCTGGGTTTCCACAACCTTGACATGAGATCATCATCACTGGGGCAGAAGGGAGGGTAGGCCTCTTAAGTAGCATGGTACTTTCGGCAGGTGTACCAGACGTGTTCACCTCAAAAAGACCGCGAGTGTTCCTTGGAGCGTTTCTTCCAGCAATCCAAAAGGAACTATGAATGGCAGTGTCTTGGACGATCCGTAATGCTTCTTCAGGGGTGTGGTTCATCAAAGTTCTGCCTGCAGCAGCATCAATCATGGCCCTGTAGTTAGGTTCAATAGCAAAATAAAAATTTTCTACTATGGCCCATGGTTGCAGCTCATGCTGGGGGCATTTCCGAAGAAGGTTCATGAACCTCTCCCAAGCTTCTGAGAGAGCCTCCTGATCAAGCTGTTGGAAGGTTGCTATTTCCCTCCGCAAGTTCACAACTTTGTCAACAGGGTGAAACTTTGCCAAGAATTTTTCTTGCAGGGCGTCCCAAGTGGTAGCTGTACCGGCAGGGATCGTGTGGAGCCACGCCTTTGCCTTGTCACATAGAGAAAAAGGGAATAGCCTGAGCTTCACCATCTCGTCAGCCAGTCCTGCATAACGAAATGTTCCACAAATTTCTGCGAATTCAATTAAGTGAAGATGGGGGTCTTCACTTGCTAATCCAGAGAACTGGGCCTGATTACAGATCATGTTCAGGATGGCCGGCTTTATCTCAAAGTTGTTGTTGGTGATAGCTGGGCCAAATCCAGGGTACACACTCCCAACAGTGGGTGTAGTGTAGTCTCTCATAGTCCTAGGTCGTGTCCTAGCCACTTCATTCTCGTCAGCAGCCTGAGCCACGGCCGGTGCATTTCCCACTCCGGGATTAGCCTGATTTCCATTAACATCCATGGTGGCAGCAGCACGTAGACGCGCCTGCAGAGTACGCTCTATCTCAGGGTCAAATGCTGCACACTCACCGGGATCTCTTCTATGCATACACTTCTTCAAGACGAAAGCAGATAATCAGAAAAAAAAGACCTTAAAACGGATCTCCAAAGAAAAACAAATCACACACGCTTGCAGTCCCCGGCAACGGCGCCAAAAACTTGATGCGCTATTTCAGCACTGCTAATTAGCAGGCATGAAATGCGATACGACGGCAGTGCACCGGTCGCTCAAGTAATAAAATTGAGAAGTTATTCCCAAGTATCGATCTCTCAAGTAATGCAGGATGTGGTGATAAGAAAATAGAGTGAGGCGATTGTTATGACGAGTGAAAGAAAGTAAAAAAAACAAGGGCTTTGTGATGGGTGATCTAGACTATTGCAGAAATAAGAGATGCGGATCAAAACTCCGCTTCGCACGGCGAGATGGGTGCAACGACCGTGATGTCGTGCTTCGGAAGGCGCGTGGATGGGAAATCACTATGACGGTTGAGGGTCGCACACACCTCTTCTCAAAACATCACCACTAGCAATTGCTAGTGGCTTCACCCACAACGTAACTCAGAAAATCACTAGGAACAAGGGGCTATTCATGCCACCACAACATCAGTGCATATGAACGAAAACAATAATCCTTAAGATTAACTTAACAAGTATTCATACAACACAAAAAAGAAGTATAAGCTTTCAAGGTTAGAGAGGACCACAAAGAAGAAGTCACGTCTTGGGTTCACGGCCGGAATGAGAGGTTGTCGGGCTCTCTCCGGACTCGGCCCTCAGATGGTGAGCTTGGCTCGAAGGAGGCTGTCACCGCTCCTACGATCTTCAGCGCTTCCTTGGTCTCCTTGGCGAGGATTGCTTGAGCTAATGGTGGTTGAAGCTTCCTAATGCTCCAGGATGGAAGGATGGAGGTGGAAATCACCGGAAATGGCCTTGATGGAGGAGGAGATGAAGGGGAAGCCTTCAACCCTCAAGAGCAGCGGGAAGGAAGAGATTTCCCGCCCTCTGAATCGCTCCCGATCGTCCTCTGTCGCCCCTCCGTTGACTGCCTCGATTCCTGCTATTTATAGGAAACAGGCTGAAAATTGGTCACGCACGGTCGAACGCACGATCGTGCGCAGACCGTGCGATATTAACGGATAAAATATGGCTTGGAGAAGACGCTGCGCCGCCCGTGCGATTTGTTCACGCACGACCAACGCCGCCCGTGCGTTCAAACGCACGGGTAAAATCCGACGCTCTGAAATCACAAAGATACAGGTCGACCGTGCGTTTTACTCACGCACCGGCGAATTCGCCCGTGCGTTAAAACGCACGAGTAAACTCCAACGCTCCATTTTCTTCTCAGACACAAACGCACGACCGCACGGACCGTGCGTCAAGGAAACGCACGACTGTGCGATATGCACAGAAATTACATTTGGGGAAAACGGGGCGATCAGGTCACCTGCAAACAAGATATACCAGTTGGGAATACACTTCCAGCACAGAAACACATAAAAGAAGGGAAGGGGAGCACAATGTGCTTACCCCCAACAACAAAGAATGCAATTGCACACCGAAATGGGCTTAATAGTGCACCTAGCATGGAATAGTATATATAAATGAAAACGTGCCTAAAATGTGGTGCAAACACTAGAATATCAGCCCAAATGAGTCCAAATATATATATATATATATATAAATGGGACTCATCAGTCATCTGACAGAAACCTGCAAGTGTTGGATTCATGTCAAGATCATTCTGAAGCCCTTTTGGGTAGAGGCAATGTCTTGTGCAACTTCTATTATCAACAGGATGCCCCTCAGTCCCATCAACATGAAAACTCCTCATTAGTTGATGTTCAAGGAGAAGCCTTTGGTGGAACACTTTCGAGTGTTTGGATCTACCTGATACGTGCATATCCCTGATGCTCTTAGAACAAAGCTAGATGTGAAAGCAAGGACGCTATTCTTTGTCGGTTATGATGACCGGAAGAAGGGCTGGAGATGCATGGATCCCGAGACACGGAGAACTATGGTCTCAAGGGATGTGGTATTTGACGAGCTGACCTCATACCAGGGTAGCTCATCTATTGAGTTACAGGAGAGCAGGTTAGATGGTGGCCAAGGGAATGCTACTAGAGAAGTTCTGGTGGAGTTACCTGTTTCTCCAGGTGCTCTAGTTGTTTCTAGCTCTGGGTCAGGTGCTTCTTGTTCTGGAAGCAGGGGACGACGCTCCAAGTGTGCCTGAAAAGAGAGCTAGTCCAGAAGAGGTGGCGGGAGAGGTGGATCAGGGTAAAGCCCTGTGGAGGTCCAAAAGGACTATCATTCCACTAGAGCGGTATACAGGAGGGAACTTGGTGAGCCTCGTCTCATGTTTCTTCGCAGGTCCCCTGGATGAGAGAGCCATCATGCTTTGAGAAAGCCACTGGGGTCAAGGAGTGGGATGATGCCATGTATGAGGAGATGGCTGCCCTCAAGAAGAATGAAACTTGTGATCTTGTTCCCAAGGTTGATGACATTACTCATGTGAAATACAAGTGAGTTTATAAGCTGAAGAAGAAGGTTGACGACAGTATTGAGCGGTACAAGGCTCGCCTTGTAGATCGAGGGTTCTCTCAGAAGTATGGGGAGGATTATGAAGAAATGTTCAGCACTGTTGCCAAGATGACTTCAGTCAGGGTGGTGATCGCATTGACAGCTTGCCAAGGGTGGAAGATTTAGCAACTCGACGTGAAGAACGCTTTCTTGTATGGCGAGATTGGCAAGGATATCTTCATGGATCAGCCACCTGTTTATGTTTCTGAAGTCTACCCAAGACATGTGTGTAAGCTCAAGAAGGCTCTTTACGGCTTGAAGCCGGCACCGCGAGCGTGGTATGGGAAAACCACAGAATACCTCCAGTTCTGCGGATACTTTGCTTCTGATTCTGATTCGAGCTTATTCATAAAGAAGGTGGGGGGAACTTCAGGTCTTGGTGTTGCTTTACATTGATGATAGGATCGTCATGGGGAATTCTGAGGTGGAGGTAGCTAGGCTTCGGGCAGAGCTAGCTATCAGATTTGAGATGAAGGATTTGGGTGAACTCCACCATTTCCTTAGACTCGAAGTGGAGAGGAAAGAGAGCGGTGTGCTCGTTTCCTAGAAGGTCTATGCTGATAGAATCGTGAAGCGATTTGGCATGGAAGGGGGGAAGAGCAGCTCTACTCCATTGTAGGTTGGTATACATCTTCGATGAGATGAGGGGAAGGTTCTTCCTGATCCTTTGGTGTTCCGGGCTTTGGTCGGAAGCTTGATATATTTGACGATCACAAGGCCGAATATTGCTTATGTGGTTGGTTGAGTGAGTCGGTATATGGCAGAGCCACAGAAACCTCATCTGTTGGCGGTTAGGAGCATCTTGAATTATGTCAGGACCACCTCGGATTTGGGTCTCTTTTATGGGAGAGACTCGGGCTTCTGTTTGCACGATTACACGGATGTTGATTATGGGGGAGATTCAGATGAAGTCGACATCTGGATACGTCTTTATGACAGGCTCTTCAGCTATATCGTGGTGCAGTAAGAAGCAGGATTTTGTGTCTGTCTCTACTACGGAAGTGGAGTACAAAGCTTTGGCTTTGGCAGCTCAGGAAGTCATCTGGCTTAGGAGGCTTGTAGAGGACATTCATGGGGAGGTACGAGGTCCTACTATATTACGTGGTGATAATGAGAGTGCTCTCAAACTGGTGAACAATTCAGTTTGTCACGCGCGTACCAAGCACATAGAGATTCATCACCATTTCATTTGTGAGAAGGTGTTGGAGGGATCTCTGATTGTGGAGCATGTGCAGAGCAAGGATAATGTCGCTGACATATTTACGAAGCCATTGTCGAAGGGACCGTCTGTTCGGTTGAGGGGTCTACTTGGGCTGACTTCCACTTCCCACTTCAAGGGGAGTGTTGAATTTTTTGAAGTGGAAGAAGGAAGTTGGGCGGTCTGCGGGTTGGAGGCCGCAAAGACCGCACGGTCTGCACGGGTTCGTTCTGTCGGCCAGCTGGATCGGCCAGGTTGCTCAAGTAGTTAGCTCCTGTGTGACCGCGCGGTTTGCGTGGGTTGCCTAGCGACTTGGTTCTAGTCGGTCATGTGGCTCATTGTGGCTTGCAGTCTTATTGAGATCGAGCAGGTTTTTTTGTAACCAGGCGGTCTAATAAGGCGGTGTCTGTATCCCTCGGTGGCGGTGATGACATCCGTCAAATTTCCTATAAATAGGGGTGCAGAGCCGGAGTTCAAAAGCAGAGCTCAAAGAGAACAACTCGGGGCAAGTTTGAGAACTGTGGAATTTCAGCTCAGGCGGTCTCTGAAGCGGTCTGACTTTGTCGGTCTGATTTCAGGTCGGGCGGTCTCTAGTGGCTAGGATAATTCCTTAACTGTTCGCAGCGAGTTCAGTGATCGGGTAACCTAGCGGTTTGGCGGTCACGTTCGGTGGTCTAGTTCAGTGCAGTTCCTCTTCTTGTGTTCGTGGGAAGCTTCAGTGACTGGGCGACTTCTTGGTCAGACGATCTGAAGTGCAGACAGGTTGTTTTGGTTCAGCAGTTGAATAATCAGCAGGTCGTGCGGTCTGGGTTTGCGGGCTGATAGTTTGCAGGTCATCAAGTTTGCTTTGTTCGCGTAGTCTCAGGGGAAGCTGTGTGGTCTGGCTGTTCGAGCGGTCTGGCGGTCTCTGCTTTGGCAGTTCCCTGGCGGCTTGTTTTTTGTGTCTTGTGCTTCTCTCCTTTGTGATTCTTATGAATCATGTCTCGCCATTGTATGTCTCGAGTTGTATAGAGATAGCCATTGTTAATCCAAGTGCACTATTCTGTCTTCTCATTGTCACTGATTGATATACTTGTGGATTGTGTTGAAGTGTTCCGCATTATTTACTTCATTCCTGCCTCTAAAAATTTTAACAAACAATGACGTTGCTCTTTAGTGCACAATTGTTCATCCTAGCTTGTGCACCTTTTTATTTTTTCTTGACCGTCAAGGTCATTAGGGAGCTACTATAGTTTTGATGACCTCTCCGAGGAAAGCAATAGCGTTGCTCTTTAGCGTGCACCTGCTCAATTGGTCATCTTAGTTTGTGTACCTCCCATTGAAAAATACAGGTTATTCTTCTAGATTCCCTCCTTTATGTGGTTAATGTTGCAGATTAAATGTTCTTATGAACTTCTATTCGTGCAGTTACAAATGATATTTGAACATTCCTCTGGGTTTACCTATACGCTGTTAAAATAGTTAAGAGAATACTACTCTGGATTTCCTTTCAGCATGTCCTGAAAATCCTTATATGTGCGGTCAGAAATGATCTCTCTGTTGATGATCTCTAAATCTCTGGATTTCTTATCATATTGTTCTACATTGGCGGTCAGGAGTAATTATTGAAAATCTATCATCTTGGATTTCTTTGGGAACTCGTGATCTAATTATAAGCATTGAATTGAAATTCTAGAATGAGTAATGGTCTATGTCTGCAAACCTTGTTTGATTTTCTTTAATAACTATTAATTCATGAAACATTTTGTGGTTTTCTACCTCATAAATCTTATTATTATAATTTGATATGGGTTCATATAATATCTTGGCAAACACTCAAGTATCTGACTGCGCGATCTACTCAATCAAGGAAATATCAAACAAACTAGTTGGGAATTAGAAATATGATTCTTTCTGAGTAAAATATTATAAATATAATGACCTCTTTTATTGATTAGCCGCTCGATCACTTTACTATGCAAAGCCTCTAGAATCAAAAGTATAATGGCCATGCGGCTAGAATGAGGCGTGATCGCTCTAATCGACATATCAAAACAATTATGGTCAAGGATATATATATCTTGCATCAAGAACTACAACAGAAGTAAATGAGAAAATAAAACTACAACAAAGAAGGTAACAAAAATATCTTTCATTCCTAAAATGAGATTACAAGTATCTAACGGTGAGGCTAAAAAAAAACTAAATCACATTTTTTTTTGCAAAATCAAGAATACATCTTTTAATTCTATCTAACTGCAACATCATTTGTTGCTCTTTTTGTCTTCTTTGTCGGAGGCTCCTCAACCGAATTCTCAGTTGAATCTGAGGATCCCCCAGAACCTTCTTTCGAGCCTGAGGAATTGGAGTCAAATTTAGAAGACGAGCTTGAGCCAGTGTGAGAAGCAATATATTTACTTCCACTCCCTGACCGGAAGCCGTCATTACTCTTCTCTTCCTCTGGCTTTTTGTTGGAACCTTAGCTTTTGATTTGAGTTAGGATCCACCCCTTTTGTCAATAATTCATCTAAATAACTTAGATCAATTTCATTAAGAAAGAAAACTAAGAAAACATAAATTAAATATGATGCGATCGAATCGGAGAATATATATAAGAAAATAATATAAAGCTCTCTACGTTCGACGAATGTCGAACGGTGCTCGGCAAATTTAAGCTAGCCAGCGCTCGACAAATTCAAGACAGACAGCGCTTGACAAATTCCCATCAGAACAGCGCTCGACGAATTCAGTCAGAATAATCTCAGCGGCCAGGCATTCTCTTAACGGCGCTCGACAAACTCAAGCCAGCCAGCGCTCGTCAAATATCCTTCAGAACAGCGCTCGACGAAAAATGTTGTCAGCAAATATTCTTATCATACAGCTGTACTAACATTATTATATACATGTTTTTCTGATATAGTCGTTGCAAGCAATAAAATTTATAGTCGTTTGCAGATGAGTCAAAGATGGAAACTCCTCTTCCCAAGGAATCAAAATCTCTTTCCTTATTCTCAGCAAGAATTTAAAAAGACTTCTCCAGATTATATATATGAAAAGAAGAGCAGAAGATATAGAGAGAGACATAGAGAGAAATAGGAATATAGACAAAATCACATATAACCTGAGACACCAATCACAACCATTTGCTCAGGATCATCACTGCATAAGAAGAAAGGAGTGTTTGTACAATCAAGAGAAGAGCACTCCAGAACTGTCATCAACTTACATCAGACAGAGGGAGCTCTTCAACATCTTCATCAAGATCCATTCAACTTCAAATCAGGATCTTCAAGAGTCTTCTCATACAGAGAAGAACAACAAATCTTTTTGTTTTCATTTTTATTCTTTTCCACCTCTTGTACAGGGTTATAACTCCCTTCAAAAGTTGACTCTCGGTGATAGGGCACCTTAGCAAAAACCTGCATCTTGGTTAGAGCACCTTATCAACAGCTCACCTGGTGTGTGGACACCTTATCAAAATCACCTTGGTGTGAGGGCACCTTATCAACAACCTCCTAGTGGATATCCTACCAGTGGGTAGAAGAGTAGATGTACCCAGTTGAGGGGAACTACTATACATCTTGTGTCATCTGGATTGCTTGATTCTTGTTTGTTTTTGTTTTATTTCATGTGCTGTGTTTATTTCTTTGCACTTCTAGTGTTTGTGTTTATTACTCAGCAAACTCACTTATATATATAAATAGATATATCACTTACTTTGAAGTTAAAAATTAAGCAAGATCTTTTAATAAGATAAATAAGAACTAAACCTCCACTTTCACTTTTCCCATTCATTTTCTTCTTTATCCTCTTCGTTTTCCTGACAACTGCCTTCCTCAATAATCTCTTCACCTTCTTCTTCTTCATCTGAGATCGCAATGACCGATTCGGTCTCAAAGTTTGTCAAATTCGGGAACAAGTCCACGAAACTGACATTTTCAAAATCCTCCTTAAGAGCGTTGCGGTCTCTTAATCATTTGATCGCCTCATCTACGCTTTCCTGACAATGTTTGAATACTTCCTTCTGGAAGGTAGGATTGTTTGAGTCATATGCTTTCTGCAAGTAAGGTATAGTTAGTTCAAACAGTTAGAATAAACTCTGACTGTGCGAGTAAGTAACGTGTTTTCTTACCTCTAGCTTCTCTTCTAAATCGGAAATAGTCCTCAAAGATTTGCGGTGAAGACGACCCATATAATGAGTCAAGACAGTGCTCCTCAGCGTCCCTTGAGCGGCCATTGTGACAAGATCTTCGGGTGGAATGTCCTTCACTTCATCCATATTTTTTCTTCCATAAAGAGCATTCGTAATCACCGTGGTGTGGAGACTAACCCAGTCACCCTTCCAATAGGGCCGAGCTGTTGAGACTGAAACCTTCTTTCCTTTGTGATCCCAATGTATCTGAAGCTTGTCGACAAGGTCTTTTACACCTCTGCTGACATTAGAAAAGTAGTAGGCCCCAGCGGAAGAACTCGCCTCCCCGGCGATCTCCTGGGATACCCTCTCGCAATCTTTTTTCTGCCACATCTCCCTTTGGGTTAATACTTCTCCTGACGGCCTTTGCGGTTTGTTTTTAGGCACTTGCAAGACCGCTGGGAAAATAAGATAGAAATTTTTAATATAAATTTGCTGCTAAATGCGGTTACCTTATGCTTGCTTGCAAAATAAAACTTACTCTCTTCAATCGATATATCGATGACCTTAGGAAGTAATGGCAGGTAGTATCGGATATCTAACCGCTCAACACCCAAAAACTTCACAATTTTACTCTCAATCTCTATTATCTCCCTCGGCGATTTGAACATGATATCTTCACGGTCTTTTGGTCGCACAGAGAGACCGCCAAAGCCTCCTTCAAAAATCAGGAACAGCTCGGTCCAGTTCGGAACTTTATTGGGCGGATGAATCACCTTCAATCCAGGGCAGCCAAAATATAGAAGTCCCTTGAACTCCTCCTTCTGTTTTACTTCTTTCAGTGCCCGCATGGTAAAAACACTTCTGAAAATGTTCATAGTAAAGTAAACTCGTTCTGACCGCGGATAAGCAGCAAAAGAAAATATGGCTGCTATTGAGTTTGGCGACAATTGACCGGGAACTACTCCATATTGATCAAAGATCGCCATAACCTCCCAGGGGAGAGGAAACCTAAAGCCAAAGTCAAAATTATCTATGGGAATGATGATCAATCTCACTTCTCTAGTATTTATTCCTTCCTCCTCTCGTGGAAGCCGCGCGATCATCTGAGTTTGGATCATATATTTAGCTTAAAAATCTTTATACTCTGATCTTGATAACCTAGAAGGCTTATGAACAACGGTCAGAAAAGCCTCTGCAGCATCTACTCGTGCGGCTACCATGATTGGAGATCGTCCAGACTTCTGAATTGGCCGCATCAACAAGATCTTTATATCTCTTCCCTACTCAACCCTATTTATAGGATTCTAGGGCAAACCCTCGTAAAAAGAAAAATAGCTAGACCGCATGATCAAACATCAAACCGCACGACCAGTTTTCTTAAGCTCAGAAGAAAAACATTCAATATAGATATCTCAGAGGTAATTAAAACAGTTGGACCGTGCGATTAGACATCAGACCGCACGATCAATTTACTTTAGCTCAGAAGAAATCCTTTCAATGCAGATATCTAATATCTAGCATCTGACTGTGTTAACCGCCAAGAAGTTTTCAATACAGATATCTCAGAGGTAATAAAACAGAATTTAAACATATATTAAAATTATAACTAACATTGTTCATAGAGAAATTATTACAACACACATATCACAAGTCCAAATCGAAATAAAAAGGAAAGCAGACAGTCAAAAATTATTAGCTGCGCGGTCTCTTCCAATATGTGTTGTGTATTCTTGCAATTGCTTATAGCAGTCAGAGCTAGCGACATATGGCACTTAACTCGCAATGCTGACCGATGGAGATGAAAGACATCTCTATCAATGTGATCAATAAGGATCATGGGGAATTCAGTATGAGCCACCTGTTCTCCATGCTGACCTGCAGAGGATGTGTTTGCCCTAGCCATTGTAACCGCAGGGCCAGACCTTCTCGTCCTCTCAGCATCAGCGGTCAAGGTCGCGTCCTTACCCCTATAATATTCAGCATCCTTCTCTAGCCTACGGATGCGACCAGCTTGAGTCTGCATGTCCTTCTCAAACATTGCGGCCTGATTCTTTATCTAATTCTGGAAATCCAACTCCCTTTCCCGCATCTATTCTTGGAAGATCACACTTCTCTCTCGCATCTCCTTTTCAAAAGAAGCGTCTTGAGACCGCACTTGGTCTTCAAGAGCTTTTTCTCTTTGTCGCGTTGTTTGGACATCCTCGACCAGCGAGCTCAGGGTCTTCTTAAAAGCTAGAGGGATTGTCAAGGGAGGCTCATTTTCATCTATTATAAGAGGAAAAAGCAGCACGGTAAGAAATTTTTCTATATTAAAAATGAAGCAATATGCAGGGAAGGTATATACTTTCTATTTCTAAGGAAGGAAGACCGCAAACATGCGAAGGTTCCCCAACATCTTTGGTGACCGCAAGGGGTGATGTCAGCATAAGGTGAGAAGGGTTCCTATGCCGTTCAGAATCGACATGTTTAAGTTGTTGCTTTTGCAACCACTCTCCTATTTTTCTCCCTCGCTTCAGATCGACATTACTTATGGGAAAAGGGTCATCCAAGGGGATGATTTCGATTTCAGGTCGCTTCGTCAGCGGCAAGGGCTTAAAGGCCATCACATGAATATTTAGTGGTGGTCTCATTACATGGGTATTACCAGACCGGATAGCTTCCAAGGCTTTCACTCGATCTATGCCGCCTTCTCCAACTTAATTTGCCTGACCGCAGATCCGTCTGCATCGTTGTCGGTCAGACCGGCTTTCTCCAGCTCCATTTGCAGCTATCTCTCCTTGTGTCTATTATCTTCTTCCTCCTCCAGAACCGCCTTTGCCTTGACATCAACCTCAACTTTCTCGTTTTCTTCAAAAGAAACATAGAGAACCTGCAGGTTAACCATAGGTTATTTCCATCTCCCTCAGGAAAAAGGTCATCCAAAAATGCGGTTAAATCAGGATCGACCTCCTTGATCGGAGAAGGGTTAATCAGGGATGGTGAACGTCAATCAGTGTTCTTCTCTCCTACATCTGTTGGATGAGATCTAACCGGAGATTGTTGCATCTCCACTTCTTCGCTGATATTGGTACTAGGATTGACCGCATCGGCCTTTGCGGTCAACTCCTCCTCCTCCTTCTTCTTCTTCATTTTTCTCTTTTCCTTCTTGTCCTTATCTTTCTTTGGTGATACAGAGTTTGGCCGCTTCCGCTTGTAGACTGCCTTAACATATTGTTGCTCCTTACCAATTTGCTGCCTAAGCCGGTCAGCAGCAGTCGCCACATTCTTAAGCCTAGCACAACTTTGTTTGTGTCAACTTCCTCGTGGACAAGTTAGTTGCCCTGCTGACCGCCTCCCGTTTGAGTTGGAGGATTCTCGACAACATCAAGTTCGGTCAGATATGGAGAATGCGCAAGCGCGATAAGAGTCTGGGTCGGGTCAAAAGTTATTTCGGTGTCATCTAACCGCAGAGCAATATTCTCTGAATGAGTGTTGATTATATCAACATTAGGCAGCGGGTGTCCGTGATGATCTCTTTCGCAAGCTCAACTGTTTTAATAACTTGGAGGGAACTCTCTTCGTCTTCTGTCGTTTTCCTTCCTGCAACGGGTTTCTTCGTGGTTAAGTTCATTTTGACTATCTAGGAGCTTTCACCAGCTCTAGGGATCTCATTAGTAACTGCACGGTTATCTTTCTTGGCAATAGTTTTTCTTAAAGGACAAGACCGCATCTTCACTCCACCTTCAAGCTTCTTCAGAATATTCATGGCAGTATTGATCGCCGCGATCTGAATTATCCTAGCCGTAAAAGGAGAAAAGTTCGCCGTTTTAGAAGAATGTTCTAGAATTCCAAGCCTTCTCAGTCGTATTTATAAAATTCTCAGCATTAAATACATTTTGCGATCTCCGCGGTTAAAGCGAACATTTCCGAAGTTTCAAAAAACTTGAAAATGTGCGGGGATCATGTTTACCCGGAGATTCCGCGACCAGATGTTATCCATTTCAAACCGGTCCGAGCGGTTACCTTTTTGGTGACCACTCAGACCGCTCGGTATTCTCCAGCAAACATTTTCAGGAAGAGCAGAGACCAGACCCCAGGTTGACCGCCAGACAGCGCGGTCAGGTTTTTGTTTTCTTTTTTTGCTATTTGCACCCCATGTAATTTCTCATCTCTGCCCCGTTCTCCTGTACCCCGGGCACCGGGCAACCCGTAATTTTAGAGCTTGCCCGTTCGAGCAAGCCCCGCAACTAAAAATAGGGGTGAGCATTACCTAGAAGGGATGCTTATTCGAATCCTCAAGCTCGCTATTTGTGGCAGCGGTCTCGAATCTAGCGTCTTTTTGGTCACCTGATTGCTGACTAGTCTTTTCTTCTCTCTTGTAACCGTACCATTTCAATCTATAAATTGCCCGCCACAAGTAGTATTCTCCACGGCGAGTAAATCTGGTCTCTCCACTCAACGACCCTTGTTCTTCTCAGCTTTTCTCAACCCAAAGTACCCGACAACCCGCGGTCTCCCCCGCTTCCCTTGTGTGCGTTGTGAAGGTGCATTTTGTGCGCCAACATAAAAAAACAAATTATATTGTTCAATTTTTATAGTATCTTAAAGGGCTTCGATAGAACAAGACTTTGGAGCCGGGAACATCTTCAACTTGGACATCTTCCCAAAAACCAAGTGCCACTCATCGCGCACATGCAAACATTTGGAACATTCGAGAATACAACCACCTTTAAAATTCTCCTAAGTTTATACTAATTAATAGTGGCAAAATACCAAGAGAAAGATTTATGGCATTGCGGGGGATGCAATTTTAAACATAATGCTCACTCCAATCAAAATCAAATGTGAATGATTCGCGAATGAGTAATTCTAACTATGCTACATCCCTAGTTGAATTTACCTCAAAATCTAATTGTGTTTTATAAACTAAATTTTGTCTTGAAATTGTAAGCATCAAATGAACTCAAATTGAGAGCCTCGAGAAATACACTCGATTAACATGGCAAGAAAAACAATATTTTTACAGTACAATAAGATTTAAAACATCAATTGAAGCACCTAATAAACCTTTCATGTTTTAGATCCATTACATGGATTGTATGAGGGTTGTGGCGGGGCGAGGGGTCCGACGTGGCTAGGGCTTTGCGAGTTTACTGCTTCGGTGAGGCGAGGGATTGAGGGGGGTGGGGGGGGGGGGGGGGGGGGGAGGTCTTCGATTGGTAAGGGAAATGACTTTGAATTAAGAAACATGTGAAGCAAATAGGAAAAAAATAAGTAGATGAGATTTTTGCGAGTCGGGTAGGAGTGATATATAAGATTATTGTTTTGAAGTGGCTGATATAAATATCAAAATTAACCTCAACATGATGAGCTTACAAAAATATTATTCTTATTAAAGCCTTTTCGAGTTGTTCTCATGACGATTTACTCCCTTTGTTTAATTTGTAGAGAAATTTTTAATAAAATTTTGAGCAAATTTTGAAAATAGAAACAAAAAAAATATGAAAGAGTTACACAAATTTGAAATGCAAATTAGCTGATGGCTATGCTAAGATGTACACATCAAAATTAGATGGGAGCCCTATAATGTGAATTTGAATATTTCAGATACTTTAAAATTTACGTGTGGAGGATTAAAAATTAGAACTTAAGGGATAATTGACTTTTTTGTAGAGATTTATGGTAATTACAAAAAATAATTACACAACAACAAAGATGCAAAATATCCTTTATAAATGTTAGAGATCATAAAGAAAATGCAAGATATCTTTTATAATGAGAAAATTCAATTCTAGAGCTCTACACACAAAGTAAATTGTGTTAAAATATTTCAAGGGTTTTTAGATGCTCATCATGGACTTCTACACTAAAAAAAGAGAGAGGAAAACACATTACATGAACTTAGACTTTAATGGTCCTTTTCACGACACTTTATTGTAGTGTGAGAAAAATGAGGGGAAAACATAATCCATTTAACAAATGAACTAAGCAAGAAGATTCATTTTTTAATTATATACATAATCTGGAACTTCGGTCCATTGAGAATCTGAGGAGTAAGGTCCATTGAGAATCTTGCATATCTTCATCAGCAAGGTCCATTGAGAATCTGAGGAGTAAGGACAAGCAATTGATTGATACTTTTGGTGTGGAGCTATCAAAGGAAGGTCAACTGAAAAGCAAGAAAAAAACATAAATTAGAAATTTAATTAGAGTTTGAGCTAACTCCACATTAAATATTTTCTAGATGGGGTGTAATAGGAATGAAGGAAATTGTGCCCTGCTGTGTGATCAAAGGAAGATTTGCACATAGTACATCATACAAAACAAAGGAAATTAAAATTCGTTGTTGTGTGAGCAAAGGAGCAACTTACATATAGGTGGAGAGATGAGAAATCGCATGAAATGGCAACCTCGATGGCATCTGCGATATTATCTCTTCTAGCGCCATCAACAATAGCAACGTTAGATGCGTTGATGGCGTCAACAATCACGGTGACTAAATGCTTAGGTAATGACATTGCAGACCACACAACTTCAACAACTTCGGGTGCTTAAATGAGGAAGTATGCACAAGTCACCCTTAAGAATAAGGGGAGTGGAGAAGAAAAGCCGATGGGACCTTGCGTCGATGATTTAGCACCTTTTTTTACGTAGATATCGAGAAATATCATACTTCGCTAACCTAACTGATTTGATGTTTGTTTTGACAGGATTAACAGAATACCTAAATCCTTCTTAATGTTTGAAACTGTAAATGTGAATGGAATGGTACATGCAGAAGATTGAGTGTTACACCATGGGGGTTTCAGAGTTCCTTTATTGTGTGTGTGTGTGTAACATTAACATTCACATGAACATTAAAATATAACAAATACATAGCTAACAATTAAAACTAGACACTCTTTTATCTAACACCAACAGATCTACTATGACCAATATACTTCTTCTGAGGAAAATCTTTTATTAATAAATCTGCAATGTTGATATCAGTTGACACCCTACATATCCTCACATCTCCTCTCTTGGCGATTTCTTGAATGAGATGAAATTGTCGTAGTATGTGCTTGCAGTGTTGATGTGATCTAAGTACATTATCTTGTGTAATGAATCCATTATTATCATAGTAAAGACTCACTGAACCAATACTTTTAAGAATAACATCAAGCTCGATGATGAAATTTTTTAATTCAATTAGCCTTCGTTGTTTAGGGTTGTCAGAATTTAGCTACTAGGCATGTTAAACGGGGGAGGGGGAGGGGTAGACCAAAAAAGACTTGTAATGAAACTATAAGGAAAGCCATGATGTACGTAGGCATTATTTAGTGAGATTATGACTAAAGATAGTGCGCAATGGCGACAAATTATCCATATAGCCGACCCCATGATGGTGGGATAATAAAGGCTTGAGTGTTGTTGTTGTAATTAGCCTTCATTGTTGCATTAGCATCATCAATATACTTAGTATCTATAGTAAAATCAGCTATTTTATTTTGCTTCGAACTCTTCTAACTCACAACACTTTCTTTAAGCAAAATACACAATCGGATTTCAACTTAGAATTATCATTATAGATTTGGAAACTAGCATCAGTGTAACCCTTTACAATCAGTTCATCGTCACCATCATATAGCAAGAATAAATCATTAGTCCTTCTCAAGTACTTTATGATATTCTTGATTGTCGTCTAATGACCTTTGCTTGAGTCAAATTGGTAGCTACGAGTCATGTTCAATGCATTTGAGATATCAGGATGAGTCATTTAATATATAATAGATATAATTGACGAGTCATATGAAATTATACTCTAAACCCTAAATAGTATAGGCTCATCTTGATCCATATGCTTTATATCGTCTTGCTGAGCAATACAAAAATTAATATCTTCCACACTCAAGGCATGACCTACTAGATGTACACGAGATTTGTGTTTCTTGAGCAGATTCTTGTGCTGCATGGATTCCATTTATATCTCATGTTCTCAATCACTTTTCATATTATGGTTTATCTATAGCATCTTGGTAGGTAGTAGACTCATCTTGATCCATGAGCATTCTATCGCCTTGTTGAGTTATGAGGAATTCATATCTCTCATGCTCAAGACGTGATCTACTAGATGTACACTGTATTTGTCTTTCTTGCTCAGCTTCCATTACATGTTCATTATTATCTTGTGGTTCTTGACCCCCTTCAAGTTTGTTCATCTAGAAATGAATTCTCTTTCTAGAAAAAAAAAACATCATTTCTTGCAACAAACACTTTACCTTTATTATAGAAAAAGTATCATTTACATTCCTAAGAATACCCCATAAAATAATATTTATAAGATTTTAGCAACTTAGAGATCATCTTTCATTCGACTAATTTACCAACTCGTATATTATTAACAGATCCTACTAGTTTATTTGGTGGAGCAACTCTAGGAGAGTATTTTCATCAACGATATATTTTCATGATTTAGAGTATTAGTATTTAATTGGTAATATCTTATTCTAAATCTTATTATCACTCTTTTTGACCATTTCTTATTTTCTTTCTATTAATATGATGATATCTACTCGTGTTCATAAAATTCAGGCCCGGGGGGCCGGCCCGGAGAAAGCCCGGCTAGGCTCGGGCCGGGCTAGCCCGCCCCGGGCCCAGACCGAGGTCTACGGGCCTAATAAGCCCCCCCCCCCCCCCCCCCCACATATATGCACAAAGCCTGGCCTGTTGCCAGGCCAGGTGCCAGGCCCGGGCACCAGGCCTCGCCTGGGCCTGGAGCAGGCATGACCTGGGCCTGACACCCAAGCTAGGCACCAGCCGACGAGATAAATGAAATCCTGCATATTGGAGGGATTTCATTTGGAAATCCCGCCTATTTAATAACCGGCCCGACCTGGCCCGACCTGACCCGACCTGGCCCGACCTTGGGGGCCTTGGCAAGCCCCCTCTTGGAGAGGAGGCCCAAGCCCGGCTAAATCCAGGCCTGGTAGGCCCGGTAGGCCCGATCTCGGCCCGGGCCTGCCAGGCTTTTTGGACAGGACATTGCCATATGTTTTAATGAATATTTAATTTATTTTAAGTAGAAAAAGTTCATCTTAATTTTCATCTTATGGATAATTGACTTTTTAATCCATATTTGTTTATGTGAAACATAATTGCGGAGAGACTGCTACGCCTCTCCCAGTTTGACGGAGACCAAATAGAACACAAAGCTGCTATTTTAAGAGCAATGTTATGGACACACCATTAATGGCTATAGACAGCCAACGACTATGTACAACCCAATATCACTATGTACAACCGAATCTCACTATGTACACACCAATTATTAACTGCTAACCAACTCTTCAAAAAGAGGCTATTTCAACATCCAACCAATTTTAAAAAATATAAGTGATAAATATTAACATATGAAGTCTGTTACACTAACTATTTGATGAGCATTCACACAGATCTAACCACTGAAGCTAATTAAACTTTAAAATAAAATAAAACTAAAGCACTAAATGAGATTAAGGCTTCGTTTGGCGCGGCTTATTTGCTCCGGTGAGTTTGGACAAAAACACAATTATCATAGAATGTATGTTTGGCATGACAAAGGTTATGACCGCTACCAAGAAAATAAACTAATTTTGTGCATAAAATGCATGCAATTTTTTAGATGGGGTCGGGCGTTCATGAATGACGGTTCATGACCACCGCGTTCACGACCGCCACCACCGCGCCAAACGAAGCCTAAATAAAAAACCCTAAGTCAAAAAACACAGGTTATTAATTGACCACTTATTCCCGCAGCAAAAACAAAATTTGGATGAATCCTCCTTAATTCATGTTCTTCTTCATAAGATGAAGAGGGTTTGTATACTTTGACTTCAAAAAACAAAACAAAACTAGGAAAGTGTTTGCATAAGATGAAGAGGGTTTGTATACTTTGCCTTCAAATAAAAAAAAAACTACAGAAATCTACAAAAATTCTGAAGGGAGAAGGTGAAATGACATGCAGGTCACTGATGCAAGCCGGAAATTGCACCTAAAACCCTAAATACAGAACACGCCGGCCAAAGCATCATGCTGGAAATGGCAGGGAGAAGGTGAAATACAGAACTCGCCGGCCACTGATCCACGCCGGAAATGGCAGGGAGAAGGGCAAAAAGTACATGCACGCTGATCACGGTCTCGAGGAGGAGGAAGAAGGCGTTTTCCGGTGCCGGTGGGGGTCGAAAGCTCCTCCGTTCGGGAAGACGGGCGGACACTGCCGAGCGAAAAAAAACCTAAAAGATCGGGAACTGGGAGGGTACAGGTTGGGCCGTGCATAGACATAGGAGCAAAATTAGAAACTAGGTACTTTAAATTGATTTATTTTTTATTTAAGGTGTGTTCGTAGTCATTAATGGTGTGCCCTTAACACCTCTCTATTTTAAGAGAGATACTTAGGTGCGTTCTCTCACCTAGTTCTAGGTGGTTGGGGGGGGGGGGGGAGGGAAATACAGTCGTATGATTTTAGATCCGACGGTAGGAAAAATACTGACATTATTTATTATTCATAAATACAGCAATATTTAGAGTTATCAACGGCTGAGATGCCCTCCTCTCATCATAATCTAAGTGCGAGATACTCACCTACAAATTTTTCCTATTTTAATGGCTGTGGGTTGCCAGAACGATTTAAGTCGAGGCAGGGAACAATATAGTTGCATAGCAATATTGATCCTAAATGCAGGGGAAGATGAGTGCGGGGAAGATAAGAGCGCAGAGGATGATCGCGGGGAGAATGAGCTCTTGTCGAGGAGGATTGATCCTAAGCCTCCCAAGCCGCTCCTTCACATATGGTCAACAAGGCTTCTTAAAGGTTTTTCCATCTGCATGATGTTGCAAATTAGTGATTGCATAGGAAAATACTGACGAGAGAAGGGATCAGATTTTTGATCATGATCCGAAGGAAATCGATAAGGAGATACCTGGCCACCCAAGCAGAGGATGACATAAGTATCACTTTCACGGGTATGTCGGATGGATGCTTGCAGGTTGAGAGCTTGGAAGTGTGTGGGTATACCGGCGATCGATGACGGGGAACTCGAAGGTGTCACCGAGTTGCTTGCGGATTGAGAGCTTTAGGGGAGGAGAAGTATGCAAGCGGGGAAGCGTGTTTTTAGGTTTAGGGGGGATGGCGCGGCGCATGTTTGGGCGGGATTATTTTCAGAAATTACTGGATTAAACCGAGTGCTGCAACCAAGAGGAGTATAGAGAGAGAGAGAGAGAGAGAGAGAGAGAGAGAGAGAGAGAGAGAGAGAGAGAGAGAGAGACCGAAAGAGAGAAGAGATATATATATGGGGATTCGAGAACCGCACGAAGGGGAAGAGGAGAAGGGGAAGAACGAGCGGATGAGAGAGGAGGGGGATTGGGTTTGATCTTTGAATCGGTACACGGAAAGTAATGTAAAATATTAAATAGTTCGGTCAGCTGCTCCGACTGTTCTTCTTCATAGGTGGGTGGAGTCGTCTGAATGCGCCCGCCTTGGTTTCCTGTTTCAATTCGCTGTCCCAATTTTGCAGTTGATTTATATGGGCGAAGCTTGATTGTCGGAAGGAATGTGTGCCGTGGACGGAACTTCTTCGAGTTATATTGTTGGGATTATTTGCTACACATTTCTTCTGTTTTTTTTGCTTTTTAATGCTTCTGATTTTCTCCTGAGACCGGTGAAACTGGACATCGGGAGGTAGTTTTGATTTCCATTTTCTCTTTCCATCTAGTAATTCGTGTTTCTGATGGAATTTTCCTTTGACTGATGTTTTTTTTAACTTAATGCTTCAAAAGTTCAATCGGAACCGGACGTGGTGCCCTTTTCTGTTTCTTCGAGTTCCTTCTTTATGAACGACGACGATCATCGATCAGTGTGGAAATGTTCCTTTATGGTGTGTGTATCCTGGAAATCTAAGTTTGAATAATCTTAACCGTTGTTTGTAAATGCTTCTCACTTCAGGATGCTAGGCGGTGCTTCTATTTTATCCCATCCCACTTTTCTGCATCCATCCATGGCAGGCTGTGTTTTATTTTTATTTGTGATCATTTATTAACTCTGAGTTTGTTTCTCTTCCGACTTTTGGGCAGTTCTCATAAGCTTATCGTGAGTAGATTTGCATAAATCTGGATTTAAATTATCCCACTAATCCGGCAGTTTGATTGAGGCAACCCGAATGTTGAGATTTCTGTTGAATGATTGACATGGTTCTTAGCCCAATTTGTAAAGAAGAATTTACCTCTGCTGTGCTCTGACCATCATATATTATCTGTTCTTTTCTTCAGGGTTTTCATCCTCCTCCTCATCATCATCAATCCTCACTTTCCATTTGAGGTGTTGAATCTAATTTATGTAAATCATCTTAAACAATTTTCAGCCATGCTACATTATGTGTAGATCTTCTCATTTATAGTCTTTCAACATTAATTTAATCTACTGATCAAATTGATGCATTACATAAAACTTCTGTTACAATGGTCAATCCAGTTAATCTATTTTCTATGAACTTATCTTTGAAGATGTCACCCTCGCTATTTATCTAATGTAGTCATTCCTTAATTTTGCTTTTATAAATTTGTCATCATTCATCTTAACATTCTAATTTCCGCTACACTCAATTATCAGTTACTTGGATTTCATCTTTTCGCATAGTTCCCCAGATACATGTCCATTTTAACTCCTAGACTTAACTGTAGAGGTTACATCCACATCTCTATTTTCATTCTTCTGAATAATTGATGTAAAATACTTGAACCTATAACACATAAGTATATCTTAATCTTCTGACAAGATCGATTGATAATCTTTAATAACATCCTACTGAAATTGCATATAATGTACTCGACCTTTGTTCTACAAAAGAATATCTTCTATCTTCTAAAAAAATGGCATTGTTTTAATTTTTCAATTAACTCAATAAATATCTCACCGGTTAGAACCATATCATCCGCAAAGAATGTATTAGAGCACCTATCGAAGTCGTCTTCCTCTCACACAAGTAGCCATAAGAACAGTTTTTTTTCTGATCTGCTTATTGTTTCACACGCATAGCCTATATCTTTACTTAAGGATTCATAAAATTAAAGGGAATAATAATACAATATATTATTATTTCCAATACTCCACCTCAATCCAGAACCAACAAATTTATTAGGCCCAGCTTGTCTCGAATGTACTTGATGTGACTGCCTGTTAAAGCTTTAGTGAATATGTTCATGAATTGATGATTTGTCATCACATATTTTGCTGAGAGCATACCCTACATATGTTTTTTGCTCACAAAGTAGTAGTCCACTTCGATGTGCTTAGTACATTCATGAAACACTAAATTTGATGGAATATACATGGACGCCTTATTATCACACATCAACTCAATAACAGACCTTCCAACATATCTCAATTCTTCAATTAATTTCTTAAGCCGCACAAACTCACAAATAGTATGGGCCATAATTCTATATTCCGATTTAGCACGATCTTGCAAGGGTATGCTGTTTTTTGTTCTTCCAGGATACAAAGTTTCCTCCCCACAAAGACACAATATCTTGTTGTGGATCTCTTATCAAATGGTTATCTAGCCCAATTTGCATCTGATAAGTCTTTTATCTCAAAGTTTTTTGTTCTTTATATAATGCCTATTCTTGCAGTTCCCTTTAAATATCTTAACATACGAATACTGTCATCCATGTGAGGAGTCGTCAATGTTACCATAAACGAACCACGCTAACATGAAAGGCAATATTGAGTCTTGTAATAGTAATGTAGTTTAGTTTTCCAACTAATCGTTTATACCTTACTGGATTATCAACCAAGTCCCCTTCATTTTTCATCAACTTAGTGTTTGGATCTATTGTATTTCAACATGTTTGCACCCAAGCATTTTTGCTTTAGTCAATAGATCTATAATATATGTTCTTTGCATTAGGCTTATGGTTGAAGCGGCGAGCAACCTCTATATCCAAAAAATATTTGAGCTAACCGAATTCCTTAGTTTGAATGTGATCATGAAGATATGTTTTTAGTTCTAAAAGTCACTTATTGTCCTCACCATTGATCACAATATCATCCACGTACATGACAACAATAATACTCTATGCTTCTGTGTGTCGATAGAAAACACAATGGTGAACCTTACAGTTCTGTAGGCCAAACTTGACAAATGTGCTTGAGAATTTTCCAAACTAGGTTCGGGGTGATTGTTTGAGTCTCATATAATGACTTCTTTAGTTTACATTCCATACCACGATACTTCTGAGCAACGAAACCAGGAGGTTGCTCCATGTAGAATTCTTCCTCAAGATCATAATGAAGAAATACATTAGTGGTATCTAACTGAGATAGGGGCAATTGATTAATTGTAGCTAATATCAACGTGTGAAAAAGTTTCATCGTAGGTTATCCCATAGGTTTTGTTGTTGCCCTTAATAACTAATCTGAAATTCAGTCGAGCAACAGACCCATCTGGATTCATCTTGACATTATACACTCATCAGCACCCAATTGCGGATTTACCCCTAGGAAAATACATCAAAATCCCACGTGGAATTAATATCTAATGCAGTAATTTCTTGCACCATATTACTTTTATTCAGAATCATAGTGGGCTTGCTAAACCATGTTAGGAACAAAGAAAGAAGAAGAAGCTGTTGGGGTGCCAGAATTGCCCCCGGCGCTGCGGTGCTATTCGAAGCGGAAGGGTGTGTCCCCCGTGGGTCTAACTGACTGCCCGAGGATAGCCGACTCTATAAAGGAGCGGTAGGCGCCTTGACCAACAGGCCGGTCTTTTGGTGCAGTTGGTTGCGTCGTATCCCTACAAGTGGTATCAGAGGGGGTCGCGGGTTCGAAACCCCGGGGTCGTTTCTTGGGGGGGGGGGGGATTGTTGGGGTGCCATAATTGCCCCCGGCGCTGCGGTGCTATTCGAAGCAGAAGTGTGTGTGTGTGTCCCCCGTGGGTCTAACTGACTGCCCCGTGGATCTGCCCGAGGATAGCCGACACTATAAAGGAGCGGTAGGCGCCTTGACCAACAGGCCGGTCTCTTGGTGCAGTTGGTTGCGCCGTACCCCTACAGAAGCAGTCAAAAAGGCTCGATATTTGGAAGATAGAGAGTCATAAGAGATATAATTTGTAACATGATGATTAGTACAAGCGCGAGTATCTTTGCAAAGGTTGATATGTTGCTCAAGAGTGGAATCAGACCCCTAACAACACGAGTTCAGATTATAGAAGAGATGAATGCCGAGTAATAATTGTAGTATCCCTACATGGCCTCCTCTGAGAGTATGTGTGAATGATCGAGGCTTTCTCTATGACATTTGTTGAAATAGCCCATAGGTTTGGCCCGTTTAGTGGCCCATTCGCTTCTCTTATATTTAGTCCCACATTGTGTATAGATTTTCCCTCTCTCTTCTCTCTCCTATAAATATGTACTCTCCTTTGTATACAATACAAGAAATACAATATACGCGTTTGCGTTTCTCTACATGGTATCAGAGCCGAACGATTTCTCCCATATTCGAACCGCCCGCCTCATTTCTTTTACCGCAGACTGTGCGGTCTCTGTCTTTTCCAAGATCGCAGCCCGTCTCCCCGATCTGCAGAGCTCTCCCGTGCGCTCTTCCTCAGCGAGCTACCTCTGCTCGCCAGCGCCCTTTCTGATCGCAGCTCGCCAGTGATCGCACCGGCCTCATTTCCAGACGACGCGGTCTCCTCTCTGCTCGCTCCGGCCTCATCTCCAGACGCTCTCAGTCGCAGCTCGCCAGAAGCGACCTCGCAGCGCTCTCTCCCGCAGCGATCTCGCAGCGATCTCGCAGCGCTCTCGCTCTCGCCAGAAGCGACCTCGCAGCCTCATCTCGCAGCGCTCTCGCAGCCCGATCGCGCAGCGCTCTCGCTCTCGCCAGCGATCGCTCCCGCAGCAATCAAGCCCGCAGCGATCTCGCCGTCAACCTCCCTGTTCGCAGTCGACCTCCAAGATCGCTCGTTTCCCTCTCGCAGCTCGCCAGCCCGCCTCCTGCGGTCTATACATCCAGCAAGCTCCCTCTGTCGTTCTCGCGAGCTCTCCGACGACCTTCCCTCAGTCGCAGCTCGCCCGACCTCTTGATCCCTGCGGCTTCTCTTCCTGCTCGCTGCCGGCTTCTCTCCCTGCCGAGCTTCCTGCCGGTCTTCTCAGCAGCCGGCCCGCCTGTCCCTAATCAGCTGCTCGCCCGGCCTCTTTCTGTCGGTCTCCTCCCAGCAGCCCGCCGTCCTAATCCCTTCATTAATGGGATCCTCCGTTGACTCAACCACGGTGCCTGTCTCGCCTCAGCCTGCCAACCTGGGTCAGCCCCCAGAACTCCGTGATGAGCTGCGAATTACTACTCTCTCCCTCTCCGGGAAGAAAAACTTCATTCCTTGGGGTCACTCAATCCGCCGGGTCCTCCAGGCCAAGGGTCTTCTCGCTCATCTTACCGATGATCCCCCAGCCCCTACTCCTCCTGAGTGGCTCAAGACTGATGGTCGGGTCCAGACCTGGATCCTTAACTCTTTGGAGGGCGAACCATATGAAATGGTCATGTACCTGCCCACGGCCAAAGGGATGTGGGACGAGCTCCACTCCTTATACTCCGGCAAGGACAGCCTTCAAAGTCTCTTCGACATTATCTCTGATCTTCAGGCTCTGGACACCAGTGGACCAAACATTACCTCTGTTGTCGCTCGGGTCAAGTCTCTCTCCGAAGCATGGCTTCAACACCAGCCACCCACCTCTGATCTTGCCACTCAGCGAGCGCAAAGGGAGGCCGTCTGCATTGCTCTGCTCATGGCCCGTGTTCCTCCACATCTTCTGAGTATTCGGGCACAGGTCTTGGCCTCGACTCCCACTCCCTCCTTATCGGCTGTCTGCTCCATGCTACTCAAAGTATCACAACCTCCAGAGGCCCCTGCTCCTCCCTCACCGGCTCTTCTACAAAATATCCCTGCTCCTTCATTTCCTCCTCCTTCTAGCCGAGGAGGTCGGTCGGCCTACCGTGGAAGGGGCCGTGGTGGACGAGGACGGCCGAAGTGCTCGTTCTGTGGTCGCGATGGACATTATGAGTCCACCTGCTTTCGGAAGACTGGCAACCCTCCTCCTCCACGACCGACTGCTGCAGTCATTGAAGATAGCTCCTCGGCCTCTCGTGCCGACCTTGAGGCTCTTCGCCTACAGTTCCAGCAACTCCAAGGGATGATGACTCCACCTGCCTCGGTCGCCTCCGTCTCCAGCCCAGGTATCGTTTGTCTCTCCACTAGTCCTCGATGGATAGTGGATTCGGGTGCCACTCATCATATCACCTCTCTTCAACCGCCAATGTATTCGGGTGCTCCTCATCCGAAGTGTATCACTGTGGCCAATGGAGCGACTGTCTCTGTGTCCGGCTCAGCTGACCTATCTCTAAGCCCATCCATTTCTCTCCGCTCGGCACTCCATGTTCCGGGCTCCCCATTTAACTTACTCTCTGTTAGCCGCCTCACTACTGATTTGGATTACTCTGCCACTTTTTCACGCTCTTCTTTTCTGATACAGGATCGACGGACGGGGACTACCATTGGTAAAGGACAGCTGCGCAACGGGCTCTACCTTCTCGACGACTCTCCCACCATCCTCGCCTCTGTCTCTTCTGCTGACTGGCATCAGCGGCTCGGCCATGCTCCCCTCCCCATCCTCCAGAAGGCACTACCCGATGTATCTTTTCCTGCATTTCAATGTGAATCATGTATTTTCGGCAAACAGCCGCGTTCATCTTTTCCTGCAAATTGTACTCGGAGCTTCGCTCCTTTTGATTTTATCCATTCAGATATCTGGGGACCCTATAACATTTGTAGTATCTCTGGATTCCGTTATTTCATTACTTTTATTGATGATTACTCCCGCACAACATGACTATACTTACTTCGTGAACGCTCGGAATTACCTCGTGTGTTTAAAGCATTTATCCGTGAAACCCGCACTCACTTTTCCACCACCGTCAAAACGCTACGCACCGATAATGCTCGCGAATACACCGACAATGAGTTTTCGAGCCTATGCTCTGAATTCGGGATTATTCATCAAACCTCATGTGCCTACACCCCTCAACAAAACGGTGTGGCCGAACGAAAGAACCGACATCTCCTTGATATGGCCCGCTCGATCATGATTCACATGAACGTTCCGAAGATCTATTGGAACTTTGCGATCTCTACCGCCTGCTTCATTATCAACCGCCTTCCCTCCTCCGTACTCAACAATGCCAGTCCCTTCAGTCTTCTCTTTCCCTCTACTCCTGCCTTCCCGCTCACACCTCGAATCTTCGGGTGTATGTGTTACGTTCACTCCATGGGACCATCTACGGACAAACTCGATCCCAGAGCGACTAAGCAAATGTTTGTTGGCTACTCCCATACTCAGAAAGGCTACGTCTGTTATTCCCCTCTCACTCGAAAAATTTCGGTGTCCGCTGACGTCACCTTCCGGGAAGACCTGCCATTCTTTCCCGCTCCAACAACACCTTCTACATCACCTAATCTACCACAACCTATCATGCGACCCATCCTCCCGGTTAACACACCTCCTCCAACACCTCTCCCTGAACCACTGCCTACTCCGCCTACCGGCCGACCACCCTTTATCCAAGTCTATTCCCGTCGCAACTCCCGCCCCGTTGCCCCTGCGCAGTCGTCCTCGTCCTTTGGTGCTCCAAGTCCTGCTGATCCGGTAACAGAGTCCACCGCTCATCCAATGGCGAGCTACGTATCACTGCATCGTCTCTCCCCTCCACTTCATACTCTGGCCACTTCTTTATCGTCGGTTGCAGTTCCTAACTCTGTGCAGGAGACTCTTCAACATCCTGGCTGGCATGCCGCCATGGAAGAAGAAATGGCTGCATTGTGGGCAAACCAGACCTGGCAACTGGTGGATCTTCCCCCTGGTCAGAAAATTGTTGGTTGCAAATGGGTCTTTGTCATCAAGCACGCTGCAGATGGGACCATTGACCGTTTAAAAGCTCGCCTGGTGGCTCGCGACTACACCCAGCAACAAGGTTTGGACTACGACGAAACCTTCTCTCCCGTCGCCAAACTGAACACCGTACGGGTTCTTCTCTCCGTCGCTGTGCACCGCCAATGGCCCTTACATCAACTGGATATTAAGAACGCCTTCTTAAACGGCGATCTTACTGAAATGGTGTACATGCAGCAGCCGCCCGGGTTTGAGACCACGGGGGAGTCTCGGACCCCGAAAGTCTGTCATCTTTTGCGGTCTCTCTATGGTCTCAAACAGTCTCCTCGAGCATGGTTCGACAAGCTCAGCAAGGTCCTTCGTGAAGCAGGATTTACTCGGAGCTCGGCTGACTTCTCCCTGTTTACTCGCCACCAGGCAACAGGCACTGTTCTCCTTCTAGTCTATGTTGATGATATCATTATCACAGGCAACGACTCAAAAGGAATTCAGGCAATCAAGCAACAACTCAGCTCCGTGTTCCAAACAAAAGATCTGGGGAATCTTCATTACTTCCTGGGCCTGGAGGTAGCCAGGCGACCAGATGGCCTTGTTCTATCTCAGAGAAAGTATTGCCTCGATCTTCTTCATGATGAAGGCTACTCCGGCTGCAAACCCATCAACACTCCAATGGACGCAAATCACAAGATTTGTGCTCAGTCCTCTGACTCTGATCTCTTGCTCCAGAACCCGGAGTACTATCGCCGTCTGGTAGGAAAATTGATCTATCTGACTGTTACAAGACCAGATATCTCCTTCGCTGTCGGTATTGTCAGCCGTTACATGCACGCCCCTCGTTCTTCTCATCTTCAGGCTGTGGAACGGATTCTCCGATATCTGAAAGCTGCTCCTGGTCAAGGCTTGGTATACAAGACCTCATCCTCAACTCCAACACTGGTGGCATACTCTGATGCTGACTATGCCGGATCTCTGGATGATCGTCGGTCAACCAATGGCTTCTGTACGTACTTCGGAGGACATTTGATCACCTGGCGTAGCAAGAAACAAGCAGTGGTTGCGCGCTCCTCAGCAGAAGCAGAATACAGGGCAATGACATCTGTGGTCTCTGAACTTACCTGGCTTGAAAGTCTTCTCACGGATCTTGGGATAAAACTTCCTGCTCCTGCTCTTCTACTCTGCGACAGTCAGGCTGCTATACATATTGCCAAGAACCCGGTCTTCCACGAAAGAACCAAGCATATCGAGGTCGACTGCCACTTTATCCGGGAGAAAGTACAAATGAAGAAGATCGAGCTAAAACATGTCCCTGGTACTGAACAAGTTGCGGATGTCCTCACAAAGGCACTGTCCAGTACCCTCTTCTATCAATGCTTATCCAAGCTTGGTGCATACGATTTGTACGCTCCAGCTTGCGGGGGAGTGTTGAAATAGCCCATAGGTTTGGCCCGTTTAGTGGCCCATTCGCTTCTCTTATATTTAGTCCCACATTGTGTATAGATTTTCCCTCTCTCTTCTCTCTCTTATAAATATGTACTCTCCTTTGTATACAATACAAGAAATACAATATACGCGTTTGCGTTTCTCTACAACATTATTGGTATCAGAAAGAATAATAGACTCGATAGTATTAGGGAATTCAGCATTAGTGGATTCAAATGTCACAGGTGAAGAGTGCACAGAAGGGAGATCTTAGTTGAACTTAGGAAGGTGATGAGTGGGAGCTCCACCAAAATGAGGTGTGAAGTCAAATGTGACATTAGGACAGACAAAGTTTCCTTTGTGGACAGCACTTATAGCTTTTTGACTTTGTAAATATCCCCAAATTATATATTTAATGACTTTTGGGCCAAGTTTATCCATGCCTTGACCATAGTGATGAATAAAGCCAATGTATCCAAAAATTTGAAGTGGAGGAGGAAATGACTCTCTCAAAAAACATAACTTGACAAGGAATGTCATTATCAAGAATAAAGGAAGACATCTGATTGATTAAGTAGCAAACAGTAAGAACAACATCATTCCAGTAGCACTTATGAGCATTCATGTGGAGCATCATAGAATGAGTGAATTCAAGAAGGCGACGATTCCTTCGCTCAGCTACACCATTTTGTGCAAGCGTGTGAGGATAAAAAGTCTCAAGTAAAATACCATGAGTAGACAGATAATCAAAAAGTAGTTTGGATTGTTTACACTCCATAGCATTATCATTCCTAATGGTTTAATGGTGGTATTAAACTTATTTTCAATTTCAATACAGAACACAATGAAATCTTTGTATAAATCTTAATATGTAATAAACAATACCCATATAACATGAGAGAAATCTTAATTTATAAAATATCTCTTACCATTTAAAGAAGTAGCACGCCATGAACCTTATACATCACTATGAATAAGTTTACATGGACCATTGACTATAATAATAACCCTTGGAAGATGTGACACATGTTGATGCTTTCCATACTCACAAGTTTCACATTCTAATCTAGACACAAGAAAATTGGGGAAAAATCAACTTCATTCTGACAAGGGAAGGATGAACATGAATGTAATGAAGCAACAAAAAGGTCGTATAGGCATGTCAGACAGTAAAAGTCACGCTTAAGTAGTAAAACTCACCATATTCAATCCATGTACCAATCATCCTCCCCGTCTTTATGTCCTGTATGACACAAGAAGTGAGGAGAAAACTCAGAGAGCAATTTACAACTTTGGTAAGTTGGCTAACAGATAAAATACTCATAGGAAATTTGGGTACATAAAGAGTGCCATGAAGATCTAAGCCAGGATATGAGGTAGTAGTCACAATACCCTTGGCATGAGCGATGGAACCATCAACAAGATAAATGGGAGGAAAAGATGAATTAGTGATACTAAGCATTCGAGAGAAAAAAAATTGGATTACATGTCATATGATCAAAGTCACCCGAGTGAATGATCTAGGTATACGAAGTAGAGGAAACACAAGTAGTGGGTTACATAAGTGAACTTAAGTGGCATTAGGATCGAAGAACCAAGTTTAACCTTGCAGGTGTTTAATGCACTTTTCTTTGCTGATGGATAAAGTATCAGAGTTCATGAAGGCAAGGCAAAAAACGTCAATTTGATATCGACGTACGTCTAATTGTATGCGAACTAATTCGACGCTATGAGAATTCGAAGTACATCCAACTCAGAGCTCAGATTTAAGAAGGAGATGAAGGAAGCTTTGTAAGTCGATTTCTTTGTCAGAGTACACAGAAGAAATCGACGCAAGAAGAAGTTCTAAGTCAGAGCACGAGGAGTGCTGTTAACAATTCAAGTCGACGCAGATAACCTTGTGTCGAATTGTAAATCGACGCATGAAGCATTTAAAAGGAGATTTTTGATGGGATTTCTTTCGACCCGTTAGGATTTCTTTTCCAGGAAGAAATTAAAAAATCTATAAGGTGATTTCTTGATTAAGGAAGGAGATTTTAGAGACGAAGAATTTGCCATTTCTAGAGGGGCATATATGAAAAATATGTAGAAGGAAAATTCGACAATAAAGGAACAGATCTCGTGTTGTTGTCTTCCTACTTGATCTTGGAAAAAGAAGACCTATATATACCTCTGCAAGAACAAGAAAGAATAGCTCTCTGTCTCTCCTCTCTCCGTCTCTCTATAATTCTTTCTTCTTCCTCTCTGAAAATTGCCTTTCTTTTTTCTGAGACATAGCTAGAAGAATTCTCTCGCTTTTCTAAGTACTCCCATTCTTGAAATTGCTGTAAATGTTATATGATCTCCTACCAAAAGATATAAGAAGGATTTGATCTCCTATGTGAAAAGATTCAGGAGGTTGGAGTCTCCTGCGCAAAAATGCTCGTCGCCTTGGTGAAGGCAGTATGATCCCACAGGCTTTGGAAGAGAGGAGTACCCATTTGATTAGGGGAAGCTATATAAAAATATTTGTGTCGTCTGGATGCACCTCTCTATAGCTTAGCTTTTAATTCTTGCATCTTTCTATTTCTATTTAATATTTGTGATCTTGAATTTGGTTTGCTGAAATATTGTGTGATTTAGTTATTGTGATTTGAGAATAGAATTTTAATCTCTATTCACCTCCCTTTAAAGTAATATTCAGATCTCACTAAATTATTTCAATTGGTATCAGAGCTAGATTCACCTTTAAGAGTTAAAACCTTGGTGAAACAAGATTTGAAATAGTTGAATACTACTTGTAGAAGATTCTAAATCACAGAATGTCCGAACAAAGAGACTATGCCTTTACTTTCAGACCTCCCATGTGCAACTTAGATAACTTTACTATATGGAAGTCTAGAGTAAGGTTGTATATAAACTCTATTGATGTGGACATATTTGAATCCATCTTAATAGGTCCCTTCATTCTTATGAAGATTGATGCAACCACAAAGACCGATGTCATAAAACCCAGACATCAATGGACTGATGAAGATAAGAAGATGCCTGGCTACAATGAAAAATCCATGAACATCTTTGTTTCAACACTTTCTAATGAGCAATATCAAAATTTGATGAAGTGTACTTCTATAAAGGAGATGTGAGAAGCCTTCATTCACTGTTATGACGGAAGGAATTGAGGATGTCAGGAAGGACAAAAAGGATGACCTCATCAGCCAATATGAAAATTTCAAGATGAAGGCCGGTGAAGCAGTGGTGGTTTAGTATAAGAGATACACAACCATCATAAATGAGTTAAGAATTTATGGAAGAGAAATCTCTGATGAAGAACAAAATGACAAGTTACTCAAGAACCTCACCAAGAGGTATTGCCCAAACTCCTGAGCTATTAAAGAAACTAGAAAAGTAAGAGAGATCACCCCCAATGCTCTCTATGGAAGGCTCCTATCCTTTGAGATGGCTATCTCCCAGGACAAAGGAGAAGAAGAAGCAGCCACCTAAATCAAGCCAACTCCAAAGAAGCAAGTGGCTCTTGTTGTCTCATAGGAAAGAAGGCCACTGGCCTCCTACATAGATTAGGAGATTAGTTTCTTGGCTAGCAAGTTATTTGGCTGGAAGAAGAACTACTCTTCTAGATACAGGAGCAAGGAGGAAGGCTCCGGAAGCTCAAGATATGATAATAAGAATAAAGATGATGAAATTGAATGCTGCTACTGTAGAAAGAGTGACCACATAGCCACTGAGTGCAGAAAGGAGCAAGACTTGAAACAGCCTAAGGGAAAGGCTGAAGACAGAAAGAAGTTCAGAAAAATGGAGAAAGGCACGATTGCAAAGAACTGCCAAGGAGAGTACCCATATGATTAGTGAAACCTCTATAAAAATATCTGTCTTCTTTATGGACCTCTCTATAACTTAGTTTTTAATTCTTGCATTTTCTATCTCGGTTTAATGTTTGTGTTCGTAAGTTTGGTTTGCATAAATATTGTGTGATTTAGTTATTGTGATTTGAGAAAAAAAGTTTTTTCTCTATTCACCCCTTCTAGAGTAATATTCAAATCTTAATAAATTCTTTCAAGGTGATCCGCCATGAAGCTTATAACACTTAGATACGACATGTTTGACTTCCCTTGTTGTCCCCACAAGTGATCACAATACATCGAGCACAAGGGTTGACGATGAGATCGACTTTAGCGCAAGTGCTGGAAGCAGCCACTATCGACCACGATCCTGGAAGAGGGAACAAAAGCATTATACAACGCGATCAGTTAACACAAGCACTAGAAGCAGCCACCGTCGACGACAATCCTAGAAGAAGGAACATGTGTTAACGTTCTGATACCAAATTAGAGTACCTGCCAAAGTCATCTTCTTCTCACGCAAGTAGCCGTCGGGATAGTCTTTTTCTGATCTGCTTACCGTCTCACATGCATATCCTATATCTTTACTTATATTATTATTTCCAATAAAATGTATTTGAACGCACCTCACCTGGGATATCTTGTGTAGGCATCTACATAATTATTACAAAAAATATGAACTCAATGTTAATCATTGATTTAGATTTTAGACTCACTATGATTAAAAATTCTTTGGTTATTCCACAATTACTTTTGATACTATTTAATGCTCCATTATGCATATCTTTAAGAATTTCAAAGTACATTTGATTCTCAAATTCTTCCTTAATAAATACCCGTTCAAATCTCATGTTACTCGATCGTATGCCTTATAAAGATCAATAGTTATATAAAGATGTTTTTTGCTCTATATATTTTAATTAATTATCATAATACAAAAAATTGCATACATAATATATCTTCCTCAAATGAAATCAAATCAATTTTCTGAAATTACATAATTTTTCTAAGCCTATTGTCACAGGGTTGGAGTTTCCTCATGCTCCACAACCATGCGGCCTTAGGATCCCAGCTCCTAAGTCAGTTTACCCTCACAAACAGACAACCTAATACACAGAGATATAGAAGAGAGCACACAGGAACTACTTTGAATTCGACACTTGAACTCCACTGCTAGCTTACAACTTGGGCGGTTGGATGAATTTCTAGTTGGTTAAAAATGGGAGGGTCCTTTCCCTTTTACAGGCCATAAGGAGTTTTTTTCCAGACAGTATAATACGCAGACTTTTCGACGAACACAACCTTTTTCAACTGTTCTACACATTACAAGACTCATTAACCATCCACAATATTCTGGATTATACTGCACATAAGAACAACCCAAAACTCACTAGACCCTACAATAATCTGAAGATATTCACACTATTCTAGAATACTCCACACCTAGAGTTCTTAAGAAAGATTTAGATTCCTCCATATCTGGACTCTTCCCTAAGACGCACTATACTGCTGTAGAAGCTTCTACACGACCCCACCATTTACCATCCCTAGAATTATCTGTATTATTCTAGATGCCGCCTCATATCTCCAACATAGTCTTTGGATCTCCAATCATCTTCAAGAATTCTCCCCACCATTTTGGAGGCTTTTTCCCTTGGAGTGCAACCCTATGTCACTGTTGCGCCATAAACACGCGCCCTGTGACATATTTTCCCCAGCATAATTTTGTGACTGTATGCTCATTGATGATGCATAAAGTCTCACCTTTTTCATTTATTCAATGTGTCACAACGCGTCTTGCACTTGCCGTCTGTGACACTATGCTCTATAACTCTGTCATGTACTCCATTATCTGACTCATAAATTTGATTCCTCTATAATTAGTATAATCTTGAACATCTCCTTTGTTATTTAGTACTTGCACTAAAATGCGTCTTTTATAGTCATTCATTTAACATCCTTTTAATCTATAAAATTACAACAACAACAACACTCAAGCCTTTATCCCACCATAGTGGGGTCGACTACATGGATCCTTTGTCGCCACTGCGCCCTATCTTTAGTCATAATCTCACTAATGCCTAAGTACATCATGTCTCTCCTTATAGTTTCATTCCAAGTCTTTTTTGGTCTACCCCTCCCCCGTTTAACATGCCTAGTGGATAAACTCTCACAACGCCTAACATGTGCCTCTAATGGTCTCCTTTGTACGTGTACGAACCATCTTAATCGAATTTCTCGCATCTTCTCTACAATTGGTGCCACTCTTGTCTTATCTATGATACATTCATTCCTAATTTTATCCAGTCTCATGTGTCCACACATCCACCTAAGCATTCTCGTTTCCGCAACTCCTATTTTTTGCTCATGTACATAATTCACTGCCCAACAATCAGAACCGTAGAGCATTGCTGGCCTAATTGTAGTACTGTAAAACTTGTCTTTAAGTTTTAATGGTACTTTAGGATCATATAAGATCCCTGACGCGCATCTCCACTTTAACCAACCTGCTTGGATTCTATGTATCACATCTTTATCTACACCTCCATCTTTTTGAACTATCGATCCCAAATATTTAAATCACTCACTGCGAGAAATATCTTGGTGACCAAACTTAATGGAGTCATCCGTCCTTCTTGCACTACTAAATTTAAGCACCATATACTCCTTTATCCTGCTCAACCTAAAACCCTTCTTTTCTAAAGTGTCTCGCCATGATTCAAGTTTCGCGTTTACACCATCGCGTGTCTCATCGACCAAAACAATATCATCTGCAAACAATAAACACCAAGGTATTGCTTGTTGGATATGTCTGGTGAGCTCATTTAAGACACTCATGTGTTAATCGTCCAGATGTCCTCACACTCATCACTGAATTTGTATACATATCTTTAATTATGTCAATGTATGATATGCTTACACATTTCTTCTCTAAGACTCTCCATAAGACCTCTCTTGGAACCCTATCATAAGTTTTCTCAAAATCGATAAACAACATATGCAATTTTTTTTCCCGATAGTTGTCAACGAGTCTTCTTAAGAGGTGTATAGCTTCCATGGTCGACCGCCCTGATATGAATCCAAATTAATTCTCCCAGATGCTAGTCTCTCGTCTTACTCGTCTCTCTATTACCCGTTTCCATAATTTTATGATATGACTCATTAATTTAATTCCTCTGTAATTGACACAATTTTGTACATCTCATTTGTTTTTATACAAAAGTACAAAAATACTTTCTCTATTTGTCCGATATCCTCTTTGAGTTCAGTATCTTATTGAAGAAACATGTAAACCACCAAATTCTTTCCTTCCCTAGGCATTTCCATACTTCGATGGGTATATCGGCTGACCCAACTGTCTTTTCATTTTTCATCTTCTTTAGAGCATCATTTACTTTCGATGCTTGAATTTCACAATAAAAAGTTATATTCCTATACTCCTTCGATTTTCATTGTCTTTTTCTTCATTATAGAGTTAGTAAAAATATATATTCCATCGCTCCTTAATAGCCACATCATCCGTCAAAATCATATCTATTTCATTATTTATGCATTTAACTTGGCTTAAATCCCTTATCTTTCTCCCTAGCTCGAGCAATTTTTTATATATTACGCTCTCCATTTTTGGTATCTGATCGATTATAAAAAAATTCGTAAGTTTGACTTCTTTCTTTACTTACTGTCTTTTTAGCTTTTTTCTTGATGACTTTATACCCTGCCAAGTTTTCATTATTCTTAAAAGCGTCGAGTGCTTTATAACTAGCCCTCACTTTGTCTTGCACTTTCTTTTTCCACCACCAAGATTCTTTATGTGGGGGCGCATGACCTTTTTGTTACCTTAAGGACGATCGTTCGAGCATTCGTAGATAGCGCACTTGAATCGGTTCCTTCCACAGTATATCTATATGTAGGGCACATCTAACACCCCCCTCAAATTCACGGGGAGTCATACACCGAGAATTTGGAGAGAAGAAATTTCTGTGAGCGCGAGTCTGAGGCTTAGTGAGCAAATCGGCAAGCTGGCGCTCGGTGGGAACATAATGAGGAACAAGAGTACCCTGAATGTGTTGATCACGAAGAAAGAAGGCATCAACACCAATGTGTTAGGAGAGCGAGTGCTTGGTTGGATTCAGGGTAATCTGGATGGCTCCGGTGTTGTCACAATAGAGAGTCGTAGGACCAGAAGGAGCAGCGTCAAGATCAACAAGCAACCAACGAAGCCAGACAATATCCTCAGTTGTAGTGGCCATGGCACGAAGCTCTGGTTCTGTACTAGAATGAGAAACACCGGTCTGCTTCTTGGATTTCCAGGCAATGAGTGAAGAGCCCAAGAAGAGACAATAACCGGTGACAGAACAACGATCAACAGGATCACTGGCCCATGTAGCATCAGAATATGCCTGTAACTGGAGGGAAATGCTGCCGGGGTAGATAGACCACGAGTCACAGTATCACGAAAATATTGGAGAACACGCAACAAGTGCATAGTGAACTGTTGTGGGAGCACTCAAAACTGACTCAACACATGAACATCAAAGGCAATGTCAGGTCCAGTAATGGTGAGGTAAACCAAGCTCCCAACCAGATGACGATACCGTGTCGGATCAGAAAGAGGAGAGCCCTCACCCGGACGCAACTGAAGGTTCCATCGGAGTAGCAGCAGTGCGAGTGTCGGACAGAGCATCACGGGCCAATAATTCTGTGTAGCGCTGCTGAGATAACTGGTAACCAGTAGGAGTGACAGAGAACTAAATTCCCAAAAAGTAATGCAGTGTTCCAAGATTAGTCATCTGGAACTGCTGCTGAAGGTGATGCTTGACAAACTCAATATGGGAGGCATCGTCACCAGTAATAATCATGTCGTCCACATATAGTAGGAGAAGGGTCCGGCCCCGTGAGGAGTAAACAAACAAAGCTGGATCATAGTGACTAGGCTGAAAACCACCTGCAAGAACTGCTGAACTAAACCGCTCAAACTAGGCTCGAGGAGCCTGTTTAAGACCATAAAGTGCTCGACGGAGGCGACAGACAAGACCAGGAGCGATAGAGAGGCTTGAGGGTGGAAGCATGTACACCTCATGATGCAAGTCACTGTGAAGACTAGCATTCTTCACATCCAACTGAAACAAGGACCACTGACGGACGGCTGCGACGACAATGAGGGTCCTGGTTGTAATCATGTGGGCCACAGGAGCGAAGGTCTCATCATAGTCCCGACCGTGCTCCTGCTGAAAGCCACATGCCACCAACCAGGCCTTGTATCTCTCCACTGTGTCATCCGAGCGAGTCTTCACTTTGAAGACCCACTTGCATGTGATGGGGGTTGTACCAGCAGGTAAATGAACTAGATCCCAAGTAGAAGTGCACTCCAAAGCACTCAACTCGTCAGACATGGCGGCCTGCCACTCAGGTATCAAGGCAGCTTCCCTGTAGGTACTAGGCTCTGGAACACCACAAGTAGACGCTGGAAGGGCTGATAGGCCAAGGACTGGTAGGTCAAGCAGCTGAGTAGCAAGGTTGAGCCGATCCGGTGGGTGTCGATCACGAGTGGGGTAACGTCGTGCTGGGGGATCATCCACAGGTAGCTCACTGGAAGTGACCAGATGCAGAGGGGCAAATGGCGCATCTGTAGGACAAGACCGTCGAACATAGTGCCGAGGAAAAGACGGGGCACGAACGTGGACAAAAGGATCAGTAGACTGTGGAGATGACTCAGGAAGAGCAGGGGAACGAACCTGGACAGGGAGGTCAGGAGACTGTGGAGATGACTCAGGAAGAAGAACAGGAGACGGTGACCCTGGTGGAGACTGGGTGTGAGGTAACTCAGAGGAATGCGACACAGGCGGTGGTATGGAGAGAAAGAGAACGTCATCAATTGTAGTGGAAGTGTGAGTAGAGGAGGAAGGAGACGAAGACGAGGATAAAACAAAGAAGGGGCGGTCCTCAACAAAAGTAACATCTCGAGAGATACGAACACGACGAGCTACAGGGTCATAACACCTATAATCCTTGTGCTCAAGACTATAACCAAGGAAAACACAAGCGGCGGACTTAACAGATAGTTAGGTGCGCTCACGAGGAGGAAGAAAGACATAGCATAAACAACCAAACACGTGTAGGTGGCCATAAAGAGGAGGACGACCAAACAGACGCTCACCAGGACTGCTACCCTGTAGGAAAGTGGATGGCTGAAGGTTGATAAGATAGACATCAATGGATATGTCCTCAGCCCAGAAGTGTGGAGGCACATAAGAGGCAATGAAGAGAGTACGAGCCGTCTCAATGATATGACGATGCTTCCTTTTCGCAGTGCCATTCTGAGAATGAGCACCAGGACATGCGAGCTAAGGTAGAGTACCATGAGAGGCCAAAAGATCATGCAAAGCATGTGACAGGTATTCCCCCTGAATCGGAGCGAAACGTGTGGATAGACGTGGAGAATTGAGCACCATGGAGACAAACTCAACGTAAATGCGAAAGAAATCAGTACGAGTACGCATCATATAAACCCATGTATAACGAGAGAAATCATCAACAAAAATAACATAATAACGATGACCACCTTTTGAAATAAAGGGGGCAGGACCCCATACATCAGAATGAACTAAAGAAAAAGGAAAAGATGATCGAGACTCGCTGGATCGATATGGGAGCTGTAGCTGTTTGCCAAGCTTACAACCCGTACATGAGTGTGAACGATCAACAAACACACGACCTAAGAGACCCTGACGAACAAGATAGGATAGTCGAGCTCCACTGGGATGGTCGAGACGGTGATGCCACTGCGGAAAGCTGACCGACGAAAGAAAAATGGGAGCTGCAACAGGGAAAGATGATAGCGAAGTGGGTGGGGAAGCCGGAGATGGTCGAGCACATAAACTCTGCTACGACGACGGTCAGTTCCAATGAGTGTCCCTGTGTGACGATCCTGCACATTACACAAAAGCGCATCAAAAATAACAAGACAACCTTGGGAAGCAAGCTGACTAACTGATATGAGGTTCATGGAAAGCTTAGGGACATAGGCAACATCGAAAATGTGAAAATGGGCGGTATGCAGGGTACCACGGTTAGCAACAGGCAAGGTGGTGCCATCAGTAATGATGACACGTAGTCAGAAGAAACAGACCGGCAAGAATGTAAGCGAGTTGCATCAAAGGTCATATGAAAAGATGCACTAGAATCAAGTAACCAGGAAGCCTTAGTGATACCTGCAGAGGCAAATATAGCCACTGAGTCGGTCTGAGAAACGGAGTCATGGCTGACAATAGACGCCGAGAACGAGGAGGCACGACTCTAAGAGAGCTACTGAACGAGCTGTATGATCTGATCAGGAATAGAGGTAGGACTGTCAGGAGTAAGTGGAATGATAGGAGCAGCTCGATGTGGTGCCCCCTGCTGGCTTAGGGCACGCTGTAACTTGCGACACTCCGAACGAATGTGTCCTAAGTTGTGACAGTAGTGACAACGGGGAATACGACATTGTGAGCCCGGTGGTGCACCTGGCAAGGTACTAGGTGAAGACGCTGAAGACTGGCGATACGGAGCAGGTGCACTAAATCCAGGAGGAAGAGGTAAGACCGGTGGATCAGGGACCGAGAAGCCATGCTGAGGAGCAACGAGAACCTAATGTGGTGAGGAGGCAGGGTGCATGCCCTCCAAAAAGGGAAGACTGGTCTCCTCAGCGACAACAGCAGCAATACAGTTACGCAGGGATGGTGGAGCAACCTGGTGCATCAGCTGAGCACGTACAGACTCGAACTCAAGTCGAAGACGCATGAGGAACTCATACATGCGCAGGTGATCCCTCTCCTCAGCAATAGTGGTGCAACGAGCACAAGTGGGACACCAAAGGTAGACATCTCATCCAGCTGGCGCCATAAATCACTGAGCTCCGCAAAGAAGTTCTGAACGGAGCGGTCGTGCTGATCGGCTGAAGCAAGCGTCTGCACCAAGGAGTACTTCTGCGCTTGGCTGGAAGGCAGATAGAGCTGACGTAGATGATCCCAGATGTCCCTGGCAGTGGGAAAATCACATACAACCATACAAATGGATATTTCAACAGACTGACAAAGAATGGCAATGATCCGGGCGTCATCATCATGCCATTTTTTCCAATTTGTCCCACTGGTGATAGAAGGGGAGAACGCATCTGTCCCACTAGTGGCAGAAGGACTGGAAGCAGAAATGAGTGTTGGAGCCGGAGTGGAGCCATCAAGATGACCCCAAAGTTGCAATCCACGAAGAAGCACTCGAATCGTGGAAGACCATTCCTTGTAGTTGGTCCCATTAAGGATGATATCGGATTTCGGAAGGTACGAAATCTGAGATGAGGCCATTTTGGACAATCTGAGGCAGCAAGAGAAAAGGGCCTCATGGGTGGAGAAGGGCGCCGGAGAAAACAGCAGCAAGGGCGCCAGATTGAGCTGAGGTAGGAAGGAGAAGGGAGAAAACAGCAGCAACCGCTTCTGCAGTCTGGAGGATCGGGTTCGACGAGACCTTCCTCTGTCACAGACGGGATCGACGAGAACTCGCAGTGAGATCGAGCAGTTCGCTTCGATCGACGATCGACGGGAAGGAGCGGCAGTCGGCGCAGTCTGGAGGATGGTGGGATCGACGAGCTTCCTCTGGCGCAGACGGGATCGACGATAACTTGTGGCAAGATCAGGCAGTCCGCTTCGATCGACGATCGGCGGGATGGAGCGACAGTCAGCACAGTCTGGAGGGATGGAGGGATCGACGAAAACCTATAGCTCTGATACCATGTTACCTTAAGGCCGATCGTTCGAGCATTCGTAGACAGCGCACTTGAACCGGTATCTTCCACAGTATATTTATATGTAGGGCACATCTAACACTTTTAACTCTCCAAGTACGTTTTTTCCACTTATCCTTAAAAATGAAGATATAACTTCTCATGTGACACTTGGATAAACATAAGGATCTTCAACTAATTGTTCCATAATAACAGTCTTGAAAATAACCTATTTTTCCGTCTTCAAATTCCACCACCGATTTTTTGGCAACACTTTTGTCCTTCTCTTAAATTTACTATATTTAATTTGCACATCCAACACCACTAGCCTGTATTGTGTTGTCAAACTTTTTCCCGGTATGACTTTGCAATCCTTACAGATTTTTTCTATCCATTTTGTGAGTCGTAAAATAGTCAATTTGTGACTTATTTGGTCCATTCTTAAACGTAATTAAATGCTCTTCCCTCTTCATGAAGAACGTATTTGTCACAATTAGCTCATGCGCTATAACAAAGTCTAAAATGGTTCTTCCTTGTTCATTTTTTTCATACCCAAATCCTTCATGAAGGTCTGTATAATCCATATTTTCCTTCCTTATATGTCCATTTAAGTTCTTCCCATGAAAATCTTCTCGCTTTGTGATATTTCTCTTACCAAATCATCTAAATCTTCCCAAAATTGCACTTTAATAGCTTCACTTAATCCTACTTGTGACACATAAGCACTAATTAGATTAATAGTTTCCTTACCTACGACCAATTTAAGAACTAAGATTCTATCATCTTTTCTACTTACCCCAACAACTTCATCCCTCCAAGTAGTATCCACAATAATACCTACTTCACTGCTTGTTTTATTTTTTTCCTGTGTACCATAATTTAAAACTTGAATTGTCTAGAAATTTAGCTTTCTCACCCACCATTTAGTCTCTTGCAGACATAAAATATTTATCTTTCTTCTAATCATTGTATCCACTACTTCCATCGATTTTTCCGTTAGCGTACTATATTCCAACTTTCGAACCTAAGTCGATCACAAATTCTACGATCTACTTTTCTAGTATGCCTAATATGCGAGGGTTCTTGCATATTTAACACTACACCCAAGTCCTCTTGGAGATGCAGCGGTCATTGCCAAGACGTCGCATTCGGAGCATACGACGCGTTCCTTACGGGGAACAACCTAGCTTTTGCACAATTTCTCAAACAATCCATATTCATAAGAGTGACTAAATTTTACGTTGGCTGTTTTTCATCCGGGCTTGGGACCGGTATAAGCTGACTTCCATCTAAAATTACCTTAAAAAAATTTGTCAACCAAACTACTACAATATCATCACAACTATCAAAAATCTAATAAACATCTTATCAAAACATAAAATCTTAGTTTTATGTATCTTCTTTAAAATTAATTTGCTCTTTTTGATCATAGATAATATACTGCTGAAAGTGGCCCCACCGACCATAGAAAGGTCAAGGCCGACCATATAAAGGTCAAGACCTAGGCCAACTCAGATGGGTATGAGAGTTGATGATAACATCCTCTTATAAAGGAGGTCCTGGGTTCGATTGCCGGCCTCAACAACCGTCCTCGCTTGGATTATATCCAAGGCGGAGAGCGGGTTGGTGTGTACGGACTGCAGTTGGGCTGTGGGCCCGGATCTTGACCTTTATATAGTCGGCCTTGACCTTTCTATGGTTGGTGGGCCCACTTTCAACATATACCATAGAATTCCATTCATAAGCTCTTACAGAAGGCATTTCCCCCCTGAAAACTCTAATTTAATACCTTTTCAATGTAGTATTTTTCGCTTTAATGCATCTAACTTGGTTAACCCCTAGCTTTAACTATTATATATATCTCAATTTTCTCATTCCTTAAATACCTCCATTTTTTCCAGGGTTTTAATTTGGTGTATGGAAAATCAACAAGTTACTGATGCCACTTACTGCATTGCAATTAAAAGATTTATTCATCTCACAACATATGGATTTGATGAGTTTGATGAAGGTATTGCTGTCAACCTTATGGATGCTTGGTGACCGAGAAGCTTTAGAAACAGGGTGATTTTCAGATTTAAAGCATTGGAATATGAAATCATATTTCCTTGTATTATTATTTGGATTTGATATTTGTTCACCAGTGCAGCTCTGATTAAATCATTGAACTGGAGATCAGAGAATTTCATTTGCTGTGGAGGACATAAATCCCAGTCGAAGAATACACATAATTTCTTCAGGTTTTGGAACCAGAAGTGAACTTGTGCTTGCATATATTGACTCACTCTTGTGATTAGGAGTTCTCTGCAATGGGATTGCCCCAACTCCCTTCGAGTGTAGCTGATGAAGTGCCGACATCACTGAGCACATTGGTTTCAGTCCCATCTAGGTTTGGTGGAATTGGTAGCCGTGATGTAGATAGGTTACATGTAGGTAGCACAAGTAATTGGTCATCAAGTGACCCTACATACTCCTCTATTAGTGATTTTCAATGGAGAACTACACATGATCTCCCAAAAGCAGATGGGCCATTAAAGTGTAAGAGTGCCACGGATGGAACTACAAACTTTCAAGGTCTTAAGATTGAGTGCAAGGATACAGGGGGTTGGATAGTTCCTAAAGTTGGACAGGATGCTCAAAGACCAGTGATGAGGATCGTGGGTTTTGAATCGAGCCACAAATTCTCTACTTTTGGGTCGGAAAATGTTGCACCGGATGCGACTAATTGCGACTGTTCTTCTGACAGTTTAGCTGAATCAAATGGGCCTCAAATGAGAAAACGGTTGTTATCTCCGATGAATGGCATGCTTCACAAGCATTTCGATGGAGATATTTTAGATATTGGCGTGGCTGGTGATAGTAGCATACACTCTGATGGAACATTTAGGAGATTTATGTCTGCATCACATGATCGTAAGAAAGCCAATATTAGAAATGTTAATGATACTGATGCTTTGGTTTATGCAATTTCACGGTATCCACAGTGGACTAGTGCGTGCGAAAATAGTAGCTTTAGTTCGGCTGTATTCACTGATGGTCCTTTGCTTCATAATAAGGATGTTTATTCTTTGTTTGATCAGCCAACTACTCAAGTTGTCACTAAAACTAGTGATAGCCAGGTAAGATATTCTAGCATAAGTTCCATCTCGCCCAAGCTGGTTAACTCCCCACCACTCTCTTTATCTCCTCTTGGTCCTAAATGGTCTGAAAGAGTAGATATTTTAAGAGCACCAAAAAATATGTGCAGTAGGATTGAAAATGAATTTCTGATTCTAAAACAGTCTGAAGATTCTGGAGATGTAAGCGCGCAGAACAATCCGTTATCATTAAAAGCTTTTGACTTTAGTCCAAAGAAGGCATTTGAAAATGACAATAAGTTGCATGATGAATCTTATTTATCTACCCCAGTAGGTTATCTATTGGGGAGAAACCAGGAGAGTCCAGAGTCTGCCACCACGCGTTGCATTAAATCAGTAAGAAATTTAAGTGTTCAGGTCAGGCGGTCGCTAATTGGTTCATTTGAGGAGTCCCTTCTGTCAGGTAGATTTTCATCAGGAAAAGCCAGTCAGGTGTGCAACTTCCTAGCCATATTTTATGTGCTTAAATACTTGATTAATAATTCATATCAAGTGGGATCACACGCTTTATTAATTTTCCTGTTCTGTTTGGAATCTTATAGCAGAGAATTGATGGTTTTCTAGCTGTTCTCAATATTAGTTGTGGCAGTTTTTCACCACAGACTCAGAAACTTCCCTTTGCCGTAACAAGTATTGATGAGGACAGTTCCTTGCTATACTATGCAGCGATCGATCTTGCGGATAGTTCATCATCAAATAAGAGCAAAAATCAAAAATTGAAAAGAAGCCTCAGTATTGATGATTCCCAAGCTGTCAAGAGTCGCTTGCGTATTCCTGTGAAAGGGCGCATACAACTGGTAATTGGTCTCATGCCTTGCAATTTTGATCATGTTAATGCTCAGTTTATTCTTTTTACTAGTCATTTTACCAGGACATTAGTATCTTGATGTAACATTTCTACTGTGAAGTTATTTTACTATCTCACTTGAAATGTTAAATTATATCCATGTGGTTATAGGTGTTCATTGTTGAAATCCCAAGTTGACAATATTTTGATGTTCCAGATTTAACTAAGCATGGTATAACAAATGCCAAGTGACGTGAAGTCAGAAGACCAAATTGCCAAAACTACAGTAGAACTTTTAGCTTTAGCGCAATGCAAAATTGATATGAATTTATCTAAATTAATCACCACAACTGTCGCACTTAAAATACAACTATAGCTGGTTGCAGTATTCTTATATGCAGTTAAAACCATGGCCAACATTTTTCTTTCCCATCTTCTTGGCTTGCTCATGCATAAAATCACTTTGTGAATCTTCTGCATCACATTGTCATTTCTCCTGCCTGACTCTGCGCATCATGTTACCACTTCTTGCAGTATCTTCAAGTTTCAATGCTTCTCTTCATTGGACACCACAATTGCTAGATTTAGACGTCGACACATGATTACCAGAAGCCCCCTGACTTTTCCTCTAGATGAATTCGTTACTGCTTTTCCTCTCCACCAACAACCATCATTGTTGCCAGAATCGCATGTCTACTTGTGACTGTTTAATTCCCTCTGATTTCCTCTACATAATCTTTTCATTAATCCCTTACAACACCTCAATATTCCTAACTTCACTGCAGCACTCTACCTACGTCAAGGTTCCCACCGGCCTCCCCTGACAAGCCCATTTGCCAATCTCCCACAAAACCTATCTGCCACTCTTGCTGCCATCAAATTTAATATAGAGAGATCTACCTCTGGGAATGAGGCTTTTCTACATAATTATCACTGTTAGCTAGCACAACACTCATACTGAAGGCAAGCTTTGATTTGATTGCATTCCCTAGTTTTAATTATTTTAAGCTTGATTTTTTCATTATTGTCTTATTAGTTAGGTATATTATAGTGCATATGTTACTGAAGAGAAATTAATTGCAATAAAACTCGACGAACTTGGATACAATCAAGAAGTATACTCGTGCCTAACCTCAGGAGGCTGGTTTCTTTTAGAAGTCCCTCTCCAAATGAGAGATCACAAAAACCTAATCCCAAAAAACATGCCTACAACTCCCAAGCCACCTCCTTATATAGTGAGGGGGGACTCACATACATTTTACCCTAATACCCTACAAATTAAAGATAAAAAAATATAAGAACATTCGTGCGCGTGCGTAACAATATATCCCTCCAGAAAATCGACATGGACCCCAAGGTCGAGGTGTCGTCCACCCTCTAGGGTTTCATCTTCTCTCATCTCCTCCTCCATTTCTAAGGCTTGCCCTGTGTATCTCGACCTCCAACGATCTCAACGAAACAAGCCCATAACATCTTGGTATCAGAGCCAAAACCGCCGCCGCCGCCACCTCCCGCAGTTGTCACGGTTTCTGCGGCTTAAACAAGCCAGATTCGATTCGTCGAGCTAGCTGCTCCGTCGAGCTAGCTGCTTCGTCGCTCGCTGCTTCATCGCCTGCTGGCTGCTGCTTCATCGCCCGCTGCTTTGTCGCCCACTGCTTCCACCCGCAAGCACCATGACGCTTCCCACAGCCACCACATCTTCCATTGTCAATAAAACCCACATCGACAACAACTACGAAGCCCTCTGGTAGCAGCGACAGTTTCGACGACAACCAGTCCACCAGAAGCCTCCAATCGACGTTACTGCCAGTCGACAACATCTCCTCCCGACATCTCCTTCGGCGCTGCAATCGTCCTCGCTGCCTGCTGTCGAAGGCAGCAACTGCATGCCGACCTTCAACCGCAGCTCTGTCTGTCGACAACAACCCCCCCAATTCGACGACGACCAGCGCGTCACCCGCGCTCCTCTTTGCTTCCGCCGAATCGAGCCAACCGCGCATGATTTCCCTTTCAAGTTCTCCGCCGCCCAATCCAATCCCTCGAGCCCAGTGCCGCTTTCTCCTTCGATTTTATTTTTCAAGCCTTATCCCTCTGCCTGAGCCGCATCTTCTTTGGGGAACCGTGCAGACCCCCTCCCAATACAGAGGGACCTACATCAAATTGAATTTTTAATACCTCCTTGAATTAATTAATTCATCTTGAATTAATTCATTCCTCTTGGAATTAATTAATTATCCTTTACTTATAAGGAACATGCAATTACGCGACATAAAATTAAGTGTCGCGGACGAAGCCGACCTTTGTTCGAAGTTGTGGAAAATGTTGAAGTCATTTCAGGCTTCCATATCTCGCTTCGACACCACATTCGACAAATTAGCGACTTCGGGACACTTCAGAGTCCCTCCTCTCCCAGTGTCTCCGTCCTTCCAGCTCAAACATGCAGCTGACACTTCAGCCACAGTCGCGTCAACTGACTCCCCGACACATTCTGTCCGCCTTCCGATACAGCTTCCACTGTCGGCCGTTCTGCCTCCTGCGCCGCCGGCCCCTGCTTTGTCGGTCCCTCCAGTCACGTTGACACCCGCTTTGTCGGCCCCCGCTCCACCGGCTTCCGGTCTTCCGCCTTCGACCACCTCGCCGCCGATTATGCCGGCCCTTGCACCGTTGTCCCCTGCTCTGCAGGTCCTGGTGGCCGCTTTGTCATTGCTACCTCGCGCCGCCCTTCCAACCTTGGTGGACCCTTTCCTGTTGCTGCCCATCGTGTCTCCGGCCGCCTTATCGTCATTGTTCTCCGCCGCCCCGCCAGTCCCACGGACCCCTTCCTTCCACGGGTCGTTGTTCCTCCGGTTGCCCTGCTACTCCGGCCTCCCGCTGCTCTGCCGGACCAGTCGGCCCCATCCCTTCCACTCGACCTTCCGACGACGCCGTCACTACGCCTCGCTGCCAACGCCACTGCGACACGCTACCAAGCGCTATTTTGGCGCGAGATCAAGGAGCCAGAAGAGCTGATCATCCTACTGGAGTTTGAGCTTGAGGGCAAGCTCGATGTCAAGGACGGATGGGATATTATGGATCTCATACCGTTGGTTATCTAGTATTAAGAGTCTTTTTATATTGAGTTGTATCGAGTCATATTGTATCGAGTTAAGTGTATTGGGTGTTTTAATATTTGTATGAGTCGAGTCATAGTGTTTAGGTGTTTTAAATATTTTATGCATTTCTATGTATTTACAGTTGTGTCATCCGGGGTCCTATATATAGACCCATGTCATGTATGAAATCAATCAATCAATAAATGAAACTTTTCCTTTTCCCTCTAATTCCCCTCTCTCTCTCTAAGCTCTTCTCTCCTTCCTCCACCCTATAGGGTTTCATCTTCTCTCATCTCCTCCGCCATTTCTAGGGGTTGCCCTGTGTATCCCGACCTCCAACAATCTCAACGAAACAAGCCCATAACAGACAACTGGCAAAAGACATTCAAATGAAAGCACTGGCGGGAGCGGCATACCAGATTTGTAAAGAAGTTAACGCGTCACGGTAACGATAACGCGCGAAGGTAACTGAATTACATGCCCGACAATCATCAACCCGATTGAGGAGCCAAATGGAGCATAAGATCGATATATTGGCGGGATCGAATATTGTGCTAACATGGCGCGATAACCTATCGAGGCGCGGTAGCTATTGCCTAAAATACGAAACACGACTACCATTTCTGGACGGCTAGAGCGGGAAATTCCTTTCCTTACGGGTACCGTGGGGCGGTAACTCCTAACACTGGCGCTAGCTCACAGAGTTTATTTAAAGGCCGCTCCGCTCCTTCATAGGAAGAGACGATTGAACTACAACTCCAAAGATATTTTTGTGGAGCCTCATCCCCGACATCCAGAGCATTCCCTACAATAATCTTGAAGATCCAAAGGAGAACTTGAAGGCGGAGCTCATCAACTCTCATTCTACACGAAGCACGAATGTTACTACAACACCTATCTCTCTCGTGCCTTTACCATCGCTTTCAGATTTCTCAATAGAGAGTTTTTATTGCAGAAATTTTATTTCTCTTATCTCTTGTAATCTCTTTTATTTTGGTGACTACTTTTATGATGGTAGAGAAATTTGCCCGTGTTGACGACTAGGTCCGTGTGCGACTTAGGAAGGAATTCGTCTTGTGAGTTAGGCGACTAGATCTAGGGAGTAGGTCTAGGGGGCGACCCGAGGCCTATCTAGAGAGAGATAAGATACGGTCAACCGGCTCTTGGGGAGAGTCGATATATAAACAAAAAAGATACTTTCTATACGCCTCCTCGATTTCTAGCGCTATAAAAATCACAATTTTGTAATTGATTTTTAATTGAAATAAAATCATGTCTCTTTATTCCTTTTTATCAAGCTATTCTTTCTAAACTTTGAAATGGTTTAATTTAATATTTTTATAAGAGAAAATTGATTGATAAGAATTTTATAATACCCTTATTCACCCCTCCCCCCATCTAAGGGCGCCTGAGGATCCAACAGTGGTCGGGGCTCCGTCTGGCGGTGCTTCTGTGATCGCAAGGGCATCAAAGTCAGCTATGCTGATCTCCTCTATGTCATCACCGATGAGGGCTCAGAACTCTTTGACATGACAATCATGAGTAGGCGAGTAGGTTGCTTGCAACGAAAGCACAAACCCTTACTCCGCAAGTCATGATACTCTTGGTTGGAAAGACGGTGAGTAGGTATAGGACGGTTTTGCGTGGAGGCATAATGGGTGGGCGAGATAGAGGAGGTGGCTATTGTGGAGGTTTAGTAAATGGGGCAAAATATGGTTGGTAGGGGGTTTGGAAGGAGGCGAGGTAGAATTAGGGTCCCCGAACGTCACAAAGAATTCGGCCTCCACGAGTAGGGAGAGGTCCATGACCTAGTTGATTGTAGATGGATGGAGGGTGCAAAGGCGAGCGCAGGTATGAGGCTATAAGTCGTGCATGCAATATCTCAAGTAATGATCGGGTGGGAGACCCGGAACGTGGGTGAATGGAGCCGGACGTCACAAGGAACTCGATAAATTCATCCACGTACGAGTCAATGGAGCCGGTCTGACGAACCCGCAAAGGCGTTCGTTCACGTTGTCGGAGTAGCGGTGATCATTCCGTTGAATGAGTGCCTCAGTGAGAGCTGTCCAGATGAGGCCGGGAGAGGACTGGCGGAGCCAGCGGGCCCAATGGAGGGTAGAACCTTCCATGCCTATAAGAGCTGTGGAGACCTGTTGCGATTGAGGAGTCTGGTGAATGTCAAAATACTGCTCGACGCGAGCAATCCAACCCAGGGGGTCAGTCCCGTTGAATGTGGGAATATCGAGGAAGATGCGGAGGAGGCAATCCCGCCAAAGTGGGTTCTTCGGGGGACAATGTGCTGGGGGATCCCAAGGCAGAAGCGACGTTAGGTCTGGAGTGTTGGTTGGGTTGCAGGTTGTGGAACAGGGTCATAATTAAAGTGAACTGCTCGGCTTGGACCTCGAGGCGAGAGTTGATGGTGGTGAGGGCATGTTCGAGGGCCTCTACATGGGATTCCATCAAGTGACGGGCCTTTGGCATAAGAAGGAGAAATGGCCGACAGAAGTAGGAGATGTCCATGGAGAGGGCGTGAGAAGAAGGACGCTGCAGTGGGAGAAGCCAAGTGCTGCCGGAAGGCGGGCGCGGAATCGATGAGCCACTGAGGAGGCGTATGGACGCACAGGTATGCACACTGGACATGCGGGGACTGCTCTGGACTTGCGTGAAAGCGCGGCTGGACCATGCGCTGGATGTGCTGTGCCGAACGAGCAAGGAAGATCGTCGTGCTGAGCGACGATGTCGAACGGAAGAGGTCGGGTAGATGCGACCGAGACTCACGCGCTGGGAGGAGAGGTTCACGCGCTGGAGCCGTGTGCTGGTCGCATAGCAGACGGGGTCGCAGAAGCCGTACGCTAGGTCGGTGACTAATTTGTGTGCTGGCCGCAGGAAGCGGCGGGAGAACGATCGGGGAAGACAACCGGGCACGGGCGTGGGTCGCAGACGAAGTCCCGACGGCTATATAAGTAGCGTACGGGGTCGATAAGTCGGACCAATGTTATCGAGGAGAAATTAATTGCAATAAAACTTGACGAACTTGAATACAACCATGAGGTGTACTCGTGCCTAACCTAAGGAGGCGGATTCCTCCTAGAAGTCCCTCTCCAAATGAGAGATCACCAAACCCTAATCCCTAAAAACATGCATACAACTCCCAAGCCACCTCCTTATATAGGGGGGGGGGGGGCTCACATACATTTTACCCTAATGCACTACAAATTAAAGATAAAAAACAAAATAAATACATGCGCACACGTGCGTAACAGGATATCATAAAGTTAATAAACTTAATAATTGACAAACAGTAATCGATTGGACTCTATAAATGAAAATTAAATTAGTTTGCATGTGTAATTACTTTGTTATCAAGCCTACATTATATATGTATAATGTAACACTATCGCCTGAATCTGTAGTATGCTATGAGTTCGGCCTGCCCCCACTGCATACAACCTCGTTAGACAAGCATATTGCAAAATATTAAAAGAAAGCTCAACAAAATAAACACAACCAAATACCACCTCAGAGTCTAAAGAGGAAAGTGGTATGTTAAAGGAGAAAAGTCCACGACTGCACTATCACACCATATAAAGAACATGAAAAGTTATGGCCTTATGGCCATTACAAGATAGTTCTCAAAACAAATTAATAATTAGCAGTTCATGGAACTTTTTCCACGTTGTCCTTTTTCACGAAGTGAGTTATCTTTAAACCTGAGCATTGTTTCCTGTAAGCACATACCATTTTTGTAAATGAGGGTCAGCTGAAAGTCGATCAACAATCTTGTAATGACTCCCCTCCTCCTAGGCGTCGTTGACCTCAGAAAACCCCATCACTTGTTGGTCAACACTTCGTAATCAATGAAGTGAAATCATGCTTTCAGAGCCTATTTTTTCACAAGCTGATAATCATATTATCAAGCTTATATCCAAATCACTAAATCTCCTATCATAGGGTGAGTTCATTACACATCACATCATATAAAAAACTATGTTGCACGCATGACATCCAAATCATTGGTCTTGTTGCCATACATTGATGGAACACTCACGCCTGTCCTTAGTAGTGGAACACTCATGCCTATTCCTGGAATTTGGATGCCCATGCCCATCCTTGGCATTGAGACGCTCACGCCCGCCCCTTGGCACTGAGACACTCATGCTCGTCCCTTGGCACGATACATAGGATAATCACAAATGATACACTATCCAAGTCGGTATGGACTATAAAATCATATCAATCATTGCATCTACGTGAAATCCAACATCACGTAACAATTGAGAGACCTAAACATATCTCACCGGCCATCGTACCCAAACTGTTATGATACTACATAAGCTGTATTATGATAGATCACCAACGAGTGATCTACGAATGGGGCATTCACCTCTAGCCCTAATTTCCACTACCTATTTTCACGTCCACGGAGAAAAATATACATCCACCCTAAAATGCAGGCGAAATCATACATGCACAGATTTACATCTTTGTTCTCGCATCTAGTACTTGCCTAAATGATCGTCGCATCATAAAGACCGTCAATCCCAACCATAATTAACTTGATGAGCTTCATCACATAATGCCTATCTCGGGTCTTTTCCTCGAGTAATTGAATCTAAAACATGGTAAGATCTATGCTCCAGGCTCCTACGGCCCATGACATACCAAGAATCCAACCTATTGTTTGATTTTGTGTACCACAAGAGAGAATCATTACCATCTTTCCGCGATCTAGTAGTCTCCGATCCGAACTCCAAGCCTCCCACTTCGGATTCAACCAAGGGAAAATAGGATTTTTGCTAGGGTTTCTCTCCAACACTCACACTCTTAGGATTTTGAAATCTCCTAAAATGAGATCTTGGAACCTTATATAACTCCCACAACCTATTAGAAGAGATTTGGGCCATAAAACATGTTAATTATCGATCCAACAATTAAAACAATCAGATTGTGAAACAGACCCGTTATTTCCGATTTTGACTGCATAGGAGATCAGGCTTACCGCCCCGGTGGTAAGCCCATAATAATTGATACCGATCAAATGATAGCTCCAAACGATCCACTTGATCGCCTATTGGATGAGTAACGATTGGGCGGTTCAACCCTAACGCCTAGGGGAAGTACCAAAATTTCCAGGACTATTTAAACTTGCTCTTGGAAACCAGACTTCATTCCCTTTCCATTGGTTGTTCGACCATATTGTTCAAACGGTAGCACACTCCTAGAAGTTTCCTACAAGTTGTAATCTTCATACTTTCGCTGGGCGACACATAACCAGAAAAGTAGAAAAACCTCCGAAATGACAAAGCGGGTGTTACAAATCTACCCTCCTTAAGATATTCGTCCACGAAAATTAAAACCAAAACATACCTGAAACGAATAAATCTGAATACTCTTCTCTCATATCGATCTCCTTCTCCCAAAAGAACTTGTCATGACCACCGTTATTCTACTGAACCTTCACCAGCTTAATCTCTTTATTCCTCTACTTCTGAATCTCAGTGTCTACAATATGCACTGATTTAACCACAATTGACAAGTTGTCTTCAACTGACAAAATATTCGTTTCAATAATGGCATCTTTAGTCCGCTCAGCTCTGCTGACAATGCAAGATGGAAAGCAACTTAGCTTATACATTTCGTCACCTCAAATGATCCAACATATCTTGTGCTCAACTTCTTCAATCTTTGAATCCGGGACACAATCTTGAAATGATTAATCTTCAAATACATAATGTCCCTCACCACAAACTCCACGTTTCAGTAACAGACATTGAAATACTTGGCTTGATGGTCTTGCGTCACTTTCACCATGTCTCAGATAATCTCAATGTTTCTGAAGGCTTCATCACATATTTCATTTTTTGTAAGTTTAATGTCACCCTTCTCCACCCATGATATTGGCGTCCGACAATTCCCACTGTAACGAGCTTCAAATGACATCATCTCAATGCTTGCATGATAACTATTATTATAGGCAAATTCTATCATAAAAAAATTATCCTCCCACTTCTTGCCAAACTCAAGAACACATATTCTGAGCATGTATTTCACAGCTCCGTTTGATCACCGGTCTATGGGTGAAATGATGTACTAAATTTCAATTTTGTGCCCAATTTCTGTTGCACTAACTTCCAATCCTAGGAAGTGAACGATCCTCTAATGATGCTTTTGAGTATACCATGGAGTCAAATGACTCTCTTAACATATAACTCTCTCTGCTGTGCATACCTTCTTGTTTGCAATGAAGTGTGCGACTTTGGCCAGTTGATCGATGATCACCGAAATGATGTTATTCCATTATTGAGTCCTAGACAATCCGTGCATAAAGTCCACAATTATATCAACAAATTTTCATTTTAGTATGGGTAGGGATTTTAGAAACCATCGGGCTTCTCCCACTCATCTTTCCCAAGTGCACACTTCTGGCAGTGCGCCACGAAAAATGCTATATTCTTTTTCATACCCGGCACCAAAACATTTGTTGCATATCCTCGTGCATCTTTATACTCCCATGGTGAATAGAGTATTTAGTAAAGTGCACCTCATGCATTAGTTCATCACGAAGCCCTTTCGACTTCGACATGCACACTCTACCATTGTTCCTTAGCAATCTATCTGCAAAGAGAAGATCCACGCTTTCACCACTGCAAGCCTCCTCTAAAGTGGTAACAACTTTGCATTTGTCGTTGTAGCTCTCTGAATGCGATCCCCAATTTTACACTGAATTTTTATCTAGTTTAAACACGCATCACAAGACTCACCTCTTGCGACATAACAGATAGTCAACCACCACGTTGTCCTTCTCTAGAGTGTATTGAATCTCAGCCATAATCAATGAGGAAATCAATCCACAACTGTTGTCTCATGTTTAGATCATTCTAAGTGAGTATCTCAAACTCTTATGACAGAGAAAATCTCCACCTTAGCACTGTACAACTTGAGTGCAAAAAATCACCGTCTCTGACTCCAGACCGTGAACTGGGTAATTTTCTCGTGAGGTTTAGAATTATGCACAATCACCTTTTCATGTTGACATAGCACGCATCCGAAGCCACGAGATGATTCCTTCCAAAAAATCGGCAATCCTTCAGTCCTAAATGACAAACTCAGAATATGAGCGGTCATTAACCGCATATTCAATTCCTCGAAAGCTTGTCCACACTCCCGAGTCCAAACAAACTTAGTCATTTTGCTTCAATGATGTAAGCGGTAGTGTGATCGAGAAATTTTGCAGAAACCTTATATAGTGGCCAACAAGCCCTAAAAAGTTGCTGACATCCACCACATTCTTAAGCACCGACCAATCACAAATAGCCTCCACCTTCGAAGGATCCACTACCAGACCCCACCACTGATGACATGACCCAAAAACACCACCTCGCGAATCCAGAACTCGACTTGGGAGAATTTTACATATAATTGATTCCCCCTCAAAATCTGTAATATTGTATGCAAATGCGTGACATACTCTTCCTCAAACTTGAATTATACTAGGATATCATCAATAAAGATGATTAGGAATATGTCCAAAAGTTCGTAGAATACAATGTTCATCAAATCCATGAATACTGATGATGCATTAGTTAAACCAAATGGTACCGCAGAATACTCGTAATGCACATACCGTATACTGAAAGCTGTCTTAGACATATCACTATCACTGATCCGCAACATGTAATATCCCGACTTCAAATCCAAGCTTGGACTATACATATGATCCTTTTAGTTGGTCTAACAAATCATCTATGCAAGGGATAAAAATACTTGTTTTTCACTGTAAGCTTATTAAGCGTAGTCAAACCAAATCACACCACAAAATACCCGTAATACCCATACCGTGTACTGAAAGCTGTCTTGTACGTATCACTGTCCCTGATCCGCAACTGGTAATATCCTGACTTTAAATCAATCTTGGATTATACATATGATCCAATTATTTGGTCAAATAAATCATTTATGATAATATTTTGTTCTTCGCTAAAATTATTAAGCTCCTGATAATCAAAGCGAAGATGCATGCTTACGTCCTTTTTAACAAACAACACTAGAGCTCCCCATAGTGATGAGCTCGAACGGTTATACTCCTGATCAAGAAGTTCCTGCAACTGAACCTTCAACTCGGCAAAATCCTTAGGGGTCATTCGAAGGAGAGCTCGACACGAGTCTTGCACCAGGAACCTGGTCGATGCATAAATCAATCTCCCTCTGGGGTGGGGTCCCAGCAAGCTCGTAAGGGAAAACATACTTGAAGTCCCTCACAACCGGCCATCATGATCTTCAACTCTTTGATGGGCACCTTCAACAAAGCTATAAATGCATCACATCTCTGTCACACAACGCGAACGACTTGCACCACGGAAATTAAATAAGTGACTACCTCTTGTAAACCTATGAACTTAGTCTCTCGGGAGCTCCCACGGCCCAGAGTCATCTCTTTCGAACTACAATCAATTTGAGCATACTGTTCCATCAACCAATCTATACTCAAGATGACATCAAACTCATGGATGGGCAATAATGTCGCATCCAGATCACAGTGGACATCTCAAACGTTCATAATAGCACGACTCTATCCATTCACATGAGGTATCCATTCGACATCCTAACTTATAGTGCCTGATCTGTTTAGTATGGAACCACCCTGATAATACCCACGAACACCTTGGAAAGGCACGAGTACGATGAGTCTGCATTGAATGAAGCCTTAGCGATGTGATCAAACATTGTCACTATGCCTAACAAAAGCATGTCAAAACACAGGGTAAACAAAAGTATAAAGCAACAAATGTGCTTTATACTTAACTAAACTCATACTTGTCGCACCATTAGTCTGATGTTTGTCCTCTTGTTGGCCCATTACATAAGCTCTAAGTTGCATTAGGTAAAGCGAGACACATAAGATTGTTGGGTTTTGTGGGCATCAAATGCTCAGCGGAAATACACGAAACCCCCACAAGATCCATGTGATACAAACTAATCAAGATATCTAAGTTATACCTGCAACGAAACAGTAAAATTTGGTTTCGTTTCGGAAGACTTTGTCAAAGACCAAACGCATAAAAGTATTTGTGTCTCTATCGGTATCCATATGAACGTCTGAAACTCTGGCATAATCCATCCAACAACCTCGCGGAAGGAAGAAGATTGTTTGTATCTGATACAAGGTACTAGCTTCGGTTCTTCAGAGATCGTCTCTGTTTTCTCCTCTCATCTCTTCTAGTCTCTCTCTCAGAGAAGCTCACGTAAAGCGTAACATCCAGTTTCAAAAATTGAAATGTTTTTATATCTAGTGACATCGTGTTTCAAAAAAACTAAATAAAGTGTAATGGACATGCAAAATTCGGTCATTCGGTTCCAAAACTAAATGAATCCTCTTCGGTTCAAAAACCAAATTAATAATTCTGACATTAATTAACTCGAAAAAATTATTATCCATTGATACATTTCAGGTGTTGGGTTAAATTAAAGTGCGACTTATATTAAACCCAACCCGATCATTTTTCCTATTTTAGTACAGTCTTAATATGCAACCCCATATGTTTATTTTACATTGGTAGTGATATTAATCTCTTATTATTCCTAGGTCACAGACTCCAACAATGACTCCTGTAACAACCCTACTTTTCATTTTAAGTATTTAATTGATTTCTGCTAACCGCACCCCAGCCCCCTCCTCTGTTAAATTCCCAGCCGAGCCCCCCCGGTTCAGGGATTTCAATCCCGATCCCGCAAGCCGCTCCCAATCCCGCTCCCGATCCCGTCTCCCGCTCTCGTGCCGACTCCCGTAAGCCAGCGCCGCCTCCCCTGCTTCCTCCAGCACTGCCTCCTCATGGCGTGGCCGCCTCCTCTGGATCCTCCTCCATCTCAGGCCGCCGATGGTTCCTTCCCCTCTGGCCGGCGAGTTCTTCCTCTGCGCCCTAGCCGACCCCCCCCTGCTGTGGTCGGCTGTTTCCTTCTTCCCCCAAGGAGCCGCCCTCAGCTCCTCCTTTCTCCTTCAAGCAGCAAGGGCTGGCAGTGGCTTCATGTCCTCCAAGGGCCGACAGCCACCCTCTCCTCCTTGGGCTCTGATTTTGCCCCAGGGTTTTGCTCGAACCCTCCTCCTCTCGGATTTTGGACTCGGATTCGGCTCTTTGAGCCCGGTTTGGTTTCCTTTGGGTAAGATTCCTCCTCTATTCAGATTTCCATAATTTTCTTGGAAAGTTTGTGCTCCAATTTGCGTTTCAGATTTTGTGCTCTTCTTAACCGTCCAATTTCTAGGTTTTTCCTGCTCCCCGGCGTAATTTGTCGCCCTAATTGGCGGGATCTCTTGAAGGCCCTTTTCGATTTAGGGTTTTCGTCACCCAAGCGCCGCCAAGTTCCCGATCCTTCGTGGTATCTCTTCTCCCCTCTTTTTGAGGGAGGTAATTTTTCTAAGCCCTCTTTGCTAATTTTCGCGTCGTAGAAATGCTTGTATTAGCGTAATAATTTGTGCTGCATCGCTTTCGTTGTTCCTGAACAGGTTCGAAAGCATGATTTCTGCTTTTGCTCGCGCTATTTGGCCGCCCCCGTCAGCTTCAGCTTATTTAAGGCAAGTAGAGATCCCTCTCTATTGTAAGCATTGGATTTAATTGTCTTGTTTGTTCTTATATTTATATGAATTCACTCTTGAATGCTTGTTTCGTCGAATAAATCTAGACCTCGAATCCCTAATTAGACTTATTAATAGATTGAGGTATCACGTGTTTGGAATGTCACAAGTTATGAATGTGAATGAGGGTTACTTGAATATTCATTTAGATGAATTGTGTCTCATTTGTTGGAAGACGAGTTAGTGAACGAAAGTGGTTTAAATTGGAATTCCACTTAATTGAATTGCATCTCATTTGATGGATAAATGGAAGACTAGTAGATCTTTTTGATTATGAGTATTAAATTATTATAATGATAAATGTTAAGATCTTGCTAGCAACTAGATGAATTGTTCTTGATATAAAATATTCGGCTCGTACACATGTTTACTTAGAAGATATTCATGTCCTTGAACGACGTAATCTAAGGGAATACTTGATATCCTGAAAAATGATGTATACTAATCTTATTACTCGTGAATACTTGAATCCGCAAGTTTCTAAACTCTCTATCGAGTTCTTTGAGTCATCGAATCTTGTTTCTTATGCCTGTCTGGTTCCAAGACTTGGTTAAATAACGTTCTATAACTTGATTCCTCCTGTTTCACATTCATAAAAATCTACTCTTGTATATCTGAATCAGTATTTTGGCTACATGTCTTGATATTCTAGAATCCACGAAATCCTGCGCTAAGTCGTTAATAATGTAAGTTAACATTGAAAGTTAGGGTTTAATTGATGAAACTCCTTGACTTGGGTTCCCTCTTGAATCCCTAATGGGAACAAAGGATCGGTCATAGCGAGCTTAAATTTCTGAATCTCTTAGGTCCTGAGTGTCATAAGCAAATCTTGGAAACTAGGGTTTAGGTGGTGCATCGTCTTGTTTGCATGGTCACGGTAAGCAGGAAATACTCTTATTCTAGTAAGACTTACACTTGGACTTGAGTGTGAACCATGCGCACCCACTATAAATACCTACGTATTTCATCGATTACAGCTTATGTCGTTGCAAAATAAATGTGTAGGCTATACTTCGGAGTAGTCTAATAATTTTAGACATTTATGCTTGTCTCACTTGCTTGCCTGTCTTGTTAGCTTTGCTTCATGAAAAGCGGTACACAAATATGCTTTCTTGTGCTCATATTTTATTTTGCTTGTTCCTGTGTATTTCAATGTTCTGAGGCTTTTCCTTCTTGTTTTGAAATTTTCCTTAGTGTTCGTGCCTGCGCCGCCCGCTCTCTGAGGCCGATTTTGCGTAAAGTTTCAGGTTTTGTGTTTATGTTTCATTTCTTTTATTGTCAGATATTTATGTTATGTAGTAATTACGATCAGCCATTTTCACTTGTTTCATGGACAACTGCTAGACTAAATATTATATGTACTAGAATTTTACATGTTTTGCATGTTCATTCATTTGCGATGTTCACTGCATAAATTTCTGTTCCAAAACTTGTATCTTGAGCTTTTACTAAAATGCATGTGCACCTGTTTCAAATGATCATGTTTTAAAGCTTCCGCAACAAAACAACCTGTTTTTACTCAAAAGTACTTATTTTGTAGTATTTCTGTTTCCGCCTTAGCAGGCATGGATTTCTTTTCGCCCATGCCTTTGGCATCACGGCCCGCCCCGAAGCGCACTCTGACTCTTGTCGAGACGGGTAATGCCAGTTGGTATCAGAGCTAGGTTAGGCTCTAAAGATAAAGTATTTTACAATTATCAAATATTTTGAATCTTATTTTATAAATATTTATGCATGTATCATTTCTTCACGCACTTTGTCATTATGTGTTGTTCGCGACTGAAACACGCACACACTCACTCATAAGCATGAGTAGTATGCACACGAATGTTAAGGGAGTATGGGCAAACTTAACATTTTTGTGCATATGAATTCCACTAGGATATACACCGCTTGTGAATATTAAATGGTTATGGGCAGTTTAATATTTTCAAGTGCGTTGGCATTAGAGTCTTAATATGCATGACATGTTAAGTGATATGGGCGCTTAACATGGCATGTGTATCCATTCATTTGCATTCATATCATAAATCATTGCACAAGTGTGAAGCCAAGAACAACAATAATGATTGCACACGCATGATTTTTCTATTTGCTTGACATCGCACATGATTTTAATTTTGCACTTGCATGATCATTACTAGAGTTGTCCAATGAAAATGCTGTAATTATTACATAATTTATGTACCTGACAGTAAGAAATGTGTTAAAACCTCTAGTTTCAAATCCCCGGTATTCGTAATCAGTGCTTCCTGTTCTGCTTGTCTATCGATCTCGTCTGATTCTCCAGTATCTCCTTCTAGCTAGCTCTTAAGCGTCAACATCGCAAGTAAGTTACCCCTTCATGCAAAGATTGTTCGCTCTCGAATTTTTGAGTCTTATCCCTCAATTCCGAGCTTAGTGAAGCAATTCCTGTGTTCCCCGATTCCAATCCTTCGTGTCTGGTCATATCCGCTAAGATCGTAGAGTATCAAGTACACAAGCTTTGAAAGAAAAATCATCCTTATGATAACTGTGTTTTGACTGCATGAAAAGTCAGAGTAATTCTCTCGAGAACTTGAATCTGATATGCAAAGCAATTATCCGCATATTTTGTCTTGATCTCGGTAAGTCTCCGTGCTTGTTTTCCTTTCTGTTTCAGCATATTCATAGTTAGCTTCCATGTCTTGACCTGCAAACCTTGATGGAATAAATGGCATCTGAATCTTCGCCATGAGAGGTCCCATTCAGGGAGTTCCCAAAAAGTTTTGGGACGAAACTTCTTAAGTAGGGGAGATTGTAACAACCCTACTTTTCATTTTAAGTATTTAATTGATTTCTGCTAACCGCACCCCATCCCCCTACTCTGTTAAATTCCCAGCCGCGCCCCCCCGGTTCAGGGATTTCAATCCCGATCCCGCAAGCCGCTCCCAATCCCGCTCCCGATCCCGTGTCCCGCTCTCGTGCCGACTCCCGTAAGCCAGCGCCGCCTCCCCTGCTTCCTCCAGCACTCCCTCCTCATGGCGTGGCCGCCTCCTCTGGATCCTCATCCATCTCAGGCCGCCGATGGTTCCTTCCCCTCCGGCCGGCGAGTTCTTCCTCTGCTCCCTAGCCGACCCCCCCTGCTGTGGTCGGCTGTTTCCTTCTTCCCCCAAGGAGCCGCCCTCAGCTCCTCCTTTCTCCTTCAAGCAGCAAGGGCTTGCAGTGGCTTCATGTCCTCTAAGGGCCGACAGCCACCCTCTCCTCCTTGAGCTCCGATTTTGCCCTAGGGTTTTGCTCGAACCCTCCTCCTCTCGGATTTTGGACTCGGATTCGGCTCCTTGAGCCCGGTTTGGTTTCCTTTGGGTAAGATTCCTCCTATATTCAGATTTCCATAATTTTCTTGGAAAGTTTGCGCTCTAATTTGCGTTTCAGATTTTGTGCTCTTCTTAACCGTCCAATTTCTAGGTTTTTCCTGCTCCCCGGCGTAATTTGTCACCCTAATTGGCGGGATCTCTTGAAGGCCCTCTTCGATTTAGGGTTTTCGTCACCCAAGCGCCGCCAAGTTCCCGATCCTTCGTGGTATCTCTTCTCCCCTCTTTTTGAGGGAGGTAATTTTGCTAAGCCCTCTTTGCTAATTTTCGCGTCGTAGAAATGTTTGTATTAGCGTAATAATTTGTGTTGCATCGCTTTCGTTGTTCCTGAACAGGTTCGAAAGCATGATTTCTGCTTTTGCTCGCGCTATTTGGCCGCCCCCGTCAGCTTCAGCTTATTTAAGGCAAGTAGAGATCCCTCTCTCTTGTAAGCATTGGATTTAATTGTCTTGTTTGTTCTTATATTTATATGAATTCACTCTTGAATGCTTGTTTCGTCGAATAAATCTAGACCTCGAATCCCTAAATAGACTTATTAATAGATTGAGGTATCACATGTTTGGGATGTCACAAGTTATGAATGTGAATGAGGGTTACTTGAATATTCATTTAGATGAATTGTGTCTCATTTGTTGGAAGACGAGTTAGTGAACGAAAGTGGTTTAAATTGGATTTCCACTTAATTGAATTGCATCTCATTTGATGGATAAATGGAAGACTAGTAAATCTTTTTTATTATGAGTATTAAATTATTATAATGATAAATGTTAAGATCTTGCTAGCAACTAGATGAATTGTTCTTGATATAGAATATTCGACTCGTACACATGTTTACTTAGAAGATATTCATGTCCTTGAACGACGTAATCTAAGGGAATACTTGATATCCTGAAAAATGATGTATACTAATCTTATTACTCGTGAATACTTGAATCCGCAAGTTTCTAAACTCTCTATCGAGTTCTTTGAGTTATCGAATCTTGTTTCTTATGTCTGTCTGGTAGATGAATTGTTCTTGATATAGAATATTCGACTCGTACACATGTTTACTTAGAAGATATTCATGTCCTTGAATGACGTAATCTAAGGGAATACTTGATATCCTGAAAAATGATGTATACTAATCTTATTACTCGTGAATACTTGAATCCGCAAGTTTCTAAACTCTCTATCGAATTCTTTGAGTTATCGAATCTTGTTTCTTATGTCTGTCTGGTTCCAAGACTTGGTTAAATAACGTTCTATAACTTGATTCCTCCTGTTTCACATTCATAAAAATCTACTCTTGTATATCTGAATCAGTATTTTGGCTACATGTCTTGATATTCTAGAATCCACGAAATCCTGCGCTAAGTCGTTAATAATGTAAGTTAACATTGAAAGCTAGGGTTTAATTGATGAAACTCCTTGACTTGGGTTCCCTCTTGAATCCCTAATGGGAACAAAGGACCGGTCATACCGAGCTTAAATTTCTGAATCTCTTAGGTCCTGAGTGTCATAAGCAAATCTTGGAAACTAGGGTTTAGGTGGTGCATCGTCTTGTTTGCATGGTCACGGTAAGCAGGAAATACTCTTATTCTAGTAAGACTTACACTTGGACTTGAGTGTGAACCATGCGCACCCACTATAAATACCTACGTATTTCATCGATTATAGTTTATGTCGTTGCAAAATAAATGTTTAGGCTATACTTCGGAGTAGTCTAATAATTTTAGACATTTATGCTTGTTTCACTTGCTTGCCTGTCTTGTTAGCTTTGCTTCATGAAAAGCGGTACACAAATATGCTCTCTTCTGCTCGTATTTTATTTTGCTTGTTCCTGTGTATTTCAATGTTCTGAGGCTTTTCCTTCTTGTTTTGGAATTTGCCTTAGTGTTCGTGCCTGCGCCGCCCGCTCTCTGAGGCCGATCTGCATCAAGTTTCAGGTTTTGTGTTTATGTTTCATTTCTTTTATTGTCAGATATTTATGTTATGTAGTAATTACGATCAGCCATTTTCTCTTGTTTCATGGACAACTGCTAGGCTAAATATTATATGTACTAGAATTTGACATGTTTTGCATGTTCATTCATTTGCAATGTTCACTGCATAAATTTCTGTTCCAAAACTTGTATCTTGAGCTTTTACTAAAATACATGTGCACCTGTTTCAAATTATCATGTTTTAAAGCTTCCGCAACAAAACAATTTTTTTTTACTCAAAAGTACTTATTTTGTAGTATTTCTGTTTCCGCCTTAGCAGACATAGATTTCTTTTCGCCCATGCCTGTGGCATCACGTCCCGCCCTGAAGCGCACTCTGACTCTTGTCGAGACGGGTCGTGACAACTCCACTGCTTTACCCTTGTCAACATAACTTGGCCCAACAACCATTGTCGGATTATGACCCGTCAGTTCCTTTTGTGGGGCTCCACTTCGGCAGATCTGAGCGATGTGCCCCAGTTTGCCACAACGAAAACAAGTGGGTTCCCCCTCGAGCGTGCTCCGTCACTAACTGCTGAGCCTCCAACGCCAAACTACTGGGGACGTGGCCTCTTACGCCATTTAACTCCCTCCAATTTTCCTTGCGGTTACAGAGCTTTGGATTCTGAGTGTTTCGCTCTGAATTTCTTACGATACTGAGTTTTCTCATTGTCGAGCTCTAAAGCTAATGTAGCCTCCGTAAATGTACAAAATCCTACAGGCTTTAGCGAGATCAATGACTGACTTTATCCTGAAACCCTTCATAGAACCAATGAATTTTCTCTTCATCGCCAACCAATATAGCTTATGCATAACGAATCAGTTGTGTGAATTCTTGAACATTCGAATCTGTAGGAAAAGCTGTAGCTTGTATATATTACTTGTATTGTATACAAAAGGAGAGTACATATTTATAGGAGAGAGAAGAGAGAGAGAAATCCTATACACAATGTGGGACTAAAGAGATATAGAAGAGAAGTAAATGGGCCACCAAATGGGCCAAACATATGGGCTATTTCAACACTCCCCCGCAAGCTGGAGCGTACAAATCGTATGCACTAAGCTTGGATAAGCATTGATAGAAGAGGGTACTGGACAGTGCCTTTGTGAGGACATCCGCAACTTGTTCAGTACCAGGGACATGTTTTAGCTCGATCTTCTTCATTTGAACCTTCTCCCGGATAAAGTGGCAGTCGACCTCGATATGCTTGGTTCTTTCGTGGAAGACCGGGTTCTTGGCAATATGTATAGCAGCCTGACTGTCGCAGAGTAGAAGAGCAGGAGCAGGAAGTTTTACCCCAAGATCCGTGAGAAAACTTTCAAGCCATGTAAGTTCAGAGACCACAGATGTCATTGCCCTGTATTCTGCTTCTGCTGAGGAGCGCGCAACCACTGCTTGTTTCTTGCTACGCCAGGTAATCAAATGTCCTCTGAAGTACGTACAGAAGCCACTGGTTGACCGACGATCATCCAGAGAGCCGGCATAGTCAGCATCAGAGTATGCCACCAGTGTTGGAGTTGAGGATGAGGTCTTGTATACCAAGCCTTGACCAGGAGCAGCTTTTAGATATCGGAGAATCCGTTCCACAGCTTGAAGATGAGAGGAACGAGGGGCGTGCATGTAACGACTGACAATGCCGACAACGAAGGAGATATCTGGTCTTGTAACAGTCAGATAGATCAATTTTCCTACCAGACGGCGATAGTACTCCGGGTTCTGGAGCAAGATATCAGAGTCAGAGGACTGAGCACAAATCTTGTGATTTGCGTCCATTGGAGTGTTGATGGGTTTGCAGTCGGAGTAGCCTGCATCATGAAGAAGATCGAGACAATACTTTCTCTGAGATAGAACAAGGCCATCTGGTCGCCTGGCTACCTCCAGGCCCAGGAAGTAATGAAGATTCCCCAGATCTTTTGTTTGGAACACGGAGCTGAGTTGTTGCTTGATCGCCAGAATTCCTTTTGAGTCGTTGCCTGTGATAATGATATCATCTACATAGACTAGAAGGAGAACATTGCCTGTTGCCTGGTGGCGAGTAAACAGGGAGAAGTCAGCCGAGCTCCGAGTAAATCCTGCTTCACGAAGGACCTTGCTGAGTTTGTCGAACCATGCTCGAGGAGACTGTTTGAGACTATAGAGAGACCGCAAAAGATGACAGACTTTCGGGGTCCGAGACTCCCTCGTGGTCTCAAACCCGGGCTGCTGCTGCATGTACACCGTTTCAGTGAGATCACCGTTTAAGAAGGCGTTCTTAATATCCAGTTGATGTAGGGGCCATTGGCGGTGCACAGCAACGGAGAGAAGAACCCGTACGGTGTTCAGTTTGGCGACGGGAGAGAAGGTTTCGTCGTAGTCCAAACCTTGTTGCTGGGTGTAGCCGCGAGCCACTAGTCGAGCTTTTAAGCGGTCAATGGTCCCATTCACAGCATGCTTGATGACGAAGACCCATTTGCAACCAACAGTTTTCTGGCCAGGGGGAAGATCCACCAGCTGCCAGGTCTGGTTTGCCCACAACGCGGCCATTTCTTCTTCCATGGCGGCACGCCAGCCAGGATGTTGAAGAGCCTCCTGCACAGAGTTAGGAACTGCAACCGACGATAAAGAAGTGGCTAGAGTATGAAGGTGGGGTGAGAGGCGATGTAAGGACATATAATTCGCCAAAGGATGGGCAGTCGATTCTGGTACCTGATCAGCAGAACACGGAGCACCTGAGGTCGAGTCGGACTGCGGAGTCGGATCGGAACGAGGATGGTGACGAGTGTAGACACGGATAATCGGTGGTTTAGAGATAATGGAGGTTGGAGTGGGAGCAATATGAGGGGCTGGAGATGGAGGAAGTGAAACTGAAGTGTCGTTGACCGGGATGACAGGTCGCGGAGCGGGTGGTGGTGCAAGGGTGGATACGGGATCAGAAAAGAACGGCTGCTCCTCCCAGAAGGTAACATCGGCGGAGACCGTTATTTTACCGGTTGTAGGGGAGTAGCAGACGTAACCTTTTTGAGTTCGAGAGTAGCCGACGAAGATGGACTTGGTGGCACGAGGATCCAGCTTATCCGTGGAGGGTCCCAAGATATGGACGTAGCAGGTGCACCCAAAGGTGCGGGGTGTGAGAGAGAAGGCGGGAGTAGAAGGGAAAAGAAGGCTGAACGGAGTTTTATTATGGAGAACGGATGAAGGGAGACGGTTGATAAGGAAGCAGGCAGTGGAGACCGCGAAGTTCCAATATGATTTTGGAACGTTCATGTGAAGCATAAGTGAGCGGGCAACCTCGAGAAGGTGACGGTTCTTTCGCTCGGCCACGCCATTTTGTTGAGGGGTGTAAGCGCAGGATGTTTGATGGATGATTCTGAAGTCTGAGCATAGAGTGGCGATATCGTGGCTGGTGTATTCGCGAGCATTGTCGGAGCGGAAGGTTTTGATGGTAGTGGAGAATTGCGTGCGGGTCTCGAGGACAAATGCTCTAAAGACACGAGGGAGCTCAGAGTGATCATGAAACAGGTAAAGCCATGTTAACCGAGAGTAATCATCAACGAACGTGAGAAAATACCGATATCCAGAAATACTAGTAGTTTTATATGGCCCCCAAATATCGGAGTGTACTAAATCAAAAGGAGCCGGGCTCCGAGTACAATGTGCGGGAAAAGCAGAACGCGGCTGTTTGCCGAAAATACAAGTTTCACATTTAAACGGAGAAAGAGGTACATCAGGGAGAGCCTTCTGGAGGACGGGTAGAGGAGGGTGCCCGAGGCGTCGGTGCCAGTCTATGGATGAGACAGAGGAGAGGATGGTGGGAGAGTCGTTAAGGAGGTAGAGTCCGTTCCGCAATCGTCCTTTACCAATGATAGTCCGCGTCCGTCGATCCTGTATCAAAAAAGACGAGGGGTTAAATGTTACAGAACAATCCAAGTCATTAGTAAGACGACCAATGGAAAGTAAATTGAAGGAGGAGCCCGGAACATGGAGAACCGAGCGAAGAGAAAGAGAGGAGGTGAGCGAGATGTCAACAGAACCGGAAACGGGAACAGTATCCCATTGGCCACAGTGATGCACTTTGGATGAGGAGTATCCAAATATTGAGTTGGTTGCCGCGAGGTAATATGATGAGTAGCACCGGAGTCCATAATCCAACCTGGGCTAGTGGAGAGACAAGCCATACCTTCATTGGAGACGGAGGCGACAGATGCAGAAGTAGGGCTGAGAAGTCCATGAAGTTGCTGAAGTTGGAGGCGGACCGCGTCAAGGTCCACTGGATCGCTTGAGGTTGATGGTCGTTCCGTGGCAAGGGATGCTGTAGGACGAGGAGGATGTCCGTTTTTACGGAAGCATGTGGCCTCATAATGACCATCACGGCCGCAGAACGAGCATTTAGGTCTCCCCCGGCCCCCCGACCTCTTCCCCGAGTGCCAGACCGGCCTCCCCGGGTAGGTGGAGGAGGAAGAGAAGAAGAAGCAGGAGCGTGCTGGAGGAGGGCCGGTGAGGTAGGGGCTGTGATATCAAGAGGTGGTGTGACTCGGAGGAGCATGGAGCACACACTTGATAGAAACGGAGTGGTAGCTGAGGCCAAGATCTGAGCCCGAAGGCCCAGAAGATGAGGTGGGATCCGGGCCATGAGCATAGCAATGCAGACTGCCTCCTTCTGAGCCCGCTGAGTAGCATGATCATTTGTTGATGGCTGATGTTGGATCCATGCTTCAGCCAGAGATTTGACACGGGCAACGACAGAGGTCATGTTAGGCCCGGTGGTGTCCAGAGCCTGTAGGTCGGTGATGATATCGAACAGACGTTGGAGGCTATCTTTTTCGGAATACAGGGACTGGAGCTCGTCCCACATAGCTTTGGCCGTCTCAAGGTACATGGCCATTTCATAAGGTTCGCCATCCAGCGAGTTTAGGATCCATGTCTGAACACGGCCATCGTCCCGCAGCCATTCCTCAGTGACTGGAGTTGGGGGATCCTGGGTGAGATGAGAGGCAAGGCCCTTGGCTTGAAGGACGCGGCGGACAGAGTGCATCCAGGGCATGAAGTTTTTCTTCCCAGAGAGGGAGATGGTAGTAATCCGCAGTTCATCACGGAGCTCACTAGGAGAGTGCTGTTGGCGGGCGGTCTCAGGAGGCAAAGTCGAGGAGTGCTCAGACGAGCCCATTAGCGCAGAGGAGGCAGCGGACTGACGGACAGAGGAGCAGGCCGTGCGAGAAGCAGACCCGGGCTGGCGGTCTGAAGAGAGCAGGCCGCAAGGTTTTGCCGAGATGGCGGTTTGAGAAGAGCTCGCTGATGGAGAGGAGAAGATCGCTGGCGCTGACGAGATGAGCTCGCAGAAGAAGCGCTGGCGGTCTGCGACTTGAGCTGGCGGTCTGCGGCTAGGAGAGCGCTCCCTGTTGAGAGAGGCCGCAGGAGGGAGATCGCTGCAGAGATCGCTGCTGAGGAGGTCGGCTGCAGGAGATCACTGGAGAGCAGGCCGTAGGAGGGAGCTCGCTGCGGGAGACCGCTCGAGGAGATCGCGGGAGAGACCGCTGGAGAGCGCGCCAGATACCTGCTATGAGATCGGCAGGAGAGACCGCTGGAGATTGGAGATCGCGGAGAGCAGAGGGATCCAGGAGGCCGCGTGCGATGAGATCGGCGGAGGAGAACGCAACGACAAAGGCAGGGAAGAAGGGGCCCACAAACAGCGGGAAACCTATAAGAAGGCCCTGAGGAGGAAGCTGGACTGGAAGTAGTTCTCACGGGAAAAAGAGGGGCCCCGAGCGGTCACGAAAAGAGGAGATCGCACAGAGGAGGCTGCGCACAGATTGGCGGTCAGAGAGGGTGGGGTGCGGTCAGAATTTTTGGTGACCGAAAAAATTGGATAACCTAGCTCTGATACCATGTCGGAAAAGCTGTAGCTTGTATATATTACTTGTATTGTATACGAAAGGAGAGTACATATTTATAGGAGAGAGAAGAGAGAGAGAAATCCTATACACAATGTGGGACTAAAGAGATATAGAAGAGAAGTAAATGGGCCACCAAATGGGCCAAACATATGAGCTATTTCAACAGAATCAACCGACATGTCCCTTTGTTGTAGTCTCAGGAATTGCTCCTGAAGGGCAATTTACATTGCAATAGCAATGTAGCACCTCACAAACGTTGCAGAGTACTCTTCCATGTTGATCTGAGGGTTCTGGCGCAAGCCAAAATATCTCCTCTATTCTTGGCCACTTCATATTCTTGTACGACAGTGATTGAAAATCCAGGAAATACTTTAACTGTCGATACTTATTACTAGTGTTCTTCCCTTTAGTGGGAGTTTCTTGCACATTGGGTACTGGAGTACCATCAGAGGTGACGAGCATCGCATTGACAACGATCCCGACCCGATGTGCGGTTTGTGCTGCAACCTTAACTTCCTTTATCATCATGCACAACTCGACAGGAGATAGGCATACTCTTGGATCAGTGCTACCGTTGCCCGTAGGGTCTGTTAAGGACGCAATGTCCCAGCGTCAATTCTAACAACCTAAACCAGGGAACGAATCGAAGTCAACACATAAGACAAGACTGTCTCTAGCATCAAACAATCTTCACAAGCAAAGGAATACCCAAGGTTCCATAAACATCAACCTACGTGTAATTCTCATTCTAAGATCTCCTAAATCTATCTTTGATACCAAATTGGAACACTCTCACCCGAATGCTTAGTATGATATGGGTTCGGCTGTCCCCACTACATACAGCCTTGATGCGTGTTCCATTTACCCTGTTTTTCTTCCATATTTCCGTACCATTTCCATCATGTTGTATGTGTTTTATGCCTGTATCACTTATTTCATTATTCCGTGTGTTTTTTTCCTTTATCTCTGGGTTGTTATGAATGTGTGCTTTCGCAGGTGTAGATTTTTGTGCGTGTTCAGGGAACACATTATTCCGTGTATGAAAGTTGTTCTCGCACGCGCGTGTGCCTTGCCGCGCACGCGCGTACGTCTCATATTCCCTTGGTCGTCTCTTTATTTATCAATCTGAATTTGCGCGTGCGTTCATTTCGCACGCGCGTACGTGCACGTGAATTTGTGTATATACGTTCGTTCCTTTTTGTTTCTTGAAATTGGGCAATCTGAATTTGCGTGTGCGTTCATTTCGCACGCACGTGCGTGCACGTGCATTGGTGTGTGTGCAACCTGGGCACCCAGGTTTCTGTAGCTTATTACTTCACGCACGCACATGCGCTTTACAGCGCACGAGCGTGTTTTTTTATGTACTTCTATTTAAATGCATTTAGGGCATTCTTCGGGAGGGGGAAGAATGGGAGCCGCCTAGACCGCGCGGATTCGCCTAGTTCCCCAAAATTCATGCCCCAAGCCTCCTTCAAGCCCCAAATCATCTTCATTTTGGATTTCGAGTACTCCAACAATTGCTAGTGATTTCATGCATTCTCGTGGTGATTTCTCAACCGAATTCAAGCCATTTTGTGGTTCTACAGCTTAAAGCAAGTTTTGGAATATATATATCAAGTGAAGACGGGGATAAGAGCTCGATGACAGCGCCTCTCGGACCCCGGATGCGCCCACGATGTACCTTTGGAAGGCGGATGACCAATCCGCACTTCCCTCGCGAAATCGGGGAGTAGTCTCTTGTTCTTCTTCTTTAGCGGTATAACCTTTCGATTTAGCTTGTATTCCTCTTTGTTGTTGATAGTCGTTACACGTATATAAGTTTTGATGTTGTTGAATCTTGATTTGGATTTTGGAGTTGTGAATGGATGTGTGGAATGATTGGTTTGTTTTAGAGATTTTTATAGCTAAATAGTTGTTAACGGAACCACAACCTTTTGATAAATTCGGCTGGACTTGCTAATGACTTCGATGTCGATGGATACTACCTTTCGTTGCTCCCTGTGATACGATTATCCCCGAGTGTAAACTCACAACTTTATTACTTGCGGCCGGTACGCTTACCGTCCATCAAGTTTTTGGCGCCGTTGTCGGGGAGCACGGAAGGTACTTCGATGAAGATTCCATGACATGATTTAGTTACCTTTTTCTTTGTTTTCTAGTTCTTAAGTGTTGTTTGAGATAACGTGCTTGGAGAAGAGTTTTTGGTGTTCTTTGCAAGTTTCTTTGAGTCTGTTGATGCGAAGAGGCGATCATCCCCTACGTCCCTGAAATGAAAAAACCTTGCGACGGTTAAGACGTATTGCCAAAGAAATGGGGAACCGTCAAGAAGACGATAAAGTCAATGTTGATGAGGAGGGGGTTCAACCTCCCCGCCGAAGAACAATGCGGGAGTATTTTCTCCCGACGGTTGGGAGCGCCTCCCCTATTCTTCGTCCGGCTATTGCTAATCAAACTTTTGAGATCAAGCCGGCCATAATTTACATGATACAGAATACAGTGCAATTTGGCGGCCTCCCTCTTGAGGATCCGCAACTCCACATTGACAACTTTCTGGAGATTTGTGACACCTTCTGCTACAATGGTGTCACAAATGACGCCGCCAAGTTGCGCTTATTCCCGTTCTCTCTCAGAGACAAGGCAAAACATTGGCTACTATCACAGGCTCCCGGTTCCATGACTCTTGGGACGCATACAGAAGAAGTTCTTGAGCAAATATTTCCCTGCAAAAAGGTTGATGCGGGCGAGAAACGAGATTACCACATTCTACCAATTTGATCAGGAATATCTAGCAGAAGCCTTTGAGCGTTTCAAGGGGCTTCTGCGCAAATGCCCCCCAGCATGGGATATAGAAATGGCTGCAGGTGCAAATTCTATATCACGGTATGGAGCCTCCTATCCGTGCCACTATTGATGTTGTTGCAGGAGGGTCACTGATTGGAAAGACTCTGGAAGAAGCGTATGATCTAATCGAAGAGATGACGTTGAATAACATGCAGTGGGGTGGTACTCGGCATGTTCAGAAGAAGGTGACTGGAGTCCTCGAGGTGGATAACATCATCGCCTTGGCGGCACAGCTGAGCCTGGTGAGTCAAAAGCTAGACAAACTAAGTTCTTTTGGTGCTAACACTTCACCTTCTGCTACAGTTCATGCCATCTCACACGACTATTGCGACACACTTGGGCATCATGCTTATGAGTGTAGCTATTTTTTGGGATCCTCCTTCGTCGTTCCTCAAGGATTAGAAATGGTTGATTATGTGGGCAATCCGCCCCATAACAACTATTCAACTAACACGTACAATACCGGATGAAAATCATCCAAACTTCTCTTGGAAGCAGGAGAATTATCAAGGCGTCCCTAGTGGGTCAAATTAAAATTCTTATCAGCGCCCACCCAACAAAATGAGAAGAGCCAACTTGAGATAATGATGGAAAAGTACATGTAAAAGACTGATGCGACAATCCAGAATCAGCGGGCCGCTATTCAAAGCATGGAAGGGCAACTAGGCCAAATTGCGAATATGTTGGCAGAGCGACCACAGGGAAGTCTCCCTAGTAATACTGAAGTTAACCCAAAAGACCAGGCTTGTTTCTCTTTCAAGGAATCATTGGCACTGTCGGAAGGTATATTTTTGAATTGTAAAATTAATAATACAAATACCCATGTATTATGCAACATAGGCTCCTCCCGAAACCTATTATCTCTTCAGGATGTAGAGAAATTTCGTATAAAGCCAATTGCGGAAGAGCGCGTGTCCCTGGTCTTGGCCATTGGTATTCCGGTGTGTACCGAGGGATCCGCTAATGATGTGGAAGTCACTTTGGGGGAAAAGAAAATCGTTGTTGATTTTCAAGTGATGGGCCCATCGGAGAATAAATCTCCACCTGCTTTTGGTGCCCCTATCTTGAAACTGCTAGGTGCCACTTTGCATCTGGCAAAGTGGTATGCCTCTTTCCCCACAAAGGTATGCGGTGTAGACCCTCATTTCTCAATTCCTGATGATTTGTCTAAGTCTGTAGTTATATAGAGTTACTGATGTTGACCCGGACGATGCCATAGCCGAGAAAGTTGATGCATTGGAGCCACCGGTGGTTGAAGGCACTCTCGCGGAGACGGAAGACTCGATGGCCGAGCGTGATGAGGAAGGTAATGAGGAAGTGATTGAGCTAAATGGTGTTGTTGAAAATCCCGTGGAAGCGAAAGTGAATGAAAAAAAAGATGTTGCGGTGGTCAAGCTTTCAGCCACCGGTGCTGATTTGGAATCTAAGGATTTGGAAACTCTTAGGGTCCGTTCGTTTGAACGGAATTTGCTTTCTGGAATTGGCTTTTCGACGAAAACCAATATCTACATGAATTGGCTTTGTACAGAATTCCAATTTTGTTGTTCGGCTGTAAGATTGAATTCAGTCAACAGAATTGGAATTGAGGCACAAAAGTTGTTCGGCTGAATAATGGAATTGGTATTGGAATTGACATTATACAATAATTTTATAAAACTCAAAATAGGTGTTAGTGCCGAACGTATTAAATTGCATAATATGTTTTACGGCGCCCGTTTTTCGCCTAAGCACAATTTTTTCGCCCAGGTGCGCATTTTTTTCTCGGGAAAAAAACGAGCGCCCGGGTGAAAAACGCGCGCCCAGGCGAAAAAAAACGCGCGCCCGGGCGAAAAAACGGGCGCCCGGTCGAAAAATGGGCGCCCGGCCGAAAAACGAGCGCACGGGAGAGAAAACCCACGCCCCGGCGAAAACCCCACACCCGGGCGTGTTTTTCGCCCGCTCGCGATTTTTTCGCCCGGGCGCAATTTTTTCACCCGGGCTCAATTTTTTCGCCCCACCGTGTTGATTTCGCCCGGGCTTTTTTCTCCCGGACGCGTTTTTTTCGCCCAGGCGCAATTTTTTTGCCCGGGAGCGTTTTTTTTCGCCCGGTCGCGATTTTTTTGCCCGGGAGCGTTTTTTTCGCCCAATCGCGTTTTTTTCGCTCCATCGCATTTTTTCGCCAGGGCGTTTCCCGGGCGCGATTTTTTCGCCCGAGCGCGTTTTTCTTGCCCTGGCGCATTTTTTTCGCCCGGCGCAACTTTTTCGCCCGAGCGCGATTTTTTCGCCTGGGCGCGTTATTTTCTACCGGCCGCGATTATTTTGCCCGGGCGCGATTTTTTCTCCGGGCTCGTTTTTTTCGCCTGGGCGCGTTTTTTTCGCCAGGGTGCATTTTTTCGCCCAGGCGCATTTTTTTTCTCCCGGGCGCGATTATTTCACCCGGGAGAAAAAATCGAGCCCGGGCGAAAAAATCGCGCCCGGGCGAAGAAATCGCGCCCGTGAGAAAAAATCGCTCCCGGGCGAAAAACCCACCGGTTGCGCGTTTTTCGGCCGGGCGCCCGTTTTTCGCCCAGGCGCGTTTTTTTTGGCCGGGCGCCCGTTTTTTGGCCGGGCGCCCGTTTTTCGCCGGGCGCGCTTTTTTCGCTCGGGCGCGATTTTTTCTCCCAGGTGCGTATTTTTCGCACGGGCACGATTTTTTCGCCCGAGCGAAATAATCGCGCCCGGGAAAAAAAAACCCGCCCGGGCGAAAAAAAAATGCACCCGGGTGAAAAAATGCGCCCGAGTGAAAAAAACGCGCCCGGGCGAAAAAAAACGCGCCCGGTGGGAAAAAATCTCGCCTGGGCGGCAATTACTGCGACATGGCGAAAAAATCGCGTTTGACCGGAAAACCCGTGTTCGGGCGAAAAAAGCGTGCCCGAGTAAAAAAAGTGCACCCGAGCAAAACAAGCGCGCGCCCGGGTGAAAATTTCCCGGCCGGCCGAAAAACTCACGGCCGACCGAAAAACGCGTGCCTGGGCGAAAAACGCCAGCCTGGGCAAAAAATGAATGCCCGACCAAAAAAGACGCGCCGAACGAAAAACACGCGCCCAGCGGAAAAACCCACTCTCGACAGGAAAACACGCGCGTAGGCCGAAAAACTCTGGCAAAAACACTCGATTATGCGGAAAACTCATGGGTGGAGGTAAGAATTGACGATTTGATTTTTTAGTTCAAAATGAAAGCCATGGGTTTTCATATAAAAGCCAATATCCTCGTTAATTTCGTTGCGCCGAACATTAGAATTGGATTTTAATCGCCAATGCCAATTCCAGAAAGCCAATTCCGTCCAAACGAACGTACCTTTAGTGATTTCGATAAGAACAACATTGAGTGGGATACCCTTCCACCAACATTGGTGAGAAGTGTGCATCCCCAGTCTGATAGTTGTGATGTGGAACAATCTGAAAGAATGTAGCCAGTGAAGTGGGCTAATTTCCTACCTCCGTGGGTAGAGAGCAACCAGCCCAACTCACCGGACTCTAAAAAACTGTCAGGCGGGCCGATCTTCTACCTTCATCAGGAGAAGGTGTGTCGTCCATGTCTCTGTCTAGTAAAATGCGCATGGATGTTGAGAAAGTGGAGCGGTGGAAGTCCCCGCGGGTTGAGAAGAAGAAGAGAGAAAAACTACCGAGATAAATTCATCCACCCTACGGATGGAGGGAAGAGATGGGCAATGCGGGAAAAACTAGTTTCTCCCCCATCTCAAGGCCCAAATTTGTCTTGTCTCGGCCCTCATCCAGAGACTACCGTAAGTCAACATATAGCTGATTTGTATTTTGATAATTAACTTCCCATGGATTCTATTTATCTACCTTTGCGTTTTAGACTTATCTTTATTTGCTTTTAGACTGCTATTTTATGTTAAGACTGCTTAAAACAAGTATTTGGTCCAGTTCAAGGACGTTAAACAACGCGCTCTTAGGAGACACCACATGTTTACCCCTGCTTTTCTAACTCAATTTCAGTTCTTATTTTCTTTTTGCATGTTTGCATGAGTCCACCTGGGGACTGCCTTAATGACTTTCTGTTGTGCGTATTATGCATGATTCTCTTCTATATAAATTTTTTTTATCACCCTTGTTTTGTGTTTTCTTTGCGTATTTTGCAGGAGGATGGTGATCTTGGCTTGGTTGTGGAGGAAGCTTGTTATTTTTTGGGTAACTTCATTCCTCCCCTCCTTTCATGTTTATCTGTTAGTTATGTTGAGCTTATTGAATATCTCGAGCGTGGGGGTGTGAGGGTTTGTATTTTTGTATTGTTTGTTTTAGTATGTGCACCTTTGTTAGTGTTTGTCATCACTTGTTTGTTTGTATGATCTGCCCGTTTGTATCATTTACTTGTATGCTTGCGATGTTTGTTTTATTTCTTTGCCGACTCATTCACTCGTGTGTATTGCACTTCTAAAGTCCATTTTATACCAACAAAATTCAGTGGTTTCTTTTACCTGATGTCATTTTGTTGAAAATAAATTGTAGGGTTAATACAGTAAAATATCTTTGAGTTACACCCTTCCATTCACACGGTTTGAAATGTCTTTGTCGCATTCGATGCACGGTTGTGATGGATGTAGTTTTATATTATTGTGTAAAATTGCAATAGATCTAACTTCTTTGCTTATTTGATATTGAGTAGTCAACTGTGTCACCTTACTCTTCTTATCATAATTTTTTGAAACATTGCATAATTGGAGATTGTTTTGGATTAAGATCTAGGCCTTTTCTTGGATCACTTGAGCCTTTGCACCTCACCGATATATTCACCTTTGTTACACATGTTGGGCCTGTACCCCAAGTTTCTTGGCTAGCACCACTTTTTGTCTCACCAAAGCCTGATTGCCCTCCTATCATCACACTTAAGCAATGAGTTCGAATTTTACTCGTGTGTGAGGTTGGAGAATGTTGTTGTGGTGATGTTTGTTTGTAAAAAGAAGTGATTGATAGTGGTATAAAAAGTGGGGATGAGATGATAAAATTCATCATCCCCCATCTAAAAAAAAATATTTTGATAAGTTAAAGAAAAGAAAAGTAAAGAATAGAAGGGTGTGAGGATAAAATTCATCATCATTTTCTTTTTGTTGAAGATTTTAGTTGCGGTGTGGTTTGCCAGTGGATTACTTCTTGTGTACTCAACACTTTTGCTTAAATGTGATTTTGACGTTTTGTTACCCTTGACCACATTCACTTAAGCCCATGCTTTATCTTCCACCCTAGCTAAGCCCTAGTGAGTCCTTCATATTCCTCCGATTATGCATGTGTAGAAAAGGTTGATAGGTTAGTTTGAGGTGCACACAATGGTGGATTCCATTGTGGATTACTTGGGAGCTCGTAATCTTAGAATCTCCATCTGATTGTCAATTTTGCTTTCTTGTTATACTATACTTTCAGTATTATTCTCCCTTGCAACGTTTTGACAAATGATTTTGCTCTTTTGTGTGTTTAGGAAGCATTGCATGCTCCTTGTTTATTCTACTGTCGTTTCTCTACTTTAGTGTTCACCTTAATGAGTATTAGATAAATTTTAGCAAGGCTTATTGTTGGTGTGATGTGTCTTTGGTATTGTCTATCCCCATGCGGTGAGTGTGGTTTGCTTGGGACATGCAAATGTTTGAGTGTGGGGGTATTTGATGCGTGTTCCATTTACCATGTTTTTCTTCCATATTTTCGTACCATTTCCATCACGTTGTATGTGTTTCATGATTTCATTATTCCGTGTGTTTTTCCTTTATCTCTGGGTTGTTGTGAATGTATGCTTTAGCAGGTGTGGATTTTTGTTCGTGCTCCGGGGACACATGTCCAAAGTTGTTCACGCACGCGCGTGTGCATTGCCGCGCACGCGAGTGCGTCTCCTGTTCCCTTGGATGCCTCTTTATTTTTCAATCTGAATTTGCGCGTGCGTTCATTTCGCACGCCAGTGTGCGCACATGAATTTGTGTGTGCATGTTCATTCCTTTTTGTTTCCCGAAATTGGGCAATCCAAATTTGCACGTGCGTTTATTTCACACGCATGTGCGTGCACGTGCATTTAGGTCATTCTGCTCTGGAGGGGGAAGACTAGGAGCCACCCTGACTGCGCGGATTCGCCCAATTCGCCAAAATCCAGCCCCAAGCCTCCTTCAAGCCCCGAATCATCTTCTTTTTGGATTTCGAGCACTCCTCCAACAATTGGTAGTGATTTCCTGCATTCTCGTGGTGATTTCTCAATCGAGTTCAAGCCATTTCCTGGTTCTACAGCTTGAAGCAAGTTTCAGAAGATATATCAAGTGAAGACGAGGATAAGAGGTCGGTGACAGTGCCTCTCGGACCCCGTACGCGCTCACGACGTACCTTTGGAAGGCGGAGGACCAATCCACACTTCCCTTGCGAAATCGGGGAGTAGTCTCTTGTTCTTCCCACTTCTTTAGCCGTATAACCTTTCGATTTAGCTTGTATTCCTCTTTGTTGTCGATAGCCATTACAAGTATAGAAGTTTTGATGTTGTTGAATCTTGATTTGGATTTTTGGAGTTGTGAATGGATGTGTGGAATGATTGGTTTGTTTTAGAGATTTTCATAGCTAAATAGTTGTTAACGGAACCACAACTTTTTGTAGACTTGCTAATGACTTTGATGTCGATGGATACTGCCTTTCCGTTGCTTCCTGTGATACGATAATCCCCGAGTGTAAACTCACAACTTTATTACTTGCGGCCGATATCCTTGCCGTGCATCAAGCCTCATCAGACAAACATATTATAAAGTGTTAAACGAAAGCTCAATAAAATAAACTACAACCAAACATCATCTCAGAGTCTAAAGTGGAAAGTGGTTTCATAAAGGATAAAAAAGTCTACGACTACACTATTACACCATACAGATAGGGTTGCGAGCGGTTCAGTTCAGGTATGTTTGAACCCAAACCGAAACCGAACCTACTACCTTTGGTTTTTCGGTAGGTCCAAACCGACCCAAACTGAACCCAATCGGTTCGGTTCGTAAGTCAGTTCGTAGTCGGTTCGGTTTTGATTTGTTTTTGGCAGTTCGGTTTCAGTTTTTTGTACTATCAAATCTGAAATAGACATTTTGCTGGTAATTCAGTTGGTATTTGTGACGCTTCCATGGATGAGAAGGCCAAGGTATCGTAATTTTTGATTTATTGTTATGTCTTAAATCTTCCTCTTTCACCATGGATGACTTTCCATTCTAAAAACTATACTTTAATGTATATTTTATTTTAAACATCTTCATTAAAGGTAGTTAATAAGAGTGTAATATATAATTAAAAAGTAAATGCAAGTTGCAGTCATCAAAGCAAGAAAATGAAACCTTGAACATCATGAACAACAAAAAATTTCAAAATGAAAATCAATCCAAGAAAACGAAACATACCGAGTAGAACAAGTACCTTGTGATTTTCATCTGTTATCAGGTAGTTTCACTCATTCTTGTAAACATACTGAGAGGAACAAGTCCCTCGCGAGCGCCGAGCGCTCCGCTCAATGTGAGTCGTGAGTGTCTAGCTGACTGCTACTGCATAGACCAGGGTCTCGTGACTCTTGAGGTGAGGAATGAGGAGTATAAGTTATCTTTTTAATCTCGGTTCGATTCAGTTTAATTGGTTTCTAGAACTTGGAAATTGACCCGAACAAATATTGATCGCTTTTCACATTCTCCGGACCGAACCGACACCGAACTAGCCTGTTCGGTTCCAAAATTGATGTGGTTCCATCGGTCTTGTCGGTTTTGTCGATTTTCAATTTTCTCTCCTCACCCTTAAATACAGAGAACATGTAAAGTTATGGCGTTATGACCGTCACAAGGTAGTTCTCAAAACAAATAAAAGCAGTCATACAGTTAAGGCTTATAGCTAAAGCAAAATAATAAACTAATAGTCTAACATTTCATGGAGCTTTTCCCACTTTGCCGCTTTTTCATGGAGTAAACTATCTTCAAACCTGAGTATTGTTTCCTACAAGCACAATCCATTTTTAAACAAGGGTGAGCAGTACATAACCAGATGATTCTAATATTACATATGCCGTTTTACGACAAATCGCCAATGGGTGGTTTCCAAATGGGGCTTTCACCTCTAGCTCTAATTTCTGCTAGATATTTTCACGTCTATGGAGACAAATAGACATCTGCCCTAAAACATAGGCTAAACCATACATACATGAACGAGGTTCCTACAGGTTGAATCCTTCAACGCCGCTGGGCAGCACATAACCAGAAAAGCAGAAAAATATCTGGAACAAAACGAGGTGTTGCATACAAGTTCCTTGAGTTCTATAATGGATGCACAAGGACTAGAATATATATATATATATATATATATATATAATTTTTTTTTCTAATACTCTTCCTCAAGTTGGTATGTCATAAACGCCCATCTTGTTATATACATACCTAATTCTATGGCTTCTCAATGTTTTTGTCTAGCTGATCATTCGAATTAACAAACAATGTGATAATCTATTTGGATTCATTCTTTTGTTAGAGCGAAGTGACACTCGATCTTAATATGTTTTCACCCTCTTGAAACACAAGATTTAATATAATATGCCTCACATCCAAATTAGTGTATAGTAGGCTAATAGCTTCACTGGTTCTTTCTGGGGGAAGCCAAGCTCGATATGTAATTTGTTTAACCATATCAGGTCACATGTAACTCACGATCATAACTCTATATTCTACTTTACCGCCCAACTTTGCAACTACTACCTATTTCTTTCTTTTTAGGAAATTAAATACCTTTAAGTAAGACAACAATATGATGATGCAGATTGCTTGTTTGAGGTAAAACTTGCCCAATATGCATCGGTTTATCCGACGATCTATTGCTAGCCTCAATTCTGAAATGGAACTCGTCTGCCTAACTAACTACACTTATAATAAATTAGATGTATGGACGTGTTCGTGCAAGATAATTCAGTTATCCTATGAGGCGAAGATACCATCCTGGATTAGCGTAAGGCTCCCATGCCTGGTTTTAAGCTTAAGTATCGGATCCATATGTGTATCAAGTAGCTCGAACCTAGCATGTTAGTTTCCTCCAAGGTATCAAACACATTTTATCCGAGAGATAATTTTTTTTTTGTTTTAGGCATTAATGAGACTATGCTTAAAGATAGGGCGCAATGGCGACAAAGGATTCATATAGCCGACCCCACTATGGTGGGATAAAGGCTTGAGTGTTGTTGTTGTTGTTGTTTTAGCCTCCTTATTGCATAAATATTTTAATTTTCTTAGACCATTAATCTAAAATTCATGATTTAGATCTCCCTTCTGTCAACATATATGTTATGGGCAACGTGCTCATAAAGTTATTCTATTATCGAGTCGTATGTTGTACTCTTTATTATATGTTATTATTAGTGTGTGTGTCGGGCTATTTATGGTAATGCCCTTGTATGCTCTATTTAAGGGACCCTTGGGGTCTTGTATGCGGTATGAATGAAATTAAGTCTATTGCCTATTCTCTTGTGTGAGGTCTTGGTAGCTCTCTCCTCTAACGAGCAAGCCCCGCTTAGGCAGCCGCGGTCAAGGCTCCATTGTATCTCCGCCATCTTCCCCGCCTCCGACCACTCCTTTGGCGAGAGCCGAGTAGACATCGATCCTCTCCCCCGCAAGCTAGCCACACAGACCGCACAGACCCTCTTGGCCGTCAAACCGGCGGCATCCTTCTCATCAACTTCACCGCACACAACTTCGACGACATCCTACCGCTCCACGCCTCCAATCAACAACCTCTCTGCAATTCCGCGCCTCCAGCGGCGTCCAGTCCACCTTCTGAGTCGTATATACCCGCCGACGACACCCCACGACATCTGCGTCCAGCCCGGGACGCGGCCTTGGCGCCATTTTCGTCGCCTCCTTCCAGCAGCGAGAACACGCCGACCACAAAGCCCTCCCAGCGCCTTCTCCTCCGCGCTCGACGCATGCGCCATTCTCCTCTGCGCTCAACGCCTGCACCATTCTCCTCGAAGCCCTCCCAACAGTCCTCATTGAACCGCCCATCCCGCCTCTCCTCTCGAGCCGCCAGAACTGCAGGCCATGCCCTGCTCCTCTTTTATCCCGAGCCACCCATCCCGACACAGAAATGTTTGTCTCGATCCCACCGCATCGAACCGCCCATCCCGCCTTTCCTCTCGAGCCGCCAGAACCGCAGACCACCTTTTCCTTGTGGGCCCTGCTCCTCTTTTATCCTGTCAACTACATATATATTTTCTTGTTCCCCCTTGATTCAACACAGTTATTTAAAAGGGAAGTCACAAGCATATCTCAGCCGACATCTTTGAGCCACGCGACAAAATTGGGAAGCATCGTGGCTCTCGCGGAACCTCCCAACCAACCGCATCGGAGCACTCCAGTCGTCCACTCACCCGCTCCTTATCTCGCACTATGGGTGACTCGTCAGATAAAATGAGTCAGATTATGTCTATGCTGCAGGCCATTAAGGTGCAACAAACTGCCCTCGCGGACCGTTATCAAGAGGCCATTACTGCGCTCTCCAAGCGCATCGATGATCTCTCTACCGCCCCCGCACACGATCAAGCGAGCAGCAGTCAGGCACCGCCACTTATCCGCCACGCGCCGCCACCACTGACCGTCCACGAGGCACCACCGCCAGTCCTAGCACGCCCCGACGCTGCTATTCTGCCACGCTACACCAGGTTGGAATTTCCAACCTACGATGGAAAAACTGCCCCCTTGGGCTGGCTCACCAGATGCGAGCAACTCTTTGGCCACCACCAAACCCCGGTAGTTGAATGACTTCCTCTGGCCTCCTTCCATCTTCTCGACTCGGCCTTGCTTTGGGCCACTCGTCTCCTCCCTAATCAGTCGGGTCTGACATGGGACGACTTCAAACGACTCTGCAACCTGCGCTTCGTTCCTCCCATCCGAAGTAACCCCCTTGGTACCCTCACGACATTACATCAGATAGGCTCTGTGGATGAGTATTTGGAGCAGTTTCAGCTTCTTCTGGCGCATGTCACACTTCCCCCAGAGATGCAGGTCGCCATCTTCACTGCTGGACTTCGTGACCGCCTGCGACTGAATGTCGAATTCGAGGTCCCGCCTGACTTAGTGACTGCTATGAATCTGGTCAGGCTATGCGACCGCCGCCTTCAGCTAGCGCAGGAGGCCTACTTGCCCACAGACACCGGCCCTCAGCCAGGCCGTGCCGAGAGTCAGCCTGCCTCGCCAGTCCGTCGCTTATCTCGGGCTGAGATGTTGGAGCGACGCGCCCATAGATTATGTTTTAACTGGGACGAGCAGTACACTCGCGGACACCGGTACAAAAAGCTCTTCTACCTGCACGTTTAGGACTCCGATAACGAGGGTGTCAGATGAAGTTTGCACGTTCATTGAGCTTGAGGTCAAGCTCATTTTGGACGGCGGGAGTGATGTTATGGGAAATGTGCCCATAAAGTTATCCTATTATCGAGTCGTATGTTGTACTCTTTATTATATGTTATTATTATTAGGTGTGTCAGGCTATTTACGGTAATGCCCTTGTATGTTCTATTTAAGGGACCCTCGGGGTCTTGTTTGCGGTATGAATGAAATTAAATCTATTTCCTATTCTCTTGTGTGAGGTCTTGGTAGCTCTCTCCTCTAACGAGCAAACCCCGCTTAGGCAGCCGCGGTCAAGGCTCCATTGTATCTCCGTCATCTTCCCCGCCTCCAACCACTCCTTCGGCGAGAGCCGAGTAGGCACATAACAATATACTATCATCATCACCACCATTAGTTGATGTCATCGACTTACTATCAATAAAATTTTCTTTACGGACTCAAATATATTATGGAAAGCAAAGCTAGTCCTCAACATGACAAGCAATAGAAGTTCCAAGGTGAATTTGTTGAACCAAGTTTGTGATAGTTGCTTCAAATCTAGGAGGTTGCTTTGTAAGCTTCTATGTCCAAGTCATCTTGAAGAAGATAATTCTTGATGTTAAGCTTATGGAGTATCTAATCATGATTGATATAGAACATGCGTTTGTACAAGGAGAGTGTGAGCTGTCTTAATAAGATCTGTTTTTGGATTAATTTTGTTGGTGTGTACAAGAGGATTAATGAATCTTATTCGGAGATGGCAAAAGTTTGAAAATTATATGAAAAATAATCATGCGCATTATTTGATTTAAGGATGCAAATTAAACCATCAAGTTGATTTTTATTTCAGCACAAAATATTAAACAATTCGCTATGATCATTAGGAAGAATCATCCTAGAATAGTCATTGATAAAACTAACAAAATAGCGAATGCTAAATTTTGACATAACTCTACTAGAGTTCTATGCATTTTAGTGAATCAAAGAAAAGGTGTCCAATCCCGTTTGTTGACTCTACTGAGAAACAAGACAATGCTGTTTACCTAGTTGACAAGACTCACTCTAGGTTTTTAAGATGTGATAAAGGTCTATTTTCTGCAAGCTTGGTAACCTAGATGACCCATTTGACTATGATTTTGCAGAATGAATTGGCGATATTATGAGCAAATATTGGAGGAGAGCATGCAACAAGATGGTAGACCCCTTTGGGATTCACACTCTGTACCCATCACTAGTCTTGTCTTTAAATCCCGAATGCATACAATAGCAATAAAGATACCAATAGAATTATGGCATTGAGCAAGCTTATGAATGAAGATCGGATTGGAAGAAAGTTTTGTAACAAAAAGCACATACTGTAGATATAGAGATGTAGGTTGTACAATACCGATGTCTCGTATGGGGGAAATAATTCATCAACAATGTAATATTAATAGTGAAATGTGGTTTATGTATGTTGAAAGCATATAAAATGATGAAGTAGGAATGGTGCTATTATGAAGTAATAATGACTATGGATCGGAGGAGGGGGAGATTGTGGCGATGACTCTTGATGAGATGAGATACGAGTAGAAGAGCTTGATGATTCTGCTTTCTGTGCATCTGCTCTGCGAGATTTGAAGAAGCAACTAAAGTTAGGAGAAGCAATTCATAGAAGACTGATCATAGATCTAGAGAGGAAAAGCAACTCATAGTAGGCAGGATCGTAGACGGGTAGTAGTTCGCAGGTAGATCTTGACGGAGGAACAACTCAAACAAGTGAATCTGCTCTGATACCATGTTAAACTGGAAAAAATATGAAAATTCTATTCATCTATTTTCGGTAGCCTCTACCTCAACATATATAACATGTCAAGTCCCTAGATTTTTATAATAAATATGCAATGACTAGAATACCCCTATATATTCAAGAGATACTATTTCATCTTTTGACTGTTAGAATGATAATTGCAGGTCCTTAGCAATCCAGAAAGGACTCCTGTTCACACTTTCTTTTGCAACTATGATTTGAGTGATATGCCCCCAGGAACAAAGGTATGGTTCCACAGAGCATGACCATTGCAAACAACTATTTTATTATGTACAACGTTGATAATTGTAAGATCTAAGCAATTTTTGTCACGAGTAGAAAACTTTTTTATTAAGTTTTGGAGGACCGACAGGCAGCAGTGCGGTGACAAGTTCTCAATTTTCTATCTTTAGCCGACCCTACGTGGCTTCTTCAAATCCAAAAACTAAAACTGCATTCCTTGAACTGCAGTGGAGGACCAGATAACATTTTATACAGATTCAATCTCATGTCAAATGCATATTTTATTTTTAGATAAAAGCTTAAAGTCTAAACTAATCTGCTTTAAAAACTGCTGTATGTCTCTCAAAGTAAATTACTTTTTGTGATACGTGTAATATTTCTAAAGATCAAAAGTCTTTCTTATTGAATATACCTTGAGAGTTAAAATTCTTCCTTTTTGTTATTTAGGGATTACATTTTCATGTGAAATCCAGTCTGTTTGTTGTGATGATAGGACCAATGTTTAATTGGTTATTTTCTAATATGAAGCAGTTCAAAATTGGTTCTTTGGATTCAGTCCTGTATAAGTTATGTATATATTTATATTTTATATATTGTTTAATTTTTCATGGATTCATGCTGGGTCGTTCTACCTGCCCTGTTCAATATATTTCACATTTGACTCTTGGCGGTGTAGGCCATTCCTATGGACACACCGCGCCATAAAGGCCCTATAGATTTGGTGGCATGACACATCATAGAATCCCTTTTAGCTTTGGTGGCATGACACATCATAGAAGCACTAGAGCTCCTTACAACATTTGTTTATTCTAGATTCACCTCTATTTGTATGAGGCACTTGTGACGACCCGCAGACCGCCACAATAATTCAGTAAACATCAAAAACAGTTTTTTTTTTCGAGCGCAACACAGTATGTATGAGCACAATGTGTATACATAAACATAAATGTACAAAATATAAACTTTTATTTCATTAAAAGCATATTACATAGTCGCATCATACAGAGTACAAATCTAATAGTGCTACTACAAGAGTGCAGTGTACAAATGTAAGTCTACAAAACTACTATATGACACTAACTACTCAATCATCCTGCACATGGGACATTGCGGGTCCCGACAACTCTGTACATGCTCCTTGACCACTTCACCGATTCCTACAAATATCTTTATCCATACCTTATACTGCTCTTCCCTTCTCTTCCTTTTCTCTTCCCCGCCGGTTAGCTTCTTAACCGTGTATGGATTGTCGCTTGGAACCTAAGAATTTAGAACATAAAGGGTTAGCCATAATTAAGTGACTAAGTGAGAAATTTACCTTTTTAATCGCTGTACATGACAAAGGATTAGTAACAATATGCATAAAAGTTATATTAAAGTTATAAGCAATAAAATTTTAAGCAGTAAAAACAATGTGAAATTTTGTAAGCAGTAAGTGATAATATGAAGCAATAGAAAGTTCTATATAAGGCATATTCTCATAGATTATGTTATATTAAGTGTCCATTTCATTTGCTTTCATTTCATTTACTGTTCATTTTTCAGTCTCGTTACTTTTGCTTTTCATTTCATTTACTGTTCATTTTTCTGTCTTGTTATTTTACTTTCCATTTATCAGTCTAGGTATAGGTAAGGGTAGCCGCATCAGTATCAATACTCAGTCTTTGGGCCCGACCCCTCATGGTCCACATCGTCTGCCAATCCAGCACGTACCACACGCTTCGGGACTTTTGTCCCCCTGAATTGGTCGACAAGTCTAATCCAACTCGCACCCACACGCTGAGGTCTTCCAACCAAACTGAATTAGACTCACTATTTACTCCAACATGTTCCCACACGCTTCGGGCCTTTCAACCCTCTTGAGTCTAATCTAGTGCGTTCCCACACACTTAAGGCCCGTCAGCCCAACTGAATTGGAATTCAGTCTACTGACAACCCTTATCATTACTATGCATCGATGTATTCAATTTTAAACGTAAGGTTCTGTATTTATGTATTTAGTTCTTATTGTTTATACATAAGGTTTAATGTGTTCGTTATATATTGTTCCCCTCAGAGTACAACCGCTTATGAATTCTCTTTCATTATTTGAGTGATTCTTCATATGTCAGTGATTGAAAACAACGAACTTATTCAATTTCATTCAATAAATAGTGAAAGTGGGTGAACCACAGTCAAGAATTACTCTAGAGGGGGGGGGGGTGAATAGAGTTATTAAAATTTTACACAACTAATCACAGTACATGCCACGGATTTTGATTTTAAACCAGTGCAAGTATAAAAATAAGGAAGTTAAGAGCAGAAAATTATGCAAGCAGGAGACGCAGAAATTTATAATGGTTCCCCGAAATATTTGGGTTCTTCACTCTTCTGCCCCTTGATACGATATCCACTAATCAGTGATGAGTCTTTTGATAAGGAAACTCTTAGAACCAATACGACCGAATCTTTTGATAAGGAAGATTCTTAGAACCAGATGAAATTTTGATAAGGTATTTCAAACCAGGAGCCTTTTGATAAGGTGGCTCAAAAACCAAACCAAGAGCCTTTTGATAAGATGACTCAAAACCAAACCAAGAGCCTTTGGAACCAAACCAAGAGCCTTTTGATAAGGTGACTCAAAACCATTGAATATTTTGATGAGAGATTCTCAAAACTCTGTTGGCAGGATGTGGTAGAATTTTTGTTTCCACAGTGTAATCCTCTTCAACAATCTCTGAGGATTTTTGTTCGTGAAAATACTGTGTGGATACTTGTTGTAGAAGATAAAAGCAGTAGCAAATTCACCTTGAGAATTCTGATTCAATAGAGAGATTTGAATCTGTATGAGAGGAATTTCTGATGAAGATTTTTTGAACCCTTCAGAGAAAGAACCTTCAGATCTAGAGAAGATGATATTGTCGACTATAGTTATTCTCTGAGAACTTCTTGATGGAGAGGACGAAGAGGGATGAGAAAGTCGAGAGAGAGGGTCCTTTCAGATTGCTTCTATTGCCTTTGTTATGGTTGTTTTTTTTCAATAGAGGGGAATATATATATGTGCTGCCAAAATGATCTCTTGCCAGATCTGACCCAAATAGAATGAAGACTTTCCTTAATTGAATCATCAACGGTCATAATCAGATCTTAATCTTTACCTTAAATTGCTCAATTTTCATTTTGAAACTATTCTGTAGAGAAGTCGACGCAGGGCTTCTTGTACGTTACTACTAGTCGATGTAAGTTGAGATATATAGAAGAGAAGATATCTCAACGTATGTAGACATACTTATGCTCTGAATTCACTTTTCTTTTACAAGAGATCTCGACACAAGGAAGTATAACTATTTGTCTTCATGTGTTGACTACTAGTCGAAGCACATGGTAATCTTCTTATCGTACGTCAACATCTCCTTTTATACTTCTCATCATACGTCGACATCTTGTCAAAGTACAGACTTTTACTTAGCTTTATTCTGATTCTCTGAGTGTACTGAAACTTTGCCTGATCTTTCCTGAATGACTTAGGACTTATACTTAAGACAAAATGTCATCTATACATACAGACATTATTCTTATATCACTTTAATACCTGATATATCAAATCATAAAGGAATTTTTCCCAACAATCTCCTCATATTTGATATTTCAGGTTTTACAAGAATAAGTGATTTTAAATAAGAAAAGAATATAGACTTTAAGATGGATACAAGAATCAGTATAGAGAATAGATAGACAAAAAAATCTATGCACCCCACCAATTTTATTCCTTAATATATTAGCATCATTAAAGTCTTTACTTTTAGACAAAAAGAAAGAAGATACATTGAAGAGAGAAAAGAGAAGTTTACTTTACTTGTGCTTTCCTAGGAATGTATAAAAAACAGTAATAAGAGCCTTCAGTGTATTTTCAACATAATCAAAATGTATTCTTCTGGCTTTGTTTGGATTTTCTTGAATCATCTTGCAGACATGAACGAGATGTTCAAAATCTCTTTCTGCATTTCCATGTGCTTCCTTTATAGAGAATCATTTTCAATAATCTTGGTAGCTAGCTCATTTAGATACTCAGTCTCTCTATCAGGAGATGTTAGTCTAGTACTTGAAGGATGAGTAATAGCTGATTCACTAAGCATAGCTGGAATAGTTAGAGAAGAGGATGATCTGATGAAAGTGATAGGCTCCAGTGATACAGGTTTACCATCTGGACATTTCTGTCTTTTCACATAAGGAATGCATACATTTGATTCACAGCCCAACCCATTTTGACAACCCTTTCAGTTGCTTGTACTGCATAGGCACTTGGATTTTTGGCTTTGTATGCTTCTCATTAAATAGCTTACTGGGAATTTGGATTTCAATTTCCTTAGAATTTCCTTCCTGAAGTCTAGCAATAAAATCAGTTCTCTTTCTCAAAATATATTTTTCAGCATCTTCAACTTCAGCTTTTCTGTCAGAAACAATTCTCTCCATATATTCAACAAATTTAGGAGCAATGTTAGGAGCCGGAGAAGATTCAATTTGATCCATTTTGATTTGAGCATAAGGGTTAGGAGCATTATAAGATCTCTTTCTTATAAGTTTTTCTTTCTTCTTCTGTGATTTTTTTCCATACGGGTCTACAATCATAAACTCTTCCCCTTTTTTCTCTGACTTGAACACTCTTAGAGGAAGGATCTCTGGAAGGAGTGAGGAGAATAGGCTTTGTAAATTTCAGGTGGTGTCACAGTTGAATATACGCCTTTTTTTATATTTTTCCTTATGTTATGCACGTGATATGTCACGTGCAAGTCTTCTATTTATATATGTATTTGCCCGGTTTAGGGCATCTCATTCTAATTCAATCGGGTTTTCTACTTGGTATCAAAGCAAACCGTGCGCCGCTTCTTCCCGTCTCCCGCTCCTTCCCGTCTCCTTCGTCTCTTTCGTCATCGATCGATCTCCCGCTCTGAGCGTCTTCTCGTGCTCATCCCACCGATGCGGCTGCCAAGCGGAACTGACCCCGCCGTCTGTCGCTGAGGAGAGTGTCGTCGCTGCTCTCCCGTGAAGCCGCCGATCCGTCGCTGTTCCCCGTGTGTCCTACGCCGCCGCTGCTTGCCGTTCTTTCGCCGCTTGCTTCCGTCTGCTTCCTGATCGCAGCAGTGCCGCCGATTCCCACAGTTTCCTCCAGTGATGCTTGCCGCCGCTGCCGCCGCCGCTGCTTGCCGTTCTTTCGACGCTTGCTTCCGTCCGCTTCCTGATCGCAGCAGTGCCGCCGATTCCCGCAGTTTCCTCCAGTGATGCTTGCCGCCGCTGCTTGCCGCTTGTTTCCCGCAGTTCGATCGACACCGGGAAGATGTTCCTTGTATGTATGATTTGAGATATCATTTTTTTTGAGAGATCATTGTCTCTCCGATGGGTGATTCTTCCGACCCTTCCGCTGCTTCCCCAGCCGGTGTTCTCTCCGGCACCGATGCCAATCATCCTCGGAGTCATGGTCCGTCTGGATCCGGTGTTTTCTCCGGTTCCTCCGCCGATCCTCCTCAGAGTCATGGCCAGTCCGGCTCGTTGAAGATTACCACTGTTGCCTTGGATGGCACAAACTATCTGGAATGGTCCAGGGCAGCCCAACATGCTATTCGCAGTCACCAGTTGTATGGACTTATTGATGGTACCACTGTTGAGCCACCACGCACCGATCCCTCGTGGCGGAAATGGGATGCGGACAATTCGTTGGTCGTCTCGTGGTTACTTCACTCGATGTCCTCTCAGGTGTATCGCAGTTATATGCTGTTGGACTCCGCCTACGATATTTGGACACGGGCTCGTGATACTTACTCTTAGGCAGGCAGTTCGATGCAAGTGTATGAGCTCACTCGCCGTGTTCTGGAACTGAAGCAGGGGACTATGACCATTGCCGCTTACTACTCTGAGTTTGAGCGCCTTTATCAGGAGCTGGATTTCTTCAACTCCTTCTCTGCTGCTTGTACGGCTGATGCGGTGGCTCTTCAGAAGGATAAGGATCGATTCCGAGTTCACATATTTCTTATGGGGCTCAACATGGAGTTTGACGCGGTTCGCTTACATGTCCTCCATCGTGAGCCACTTCTCTCTCTTCCGGAGGCCTTCAGCATGCTCCTCAGTGATGAGAATCGTCGTCGCACTCTGGGCCCCGCTACTGATCATTCTGCGTTGGCTGGGATGTCTCGTGGACCCCCTCCGGTTTGTAGTCATTGTCGGAAGCCAGGCCATACCACAAACTCTTGTTTTCTCCTGCACCCGCACCTTGCTCCTGGTGGTCGGGGCTCTAGTACCCGTGGTCGAGGTGGGTACCGTGGTGGTGGTGGCCGTCACTCTGGTGATCGCTCTCAGTCTTCTGCGCACTCTACTGAGGTTCTGGAGGACACCTCTGGAGGCCTGTCTGCTGTTGAATTGGAAGCTTTCCGACGCATGATGTGCTCCCACTCAGACTCTACTTCTGTTGCCTCTCATGCTGCTGCTGCCACTTCAGGTCTGTCCAGTGCCAATGCTGTGTCTTCCACTCCTTCAGAGTGGATTATCGACTCGGGTGCGACAGACCACATGACTGGCTCTGCCTCAGGTTTTACCTCTTATACCCCTCTTTCTGGTCGCGATAAGGTTCTTGCTGCTAATGGCTCTCTCTCAGCCATCGCTGGTAAAGGGACTGTCCCTTGTTCTCCCGACCTATCTCTGTCCTCTGTTTTGCATGTTCCTTCTTTTCCCCGCAATTTGCTTTCTATTAGTCACTTGACTAACTCTTTAAACTGTTCCGTGACATTTTTTCCTGATGCTTGTGTGTTTCAGGATCTGGGTACGAGGCGGACGCTTGGCAGTGGTAGGAATGTTGGTGGACTGTACTTGCTGAATCAGTCTTCTCCAAGTGCTCTCTCTTCCACCAGATCCCCGACTCTTCATGACGTCCGACGCTGGCATCAGCGCCTTGGCCACCCTTCTCCTTTATATCTTACTAAATTGTTTCCTGATTTTATCATTTACTTCAGTCCTTCTCTTGTGATGCGTGTGAACAATCTAAACATGTCCGTCGGAGTACTAGTCATTTATCTGTTCCTAGTCTATGTCCTTTTGATGTTATTCACTCTGATGTTTGGGGCCCGTCCCCAGTGTTATCTTTATCTGGTTATAAATGGTTTGTTACGTTTATTGATTGTCACTCTCGCACTACGTGGGTTTATTTGCTTAAACGGAAAAGTGACGTCCTTTCTTGTTTTCAAATTTTTCATAAGATGGTGACCCAACAATTTGGAGGTAAAATACGTGTGTTTCGCAGCGATAATGGTGGGGAATATGACGACCGGGGTGTTTTTGGGGCCTATCTTGCCGACCATGGCATCATCCATCAAACCACGTGCGTCCACACTTCCACTCAAAATGGGGTGGCTGAGCGGAAGAACAGACACTTGTTGGAGGTGGCTCGGTGTTTACTACTTACTATGCACCTTCCTAAATCCTACTGGGGTGATGCAGTTCTCACTGCTGCTCATCTCATCAACCGTCTTCCGTCCCGTGCCCTCTCTTTTGATACGCCCCTGTCGTGTCTTGCAAAAAACCACATTGTCCACACCTCTCATCTTGCCCCTCGTATCTTCGGATCCGTGTGTTTTGTCCACGTCCATACCCCGCATCGTGATAAACTCGATGCGCGGTCCCTTCGGTGTGTTTTTGTTGGTTACTCTCCTACTACCAAAGGGTATCGGTATTATCACCCTCCGACTCGTCGCTATTATTGCACTATGGATGTTACATTTCGTGAGGGGGAGCCGTACTTTGGTCCTCGTCAGGGGGAGACAACTAGTAATGGTGACGAGACCATCGATTATCCTCTTCTTATCGTTGCCACTCCTCCTATTCTTCCCACTGCTCCTATTCCTTCCACCCCCGCTCCACCTATACTATACACATACTCCCGTCGTCCCACGACTGTTGAGCAAGTGCAGACTGAGGATGTTCCGCCGGTGCCGGTGACCGTTTCCGCACCAGATTCTGATGATGACCTCCATGTTCCGCTTGCTCGACTTGTAGGTAAAAAGGGTGGCACCAAACATCCCATTGCCAACTACATTTGTTATGATCACCTCTCTCAGGCCCATAAAGTCTTTATCTCATCTCTCTCATCTATTGTGGTCCCTAAGACATGACAGGAGACTGTTCAAATACCTGAGTGGAAAAAGGCAATGGAGGAGGAACTGCGTGCCTTGGATAAAAATAAGACATGGCGGCTTGCTAGTCTTCCTCCTGGGAAGCGAACGGTCGGATCCCGTTGGGTCTTCACAGTCAAACAAAATCAAGATGGAGTGGTGGAGCGGTATAAAGCCCGTCTGGTGGCTCAGGGATATACCCAAGCTTAGGGCATTGACTACCAGGAGACATTTGCTCCTGTTGCAAAGATGAACTCAATTCGTGTGCTTCTCTCGTGTGCTGCGAGTCGTAGATGGGAGCTACTGCAGCTTGATATCAAAAATGCGTTCTTGAATGGTGATCTGGAAGAGGAAGTCTACATGGATATTCCTCCGGGCTCTGTGATCAAAGGGTCCAAGGGGAAGGTCTGCCGCCTTCTAAAATCCCTGTACATCCTGAAGCAGTCTCCGAGAGCATGGTTCGGACGTTTCTACAAGACCATGCTTCAACTTGGATACACTCAAAGCCAAGCTGATCACACTCTCTTTATCAAGAGGAAGGGTGCTCAAGTTTCTATTCTTATTTTCTATGTGGATGACATCATCATTACCGGAGACTACTTAGAGGAGATCAATCACTTGAAAGAGCAACTATGCAAAGAATTTGAAGTTAAGGATCTGGGAAAGCTGAAATATTTCTTGGGAATTGAAGTTGCGAGGTCCCAACGTGAGATCTTCATCTCCCAAAGGAAGTATACTCTTGATCTTCTTGAAGAAACTGGGATGCTTGGGTGTGCCCCCGTGGATACCCCTATTGAGGCTAATCACAAAATTAATGCAGATATTAGTGGGGAGAAAGTGGATGCCTCAAAATACCAACGCTTGGTTGGGAGGCTCATATACTTGTCTCATACTCGCCCTGACATTACATACGTTGTGGGTGTCCTGAGCAGGTATATGCACTCCCCTTCCATTCGACATCAGCAGGCTGCCTTCAGGGTGTTGCGATATCTCAAGAAGGCACCAGGGCGTGGGATTCTGTTCAAAACTAGCCAGTCATTGGAAGTTGAAGTGTTTACAGATGCTGACTGGGCTGGTAGCCAAGATGACAGAAAGTCTACCACTGGGTACTGCACATTTGTGGGAGGCAATCTTGTTTCATGGAAAAGCAAGAAGCAGAATGTGGTAGCTCGCTCAAGTGCGGAAGCAGAGTATAGGCTATGGCACAAGGTGCTTGTGAGGGACTGTGGTTGAAGACTATTCTCCGTGATATAGGTCTTCAGGGAAACAATCCTATTATAATCTACTGTGACAACAAGGTGGCTATCAGTATTGCACACAATCCGGTACAGCATGACAGAACCAAACATGTGGAAGTTGATAGACATTTCTTCAAGGATCACCTTGACAAGGGAAATATTTGCACACCGTTTGTGAATTCATTCGATCAACTTGCTGATGTCTTCACCAAGGGACTATCCAACGATAACTTCAAGGATAACACTGACAAGTTGGGAATGATCAATATATATTCCCAACTTGAGGGGGAGAGTTGAATATACGCCTTTTTATATATTTCGCCTTATGTTATGCACGTGATATGTCACGTGCAAGTCTTCTATTTATATATGTATTTGCCCGGTTTAGGGCATCTCATTCTAATTCAATCGGGTTTTCTACTGTCACCACATCCTTTTGAGCATCTGAAGCTCTTTGGAAGACTGTAATAGTATTAGCAGGATCAGAAGGAACATCGTTATGGGTGTCCAATTGTACCTCATCAAGGTCCTCTTTTGGAGTAGAAGGAAGAGGAGATTCATGGCACATTGTAGGTGAACTAGATTTCTCTGCACTCTCCCCCCTGAATGTGAGGCCCCCCCCTGAGCTAATGACTCTTTCTCAGAAAGAGATACGTGAAGATCATGAATAACAACTTGTATTGTTGTGTCAACAAAGAAGTCATCAACAAGTTCATCAATAAATTGATTTGCAACATCTTCAGCATCTTCAATTATTATGTTTCCAGCTGTCTTGTCTGGATCAACCAAGCATCAGACTTGGTACCTTCATCAGATTTGGAATCATGCTCATCAGCACAGTTTGATATACAAAGTCTTCAGACACAACATTATCAGCACCAATCTCAGCATCATCAACACCAACATCAGGAGCATTCTGCTCATTATCAACTATATTATCAGGCTCAGGCTCATTCATAGCCTCATTAGCAGACACAATATTATCAGTATCCCTCATTTCAGAAAGACCTCTGACAGCATCAACATCCATCTCCCCCTTCTTGGCTTCATCAAAGAGTGAAGTCAAGAAATTTTTGGTGACAGGGGAGGACTCAACCAATTGAGTCAAAACTTCAACATAGGTGGTCAGATCATTCAGCTGACGTTGAAGAGCATCAAGTTTTAAATGTGAACTTTCATAGACATCTTTCAATTGAGAAGTAAAGGAAGAGATCAAATCCTGAGCTAATTGAGTGAGCAAAGTTCTCAACTTAGGAGCTGGCGGATGAGGTAATTGTGGAGGTAAATTAAGAGAAGTATAAATCATGTGTTCAGAAGGAGTGACCACAGGATGAGAAGTAGTTATAGAAGATGGAGATGGTGGAGATGTAGTGGTAGGAATGTCACTATGAGATGGAGAGTTAGGATGAATAGAAGTGTCAGCAAGAGATGAAGGAAGGACTGAGTTGTCTATAGAAATGACATAAGCCTCAGTAGAAGAAGGTGAAGGAATAAGTAGAGAGGAAATGAGATTGACATCACTGTCAACTGAAGAGATAGAGGGATCTACATTGAGAGGAGCAGGAAGAGTTGAAACAACCACAGTTGGTTGAATAGAAGAAGTTTTTGTTTTGATCTGCCTCCCCTATCTGCTGAAAAGATGAATTCCCTCAGATGTGAAGACTTCAGAGAATGAGTACTTCAGCACCATACTCAAAATTCTCCAATATGAGATCTCAGCATGACCTATGAATCTGTTCGGTATCATTTTCACCGGATACTTCCCCCAATTTATCTTCTTTCTTAAAATTAAGATGCCCAATATCTAAAGCTAAGCTCTTGGAATAGCATCATGGGCATATATTTTGCACATTAAAAGCTTCCCACATATATCAGCTAAGAACTAAAACTTTTCAGAGACCTCCTTCATATTTGATGGCTTACTTCCAGTGAATTCCATCATTCTAAACACCTTAACAATTTCTTCATCAATAAGAACATCTTTTGGACCAGTCGGTAAATCAAATGTTGTAGTCAACTCGGTACCAGTTATCCTAATCTGAACTTCATTGATAATTCCAGAAAGGACACTATCTTCAGTAAGATCAATAGAGGAATAAAATGATTGAAGCTCATTAAATTGCAGTCGAGAGTCTCGAGAGTGACTGGAAATGAGTTGCAATAATCCTTGTTCAACAAAGAGATTTAAAATCTCTTGAAATTTGGCCTCTGCAGTGGAGAAGTACTCATAATCTAGATTGAAACCATGATTAATCTTTGTTGTATCCATGCTTACCTGCAAAAAGGGTTAGAAAAGAAGAAAAAAATGAGAAGGAAGATAAAAGGTTCGAAGGAGTAAAGAAAACTGAAAAAGTGTTTGTCTTTATATATCTGTCGAGCCCTAGAGATTTGTTCTGAGTAAGAGTCGACTTAAGTCTCAACGTACAGTAGTCGACGTATCGACGTAGAAGTTTAGACTAGTCGATGCACAAGAGGTCGACACACACCTCATATTAAAGCTTTCATATAACCCCGACGCAGACATCCTTTACGAAGTAGACTTGCATTGAGGAGAATTCGACGTACGTCGAGATCCTTCATCAACATACGTCGAGTTCTGCCTTAAATCAGAAATTCACAAATTTTTCTTAAGTTTTCCTTTAGAATTATTTTAACTAGCTCCATCCAGCATAACTAGAGCATTTAAAAAGTATTTACGCTTTACTTCATCTAGAGGTTTTGTGAAGATTTCGGCTTTTTGATTATTTGTAGGAATGAATTCTAAAGTAATTCTCCTTTTCTCCAAATTATCTCTGATGAAGTGATGTCTTATCTCAAGATGCTTAGTCCTGCTATGAAGTATAGGATTAGAGGCAATAGAGATGACACTGGAGTTGTTTCAAAATATTATGGATTTATTGAATGAATATCCATAATCCAATAGCTGATTTTGCATCGATAAGAGTTGTGAACAATAACTCAGCTGAAATATACTCAGCCTCAGTTGTAAATGTAGAAACAGTAGTTTGTTTTTTGCTAAATCAAGAGATAAGTCTAGCACTAAGGAATTGACAAGTTCCTGAGGTGCTCTTCCTGTCTAGCCTGCATCCAGCATAATCTGCATTTGAGTATCCAGTTAAATCAAATCCAGATTCTACTAGGTACCATAGGCCTAGCTCAGGTGTTCCCTTTATATACCTCAAGATCCTTTTTACAAAGGTCAAGTGAGACTTTTTAGGGTCAACCTAGAATCTTGCGCACACACACATGTTGCAAACATAATATTTGGCCTACTTGCTATAAGATACAAGAGAGATCCAATTATGGCTCTGTAGGTCTTTTGATCTATCTTGTTGCCTTTCTCATCCTTATCAATTACAGCATTGGTGTTAAATGTCAAGTAACCCCCTCATCGGGTGGTGAGAATAAGGGTGGCTAAGCCTAAGCCCGACGGTTTTCCTTCGAGATAAAGTGTATGGTTGAATGCGGGAGAAAGGGAGAGCGTGCAACGACGTCAGAACCCTAAGGTTCGTTTCTCCTCTTCGTTTCAACATGGTATCAGAGCGGTTCTTCCCGTCGACCTGAAGGCCCGTCGTGCCGATCCCGTCGATCGTTCCTGCTGCCGTTTCCGTTGTCGCTCGAGCCGCTGCTGCCGATCGTCGCTCGGGCCGCTGCTTCCGATCCCGTCGATCGTTCCTGCCGCTCGTTGCACGCTCGTTGCTGCCGTTTTTTCCTGCTGCCGCTCGAGCCGCTGCTGCCGTTTCCTTGTGCCGATCCCGCCTGTGATCGTCGACGCTGTGTCCTGTCGACGTTCTGGGCTGCTGCCGTGCTTCTGCCGTGATTCCGCTGCTGCTGCCGCTGCCGTGACCTGAAGGTCCGGCCCTGTCGTTGTCCTGCTGCCGTGGTTCTGACCTGAAGGTCCCCCTGCTGCTACTGCTGGTATTCCGTCTACTTCCTGGAGGTCCTCCGGCTTGTGTGCCCGTATGGATGACAACTTGAAAAGTGCAAATGCCTCTGAAGGTGCCGCTAACCAACCCAAACACTACAGTGGAGGGAGTCCTAACATGGACTTCAGTCAAGGTGTTACTCACATTAAACTCATTGGAAGGAATTACCTTCTATGGGCTCAGTCCATGAGGATTTTCATTGGGAGCCGTCGAAGACTGGGTTTTCTCACAGGATTCAAGCCGGCTCCAAACAAGACCGATCCCAAATACGAGGAATGGGAAGGTGAGAATCTCACAGTGATTAATTGGCTTGTCAATTCTATGGAACCCAAGATTGCAAACCACTTTCTATTCTGTGAAACTGCAAAAGAAATGTGGGAACAGATCGAACGAAATTACTCAAAAAAGAAGGACTTAGCGAGAATATATCAACTCCAAACTGAACAGATCCACATGGCTGGAATGGGGGACTTCGAAGAATATTATGGCAAGTTGACCCATAAGTGGGCTGAAATTGATCAGTATTCTGCTATTCAGACTATTGAAGACTACAAGACTGAACTCATGCAACGGAGGGTATTTGAGATGCTCTCTGGTCTCCCTCCTGAACTTGAATTCCAGAGGGTTCAGATGTTGGGACGTGATTCTGTGCCTGATCTAGAGACTGTGGCTCACTATATTAGGGGAGAAGCTAGTCGTATAAACTCCCTTCGTTCAGGTACTCATGTGGGTCATGAGGTGTCTGCCCTTGCTGCTGAACAGAAGAAATGGCATCCTAGAAATATGAGGCAAGAAGACAAGAGTAAAATGAAGTGCCCTCACTGTGGGAAGAAAGGCCATGGGAAAGAGAAATGTTGGGATCTTCATCCTCATTTAATCCCTCCAGGATGGATTTGGGGTTCTGATGGGAAATATGCGAGGCCTCCTACTGCTATGTATGGCCACCTTGATAATTATGGGCATCTTCAGGCAGAAAATGAGAGGTTGATTAGAGAACTCAAGGCTATGAAAGCCAACTCTGCTGGTGATTTGGCAGGTACGGCCGCTCATGTTCGCTCTACTACTGTGTCCTCTAAAGAACTATCCACCCCTTGGATTATTGACTCGGGGGCTTCCGATCACATGACCGGATCTTCTATGGGAGTCTCCTCTATTTTTCCTACCTCTGGCAGTGTGAAACTCGCTGATGGATCCTCGGCGTCTGTGACTGGTAAAGGGGATATTCATCTTTCTCCCTCTGTCTCTCTCAAGTTTATGATTATTGTTCCCTCATTTCCTACGAATCTCTTGTCTGTTAGCAGTTTAACTAAACAACTTAACTGCTCTATCACCTTTTTCTCCTCTCATTGTGTGTTTCAGGATTTGGCGAGTGAGAAGACGATTGGTGGTGGACATGAGTCAGGTGGAGTGTATGTCATGGACAACTGTCAGGCTCTTAGTTCTCAGAAAATTACCGACCAGGATCAGTTGAGGCTGTGACACAAGAGATTTGGGCATGCTCGTTTAAAGACCTTGAAAGCTATTTTTCCGCATTTGCTTAATGTTAAAACTGTTACTTTTGATTGTCAGTCTTGTGAATTTTCAAAGCATTGTAGGACCAACTATGCTCCTAGTTTGAGTCGAAGTTTGAAATGTTTTGATTTGATACATTCCGATGTCTGGACATCTCCTATTTGTTCTGTGAATGATTTTCAATATTTTGTTTTTTTTATTGATGATCACTCACGCTTTACCTGGGTGTACCTCATGAAAAAGAAGGATGAAGTCTCAAAAATATTTCAGTTGTTCTATCATTATGTGCAGACTCAATTTGGAACTGCAATTAAAATTCTTAGGAGTGACAATGGAGGCGAATATACGTGCAGTGACCTTCAGCTATTTCTGAGAGATCATGGGATTATTTTCCAATCTTCCTGTCCGGGGACTCCTCAACAGAATGGGGTTGCCGAAAGAAAGAATCGTCATATCTTGGAGACCACTCGATGCTTATTGCAAGAGATGTTTGTCCTTAAGGGACTATGGGATGAAGGAGTTCTCACATCTGTCTATCTTATTAATAGGATGGCTACCGGTACTTTGGGAGGAAAGTACCCCCTTCAGATTCTCTGCCCAAATATGCCTCTATTCAACCTCCTCCTAAGGTGTTTGGGTGCGTCGCCTTTGTTCACATCGTGGGGCCTCATAAGGACAAATTAGGGTCACAATCAGTAAAATGTGTTTTTGTGGGATATGCTGCCAACCAAAAGGGACATAAGTGTTATTCTCCTACTCTCCGGAGAAGGTTTATATCAAAAGATGTTACCTTTTTCGAGAACACTCCTTATTATTCCAATGAGGGCAAACTCATCACGTTTCAGAAGGAAAGCAAAGAAGAAAGTGACATGTTGCCACCTCTTCCTGTTCTTGTTGATGTGACTGCTCCAGAAAGTGTTGATATTCCTGTTATAAAGGAAACCCCAACGAGTGATCTTCGAGTTTACAGAAGAAAAGGGGATCTTCAAGTATATCAAAGAAGGAAAAACATCAAGACTGGACAAGAATGTCACACTCATGCTCCACCACCTACCACCACTCCGCCAGATCCAAGCTACAACACCACTTCAGAGATCCCTTCTGCTCTTCACATTCAGAGTGGTCGTACTAGATATCCTATGGATAAGTATGTTGGGTATCACTCTATCTCTCACTCATTACAAGTATATCTTGCTTCTGTTTCCTCTATTCCTATTCCTAACAGTTTTTTAGAAGCTAGCTCAAATTTCCACAGGGTAAAGGCTATGGAGGAGGAGATGAACGCTCTCCAACGTCAAAAGACTTGGGAAATTGTTCCTATTCCTCATGGGCGCCATCTAGTCGGATGCAAATGGATTTATACTACTAAATTTCTACAAGATGGTACTCTTGATAGGTACAAAGCGAGATTGGTAGCTAAAGGTTTTACTCAGGTTGATGGTGTAGACTTCCAAGAGACCTTTGCTCCAGTTGCTAAATTGAACTCCGTCAGAATTCTCCTATCTATTGCTGCTCATAAGTCTTGGACTCTACATCAACTTAATGTTAAAAATGCTTTCATACATGGTGAATTGGAGGAAGAAATCTATATGACTCCACCTCCTGGTATGGATGTTCCTAAAGGACATGTGTGTCGCCTCAAGAAAGGCCTATATGGCCTCAAACAGTCTCCACGTGCCTGGTTTGCCAAGCTAAGTGATAAACTTGTTCATCAGAATTTCAATCGCTGTACTTCAGATCATTCTGTCTTTGTCTACAAAGGGGAGGAATGCACTACTATTCTCGTAGTCTATGTGGATGATATCATTATTACAGGAACGGATGACCTCCACATTACTCGGGTTAAGGAGGAATTAGCGTCCGCTTTTGAAATAAAGGATTTGGGTCTCCTTCGGTACTTTCTTGGAATTGAGATTGCGCGTTCTGCCGGGAAGATTATGATCTCCCAGCGGAAATATGTCTTGGACCTTCTCAATGATGTTGGATATTTGGGAGTCAAACCTGTGGATAGTCCTGTGGACCCTTGTTATGACATTCATAAGGAGACCTCTCCAGATCTTGAGAGGAAGTCTGATTTTCAACGAATTGTGGGGAAATTGATTTATTTGACAATCACCAGACCTGATATCTCCTTCGCTGTTGGGTTGGTTAGTCAATTCATGCACAACCCTAAAGTTCATCACTATCAAGCTGTTCTGCGGATTCTAAAGTATTTAAAAAAGGACCCTGGAAAATGCATTATCTATCAAAATCATGGCCATCTTAAGGTCCACGGGTACTGTGATGCTGATTGGGCAGGCTCTTCCGTGGACAGAAGATCTACTAGTGGATATACCATCTTTGTTGGTGGCAACCTTATTTCCTGGAGAAGTAAAAAACAAAATGTTGTGGCTCGTTCCTCCACTGAAGCAGAGTACCGTGCCATTGCTGTTACTGCGTGTGAACTGGTTTGGGTTAAATCTATCTTGGGGGAAATGAGATTTCCTGTCATTGAGGCTATGCAACTCCATTGTGATAATCAAGCTGCAATTCATATATCTAACAACCCTGTCTTTCACGAGAGAACAAAGTATATTGAAATTGATTGTCATTTTGTGCGAGACAAAATTCAGGATCATACTGTGACTATGATGTTCGTGCCCTCTGAAGATCAACTGGCTGACATGCTCACTAAAGCAGTCTCTGGCAAATCCCTTCATTCTTACTCTCTTAAGCTCGGAATGCTGGATGCTTATGGGGTTAGCTTTAGGGGGGGGGGGTGTTAAATGTCAAGTAACCCCCTCACCGGGTGGTGAGAATAAGGGTGGCTAAGCCTAAGCCCGACGGTTTTCCTTCGAGATAAAGTGTATGGTTGAATGCGGGAGAAAGGGAGAGCGTGCAACGACGTCAGAACCCTAAGGTTCATTTCTCCTCTTCGTTTCAACAATTGGTACTCATGGGAGTTTTCTTTGTTATTGCATTTTTCATTCTAAATTTCTTAATCAATTATTTTGTGTATTTGGACTGGGAAATGAATATCCCCTCACCTGTTTGTCTTACTTGAAGACCAAAAAAATACGTGAGCTCCCCTGTGCTACTCATTTCAAATTTTGATTGCATAAGTGCAACAAATCTCTTGCAGAGTTTGTTGTCAGTAGAGCCAAATATTATATTATCAACATATATTTGTACTAATAGTAATTTCTCTGTGTGTTTTCTTATAAATAGAGTTTTGTCTACCTTTCCTCTGACAAATGAGTGTTCAAGGAGAAAGGTAGAGAGAGTCTCATACCAAGCTCTTGGAGTTTGCTTGAGACCATATAGAGTGTTATTAAGTTTGTAAACATAGGAGTGATAAGTTGGATCAACAAAACCTGGAGGTTGCTCTACATAAATCTCTTCTTGTAGAATGTCATTGAGGAATGTACTCTTGACATCCATCTGGAATACACTGATTTTGTTGTGCGGCATATGTAAGGAACAATCTAATTGCTTTAAGTCTGGCCACATAAGTAAATGTCTGATCATAATCAATGCACTCTTCTTACCTATATCCTTGAGCAACCAATCTTGCCTTATTTCTGACTATTACTCCCCTAACATCTAACTTGTTTCTGAATACCCATTTAGTTCTAATGATTGGGTAATTCCTTGGTCTTTCAACCAGTGTCCATACCTTGCTTCTCTCAAATTGAGTGAGTTCTTCTTGCATAGCAACAATCCAGTGGATCATTTTTTGCATCTTCAATTTTGTTGGGCTCAACTTGAGATAGAAAGCATTCATTGGTGATTTTGCTCATAGTCTGTACACCTGCATAGATATCCCCAATGACTTAAGAGATAAGATGATCCCTGAGAGTAACAAACTCTGATTGAGGTGTCATTATCTCATTCTATGGAAAGTCAGGGACAACCAATTGTGTTTCTTGATCAGGAGCTTCAGTTAACTCAGCTGGTTAAGCATTAACTTGAGTGGATTCTTCAATGATTGGAACCACTTCATCATCATTGTCCTCAAAATTGTGCATAAGGAACCAATTCAGATTGAGTAGAAGGATTGGAGGAGTTTGGAGCTTCCTGACTCACTACCAAATCTTCCATCTGATTGGTTATTGTCTTTATCTACAAATCATAATTAGTGGAAGAGTTTTTTCCTTTACACAACATCTTAGTTTCATCAAAAATTGTATGCATTGATTCTTCTATTTTGAATGTTCTTTTATTGTAACATCTATAAGTCTTGCTAGATGTTGAATATCTTATGAAGATACCATTATCTGTCTTGTCAAATTTGGCAAGATGACTTTTACCATTGTTTAGTATATAGCAGATGCATCCAAATATCTTAAAATATGATACATTTGGAGTTTTGCCCTTTAATAGCTCATATGGAGTCATGGAGTATCGAACAAATCACGAGACATGCTTGCGTTAAACGGGAAAAACGGATACAATCCGGATCGAACTCCGGCCAAGATCTAGGAGGCTGGTTCCTCCTAAGACCCCTCTCTCAAATGAGAGTCAAACCCTAATGATCAAAAGATAAGATAACACTCTCATACCTCCTCCTTATATAAGGAGGGGGCTCACATAACCATAAAATAAGATTTAATTAATATTAATTAATTAAGATTAATTAATTAATTAATACCAATTAATTACACAAATTATTTAGGGTGGTTTTCATATGCGCTCCCTTGACTCCTGCGAGCTGGTGTGCGTTGGCGGATGCATCTTCGTAACAATCGTAACAATAGGCCGCGCTTGAAAATTGACCTTGTCCCCAAGGTCAAGGCGAAAATTTTTGTCAGGATCTTTAAGAATGGAAACGACATACAACTTGTCGTCGTGGGGTAGCGAGAATTTGAATAAAAATGGCGAAATGATAAAAACTTGAGAGAGAAAAGAGGGGGGGGGGGCCGCGAAGGTTTTGTCTTGGAGTGAAGGGGGGTAGCTGGCGGTTTGGGAGAGTGGGAACTTCAGCGAGGTGCATGCCAGGTCTGAAAAGGGGGAAACAAGAAGGTGGGGGGCTCGAGAGGGAAAGGAGATGGGGGCGGCATAAGTGATAGGGGGAGTTGTCTGCGCGGGTGTCGAATGAAGTTGCAGGGACGTTTTCTGGCGGAAGCGGTGGTCGGGAGGTGACGTTGAGGGAGGAGCTGGCTCCACCGGCAGCGCCCATGCCGGAATCACCAAGATCGACAGTGGCGCGAGCCGCGTCATCGCCGGGAACGGAGCTGGAGGTGCGGCCGAAATCGGTGCTAGAAGGGCGTGCGTGGTGCGGTCTTCTGTCGTGGCTGCCGTAGTCTCCGCGGCTGGATCTGACGGCCGACGATGCTGAAGGTGCGGGCGTGTGTTGCTGCTACCGGAAGCGGTGCGGGCTGACGACGGGAGAGGGTTCCCAATAGAGATGTCGGCTGCCTGTGCAGGAAGCGCCACAGGCTGGAGTTGGAAGACGACGACAGACGAAGGATCAGCGCCGGAAACGGTGCTGGAGGTGTGGGCTTCGGCCGCTGCGGTCAGTATCGGCGCGGTTTGGATCGGGGGTGCTGGAGGGAATCGAACGGGTTTGGCATGGAGGCGCTGCACCATGTCGAGGATGTCGGCGAGCTTGGCACCGATGGAGAAGGCGGTGCAACCGTTGTTCATCAGGGTTTGATCCCCGACGGCTTGGAACGAGCGGACGGGGGCGGCAGGTCGGACCATTGATGGAGTATCAAACAAATCACGAGACATGCTTGCGTTAAACCGGAAAAACGGATACAATCTGTATCGAACTTCGGCCAAGATCTAGGAGGCTGGTTCCTCCTAAGACCCCTCTCTCAAATGAGAGCCAAACCCTAATGATCAAAAGATAAGATAACACTCTCATACCTCCTCCTTATACAGGGAGGAGGGGGGCTCACATAACCATAAAATAAGATTTAATTAATATTAATTAATTAATATTAATTAATTAATTAATTAATACCAATTAATTACACAAATTATTTAGGGTGGTTTCCATATGCGCTCCCTTGACTCCTGCGAGCTGTTGTGCGTTGGCGGATGCATCTTCGTAACAATCGTAACATAGAGTCTTGCTCATAGTGTTGTGGATGTGACTTCTATTGAGAACATAGTTAACTGTGTTAACTGCCTCTGCCCAAAAGTACATAGGCAGGTTAGCCTCAACCAATAATGTTCTACCTGATTCAATAAGGGATCTATTCTTTCTCTCAACAACTCCATTTTGTTGTGGAGTCCTAGGAGCTGAGAAGTTATGCCTAATTCTTTCATTCTCACAGAATTCACATATCCTATGAGACTCAAACTCAGTGTCATGATCACTTCTAATCATAACAATTGAAGTATTCATTTCATTTTGGATCTGTCTAAGAAAACTTGAGAGAATCTTGAAGGTGTCAGACTTAGTTCTCAGAAAAAACACCAAAGTGAATCTAGAATAATCATTTACAATAACTAGTGAATAAGACTTGTCTCTTAAGGTATGGACAACAATAGGTCCAAATAGATCCATATGTAGAAGATATAGAATCATGATCAGAAGCTGGCTCAGCTAATCTGAGGAGTCACCCACGTGAGGAGTAAGAAATGGTGTGAGTTATGGGCCGACTTGATTCTGACGTCGCGAGCAGAAAGAACGTGTTCGAACTTGATGCGCCACGTGAACTGCGGCACTTCCCTATATTGACTCCCAATTAAACCCCAAAAAATGACAGTCCTTTGTATTAATTAATCAGAGTAGGTTAATTGTTAAGTGTATGAAAAATCCTCCACCGCAACATATGGCAGGTAAATGTCGTGGCGTGCACAGGACTCCAAATCAGAAATCGTGGGGATCGATGGGAACATGCGGCCTTGATGAAACAACAAGTCGGTGAATAAAGCACAGGGATCAAAATAATGTCGTTGGCGTGTGCGGCTCCTCCTGACATGGGGATCCAAAACAGATTGAGCGACTGAAGTTGTTCGCTCGAGGCACAAGACTGCTCGCTGGAAAATTGATGCAAGCTGCAGTGAAGAAGGACGACGCGTGCTCTGGCGCATGAGGACGACAAGGCTTCGATGAGAAGCTCTGGCTTCGGTGACTTGGGCGGAGGTGTGTCGACTGGGATGGAGAGGCTGGTGTTCTATGCAGACGATTGACGGCATGTGCGCAGCTACACGGGAGCTCGACTACGCACAGCCTGAGCGCGACTATGCACGCATGCTGGGGTTCGATCTTATGCAAAGAGGCGCCGAGCTGGAGTAGAAATGGAAGACGGTTCGACCGTGAGGGGTTACAACCCGATTTGTCGCATTCGACGGAGCAGGAGGCGCAGACGTCTTGCGGAAGCAGAAGTGGGAGATTTCTTCATTCCGGGCTAGAGCTGTGCTGGCAGAATCTCAACCGCGGTGGACTGGACGGAGGTTGCTGTGTCGGAAGATGAAACCCAATCTAGGTACTTGACCGAGGGTGGAACTCGTTGCGGAGACCAGGGTTCGGATATACTAGTTGCGTAAGAGAGGAGGATCGAAGACTCTTATACCAAGTTGTTATGTGCCTAGCCCGTAACGTCGATATAGTCATCTGAATATGGCTGGGGGCGGGGATGACAGTGGCGAAGGATACTATGGAGCCGAAATCGCAACTGTCTAGGTGAGGTGTGCTCGGAGAGAGAGAGAGAGAGAGCTACCATAATCTCTTGAAGTCAAGAAAATAGAATTACTTCTTCAATGACATTCCACTATCCCCAACACTTGGACATACCCAAACGACATAAACGACAATAAAATATAATGAAAGACGACCTAATAAAACCATAAATACAATATAATGGGCACGAAGCCCATAACATCTCTCCCGCTGTGCACAAAGAGTTTGCTCAAACTCAAGGGAGATCAAAGATGGTGCTAACTTCATCTCATTCCCTCATCATCAGAGTCCTCCACGTGCATATAAAAAAGTCTCTTGCCGATGTACGTCTGCCCTGAGTTCCTGTGTCGGTGGTGATGTAGGCATCCTGATCCAGCTAAAGTCGACGTTCGCACAATCTGGCTAAACTCATAGCAGTCACTCAGTCTCAAGGAGCCTCTAATTCGACATCCAAGCACAGTGGATTGCGGAGCCCAGTGTAAGGATGACGACCTGCATCTTTGGTGGTATCGTGATATGATCCACAAGAATTTGGAATTGTTCAAGACATCCAACAATCGACTCGGTTTGATGTAATGTCGTGTGGGAACCAAGGATTTCTGTGAATGGGGTGGGGGGGGGGGGGCAAAGAGCAGGTTGCAGGGCCGCTTAAAGTCGTTCCTTATCATGCCAGGATTGTCGGCCTGCAAACGGACGAACCATAGTTGAGTGATATCAAGCATGTGGAGGGAGGCCAACTTATCCATTCTGTCACTGGTGTCTGTTGATGGCTAAAAAATCATTCGCATCTGGTGAGCCAGCTTAAAGGATCGTCCTTCCCATCATAAGTCTGAAATGCCACTTTGGTGTAATGGGGCACGATGTTGACTCAAGTGGTACCATGGTTGAGGGGTTAGGTCAAAGAAGCAGTGGTGGAGGCGCCTGACTGCTGCAACCTTGCTCATGTACGGGAGTGGTGGAGATTGGCAGAGTGGATATGAGATCATCGAAGCGCTTAGAGAGGGCATCAATGGTCTCCTGAAGACGTGCCTCGACAAAACTTTGATGTGTCATGAGGGCTTGCATTATAGTTAGAAGCTGGCTGAGCTGATTCGAGGAGTCGCCCATGTTGCGCAAGGAGCAAGAAATTAAGCGAGTTACAGGTCGGCTTGATTCTGGCGGCGAGAGCGAAACGGACGTGCAAAATAGATGTGCCATGTAAACCGTGGCGCTTCCCTATATTTACGAGCACTAGATGTGCCACGTGAACCGCGACGCTCCCCTATATTGACTTCAAATAAAACCCCTAAAACCGATAGTCCTTTGAATTAATTAATGAGTAGATTAATTATTAAGTGTATGAAAAATCCCCCACTGCAGCATATGACAGGCAGATGTCGTGGCGTGTACAGGCCTCCAATTCAAAAAATCGCAAGGCTCGATGGGAACAGGAGGCCTCGATGGAAATAGAACAACAGGCCGGTGAATAGTGCAGTGGGCTCGAAATAATAAGGTCATTGGCGTGTGCAGCTCCTCCTGGCATGGGGATCCAAAACGGAAAGAGCGTCTGAAGTTGTGGGCTCGAAGCGCAGGACTGCTCGCTGAAAAATTGATGCAGGATGCAGTGAAGAAGGACGATATGTGCTCTGGCGCAGGAGGACGACAAGGCTTCGATGTGAAGCCCTGGCTTCGACGACTTGGACAAAGGTGTGTCGACTGGGATGGAGAGGTTGATGTTCAATGCAAATGAATGATGGCACATATGCAACTTCACAGGAGCTCGACAATGCAGGGCCTGGGCGGAACTACGCACACATGCTGGGTGTTCAATCATGTGCAGAGAGGCGTCGAGCTGGAGTAAAAATGGACGACGATTCAACTGTGAGGGGTTACGACCTGATTCGTCGCATTTGACGGAGGAGGTGCAGATAGCATGCGAAAGCGGGGGATTTCTTCGTCGGGGCTGGAGATGTACTAGCGGAATCGCAGCCACGGTGGACTGGACGGAGGTTGTTGTGTCGGTAGACGAAGCCCTAGCTAGATACTTGTCCGAGGGTGGAACTCATTGCAGCGGTCGGGGTTCAGATCTGATGGTTGCGGAAGAGAGGATTGGAGACTTTGATACTAAGTTGTTATGGGTCTAGCCCGTAACACGGTATAGTCGTCGGAAGATGGTCGGAGATGGGGATGACCATGGCGATGGATACTGTGGAGCCGAAACTTCGGCTTCCTAAGCGAGATGTGCTTGGAGAGAGAGTTATCACAATCTTTTGAAGACAATGAAATAGAATTACTAAATCGATGACATTCCACTAACCCAATGGGTCTTTAAATAAGAGATACAAGGGACATAAACGTAACTAAGTACGCAACACTTGGATTACACATAGACTTACCTAAACTACATAAATGACAATAAAACCTAAAGGAGTACGACCTATTAAAACACTAAAGACACAACATAATAACGGGGCACGGAACCCATAACATAGTGATTAACCCACTGTCAAGTTTTTCTTTGATGAAGTGACGATCAATGGCAATGTGCTTTGTTCTATCGTGTTGAGCAGGATTATGAGCAATACTTATAGCTTACTTATTATCACAAAACAAGTTCATTGGAACTTCGTACTTGATTTTTAAGTTGTCCAATAGTATCTTCATCCATAAAAGTTCACATGTGCTTCAAGCCACAACCCTGAATTTAGACTCGGCACTAGATCTGGCTACAACATTTTTCTCCTTACTCCTTCATGTGGCAATATTGCCTCCTAGGAAGGTGCAATAGCTGGAAGTATTCTTGTAAGCAGTTCGGTTTGGTTCGGTTTTGAGTAAAACCAAAACCGAACCGAATACCTTCAGTTTTCCCACATCTCAAACCGAAACCGAACTGAATCCATACGGTTCGGTTTGGTTTGGTTCGGTTTTTAAAACTCGGTTCGGTTTTCTTACATAGTTAACTCATAATAAAATTTGTCTAAAATATTTTCTTTAAGTTCTCATTAATTTCTTTTTAACTTAAATGATAAATTGATTTAGATATATAGTTAACTTAGAAATAATTACTCTTAGATATATATATTTAAAAGTAATTTATGTGTTATATGATATATAACATGTGCTAACTGTAGTTCAATTAAAATTAATTATGAATATAATTTGTGCCATTTTTATAATTAATCAAGCAAAAACAATTGATATAAGCGTGTATATTACCGTGACTTAAGGATAGGACTATGGTCGAACTAGTCAAGTTGACGTATAACTTAAGCATTTATAATTTTCTAAATTATTAATTTACCTATTTTAGTGTTAATTAGTGTCACCTAGAACAAAGAAGTTGGATGTCTTGATCCAAACAAAATTATAATACTTTAACTTTGCTAATGGTTTTCATTCTCTAACAATTAATGTTTGGTTCGGTTTTTTCGGTTTACACAACCAACAAATCGAACCGAACTGAAATGATGTCGGTTTTCAGCCCCCCTAAACCGAAGCCGAACCAATCGGTTTGGTCCGAAAATCGGTTCGGTCGGTTTCGGTTTTTTATGCACACCCTTAGCTGGAAGTGGACCTCCTGTCTACCAAAGACCCTCCACAATCAGCAGCAGTATACGTCTCCACAGACGGTCTTTTACCACGTTTAAACAACAACCCTCTCCCTGGTAGTTTTGAGATATTGAATATTCTGGTCAACAACTTGTAAATGCTTGGATCAGTAGGAAGCACCGGTACGGGTACCAGGTATGATACGTGTCTGGTACGGCGGTACGACAAAATTTAAAAAACAAGGATACGTGTACAGCGGGATACGTTGTATTAAATATAATAAATATATATGTACATATCACAAATGCAATTATAAATTCTCAAAACAATAAAATATGAAGCATAAATAATCAATTGAAGTACAAGTCCATAACTAATGCAATATAACATGGAGTTCTTAGACATAAAATATTCATAATCATTTCAAATTTAACGATGTTCATCACTCATTTTCTTCATCTTCCTTCGTATTGTTGGAGATCAAGACATTTTTAATTTCTGACTCATCTAAAGACAAGTTGGCAATCGTAAGCATGCCAACTCCATCAAAAGGATTTGCCCATGCATCTCCTCCTATATCCCACATTCTGCTCTTTCCTTGATAGTAGATTTCGTTTCTCCTCGATAATAGGTGTAGATTGTACCACTCTTTGAATTTTCTCCTCGATAATAGGCGTATATTTCAAAAGGATTTGCCGGTTTGCATTTTTCTTCTGAAGTAGAAACCACTCTTTGAAGCTCTTTTAAATACTCCCGGGTCACCTTTGGATATACCCTAATACCATTCCCAGATATTTTTAGCAAGTGGCTCTTTACCCTAGAATACGAGCCGCTGAAATCAATCTCACAAAAATTGCATTTCCATTTTTTGTTTCCGCCACCAACTTCTTTACTATGGATAAGAGATACAAAATCCCAGAGTGGCGCATTATCATCCTTGTTTGCGTCATCAGAAATAAATCTACTTGTTGCTGAGGTAGAAGTTGAACCAGTGACACTAATATGATATTGTGATTGAGACATAATTGTTGTAATAAGAACAAGACGCAAAAAATAATATAATAAACATCCATCACTAATTTAGTGTATGAGGCAGGTAATTATATGATGGTTACTGCAGGAAACATAAAACAAACAATGACTACAAAACATTAGGAGCAAATAAAATTTCTCACACAAATTTCGGTGAAGACTGAGAAATTTCTGCGAGAAACAGGAATTTTTGTGAGCACAAAATTTCTCACAGAAATTCACAGAAATTTCTAATTTCTGAAAGAAGAAGAAGAGCATATGCTAAATTAGGTCTTGTATGTGCTAGGTATATCATTTTACCAACAAGTCTTTGATATTGAGCTTTGTCTACCTTCGAGCTGTTGTCATCATTCACCATTTTGTTGTTCTGCTCAATTAGAACAGTGCTAGACATACATACCACTTTTTTGGTTTCTCTAAGGAGTTCAAGTATATGCTTCTGCTGAGAAATAATGATTCCTTCTTTAGAGTACGCAACTTCAGTTCCCAGAAAGTACTTCAGTCTTCCTAGGTCTTTTATCTCAAATTTAGTTGTTAGGCTCTCCTTTTGTACTTTGCTTTCAACAATCAATATACACAAGTTATACGGTGAGTTTATCTTCCTGTGAGTGCTGTATGATGTGCTTGACCCCAGAGTCAACATTACTTTGGAAAATCTTCCAATTAAGCCCATGTGGAGCTTTCTTCAACTTGCACACTTGATTCTCTTTGCTGCTAGAGTTGAATCCAGGGTAAATATCCATACCGACCTCTTCCTCAAGTATCCATGAAAAAATGCATTTTTAACATCAAATTGATGTAGTTCCCAGTTCAACTGAGCAACTAGAGAAAGAAGAACCCTCACAGTATTCATTTTCGATACATGAGTGAAAGTTTTTTGATAATCAATACCACATGTCTGAGTATACCCTTTTGCAACAAACCTAGTCTTATACAGATCCAGAGTGCCATCAAATATATATTTTAAAGAGTAAATCCACCTGCACCCAATAGGTCTTTTGTCCCTTGGCTTTGGAACAATCTCCCAAGTGTCATTCTTGTAAGGGCTCTCATTTCCTCGTCCATGGCTTGAGCCAATTTGTTTATCTTTTAACGCTTCATGTATTGAAGTTGGGACAACAATAGAGTCAAGAGAGGAGATAAAGCATTTATGATGCATAGAAATGTTCTTTGCAGAGATGAACGAAGAAATAGGATACTTGGTAGTTGTGCGTTTTCTTTCCTCAAGGCAATAGGAAGGTCATCATGATAACGGTCAGAAACAGAGCCAAATTAAGAGGATTAGTATTGGAGGGATTACCTGCCTGCTCCGTATCTGCCAGAGGTTGAGACGGCTGGAGCTGTTGGGATATATGTTAGGGTTGCATCCTTCTCTGGTAAACAACCACGGGGCGATCAATATGTACAACTTGACTTCCATCTTTCTGTGGAGGTAAAGAAATGAATGAGTTGGAGTGCTAGGCATGCAGAATTCCACTTCTAACATATTGTCCCCCTGAAGTGGAGACGAATGAAAGAAGGGCTCAAGTTTGGTGTGATGTTGATGATGGATTGGACATAATCAACACACCCTAACACACAAGCTTGAAAACTTTGCATAATAGGTGCGGAAGAGAAGAATGATGTTAAGAGTTGGACATGATTAGATCCACCAAGAATTTGTGATGGTAGGCGATTGATGAGGTAGGTGGCAGTAAGAAGGGCTTCACCCCAGTAAAGTTTAGGGACAAACATCTGAAAGAGCAAAGTTCGAGAAACTTCAAGGAGATGGTAGTTTTTGATTTCGAAGATGTCATTTTGTTGAGTATCAACACAAGTGAATTCATGGAGCACGTCATTTTCAGTAGTGAACTTCAGAAAATTTTGATTTACATATTCTTTCTCATTGTTTGAACACATGTTTTATAGATTTGTTGAATTGAGTATGGATCATATGATGAAATTGATAATTTTATAACTCCGGACTTGTCTTTCATTAAAAAGACCCAAGATACTCGAGTACAATCATCAGTAAAAGTAACAAACCACTTAGCACCAGAAATACTAATAGTAGAAACAGGATCCCAAACATCAAAATGAATGAGATCAAATGGTTCACTACTTACAGAAATACTAGGATGAAAAGAAGCACGACAATGTTTAGCCAGTTCACATGTTTCACAATGAAATAACTCGGCATACTTCTTAAGAAATAGGGTCAGAAATGTAGTCTTAAGAAGGCAGAATGGAGGATGTCCCAATCGTTTGTGGTGGAGCATGATCATAGAAGTGTCCTCAAATTGATGTCTTGAATGAAAGGATTGATGGGCCGTCCCATCAGACTTTTGAAGGAAGTGATACAACCCGCCGTTCTCCTCAACAGTTCAAATCGTCCACCCCGTGGATAGATACTGAAACATACAATGAGAAGAAAAGAAAGTTATGATGCAATTTAGCTAGGTAATTCATTTGTGGACAGAAATAAGGTTGGTGGATAATTTAGGAACATGAAGGACATTACTTAGGTGAAAGGATGTAGATAGCTTAATGTTTCCCTTACCAGTAATCAATATTTTGGATCCATCAGGAACAATGATAAAATTGTGGTGAGAAATAGGTAAAGGATGAGTAATAAGTTTCTCAAGAAAACATGTAATCGGTAGCTCCTGAATCAATAACCACGAAGGACCAACACTAGTACTTGAAGCGCTAAATGATTTTGAATTTAGGTTCTTACCCGACATATCAAGAGTGAGGGAACCAATAAGGATTCACATGCTTTCTAACTCATCTGGGATATCATCAACAACTCCACCTTCGACTTCATGATGCGGTTCCTCCATGGTCCCAGATGTAGCTAGGATGGCCTAATTTTGTTGGATCCCTTTAAAGCCCCCAGTACAACCAAGAACTTGCTCTTTCCCATGTATTTTAAAGCAATTTTCCTTAATGTGTCCAAATTTTTTGCAGTAGGTGTACCAGCGGTTGCTTCTATTGGTCGGGGAGCATGATATGAAACAATGTTGTTGGATTTGACATTCTTACTTCTAGCAAGAGTAGACATGTCGTTGAGCTTGTCATCTACCATAACACCCCTACGACTCTCTTCACCTCTAACAGTATAAAATACTTCAGATAGGGTGGAAGTCTTTCCTTCCCTAGAACTTGCACGTGGATAAGATCATACTCAGAGTTCAAACCTGGAAGGAACTCAAAGATCCTATCTCTTTTAACAAAGGAAGACAAGGTAGAGACATCCTTATGACATTCCATCTTCAAATTCCAATACTAGTCCTGATCGCTCCACAGTCCATTCAATATCCCATAGTAATCAGTAACGAAGAGGTTCTCTTGCTTTATAGAGAAATACTTTGTGTTTAACTCATAGCGGGTGGCAACATCTTGCTTTATGGAGTAGGTTTGACGTAGATTTTTCCAAATGTCTCATGTTGTGGCTAAGAACATACAATTTTAGCTCACCTCAGGTGTCATGGAATTTCACAACCAAGTCATGATAGGAGTCTTCGCCATCCCAATCTTGATACATGACATCAGTCTTCACAAGGGTAGTTCCTTGAATGTGATTCAATTTTCTTCCTCCTTTCAGAGTAATGTGGATAACTTGGGCCCATTGAAGGTAGTTTTTTTCCATTGAGGGAATAGCTATGATGGAGGATGGAAAGTGCATTGGGGCTAAGGTGAGATACTGTCATAGATGAGGAGTGACAACTAATTTAGAGTGGTCAGCCATTCGAAATGAGAACAAACAGTGGCCGGACTGTAGAGAACGACTGGAATTATACAGAAAGCAGAACAAACAACCTCGGAACAACCAGCAACCGCCACAAAATCTGCTGGAAGATGGAGATGGAAGCACTGGATGCAGGGCTGAGTCACGCAGGCGAGTCTAGGGCTCTCGTTGATCGGTCATGAAAAACGGAACTGATCAGTCGAGCAGGAGACACAATGAGATCAGTCGAGTAGAAGCACTCATTGCACAGACGAGACAGAAACACACGTCGACAAGCATGAGAGAACGATCTACGACAGCAACTGTAAGATCGACCGTTTACGTTCATAGAGATGACAAATCAGTGCGTCATAATGAAGACGACGGCAGACGCGATGAAGGCAATAAAAAGGACTTGATGATTGCACGAAGGCATGGAAGATCCCGACTAGAGAATGACATAGCGGAGACAACAGCTAAGGCACGAATCCTACAATAAGCTCTGATACCATGTAGGAAATATGAAATGCTTAATTCTCATTAAACAAAGCAAGTAATATATATACACTTACATTGGGGGACATAACAACCAGAAAGCCCTTTTATAATGAAAGTAAAATACAAACTAAATATACATATTTCTCTAGTCCCATAAATAAACTCATGGAATATGTAAAAGGTTACTGGAAGTACATGTATATGGTGTATTCTAGAATCATCCATTATTTGGAGTGAAAATCTTAATAGGGCTATTAAAGGGCAGAACCTCTTCCATTTGTAATCTGTCTGCAGAGTTTTCAAGTTCTTTTGTTTGTGACTATCCTTTTACCGTATTAATATGCTTCAATCTTCAATGAAACAGACCTTCATGCGTCAGAAGGCTACTCTATCTTCTTTGTTTGCTCCACAGTTGGTAAAGGGCCTGAGAAGCCAAGATACAGTGATCTCCCACCCAACTGAAGGTACAATATGTAATTGCCAACCCAATTGAAGTAATGAAATGATCTCGAAATATTTTGACAAGGTGTGTGGAGTATCATTGAACTGGATCTGCTAGTTTTGCAGGCAGTATGCATACCAATGCGGATCATCATTGTAGACGCGCAAGTGAATCACCTAGGTTAGCAAGGTTTAATTCCATGTTTTTCTCATCCGAGGACAACTTCGAACAGCCAAGTGGGTGTACAACTGAGATAGACACCAAGTATTGTATGAGCAGGGAAGGGGATATACTTAATCAGAGATCTACTCATAGCTATGCCAGATTAAATGATAATTGTTCTAGTTCTGGTGCTTTGCGATATGCCTTACATGTACGCTTTCTATGCCCTTCTTCAAGGAAATGTTGCAAAGCAGTTCAGAGATGCAAATCGGATCCCTTTTCTGTGCCGATTAGAAACAATCTGGATTATGACGAAGAGCGTCGCTTTTATTTGTATAATGATATTAGAGTAGTGTTTCCCCAGCGCCATTCTGATGCAGATGAGGGCAAGGTATGAAACTATTTATTTTTGTACTGAACTCAAAGTTCTTGCAGCTTGTGCTTTGATACTTTACTAACCCAGTGCCATAGTCAACTATCTAATCATTTATCTACTTAAAAAAATTTTTTTTACATGATTTTATACTAGAAAGCTGTCGTACTGCCAGCTCCATACATGGTTTGTGCATTTCCGGAAAAGCTTTTGATAATGAATGTTTTGTCATTTCTAATTTTACTTTTTAGTACTAATATTTTGTTTATTTGTGTGCTTGTTGCAAACTGGAATGTATGATTGCAATATAATTGAAATACAGATACAACTCTCTAAGACAAGCTCCCACCTAAGTTCTTGAGGGCATGTTACCTCTAAGAACTCCTCCTCACATGGGAGAATACTAATCCTTGAAGCCAAAGTTGCCCAAACAAGAGACACACACCCCTCACTTATATAGTGATACAACTCACACAATTTACTAAAAGGCTTCTGCTAGATCACGAGGGGACAACTGGACTAATGCATTCGCTTTTTAGGTTACATATATGCTATGAAGCACCGATACTTCCTTGAGGGTCACGTACCCGTACCGGATACGTATCCGATACCGGTACGTACCCGATACTCACGGATACACCTGTTATTCTAGTCTGTAGATACACTTGGACTTGGTAGATTGTTCTGCATATTGTAACAAGATGATGTTTTTCTGAAGTAAACAAAAGACTTATGCGTGTCTTTTAGAAAAGAAAAAAAACTCAGAAATGCAACTATCAATGCTTATTTATTATAGTAACAAAATGTACTTCCAATTTAAGTATCTTTTTACGTTTAAACCATAATGAATTTGATTTAAATTTTATCATTTTATTTTTTTCCAAATATTTTAAAGATTACATGTTTCAGATTAGTACTGTTTCTACTTGTTTAACATGAATTTTTCTATGTTTAATATTTTGTTAACTTGTCTCTAGACGAACCAGAAGTTGAAGATGCATTAATCTCCAATAATGGGGAAGAAGAGGAAGAAAATGACTGATAAACATCCTTAAATTTGAAATGATTATGAATATTTTTTGTTTGGGAACTTCATATTATATTGCATTAACTATGAATTTGTACTTCAATTGGTGATTTATGCAATTGTGCTTAATGTTTTATTATTTTGAGGACTTTTAATTACATTTGTGAGATTATACATATAGATTTATTATATTTAATACAACGTATCCCGCCGCACCCGTATCCTTAATTTTTAAATTTTGGTGTACCGCCGTACCGGATACATATCGTACCCGGTACTCGTACCCGTAACGATGCTTCCTAGCATATATGTGACACTCGTATACGTAACAATGCACCCCTCTGGGAAAAATGACCTTGCCCCCAAGGTTGTGTGAGAGAAGACAGAGCGAAGTTTCTTTGGGATCATAGTCCAGCACAAATGCGTCAACAACAGCCATGGTAATGTTTTCTTCTTCAACACTGAGGATCATCCACCGTTCTTTATTTAAACATTGATGTGTAGGAAATTATGACTATCTGCAGCGGAAATAGAAATCTTGGCATCGGAGTTGGAGGTACTCCTAATGGGGCAGTCATTGGGGTTGGTGGTGCAGTTTTGGGGGCGACATGTTGGGAGGGCGTAGATGAGTGGGAATAGGTCGAGGCGGTACTTGTAAGTTATCAATTACTGGATGGTGGAAGGTCAACAATGGATCTTTGGGTGGAGTATGGAGAGAACGGTGTTGTCTTGACGCGGGATTATAACGACCGAAATAAGGGTCAGTTGTTGTGCTGATCGAGTGCGCCTTGTGGACAAAACATAAGCTCTTGAATAAGTTGTCGGGAGTTAGGCATCATAACAGAGGATGAGTTCCTCCTTCAACATTGTTCAAGTCATAATAAGGTTTGTTTGGCGGCGTCAGCGCATGCCATGGAGAGCCAACCCTCCATATAAATCATGGAGAAATACACTTTGTGGTCGTTCTATGTGAATTAACAGTTCACAATATTGCTCTGCATGCAAAATCCAACTGAGAGGGTCTGTATATCCAATCGGCATTGAAGACTTGCGGAGGTAAGAAGTGAAGAGGTGGTGTTGGTAAGGGGTGAGTTGTGCTTGCCATGTTGGTGGGTTCGATGGTGATTCAGTGGAAAATGATGTCAACGTAGTTTGGTGGTCGTGGAGTAAGATGTGGAGAGTGTCGGTCAATGATGCCTCCATGTTGTCCATGTGGGATGAGAGGTGTGTGACCGTGTGGTCAAGTTCCTCAAGTTTATCTGACATTGCGCGGGCAATGGTCATTCACACACGGTTGGAGTAATATAGGCGTTTGTTCGAGCAGAGGAGGTTGTTTCAGTGAACTAGTGGGTCGGTTGCTGGTAGCACTGGAAGAAGAACGCTGGTATCCATTAGGTGTTCTAGAAAGTGTCGATGGGATGTACGAGAGACGCCGCCCTGAAGGCATGTTGGAGGAGCAATGAGGTCGTTAGTGGTGAGCTTGAGGCGTGCAGGAGCAAAGGGTGGTGTTGTCTGCGACTGGAATGAGGACGTAATTCTGAGCAGAGTACAGAACCTATCGGGACTAGGGTAGCAGGGTGCATTTGAGGCGATGTATAATCATTAGAATGGCTCGACCGAGACGAAGTGGACGAAGAGAGCCCTAATCATCGTAGAATCGTGGGGCTAGTGTGTTGTAGTAATCCCAAAGGGATAATGCATTGATGGCAAGGACTAAATATGAGTGTAGTCCAATTGCTAGATGGGTAACGTGCGTAGGCGGCTAGGTCAGACCAAGTTGTTACAATCAAGCATGGAAGATTGCAATATAACTGTCAGACAAATTTGTTTTAGATGAATATATTGTCAACTCACCCCCTCACCTGAATTTATTTGGATCTAGCCTACCCTGATACCATATTAGTATCAAATTGTATATAGATGGTGGGACCCACTATGAATTTTTCATGTAGGTCTATGTTCTCAACACATAAATTCAGTGTATAATTTCGTCCATGATTCACTTGCTCTACTTGCTTCGGTGCCGAAGTCCCTACGACTCTCCCTGAATTTAACCTTCTCGGCGAGCTTCTTGTTCCTTAAGTATTTTGTTTTCCGTCTTGAGAGAGGGAGGGAGTGAGAGAAATTTTATATTGGATAAAGCCAATTTCTAGCCTATTTGTAGCATTCGGGTTTTCATTACTCTACTGGTCTAATCTCCTTTCATCCATTTTAATGCTCATATCAAACAGGTTGGGCATGAGGCTCTCTTTGGTTCAGTCGTTGTAACATAGCACATGCTATTGAAGATGTCGGTTATTTCGCTAGCTGTCATTTTGAAATTACATTAGAAAATGCCCGTCGATAACTGAAGATGTCGCTAACATCTCGCATCTCACATGCCCAATTGTAGCTTAGATTCTCTGGATGTATTTCAACACAGTATTTGATAGATAACACTGACATCAAAATTAGACGGGTAACATTGACATCTTTAATTTAACGCACGTTTTGGTGATATTTTCTCGCAGCTTCGGGTGGACCACCATTTTCCGGCGGATCCCAAGTACTTCGATGTAAGCAACTGAATGGGATGAATTTGATGGCCGCCACGGATTCAATTGTACATATTTCTCATCAACTCAATCCAATATGTAAATATGTTCCTTCCATTCCTTGTAATTATAATGCCCTTACTATCTTATGGCTCTCTTCTAATTCTGTCTTTTTCGCAATGATCTGCCAATTTTTTCTTTAGAGAAATATGAGAGGTTTATTAGGGGGAGCGCGTACGTAGAATCACCTATGTAACAACATATTTGCCATCCTCGACAAATTTTTAGTCTAGCATATCTGCATGCCCTGGTCATAGTAAGGGCTTGTTGGAACACCAGTGGCGGTTGTGAACGCGATGGTGATGATCCGTCGTTCGTGAATGCCCGACGTCACCTAAGGAACTTCATTTGCGTTTATGTCAAAATCAGTTTTTTTTCTTGGCGGCGGTCATAACCGGTCATGTCAAACACATTTTGTGATCAAAACACTGGACCAAATGGACCCTAATACTACATATGCGCTAGGCTGAACACGATAACTGCATATTTGATGTGTGCGTGCACTCTGGCGGATCTTTAGCCTAAACATGTTTGTAGTTCAACATACACACTACGCCCGTAATAATTTCTCCTTTGTTTGAGTGCTTAAGCTCATTGCGAACCAAAATGAACATTTGGTATGGAACTTGAATTGAATTGTTCTACTGCCGGCTTTGACGAAAAGGGTAGTTTGATCTTGGGATATATTGATTTTATTGGTATATTGTTCCTGTTGAGGGGTTTGGATAAGTTGATTGATTTAAGTATTGATTTGATCATATTTATTTGGGCTAGTTGAAGTTAATCTTATTAATGCAAGTGATTAGAATTGTTAAAGCAATTTATACAAAAGGCTCATTCAAGGACTGAGCCCATTGCTACATAGGCATTAGTCTCACATCTTGAACAATTTTGTCACCACTCACCTCAACTATTTATACATGTAATAATAATCGTCTTGTATGTAATATTTATGAGAATTAATTAAAATTTTATTTTATCTCTCTAATTTTGTACTTCTCTACATGGTATAGAGCTACCGATCTTATGGACCGATTTTTTCTTCTTCAATTTGAGCATCTGCTCTCGTCTTGTTTCCTTTTATAGTCTCAAACTCACCTTGCATTCTACTACCCAATCGGCAGCTCCCGCTCACATCTGAGCATACTCCATGCTTTGTTGCACACGTGTTCGCTCTCCTTTCAAGAGAACGCACCCCGCAAGCGCTCTTTCTGTGGCCTCACGCCCACTACTCCCGCATTGCTGCAACAACGCACTCATCCATCACCGCACTCCCGCATCGCCGCAGTGACTCGCATGATTTGTCTTGTATTCTCGTGATACGCGCACCCTTACTGTCGTGCGCGCTCAAGCACGCATCCCTACCCCCCTCCCCCCCCCCCCCCATTTCAGCCGCACCCCACTTGCACCCCCCCCCCCCACACCCCCTTGTGATGCACCCCCTTGCAGTCACACACCCCTTGCGCCGCACCACCCTTGCAGCCGCACCCACCATTGCGACGCACCCCTCCTTGCAGATGCCCCCCAAGCACCCCCCCCTTGCGCTGCACCCCCCAGCCGCACCACACCTTGCCACAGTAGCTTTCCGCATCATCCTTACCAGTCATGGGCACGTTTGCTGGCTCTTCCTCTTCCTCCCTTTCGTCTCTTGCTTCGGCACATGTTACTAATGTACGGGATGAACTGCGCATCACTACTATCTCTCTCAGCGGCAAGAAAAATTTTGTCGAGTGAGTGCACTCGGTGCGCGGAGTTCTACAAACAAGGGGGTTGCTTCATCATCTCTCCATGGCACCGCCTGCTGAGACCAACAAGCAATGGCTCTGTGATGATGGTTGTGTTCATTCCTGGATTTTGAATTCGATTGACGGTGAGTCATATTGTATGTCAATGTATCATGAGACGGCAAAGACAATGTAGGATGAACTTCACTCGTATTTTGGCAAGGACAGACTCCAACACCTGTTTGACATTTTCACGGACCTTCAATCTCTTATTCCAGGTGTAGACGGAGACTTAACCTCCTTTGTTGCGAAATCCAAAACTCTCGTCGAGGCCTGGATTCATCATCAGCCTCCAACGATGGATCTCGCCACTCAACATGCTCAGAAGGAAGTACACGGTATTGTTATGATGATGGCCAGCGTCCCCCCATATCTTCAGAGTGTTCGTGCAAACGTTCTCTCGTCCTTCACGGTTCCTTCCTTCTCAGATGTGTGCTACATGATGTTGAAGGTGACACCAACCCCCGATACTCCAGGGCTTGTCTCTCCGGCCCTTCTTCAACACTCTTTTGAACACCGTCCCACCCCGTCGTCGGCTTGTGGGGGTCGCACCAGCTCTCGTGGATGGGGTCGCGGCAAATGGAATCGCTCCAAGGGTATCTACACTCGCCTGTGTACCTATTGTGGCCAGGGTGGTCATTTGGAGTCTACTTGCTTTCGTAAGCATGGTGTACCTCTGCGTCCTCCGCACCAGCATGCCTCCATTGCGATTGATGCTCCCTCCACCGCCCATGCTGATATTGACAGCTTGCGCACCCAACTTCAGCATCTTCAAGGGTTGATTAGTCGCTCTCCTGGCTCTGTGACATCTATTTCAAATGAAGGTATCTCCCATTTTTCCAATAGTCCTACTTGGATAGTGAACTCTAGTGTCACAGATCATATTACTCCGCAAAAGACGCCTCAATATTTGAACTTTGTCTGCCCTAAGTTCATCACGGTGGCTAATGGGGAGACCACCCCTGTTTGTGGTTATAGGGATGTGCCCATCACTTCATCTCTCTATCTCTATCTCTATCTCTATCTCTGTGTGCTCGGTTTTTCAAGTTCCGGGCTCTCATTTTAATCTTCTCTATATTAGTCGTCTGACAGAATATCTTGACTATTCTGTAACTTTTTCATCTTCTTCCTTTATTGTGCAGGATTGACAGACCCAGAATATCATTGGTAGAGGATGACTGTCAAACAGACTCTACACTCTGGATGTTCCCACCACTGCTCTAACCTCTGTTACATCTACATGCGCCTCTCTCGATTCTCTGGAAAGCTCCCCCCGATCTCTCCCTCTCCGACTTCACCTGTGAGTCTTGCATCTATGACAAACAACATCGTTCTACTTTTACACCTCATTGTACCCGGAGCTCTACTCCTTTTAATTTAGTGCACTGTGATATTTGGGGACCGTATAAAACAACTAGTGTTTCTAGCTATCAATATTTTCTCATATTTATTGATAATTATTCTCGCATGACCTGGTTTTATTTACTGTGCGACCATTTTGAACTACTTGGTGTATTTCGTGTCTTCGTCGTCGAGATGCGTACACAATTTTCTAGCTCTATCAAAATTCTACGAACAGATAATGCGCGCGAGTATACTAGTCATGCATTTCAAAATATTTGTGTTGAGCATGATATTCCCCACCAAACTTCATGTGTCTACACACCCCAACAAAATGGGATTGTCGAGAGAAAGAACTGTCTTTTCGTTGAGGACGCACGCTCTCTTATGTTTCAGATGAATGTTCCAACGGTTTACTGGCATTTCGTAGTCTTTATGACATTCCATCTCATCAATTGCATGCCCTCCTCAATTCTCAACTTTGCAACGCCCTTCAGCCTTCTATTCCCATCCGCACCTCCCTTTTCCTTGACTCCTCGTGTGTTTGGTTGCGCTTGCTATGTTCACCATCTTGGTCCTCCTACAAACAAGTTTGTTCCCCGAGCTACGAAATATATGTTCGTCGGATATTCCCGCACTCAGAAAGTCTGTCTGTTATTCTCCCATTGATCGCAAGATCGTTTCATCTCCAAATGTTACCATCCTCGAAGACCAGTCGTTTCACTCCTCACTTACGGTACCTCCAACAACTTCTACACTACCACGCCCTGCCGTTCCTGTCCATTCTAACTCACCTCCCCTTCTGCATACACCCACTACAATCTCTTCCAACCCGCCTATTATTCGTGTGTACAAACGATGCCTCCTCGTTTGGATGTCCAACGACAGTTACCCTCTACAGATGATGCTCTGCGACATGCTGATCTGGTACCACCCTCTATTGCTCATACTCTATCTAATTATGTTTCATTATATTGCTTGTCTTCGACGCTTCTCAAATTTGCGACATCTTTGTCGACTATTTCCACCCCCCCCCCCCCCCCCCCCCCCCCACTTCTTTGCAAGAAGCTCTTCTACATTTCGGGTGGCGGGCTGCTATGGATGAAAAAAATGACAGCTCTCTAGGTTAATCAAACCTGAGACCTTGTCCCACTTCCACCTTGTCAAACCTGTGTGGGTTGTAAGTGGGTCTTCACCGTCAAGCATTGACCAGATGGGGTCATGGAACGTCTGAAAGCTCTCCTTGTGGCCCACTGTTTCACACAAGGTCTCGACTATGAGGAGACATTCTCTCCTGTTGTGAAGCTGAATACTGTCTGTGTTTTCTTGAATGGGGATCTTATTGACACTGTTTACATGAAGCAACCTCCGGAGTTTGAGACCACGGGGAAGAACCTTGTATGTCGCCTCAAAAAGTCTCTCTATGGTCTCAAATAATCTCCTCGAGCGTGGTTTAACAAATTTAGTCGCGTTCTTCGTGATGTTGGATGTACTCGAAGCTCAGTCGACTACTCTCTTTTTACTCATCACCGCTAGACAGACACAATAATACTTTTGGTGTATGTTGATGATATTCTTATCACGGGCAATGATCTTATTGGCATACACATGATCAAGAAACACTTTGTATCTATTCTTCAGACCAAAGATTTGGGCAATCTCAGATGTTTTCTCAGTATCGAGATAGCTCGTCGCCCTTATTGTCTTGTTCTATCCCAACAGAAGTATTGTCTTGATCTTCTTCATGATGTTGGCTACTCTGGATGTAAGCCCGCAAATACACTTATGGATGCCAACCAGAAGCTCTGTGCGCATGTCTCAGACTCCGACCTACTACTTCCAAATCCAAAATACTATCGTCGTCTTGTGGGCAAGCTAATTTATCTTACAGTTACACGACCTGATGTATCTTTTGTTGTTGGAGTTGTCAATCATTTCATGCATGCTCCACGAACTTCTCATATTCAGGCAGTTGAGCATATCCTCCAGTATCTCTCATTGCCTAAGACGCTGACTATGTTGGCTCTTTTGACGACCGTTGATCCACCAGTAGTTACTGCACTTACTTTGGTGGACACCTTGTCACATGTAGATCAAAAAGAAAACTGTGGTTACACGCTCATCTGCAGAAGCAGAGTATTGCTCAATGACCTCGGTTGTTTATGAATTTATGTGGTTGGAAAGTCTTCTCAATGATTTGGGTGTGAAACTCTCCTCTCCAGCCACTCTCTTTTGTGATAGTTAGGCAGTTATTCAAATTGCAAATAATCCCGTGTTTCATGAATGTACCAAACACATCGAGGTCGACTGTCTGTCATTTTATATGGGAGAGTACAAATGAAGAAACTAAACTTGAGATATGTTCCTACGGCCGGACAGATTGCTGATATTCTTACAAAAGTCTTACCACACCCACTTTACCACCAGTTCTTGTCCAATTTTGGTTCATATGATTTATATGTTCCATCTTGCGGGGAAGTGTTAAAGCAATCTGCACAAAAGGATCATATAAATGCCCACGAGTGAGCTCATTGTTACATAGGCATTAGTCTCACCTCTTGGATGACGATTTTGTCACCACTCACCTCATCTATTTTTACATGTAATAATAGTTTTCTTGTACGTAACATTCATGAGAATTATCAAAAAAATTATTTTATTTCTCTCCAATTTTGTACTTCTCTACAAGGATTAATTAAATTGACTGTATTAATTACATTAAATTAGATGATGGTATTAATTTAGTTAAATTTGATGATAAAGCTAATTGGATTATTTAGGTTTGCTTTTGGTTTAAAAGAGCTTAACTAAGGTAATTAAAATATGATGATGTTAATAGCCATTGGATCTATGATTAAGGGTTTAGATCGATATTCCAAGGTTCGAGAGACATGTAATTAGGGCCCTAAACACTTTCCAAGAGCTTATGATAATTTACTCATTATTATACTTATAATGGTGTTAAAATGGATCACACGCGCATGTTCTTTTATGAGTGAGGCCTCAAATGCTTCCCAAGTGAGCTTACGTCTTGAATTTGATTAAGGACGTTGCGATGACTTGAGGATTAAAGATCACTCAGAATTGACTCGAGTTTTAGCTTGGGTTGAGCTTTGATTGAATGATCGGAATCACAAGCCAAAAACTCGACTTGGTCTTAATTTCAAATTGATTTCAAGCCTAAGTTTGGATCATATCAAGCATGCTCGAATTCGTTTCTAATTTAGATGTATGTGTGTGTGCGCGCCTATATGCATGTATATATATATATATATATATATATATATATATGGCATCATCAAATTCATCGCATTTCTCATGTTATTATGTCTATCTATTATTATTATTATTATTATTATTATTATTATTATTATTATTATTATTATTATTATTATTATCATTATTATTAATTTAAACTAAAATATTTATAATTGTTTTCAAATGGAATGAGATTGTGTGTGATGAATATTCCACCACCTTTGAATTGCATGTATGTAGTGTTGCATCCCTCTGTTGGGGTATTTTTATCATCATATATTTGGCATGAAATTTCTATCATTTCTGAATAATACATACGAGAAATCGCGCCCGAGGTGCTAATAATACCTCAAATTATTGGCATGTGTGATTCATTTTTTTTCTCAGTGCTTTATCTTCTCTTCGTGCATGGTTTTCTTGTTTTTAACTTCCGGCGTCTCCCCTTTCATAGGAAATTCAACCAAATGCATTAAGTTATTTCGTAAGATTTGAGGCTTTCTAGCCTGTGCTTTTCGCTACAATGCTTTGACTACCTCTATTGGTACTCAATTCAATTTTTCCTCCTCTCTTTATCTTCTCTTCGTGTTGGGTTTTCTTGTTTTCGACTTTTTGTGTCCTCACTCTCATAGAAATTTCAAGCAAACTTAAAATCTTTGTGAGCTCACTCAAATCATTTGAGCTTGATTCTATTTTGAACCAGCTCTAACCTCAACTCAACTTCAAGTAGTGTTTTGTCGTGCTCGAAGTCACGTTGTGTCCGTCCTTGTACTAAATTCATTTTTCAAAGATTTTAGAACTATGCGCATGTCATAATCTACACTTGGCCTAGGGCATAAACCTCACCTTTGATAATTCTAAGTTTTAGGTAAAGTTTATTATATGATTTTGGTTTGAGCTATGTGTCATCCCTAACCGTGGACAATTTGGGGTCCAACATCTGGGTTTTTCATTAGTAAATATTGAGCGACCCATTTGAAATAAGTGAAGGGTTTGTGTTGAGTTTATGTTATGTGTTGTATTACTTTGTTTCAAGGTTTTTCATTATGGATTAAAAGATGCGTTGAATTGCTCTGTTTTTCATTACGAGTTTATGTTATGTTATGTGTGGTATTGCTTTGTTTCAAGGTTTTTCAAAGAATTTAGCTTCCATTCATTATGAGCTTGGAATCCAAAGTACATAGTTTTTGGCATGCCATTACTTTGGTTCCATTATGAAAGTGTGGTTGGTGTGCTTTTCATTTATATTTTTTGTTGGAAGGTATGCGATCTTCAATTTATTTGCATTTGAACATGGTTGGCTTCCTTTGATATCTTGAACCTTATTAAAAATAGATTATTTCTACGGTTTCAATTCTAACATAATAAGTGGAAGCTATGTGAAGTTAAGATAACAAGATATGAAGGCTTATGTTATGCTTCATTCTATTGAGAATGCAACTGTCCTTGTTAATATAATATCTTAAACTTAAAAATGTTACGAAAGTATGTGAGCTGTGTTATCTCAAAATTTATACGTTGGTCGGCGTAGGACTGCTCGCAAATAAAATAGTTCATGAATTATTTCAGAGTTGTTTCGTTAAGATTTGTATTTTTCAATTTCGAATTCGGATTTGAATCCAAATTTGGATTCAAGTGATATTCGAATCTGAATAATATTATATCTATTGACAAGATTCGTGATTAGTTCACGGATAATATGAATATATATAAAGATGATCATGATCGTCCGATCAACGATTATTTGGTTCATCATTTGAAACGAATTCGAATTCAGACCCGATTCCTAATTTGAATCTAGGATTTTGGGACGAATCTGAATTCAAATAATCAAACAAATTCAAATCAAAATCTCTGCATTTTATGACAAATTTATATTCGATTGAAGAGCTATTTGATTCGTTTCGTGAACACTCCTAGTCTGGAACATGAAACTTCATCTTTTAGTATAGGTGTTATGAGATTATATGAGTTGCATGTTTCCGTGAGAGTTATAGAATGTCCATGGTGTGTGGGATTCGTGTGAGTATTACAAGAAGGTACGAGTTGCATCTTCTTGAGGGTTATAGAATGTTTCAATAGTGTGAAATTTTATCCTTTTAAGTATTGTGAAAATATATGAGTTATTTGTTCTCTGGAAGTTATATAAAGACTATAAAAAGTAGAGCTCCATCTCCTATGTGTTACATAATATATGCGCTACATGTTTTGCGAGCTAGAAAATGTCCAGAGTGTGGAGCTCCATCTCGTATAAGTATTATGAGAATTAGGGATTATGTTGAACTCCAAAGATGCTTGTCTTAAAATACCATAGCAAGGATGTAAATATATAATTAAGAAAGTATATATTCTAAAAAAAGTACAATAATATAGGTTATAGCCAGAGGACAAATGCATAAGACCATAAAAACTTAGCATTGTTAACAGCACCTTTCACATAGATAATAGCACCTCATAATTAATACAAAATAGCACATATACATATAGATAATAGCACCCATGCCCTAATAAGAAAAATCCCTAGTGTCTCGTCCGATATCCTTTCCCTGCTCGTGGTCTCCCTCCCGACTGTGACAAATTGGGCCACCTAAATCCCCTGTCAGCGAACTTTCGCTCCCCTCGGATCCTACATCGCTCGTGCTGCTCACTCGACCCTCGGAAATGATAGTCCCTCTTTCGTCTTCCCTGTGGCCTATCTCGTGTCTCGAATGAACAGCGGGTCGCAATCGAAATGCTGGATTTAGCTCCAAATGACACTCAAACTTCAAACAGCCATAACTTTTGATCTGGTTGTCCGATTTTTGCCCACAACACTTTTTCGGAATGATCTCGGAGCCCTCCATCCAATGGCGAACAGGGTTTGCCCATTCGAGTTCGTTTATTGGTCGATGAACAGCGGGTCGCAATGGAATTGCGGGATTTAGCTCCAAATGACACCCAAACTTCTAACCTACCAAAACTCGTGATCGTCAAAGCTCCTAACCGCGGGCTCTCCTGGTCACCACGCTCTTGGCCACAACTGCTTACTTGTTCGCCTTCTTGCAAGCTCTTCTCGCCTGCCCGTCAAAGATCCTGATCTCTAAGATCCTGGTCACGCGCTTTCCTGATTGCCAAGAACTTGGCCTCAGCTGCATGCCTGTTCGTCGAACTCCTCGCCAAACTCTTGGCCTCCGTTGTTCTCATGTTCGTCAAACTCCTTAGGATCCTGGATGCGCGCTCTCCTGCCCACATGTTCGTCGCCCTCCCGCAAGCGCTCCTGATCGCCAAGTCTTTTGTCCGCAGTTGCTCACCCCTGCCAAGCTCCCGCTGCCCGCCAAAAGCTCAGCCCATGCTTGTCGCGCTCCTCACCAAGTTCCTGATCGCGACATTGCCTCGTTTTCCTTGTACTTGCGTACATCCTCTCCAGATTCTCAGTGTGACTATACCCGTGTATTCTATCATGTTCAATGGACTTGAATGATAACCCATCTCTTCCTGCTCGTGCAGCGACTCCCCCTCCCTGAAGTTCGTGATGAGCTTTAGATCACCACTATATCTCTTAGTGGGAAGAAAAACTTTGTTGAGTGGGTGCACTCCGTTCGTCGTGTTCTTCAGACCAAAGGCATCCTTCATCATCTGACTAAGGCTACACCTACTGAGCCCACTGAGTAATGGCTCTGTGATGATGGTCGTGTCCAATCATGGATCTTCAACTCTATGGACAGTGAACCATATCGAATGGTCATGTATCATTAGACGACCAAGGCCATGTGGGAGGAACTTCACTCCCTTTATTCTGGCAAAGACAACTTTCAACAACTGTTTGACATCATCACGGAACTTCAATCTATCGAATCAATGGTGGTTGGCGACTTAAACTCCTTTGTCGCGCACTCCAAAACTCTACTCAAGGCCAATATTCAACATCAGCCTCCAACAGTGGACCTCGATGTCCAACGTGCCCAGAAAGAAGTTGTTGGCATCACCATGATGATGGCTCGTGTTCCGCCTCATCTCCATTGTGTTCGGGCTCAGATCCTTTCTTCCTCCACCATTCCCTCTCTTTCTGATGTGTGATATATGCTTTTAAAAATCACACCTCCCCCCCGATGCTCACGGGACTCTCTCTTCGGCTCTCCTCTAGCATTACTATCCATCTCACCTCGCTCATTCGTCAGCTCGTGGAGCTCGTACCAGCTCTCGAGGTCGGGGTCGCAACGGAAGGACTCGTCCTAAGTGTACTCATTGTGGTCAGGATGTTCATCTTGAGGCAACATGTTACCGTAAGCATGGTGTGCACCCACAACAACATGCCTCCATTGCGGTCGATACATCTTCCACCACCTGCACCAACATTGATTCCTTGCATGCCTAACTCCAACATCTTCACGGGATGACTGATCATCTGTCTCTGTTGCGTCTATCTCCAATGAAGGTATATTTTGTCTCTCCCATAGTTCCACTTGGATTGTGGACTCTGGTGCCACTCACCATATTACTCGTCAGAAACCACCTCAGTAGTTGAATTTTGTGCAAACCAAGTTCATCACAGTGGCTAATGGTGACACCAGCTCGGTTTCCAGTTTTGTTGATGTGTCTCTCACTTCATCTAACTCTCTTCGCTTGGTTCTTCATGCTCCAGGCTCTCCTTTCAACCTTCTTTCCGTTAGTCGTCTTACTCAAGACCTTGACTGCACTATAACCTTCTCTTTCTCTTTTTTTGTTGTGCAGGATCGTCGTACGTAAAATATCATTGGTGAAGGGCAATTGTCCAACAATGGGCTCTACACTTTGAACGTTTCTCCCATAGTTCTCTCCTTTGTCACCTCTGTTGATTGACACCAGCGTCTGGGGCATACTCCTCTCCTAATTCTCAAGAAATCTTCTCTCGATCTATCCCTCGTTGATTTACCTGCGAATCTTGTATTTTTGGAAAACAACATCGTTCTTCTTTTATCCCTCATTGTACTTAGAGTGATGCTTCTTTTGCTTTAGTACATTCTGATATTTTGGGACCTTATAAAACGACTAGTGTTTCTAGTTAGCGTTATTTTTTCATTTATTGATGATTACTCTCGCATAACATGGTTGTATTTACTTCACGATCGTTCTGAACTCCCTCGTGTGTTCCGTGTCTTTATTGCGGAGACTCGTACATAGTTTTCAAGCTATATTAAAACAATTTGCACCGACAATACACGAGAATACACGAGTCATGAGTTTAATAATCTATGTACTGCATCGGGGATCACCCATCAAACCTTATGTGGTTATACCCCCCCCCCCCCCCCCCCCAATAATCGTCACCTTCTAGAGGTCACTCGCTCACTTATGTTTCAAATGCAGGTTCTCAAGCTTTATTGACATTTAGCAGTTTCTACAGTTTTCTACCTCATTAATGGCATGCCCTCCTCCATTCTCAACTAGGTGGCTTCCTTTAGTCTTCTATTTCCCTCCACACCTCCCTTTCCAGTCCCTCGTCGTGTTTATCTTTTTTTTTTCAAAAGGGGCAAATCATACACTTTCATGATTATCTTCATTATATGACTTATGCATTATTTTCATCACTTTTTTCCACTGTTTACTCTTTCGCTCGATCATGATTATCTTTTAAAGGCAATGGTCCTTTAGTTCATAAATAAAGCGGGAGAATAAATTTTATGCATAAACTCACCTCAACCATCTTTTGATAATACCAAAAGAAGGAGAATAAATTGAGAAATGTAGTGAGGTAGAAACCTAAGGTAACTAAAATTATAACACCTGTTGGAACTGGGATTCGGCCCAACGAGGAGTTTGGGCCCCTAAGAGGGTGGCAGCTAGCACTTATTGATCCCGCAAAAGGAACCGACCGAAGACTCAGAACTAGACACAGACCCTTGGCTGCGGCGTGGAGGTCCGACTACATACCCGGAAGATCTTTAGAGCGCTTCCCCTCCCAAGTCAAAGCTGAATCTGAGCACCTTGGAGAGCTTGAGGAGCTAACCAAAATGTCTTAAGGAGGAAGAAGCCAAAAACTGGATCCTCTCCAAAGGTGCCCTTCAGGGTCTACATATAATTTCCCCCCTGGTCTGCTAATAGCGTAACTCCGCCTTTTGGTTTTATTATACGCACCCCAGACTGGCCTGCTAACAGTCAAGCTCCGCTGTTCTGAAGGGATATTGGCAGACCACCGAGGGCATCTAGGTAAATTCACCACTAGGCCCTACCGGGCGAGTGGCTAGCAAGGGGGCCACTCGCTTGGCTTCCTGCGAGCCGAACTCGCGAGACCCCTGGCCTCCCGGGCGAGTAGGGGCTCCCCCCTCATTCGCCTAGTATCCCTCGCATTCGCATTCGCCTAGCCGTGACTAAGCGCACCCCAAAGCGGTGAGCTCTAACTTGCCTCGCCCTCGCGCTCTTCTCGTATATTCCTCGCAAGGAGCGACGAGTCCTCACTTGCTTCCCCACTCGCAAGACAACCGCTTGCTCGCTTCGTCGATGCCGGATTCTCCATCTTACCCCTCGGCGAACACGGGGTTGTACACAATCCCCGCTCTTCACGAGGTTACCTTAAGCTTGTGAAGAAACATCCAACCCTTGGTGTTCGCAGGCACTTATTGACTTGGAAGGAATCTTTTGGTAGGCCCCATTCCCAGTGCTATAAATATCACCGATCAAGGGCGATGTGTGACCCCTTCTCCCTTCGCTTTCTTTCGTTTTTTACTATTGCAGCTACCGAGATGCCTCTTTCAGAAGAAGCTCAGGCTCGTCTGAACGCGTCCAAGGAGAACGAACGGTCCTTCGCCGTCGAATTTGCCCCCTGGCTTGCTCGGCGGACCCCTCCTTCCTTCCCAAGGATCAAGAAGGCGAAGACTGCCAGGCGACCTCCAGGGGAAGATGGGTCTTTGCTCCTGGATCTATCGCCCGACATCGGGCTCGCCCATCGGGTACTCTTGTCGATAGTTCGATCCTTCATGATACCCGACTAATACTATTCCCTTGTTCGCAGAACACACCCCTTGGGGGAGCTATCACGGGTGAGGCACTGGTGGGTACTCGCATCCCCTCCCCTAGGAGAGTCGGTTCGGCGGTCATGGATACGGACATCACCGATTTATGAATCTCCTCGCCGCGACCCGGTGAGTTTCTCGCTTTCTTCCCCACCGGGGTTCTTTGACCCGTTGATTTTTCTGTGCTGCTCCTCTTGCAGGGACCCCCCCCCCCCCCTTGTGACCCTCGGGAAGCGCACCACTCTAGTGGGTTCGCCAGATCCACCGGGTGAGGCCATCTCCACCTCAAGATTTGGTGGGTCAACGGAGTCCTGGTGGCTCGCTAGTTGATGATGTTCGGGTCGCTGGTGACACGTCGCACCCCCTGGCCTGGGAAAAACTATCACACTGTCCTTCACTGAGGCCTTTTGGGTTCAGCCGAGCTCTTCTCGCCCGCTCCCCAGTACCGTCGTGGTCTCGCCAGGTTAGTCAACTCTAGCGATTACTTGCGCCTTGTTTCCACTACTGACTTCTTTCTTGCAGATGCCCATGAGAGCCCCCCCCCCCCCCCCCCCCCCCGCCCACGCCGATCCGGAATTTGGAGAAGAGGATATGTCGCGCCCGCCCTCGCCGGACAAGATTGCTAACTTTCTGGGAGATCCCCGCGATCCCGAGTTGATGAAGAGGCGGACCACCGAGGTGCTCCAGAGGTATGTCTATATGCTGCGGGATCTATACAACCAGGCACGGGGGGACAGGTCAGCCTCCGAGGAATGATTTGCCGCCATGGAGGACAAAAATGCGCGACTTCTTGCCGAGCTGTGGTTGGACACTCGCGGAGAGGTCACTTCCCCAGGGGTGCACATCTCGCGAGTTGAGGATTAGATGCGCTTAATGCAGCGCGAACTCCGCTCGGTTCGTGGCTATCATTATCCTCGAGTTCCGTCGCGCTCGGGGGTGTGAGGTCGGGGCCGATGGAAGTGGATACAATACTGAACCTTCTCTCGCTCGCTCCCACTCGGCGAACCCTGCATTGTACTTTTTGTTTCTGGACAATATGCGAACGCTATTCTTATTTATTATTTAGCTTGATGCTTCCTGCCCGCTATCGGGCTTTCACTTTTATTTATTCGTGATGTAATATTAGCCCCTGTGCCGCGCTCGCTAATTTCTTATTTTTTACTTAATGCTCTCGCACGCAACTTATATTGGACTCGCTTTGCCTGCCACGTGCTCGATCCAAAGCGGCGAGCTCTAACTTGCCTCGCCCTCGCGCTCTTCTCGCACTTTTCTCGCAAGGAGCGGCGAGTCCTCGCTCGCTTCCCCGCTTGCGAGACAGCCGCTTGTTCGCTTCGCCTATGGAAAGCTGAGAACGTCGCATTGCTGCAAGTGAGCGAGGAATGGAGAGTGTCCCGGGAATCGAGACATCACAATGAAATTCTATTAACCGCACCCCACGACGCTTCGACTTCTTCCCGCCTTTTCTATTTTCTATCAATAGGTCCTGCCGCTATGCCCAACCACCGCATTTATCGCCTTCAACCCTCTGCTTCCTTCGTTCTCACAATCTCGCATCTTCCTGCTCTCGCTCGCCTCTTCATCTCCTCAGCGATTTTACAATGGGTGGTGTGATGGGGGCGATGCCGAGGGTCGGGCCAAGTGTGCATGTGCCTTCTCCGACCACACCTTCTTCAACTGCTCGCTCACCGAGAGCGAGTACCTCGCCACCATCGCCAAATACATCTCGCCCGGGTACACAGCTCGCCATCCGGCGAAGACCGAGGTCATCAACGAGTTCTTGCCGGACAAGCTCGCCATCCCCATTGCTCACTTCGACGTCGGCCTGCGACTCCACCTATGGCCGGAAGTGCGCTAGGTATTCACTCGTATTTTCATATCCTTCTTCGCACTCGCATGAGACTTCTAACTGTGCAGGGAATTCGCCAAGTACTAAAGTATTTTGGCGTGATTTTGGGCCAGATGACCCCCACCGCGGTTTCCGTCGTGGTAGCATTCTCCTGCTACCTGAGGGAGGAGGGGATCGACTTTAGCTTGCCAGTCTTCCGCAAGCTTTTCTCCTACCGGGCTTATAGGGATGGGACTACCTATTTTGCGAGCCAACATACCAAAGTGTGCGAGACAGTCAACAAAAGCCACTACTGGACCCAGAAGTTCGTTTTTTTGAAGGGGGCTTTCGACAACATTCCCTTCTCACCTCTTCAGCGTGACGAGGCGACCTACCGCCCCCATACGCTCGGAGGTCATGACGTCGGGCTCTTCCAGTTCTTCTCGGGGAAGAACTTTGAGGTCGCCAACCTTCGGGGAAACGTAGACTCGCTACTCCCCGTGCCACCCGGAGCAGGTTCGACTCGCCTTTGCTCCCTATTTTACATTCCGCTCTTCTTTAGCTGACTAACCTTTGATTATTGCCACATTTGCAGGGGAGCGAGACCTTCCCCTCCACCCCCATACTCGAGGGCCAGAACTGTCCTCCCCAGCCTCTCGCTCGCTACCGCGGCTGCCTCCGCTTGCCGAGATGTTCACAGCTCGCCCTATGGCAAGAAGCGGTCCGCACCCGCGAGCCGCGGGGCGTCTTCCTTGCCACCACCGCCAAAGAAGAAGACTCCGGCGTCGGCCAAGTGCAAAGGGACCCTCAGGGAACTGCCAGGAGCCAAACCCCCAGCGAGCCTGCCGAAAAACAAGGAGACAGCTGAGGTGGCTGATGAGGTCGTCGGTATGCTGGGTGTGCCCGAACCGGCGACCCATCGAAATTTTTGTCTTGGCACGAAGCACTGGGATGAGATCGACGAGCCGTTGCTGGTCTGGGACCCCGAGGCCAATAGTGCCTCCATATCAACTCTCCTCCCCTCCTGGGTGGAGCAAGAGACCATTGGAGGCCATGCCTTCTCCCTATCCTTCGGGCTTTATGACCGGGAGGACGCCGAAGATTTTGACGACTTAACGTCCCGAGCGCTCGCTCACGAGAGCGCGCGAGCCCAGCTTCGTGCCCTGGAGCTCGCCCATATGACGGGTCGGCGATGCCTCCAGATGGATAGGAATTCTGACGAGCTCAAGCACGAGTTGAAGGCTGCTACGGAAGAGATCCCGAGCATCAAAGAGAAGCAAGCCATCTCTGAGGGTCTCCTCGCCAGCCTTCAGGGTGGGATGGTAAGTAGTTTGAAGAACTCGCCAAACTTCATCGTTGTTTTTCATCTTGGTTGACTCGCCTTACTTTTGCAAGATGCAGAGACCGCCAGCCATCTTCTCGCCCGCACTGCCGACCTGGAGAAGGAAGTCGTCGGGCTGAAGGCTCAGAACTCCGAGTTAGCCCGGGCTGCTATCCCTCCGCCTCCCCGCAAGAAAGAAACCCTGATGAACGAGACGCGAGAGGAAGAGTAGGCGATGCGGAAGACCGCGATCGCCGCTGCGAGACACATTTTTCGCACCCTAAAGGGGGCAGGCCTTCTCTCTGGCGAGGCGTTGCACCTGACCGTCGAAGAAATGAGCCCCGAGCTGTTCATGCCGGTTCCGGTGCCTGGGGACAGCGAGAGTGAGGGCGAGCAGTCCGAGGACCAATCTTAGATTTTTACAATTTCCTTTTTTTGGCTGGCGAGATCGCCACGATGTCTGTAATGGAACCTTTTTATGAAATGAAATGAGTATTCTTGTTTGTACTCTTATTTTTTGGCCTAGTCATGACCTAATCGCATCTTTTTTGCAATGGAACAAAATGAAATCTTACTTTTCTTTTTCTGGTCGTTCTTTCACTTTCAGCTCGCCGCCAAGTACTCGAGCATACCTCACGCGGCATTCATACACCTTTTCTCGCGTAGTCGCTGTTAGGCACGCTCTCGCTTACCCTCATCCTTATGACGACGATTTCCTCGGTCGTCTGACGCGTCTCGCTTCCGCGTTGGGCCTGGCTCGCTCACGAGCAGATTTTTCGCCGCATCGTCTCGTGCGAACTATTTAAACTTTCGGTGGATCTTTCGGTCCAATTCTGCGCCTGCGAGTCCTTGACTCGCACGTCTAGGTATCACCCTCACTACAAGAAAATTGATTTTTCGTCATGGCAATTTGCCCTGGCAAAAAGTCTAAAACCGTGACTAAAGATCTTTTGCCACGGTCTAGCTAGGAAAAAATTTGTGGCTAAAAGTCGCGTGGAGAATGGTTTTTAGCCACGAATTTGCCGTGACAAATAGTATTAGTCACAAACAAATACGGTCGTGATTAATACCTTCACCTTTAGCCACGGTTTCAGACCCTGGCAAAAACATCTCCATAATGTTAGAATGGACTATTTTCCACGGCTTTTAGTCGTGGCAAATAGTCATACTATTTGCCACGGTTTTAAGCCGTGGCAAATAGTCGGACTATTAGCCACGGTTTTAAGCCCTGGCTAAAAGTAATTCTAAAATTTTTTAAAAAAATTATTCGCTACGATTTTAAACTGTGGCAAATAATAAATTATGTATTTTTTTTTAAATTACAGCTACAAGAAACCAACCAGGAAGATAAAACCGAAATAGAGAAAGACACCAAATGTTGATGCCAGAAATCAACCATGAAGCTAAAAAAAATTAAGTAAAGTTCTCAATAAGATCATAGCTACAAGAAATTATCCAGTGAGCTAAAATAAAATAAGAGAAAGACTCCAAACTATTTAAGCTATTTGGAATCAACCAACATACTAGGACAAAAACATATATACATGAGGAATTAAAAGATTCACAAGTCACCTGGTTTGATCTTACATAATGAAAACAATCCAGTACAGGCCTTGCTTTGAATAAAACCAAAAAGCTTCTGGAGACAAATTGAGAACATCCCAGTATGCATGGTATTGGAGATGTCGGGTGGTATTCTTAGTTATGCTCTCACAATTGAGTAAGAACCAAGTAATAAAAGGAAAATTACAGTCTCTAGACATTCTCTTTACAATTGTTCTTCCTACACAAGAGCAGACTGATTTCAGCACAACCTCCTAGCTCCTTCCACTGGCATCTTATGCAATGGTTGAGGAGCTTAAATTGGAGAACAATAGCTTGCAAAATAGTTAATATTAAAGAATTGTAGGTGAAAAGATAGTATGAATTTTGGAAAAAGAAAAAAAGATGGACGTAATTGTAGGTGCCCAGCCGTGGCTAATACTTAGCTATTAGCCATACTTTTTTCGTTTCGTGGCTAATACTTAAGTATTAGCCACGCTTTTTGCTTGACGTGGCTAATACTTAAGTATTAGCCACGCTTTTTTCTTGTCGTGGGTAATATTAGTGCATTAGCCACGGTTTTGCAACCCTGGCCAAAACTAATGTATTAGCCACGGTTTTTGTACCCTGGCAAAAAAAAGTGTAGCCAAAATTCATTTTTCTAGTAGTGTCTTATTTTACACAGGTTCCCGCGCGGGGACCTTACCTGAGAAAGGTTTTATCACCGACTCATTTTGCCATCTCGCTAGGCGAGCCCTGCTTTACCTTGCCTCCCGAGTAGCGTGTTAATTCTGTCGGCCAGTGGGGGTCCGGCAGAGGGATTCTCCGAGTTATAACGACCCCTTACCCTGCCAGCCTCTCCAGAGATCAACCTAACTCACCGTCTTGTGAGAGCCTGTCAGCGGAATCGATCTAGGGCATTCCAGCTCAGCTTTTACCTTACCAGCCTCTCCAGAGATCAACCTGACCCACCGTCTAGTGAGAGCCCGGCAGCGGAATCGATATGGGGCACTCCAGCTCAACTTTTACCTTGCCAGCCTCTCCAGAGATCAACCTGACCCACCGTCTAGTGAGAGCCCGGCAGCGGAATTGATCTGGGGGCACTCCAGCTCAACTTTTACCTTGTCATCCTCTCCAGAGATCAACCTAGCCCACCATTTAGTGAGAGCCTGGCAGCGGAATCAATCTGGGGCACTCCAGCTCAACTTTTACCTTACCAACCTCTCCATAGATCAACCTGACCCACCGTCTAGTGAGAGCCCGACAGCGGAATCGATCTGGGGCACTACAACTCAACTTTCACCTTGCCAGCCTCTCCAGAGATCACCCTGACCCACCATTTAGTGTGAGCCCGACAGCAGAATCGATCTGGGGCACTCCAGCTCAACTTTTACCTTACCAGCCTCTCCAGAGATCAACCTGACTCACCTTCTAGTGAGAGCCCGGCATCGGAATCGATCTGGGGCACTCCAGCTCAACTTTTACCTTGTCAGCCTCTCTAGAGATCAACCTGACCCATCGTCTAGTGAGACCCCGGCAGCAGAATCGATCTGGGGCACTCAAGCTCAACTTTTACCTTGTCAGTCTCTCCAGAGATCAACTTGACCCACCGTCTAGTGAGAGCCCGGCAGCGGAATTGATCTGGGGCACTCCAGCTCAACTTTTACCTTGTCACCCTCTCCAGAGATCAACCTGACTCACCGTCTAGTGAGAGCCCGGCAACGGAATCGATCTGGGGCACTCCAGCTCATGCATATTATACGGGCCTATGATTTAGAAAGGACAATAATATCAACTCATAACAAATCAACATAAGAGTTTAAGGGTAGAAACGTTTTAGGTCATCCCCGCTCCAAGCTCGGCTGAGAGGTACCCCTTCCACATCTTGAAGGTGATACCCCCCCGTCTTGAGTACTATCTCTACAATGTAAGGCCCTTCCAAGTTGGGGTTGAGCTTTCCCATCGCGGCTCCCCTTCCGGCCGCATCGACCTTTTTCAGGACCAAGTCCCCCTTTTCAAACTGCTTCACTCAGATGTGCTTGTCGAAATACCGAGCCATCCGCCGCTTGAACTCCTCCTGCCGGACGGTTGCTAGATCCTAGAGTTATTGTAACAAGTCCAACGACAACCTTTGCTCTTCTTCATTTTCCACCCGCCATTCCTCGTCCCCTTCGCCTGCGGAGACCGCCCTGGGTGACTTCACCTCGAACTCGATCGGGAGGACGACCTCAGACCTATGGGATATCTTGAACGGGGTCTCCCATGTGGCCGTGTTAGGCGTGGTTCTCAAGGCCCAGAGGACTGAAGGTAGTTGCTCTACCCAGTTACCCCTTAGGTTCTCAACCTTCTTTTTCAGCAAGTTCACGATTATTTTGTTTGCTGCCTCCACCTGTTTGTTTCTCCTTGGGTGGTCCACCGACGCAAATCGAAGGTCTATACCAAGCTGGCTGCAGAAGCTGACAAATTCGTCGCTGGCAAACTGCGGCCCATTGTCCGTGATGATGGCTAGTGGAAGCCCATATATACAGATTATCTCCCCCCATAAAAAATTTCTTACTACCTGGGACGTTACCTTGGCAAGCGCCTTCACCTCCAGCTATTAGGAGAAGTCAATCATCACTAGTAGGAATCGTCTTTGTCCACTAGCTTGGGGGAAAGATCCCACCAAGTCCAGCCCCCAAATCGCGAATGGCCATGGGGCTGTGTGGTCCGAAGCCTCTGAGCCGGTAGGGGTTGGAGAGGGGCGAACATCTGACACTTGGAGCACTTCCTCACAAATTTTGTCGCGTCCTTACTGAGGGTATGCCAGAAGTAGCCTTGCCTCAGCACCCTCCCCTCCAGGGTCCTGCTCCCCGAGTGGCTGCCACACTCTCCCAAGTGGATCTCCTTAGGACCCTTGGGGCCTCCTCCTCCGACACGCAACAGGCTAGGAGCCCCGAGAGGGTCTTCCGGTACAATCCTCCTGCATGCAAAGAATAATATGCCAACTTGTACCTGAGCCGCCGGTTGTCCATGTCCCCCTCTGGGAACTCCCCCGACATTAAGAAGGTGATGAAGGGGTCCATCCATGATGCTCGATGTTCCACCTCCATCAATTCCCCTTCTTCGATAGATGGTCAGAAGAGATCCGACACCGTTCCCCCTGCTCGGGGACCGAACTTGGCCAGGAGGTCTGTCGGGGTGCTTTCTTCTCTCGGCACATGTTGGATCGAGAAAGTGCAGAATTGCCCGATGACTCCCTTGACATTTTCCAGGTATCTTTGGAGGGTCGGTTCCTTTGCCTCGAACTCTCCCTTGATTTGGCAAGCCACCACCATGGAGTTCGTCGAGACCTCCATGTCTTGCACACCCAACTCCCGGGCCAGGCATAGACCCGCTATTACCGTCTCGTACTCCGTCTGGTTGTTGGTGAGTGGGAAGTGGATGTTAATTGCCTATTCGATTCTTGTCCCCTGGGGGATTACTAATATAACTCCTCCCCCAAAGGAATGCCTTCTTGATGCACCGTCAACCAACATCTTACAGGCCACTGAGTGGGCTGGCTCGAGCTCTTCCACCTCGGTCACGTAGTCCGCCAACAAGTCTGCCATTGCTTCTGTTTTTATTGATAGCCTGGGTACAAACGAGAAGTCGAACTCGCTCAGCTCCACAGACCACTTAGCTAGCCTTCCTGAGTGCTCCACCCCCTCCATGATGCTGCGAAGGGGATGATCGGTCACTACCTTAATAGAATGCGCTTTGGAAGTAGGGTCAGAGCTTTTGGGCTGACACTACCAGAGCGAAGGCCAGCTTCTCTAGGATGGGATACCTGAGCTCTGCCTTCCGCAGAACTCGGCTGACGTAATAGATCGGGAGCTATCTTTTTCCTTCTTCCCAGACCAGAATAGAGCTTACCGCCTCGGACCCTACCCCAAGGTACAGGGATAAGTCCTCTCCTTGCCTCGGCCCTTGGAGTAATGGGGCCTGGGTTAATTGTTCTTTTAGTGCCTGGAAAGCCCTCTCACATTCGGGGGTCCATACAAACTTTTGGTTCCCTCGCAGCACCTTGAAGAAGGACGAGCACTTCTCCCCTTCCCTAGAGAGAAATATGCTTAGCCCGGCCAACTTCCTAGTGAGGGGAGAAGTGCTCGTCTTTACCTTGTCGGGGTTAGGCTCTACCCCGGCTGGGGTAAGCAAGTGGCCTATAAACTTCCCTCGGCTTGCCCCAAAAACACACTTTTGGGGGTTGAGCTTCATCTTCAATTTTCTCAAGGTACCAAAAGTTTCTTCAAGGTCCTGAAGATGGGACTCGAGGTCCCAGCTCTTGATCATGAGATCGTCCACGTAAACTTCCAGGTTTCTCCCCTTTGCTCTCAGAAGACCCTATCCATCATCCGCTGGTATGTTGCCCCTGCATTTTTCAGCCCAAAGGGCATCATCTTGTAGCAATATCACCCATCCCTAGTGATGAACGAGACGTCCTTGATATCGGGAGGATGCATGCGAATCTGGTGATAACCTGAAAAGGCATCTAAGAAACTCATTAGAGAAAAACCGACGGTTGAGTCAACCAGCGCATCGATTCGAGGCAAGGGGTAGCAATCCTTAGGGCATGATTTATTTAACAAAGAGAAATCTACACACATTCTCCACCTCTCGTCTCCCTTCTTTACCATTACCACGTTGGAGACCCAGCCTAGATACTGGATCTCAGATACAAATTCTGCTTTGAGAAGCTTGTTCACCTCCTCCCGATTGGCTCCTCGAGCTTGTCTGCGATGGACCTCTTCTTTTGTCGGATGGGGCGAGTGCTTAGGTCGAGGTTGAGGTGATGACATGCCACATCCGCATCGATCTCGAGCATTTCCGTCATGCTCCAAGCAAAGATGTCAACGTTCTCCTGGATGCAAGCTAGGATCCTCCTCGGATCCTCGGGGCTGAGTTCCCCACTGATCTTTATTTTCTCTATCGCCCCCGTACGGGAGACGACCTCCAGCTCCACGAACTCCTCCACGGCCTCCATTCTAGATTTCTCCCCCCAATCACCTTCCTTATTTCCTCTGCAAGTGAGTGCTTCAGTCTCTTCTTCCTCCATCCTCTCCCACCGGACCTCCAGCAGCTCCTCCGCCCCTTCCTCCCGGGCTCCCCCCTCTTCGCTCTCCTCCCTTCTTTCCATCTCCCGATTCATCCCCTCCGCCTCCGCTTGCCAGGTGATGGAGTTAATTGCGGTGACATGGCACTGCCTTGCTACCTCTGGGTCTCCCCTCACCCTGATTTGGACTCCTCCCAGGCTGAACTTGAGGCATTGATGGAACGATGAGGGGACGCATCAGAATGCACTAATGAGGGCCATCTGAAGATGGTATTGTAGCTGCTCGGAGCATCAACGATGATGAACCGGTAGTTGCGGGACTGTCCCCCCCAAAACGACATTGAGCCCCACTCCTCCTTCCACATCCTTCCTTTCTCCTGTGAACCCAAACAGTGGGTCATCCGAGGCCAACACCCTCCTTGCCTCCACCTTCATATCGTCGAATGCCTTCTTGGAGATGACATTGACCGATCTCCCGTTGTCCACGAGGATGCGGGAGACGGTGAAGTTCTCGATGGCTGTCTGGATAACCAACGCATCGTAGAACGAGTCTTCGTGACTCGACATATCCTTCTGAGAGAATGTAATCTTTTCCTCTGGGGGTGGGGTGTGAGAGGTCGAAGCCACGCTCTGACGATACATGGTGTGGAGGCTCGCCTTTCGGGTTACCTCGATCCTCATCCCCCCGTGGATCACTCTGATCCCCCCTCGACTTCCCACATCAACCCTGTCTACACATCGATCCTCCTCTTCTGCCTCCCCGGTCACCTCCTCTATCTTTACTGGTGGTTGCTGCTCTCTGGGGCCTCTCGCCCTTCTGATCTCTAAGAACTCTGGGCAGGTGGCTGTGGCGTGACCTTCCTCCTGGTGGAAGTCACAATATGGCAACGCCAACCCCCCTCCTTTGGCCTCCGCCACGCAGTTTTTCCTCCTTGCTCCTGCTCCTCCTGCTCCTGCTCCTGCTTCTACTCTCCTTCCCCTTCCTTGGCCGATTGTCATGGCTTGCCGAGGCAGAGGAGGGAGTGGCCTCGGGCCCTGCCCCCATCCCGGATGGTTGGGTCTCCCTTGACCTCTCTGGAAGTTTCCCCCTCCTTGGGTGAAGCCTCTTCCCGGGCCCTGCATGCCCCCTCCATGCTGCCTCCACCCCAACTCTGGGGGTCTCGGCTCTTCTCTTCTCCTAACCTCATGTTGCCCGACCTCCGGTTAGCTCAGCTTTGCCAGCCTTCTCGTGAACTCCGGGTTAGTCGCCTCCCCTTCTATTTCCTTCGTCACCCGCTCCATCAACTCCTCAAAGGATAGGGGGCCCTCCACTTCAGGTTCATCTTGAAGAATCCCTCCCGCAGCCCTACTGTAAAAGCAAGCTATAGGGTGAACCTGGGCACCTCCTGGATGAGCAGGACCTCTTCCTGAAGTCGGTCCACATAGTGGGCCAATGACTCCCCTGGTCCCTGCTTGATCTTGAAGAGCGCCTCAGCATCCTTCTTCCTCTTCTTCGAAGTCAAGAAGCGCAGCTGGAAACTATGACGCAAATCCTCAAATGTGTAGATCAATCCCGTGGGGAGCTGGTGAAACCAATCCCAGGCCTTTTCCTTCAGAGTGGTGGCAAAAAGTCAGCACTTGAGCGCGTCTGACATAGGCCTCATGGAGACATGTCTTCAAACCACTGCAAGTATTGGACTGCGTTGGAACAACCCTATTACTGATTTGGGATAAGATCACTATATGTTGACCTAGGATCAAGTTGACCCCATTGTATAGTTTAAGGGTCAAGTTTTTAGGCTGATAGATTAGCTAGAACTTAAGGAAAAATTTAAGTTCCCAGCGTTCGACAAATGGCTATCGGCGCTCGACAGATGGCTGCCAGCGCTCGACGAATTCTTGCCAGCGATCGACAGTTTTCCAGCCAGCGCTCGACAGTTTTCCAGCCAGCGCTCGACAGTTCTCCAGCCAGCGCTCGACAGATTCCCAGCCAGCGCTCGACATTCTCTGAGCAGCGCTCGACGAATTCCATCCAGCGCTCGACAAATTCTTTATTGAAGCTCAGATCGACAAATATTGATTCCAGATCAATTAATAATTTAATATCAGTTATTTGTCAGTTCTCTAAACACAGATCGACGACTTTAACGGATCTATTCAAATATCTTTGGACGTATTCAAGACAGATAAGTAAGGATATTATATTCAGTTATTATATTCCTTTCTTTCCTTTTTCCAAGACAAAGATAGTCGTTGACAATTAATGCAAAGGAATATTTCGCGGCTAAGGAATTAAAGGACCTGCAAAAGTCGTTTGGTTTTTGTTGTTATTCCAAGAAAGATTTAAAGTCTGATTATTCTATTCCAAAAATAGAATATATCAAATACAGACTTTATTGTCTCAGAACTCGATAGAATTCAAATAATTCTTACAGAATATAGAGTGAGAACATCAACAAGAAAAGAGAAAGAAAAATAAGAACACTTAGTAAAATATTCTCAGTCTTCTTCTTCCTCAAGCAGCACTCACCATTTCTCTGAGAACATCTTCAAAGTTCAATCTCTCAGACATCTGCTGCAAGTTCAAGTCTTCTAAAAGAGCAACAAAGAATCTGAAGAACTATCTTCTTCCAGATCAATCTGCTACAGAAGATTTCTGTTTTCAAGAGAAAGCTTCTCCACCATCTGTCAAATACTTCAATCAGACAGGGGGAGCTTTACAACAAATCCACTAAAGTCTTCTCTCAGCATCTTGACAGAGAAGAACACTACAAACTCTTTCTTACCTCTCTTGTACAGGGTTAATACTCCCTTCAAAAGTGTAACTCCTTGGTGGCAAGACACCTGATCAAAAAATCTAGTTGGTTTTGAGCACATGAACAAAAGCTCTGTGGTGTGTGGACACCTGATCAAAATCACCTTGGTGCTAGGGCACCTGATCAACTCTCCTAGTGGATTCCTACCAAGGGTGGTAGAAGAGTGGACTACCCAGATTTATTGAGAAACCACTATATTTCCTTGTGTCCTCTGTGTTTGTTTATTCTCTCTGTGCTGTGCTGTGTGCTTTTATTTATTCAGTTTTTCTGCTTACATATATATCTCTCACTGCTTACACATATATATAACACTATTTTAATTCCGCTATAAACACTAAGGAAAAGTTTTTAATACTCTATTCACCCCCCCCCCCCTCTAGAGTAACTTAAGATCTAACCTCCACTTTCAATTAGTATCAGAGTGAGGTTGATTCTTTACATGCTAACACCTGAATCACAAAGATCAATTAGATCTTAATTTCTCTTAGAGTTCTTTTATCTTTTATCTTTTGTTTAAAACTCATGGCACAAAACAAAGAGTATTCCAGCACAAGACCTCATATGTGCAATCTCAGTAAGTTTGCACTGTGGAAAGCAAGGATTAGATTATACATGAATTCTATTGATGAGGAAATCTTCAATGTTATCTTGACAGGACCTCCTACTCCCTCAACATCTGCAAGCACTGAAACAACTGCAGACAACCATGCTGTCCCACCTCCTGAATGGACAGAAGCCCAAAAGAAGCAAAGAAGTGCAGATGTTAAAGCCATGAACATTCTGGCTCAAACTATGTCTGATGACATATTTCAAAAAGTGGTTGAATGTACTTCAGCTAGAGAGATTTGGATCTCATTAAATAATATGGTGCAGGTTTTGCAGATGAAAGAAAAGACAGAAGATCACACTTGATCTCTCTGTATGAAAACTTCAAGAAAGGAGAAGCAGAGACAGTGGATGACATGTACAATAGGCTCAGTCTCATAATAAATGAGCTGAAGACCTTGGATAAAGTGATCTCTATCACTGAGGTCAATGACAAGATCTTAATGTACTTCCCCAACACATGGGATTCTAGGATCTGGCCAATCAAGGAAGCCAGAAGCCTCAATGAGATTACCACTGAAGCATTGTTGGGCAAGCTTAAATCCTATGAGCAGCTCATTAAATCCAGGGAAGCTGAAGCATCCACTTCATCTCCAGCAACAAAGAAAGAAAAGAGCATAGCTTTCAAAGCAGCCGATGCAGAAGAAGAAGAAAAGACTCCAAAGGATGAGGAGTTCATGAGTCTCATAGCCAAGAGATTTTACAAATTGGCTAAGAAGGACCTCAGAAAGAAAGAATCCAGATCAAGAGAAAAACAAAGGTATGACAAATCAACTCCTAAAGAGGTTATTTGTTATGGATGCAGGAAACCTGGACACTACCTGACAGAATGTCCAAAAAATCAAAAGAAAGAGAAGAAAAAGGATAAAGAAGAAAAGAAAAGCTCCAGCAAGTCTTCTTCCGACAAGCACAAAAAGAAGGGAAGAGGATTTATAGCAGAATCCTGGAGTGACACTGAATCTGAATCATCATCCAGCTCATCTGGTGATTATGAAGAAAATTCAAAGGAAAGTGACCAATGTCTGATGGCAATATATGACTCAGCCAGTGAGTCAGAATATGTCTTCTCATCCAGCTCCAATGATGATGAAGAAGAAAGAACCTTCTGTATGATGGCTATCAATGCCTCGGGACATAACTCTGAAGAAAAATCAGAATCTGAAGCAGAAGATGATGCAGATCAGGTATTATCTAACTTTGATTTTACTTCAGTTGAATTCAAAGCTGAATTCAAGGTGTTTTGCTTAGACTTACTGAAATCTGAGAAAGAAATAATCTCACTCAGAAGTAAGCTAGCTGAAATGAATAATATAAGTGAAGAAAATAAAAATCTTAAGAAAGATTTGGCTGCCTCCAGGGAACATATTGTTCTCATTGAGAGCGAGTTGTCTGAAGCCAAAAAGTTTGAAGAATCCCTAAATGGGAGAAGCATCAAACTGATGGACATAACAAGCACAGTAAATGCTTGACTTAATAGTAAACTGGGCTTGGGTGCCTCATCAAGTGAGTCACATCTGATTAAGAAGAATATATTATCTACACCCATAAAATTCATATCTGCTAAAAGCAAAGAGGCTGTAGAAGCAAATAAACATATTTCAAGCAAGTCTGTTAAGAATAAAAGAATTCAGAAGAATTCGTCGAACGAAGCTCGACAAAAAGATTTCAATCTGTCGAACGGAGATCGACGAAAGCTGAAAACAGATTTTCAGTACAGTTATTACATGGACAGCGTTCGACGAAATCATGCACATTCGTCGAACGGCGATCGACGAATTTACCCAAATTTGTCGAACAGACACTATACACAGAATTTCAGGAATTCTAATTCTAAACACACTAAAAATCCTTTTACTGAATGGACAATACCTCCAAGGAGATATCATCCACAAGGCTATAAGGATCAGCCTGAAATGTCCTTTATTTTTTAGTATTGTGGTAAGACGAAAGGACCCAAGGTAGTCTGGGTCAAAAACAACTAGTTTATGTTTATGTCTTTGCAGGTACACAGCTGTCCAAGAACAAGTGAAAAATGGTATTTGGACAGTGGATGTTCAAAACATATGACAGGGAACAAGGCAAATCTGAACAATTACAAGGCAAAGCTTGGACCAAAAGTCATATTTGGAGACTCCAACTGTGGACAGACCAAAGGATATGGAAAAGTCAAGGTTGGAGAAGTCACCTTCAAAGAGGTAGCTTATGTAAAGGGACTGAAGCATAACCTTATCAGCATAAGTCAATTATGTGATGAAGGGTATCAGGTAACATTTAATAAATTGAATTGCCTTATTAAATCTACTGATGGTATTACTATTTTATCAGGTATTAGGCAGAGTAATATATATTTAGTGAATTTCAATTCATCTACTTCAGAAGTTTGTTTATTTAGTAATTTAAGCAAATCTAGTGAACTTTGGCATAAGAGATTAGGACATGTAAACATTAGGACCATTGCTAAATTATCTAAGGACAATCTTGTTAGAGGTTTACCCTTAGGATCATATAAGAAAGAAGGTCTTTGTAGGGCATGTCAATTAGGTAAGCAAACCAAAAATAGCTTTAAATCATTATCTAAAAGTGATTCGCCTAGAATCTTATATTTGCTACATATGGACCTTTTTGGACCTATAGCAACAAAGAGTTTAGGGGGGAAGTCTTACACTCTAGTTATTGTAGATGACTTCTCTAGATTCACTTGGGTGTTCTTTTTGAGAGAAAGGTCAGATAACTTTAAAGTTCTTACAGACTTTCTTAAGAGCATACAGATTGAGTACTCTACTGTAGTTGCATTGATCAGAAGTGATCATGGCACTGAGTTTGAGTCTCTTCTTATGCAAGAATTCTGTGAGATGGAAGGTATCAGGCATTGCTTCTCAGCTCCTAGAACTCCTCAACAAAATGTGGTAGTTGAAAGGAAAAATAGAACTCTAATTGAATCAGCAAGAACATTGCTTGCAGATGCTAATTTGCCCCTATCCTTTTGGGCAGAGGCTGTTAGCACAGCAAATTATGTTCTGAATAGAAGTTTGATACACAAACTTAAGGGAAAGACTCCTTATGAATTACTTAAAGGGAAGAAACCTAAAGTTAACTATTTTAGAGCATTTGGATGTAGATGTTTCATTCACAATAATGATAAGAAATACCTTAGGAACTTTGAACCAAAATCAAATGAAGGAACTCTCTTAGGTTATTCACTAATCAGTAAAGCATATAGGATTTATAATAAATCTACTCTTAAAATAGAAGAATCTATGCATGTCACTTTTGATGAAACTAATATGTTTTACAAGGAGAAGATTTCTTCTACCATAGAAAATCTGCAGGTACCTATATTATGTGAGCAGCTAGATCAATTAGCTCTACATAAAGAAGGAATTCTGAATCCTGAACATCAGAATGCTGAAGAGAGTGAAGAAGAAAATCTCCCAGATTTCTGAATCCTGAACAGATAATAGCAGATCATTCTTCACAAAATATAGCAACTGAACAAATTCCCCAAGAAGATACTATTGCTGAATCAGCTCCAACTGTTGACCACATCACAGTTAGAGATCATCCAATATCACAAGTAATTGGAGATATTTCAGCAGGTGTTCAAACAAGGCATCAACTACACCAAAATCAGATGCACACTTATTTCCTATCACAAGTTGAACCTCAAGCCATAACAGATGCAAAACAAGATCCAAATTGGATTCTTGCAATGCAAGAGGAACTCAACCAATTTGAAAAGAACAAGGTTTGAGATTTGGTTCCAAGACCAAAGGGCCATCCAGTCATTGGCACCAAATGGGTCTTCAGGAACAAGCTAGATGAACAAGACAACATTGTAAGAAACAAAGCAAGATTGGTAGCCCAAGGATATTCACAGGAAGAAGGTATTGATTATGATCAGACCTTTGCTCCTGTTGCAAGACTTGAAGCAATCAGAATCTTTCTTACATTTGCTGCATATAAAAAGTTCAAGGTATATCAAATGGATGTAAAGAGTGCATTTTTGAATGGAGATATCAAGGAAGAAGTCTATGTGGAACAACCACCAGGTTTCATCTCTCCAACTCAACCCTCCTTTGTATTTAAGCTTAAGAAAGCTCTTTATGGTATCAAACAAGCTCCTAGAGCATGGTATGAGACTTTAGCTAGTTTTCTTTTGGAAAACAATTTCTGTAGGGGCATAGTAGATAAAATCTTATTTTTCAGGATACATAAAAATAAAACTTTGCTAGTTCAAATATATGTAGATGATATTATTTTTGGCTCTACTGATTCAAATTTGTGCAAAAGATTTTCTAATCTAATGCAATCTAAATTTGAAATGAGTAGTATGAGTGAGTTATCATACTTCCTTGGTCTTCAAGTGAAGCAAACTCCAAATGGAATCTTCATATCCCAATCTAAGTATGCTAAGGAATTAGTGAAAAGATTTGGTATGTCTGATTCTTCCACCATGAATACACCCATGCCCTCAAATGTTGTTGTTGATAATGATGAATCAGGGAAACCTGTTGATTCAAAGGTATATAGAGCAATTGTTGTCTCACTACTTTATTTAACAGCAAGTAGGACTGACATAATGTTTGCTACCTGTATTTGTGCTAGGTTTCAAGTTAACCCCAAAGAATCTCATCTAATTTTATTAAAAAGGATTTTGAGATATATAAAGGGTTGCCCTAATCTAGGACTTTGGTATCCAACAACATCTGAATTTGAATTAACTGGATTCTCAGATTCAGATTATGCAGGATGCAGAGTAGACAGGAAAAGCACATCAGGAACTTGTCAGTTTCTTGGTGATAGGCTTGTGTCTTGGTTTTGTAAGAAACAGACATCTGTGCCAACATCAACAGCTGAAGCTGAATACATTGTTGCTGGCAGTTGCTGCTCACAGATGTTGTGGATACAAAATCAACTCATAGACTATGGTGTCAACTTAAATAATTCAACTATATTTTGTGACAATACTAGTGCAATATCTATAGCACAAAATCCAGTTCTCCATAGTAGGACTAAACACATAGAAATTAGGCACCACTTCCTTAGGGATAATGTGGATAAAAATAAAATTTGCCTACAATTTATTTCTACTGATTTACAAAGAGCTGACATTTTCACCAAGCCATTGGATGAAAAGAAGCATATCTTCTTTATAAATCAAATAGGAATGATAGATGGAGACTCAATCTGTTACAAAAAATTGATTTCTATTTATCCCCCAAATTCGTCGAACGGAGGACGACGAATTTGTATCATTTGTCGAGCGGTGGTCGACGAAATCTTTTATCCTCAGAATCGATAAAGAAAATTTCACCTGTCGAACGGTGATTGACGAAAAAGATATTTTTGTCGAACGCCGTCTGACGGAGACCTAAAGTCTTTTCGACTTCTGCTTTTATTAGGCTTTTGCCGAATGCCGCTCCACAAATGCGCCCCCTTCTCCGGTCCATATAATCTTTATTTTTATTTCTTAATAGATCGCGCCTACAGAAATCGTTTCCCTCCAGTTCCCCTCTGCACTTGATCTTTTTCTCTCTATTGCAGGTTTCGATGGCGATTTCTCAAGCCGCGCTCTACTCCATGAAGTTCGACGCCGGATTTGACATCGATATGGCATCATTCGCACAGTCCGACCAAGTATTCAAAGATATTCTTCAACTTTTTGAAGAACAACAGCTGAAGAAGTTCATGACAACCAGGATAAAATTGCACATCGCAGAAATCAAAGAATGGGCTTACACGGCTAAGCCAGAAGATGAGAGCATAACTGGAACAATCTCGGGACATCAGGTCTCTCTTTCCCCAACTATCTTATCTGAAGTTTTTGGTTTTGTGAATGGTGATGATGATATAGAGATAAGTTCTGTTGAATATGAGAAAGCTTTGATTAAAATGGGTCATTCTACTGGAAACCCTAATCATCTGCTTAAGAAAAACTTGTCCTTGGAATACAAGTTTTTATCAGATATTGTTGGAAAAGTGTTGTTAGGCAAGACAACAGGTCATGACTACATTAAAAGGCACCAATTTCTGTTGATGGTGGCCTTGATGGAAAAGAAGAAAGTGAACTGGGGATCACTACTTTTTGAGTTAATTAAGAAGAAGATATCTAAGGATAGTGTTTGTTTTGGAAGAATTTTAGGCATTGTGCTGCAGGAAAGGCACCAAGACCTTCTGTTCTCTCCCAAGGTAACCATAAATGCTAGCAAGAAGCTGACCTCAGCTCTCTTTGCAAAATGGGAAAGGGTGTTTCCAAAGAAGAACCCAGGAGCAGTTGCACCAAAGAAAGCTTCTGAAGACACCAGGACTGAACAAGTCACTCCCTCAACCCTTCCAGAAGCTCCTCCTCTTGTTTCTTCTCCTCCTCTCCCATCTCCACCTCAGCATTTTTCCCATGCACAAACTCCACCTCCAAATTCTCCTACACCCATTGATGACATTCCACCTCCTTCTTTCAACCTTCTACCTCCTCATACTTCTCCACCTCCATATCCCATAAATGATGATCAACAGTCACCCATACACCACTCTTGTCCTATCCATTCAAACATCCCTCAACAACATGCCAATGTTGCAAACATCTTTGTACCAACTTCCATTCCATCTACTTCTCAATCATCTTCATCTCATCCACCTGAAATGCTATTTCTAAATTTCCAATCTATTGCTGATCAAATTCTTGATTACACTCTTCCTAAGCTAGATCAAATCCTGGATGCAAAACTTGCTCCAGTTCATCATATTCTTTCTAATCTTGACTCCATATTGGATGCAAAACTTGCTCCAATTCTTTTAGCCATTTCTAAATTATCTTCTAAAATATCTTCAACCTCTTCCTCTCTTTCTGTCCCTTCTTCTAGGGGCCTAGACTCGGGTCTCCCTGAAGCTAGGCAGGGGGAGATGTCTCATGAAGAAGCTCCAGAAGCTCAAGTTTCAGAAGCTTTAGTGTTTGAAGAAGATCAAGAAGACCCAGGTTCTGAAATGCCAGTATTTGATTCAGTATTTGATTCAGAAATGATTGACTTATCTACAGTTTCAGCAGTACCAGTTATAGAAGAAATAAATAATATCTATATTCATCCTTCTTTAGATATTATTCATTTGTTGTCTACGTTAAATTCTATTTACTCAGTTTTGCCAAAATATCATGAATATTCTAGAGCAATTGTTCCATACACTGCTCCCATAGATAAAGTTTTGTTGAAAAAGATTATCAAAAGTTTTGAAGTTCAAATTGTTGAACCAGTTACTAATTCAGTTCAAGTTCAAAGTCAAGCAGAAGTATCAGTTATTATTCCAGAAGAAAGTTTCAAAGGCTTTGATGTTCCAACTTTTGTTTTTGATGATTCCCCTATTCCAGACTTTGATGAAATATGGAAAGCAGAAGATGAAGCTTATGAAGCTGAAGAGCAAAGAATTAAAGCTCTTAAATTGATCAATGACTTGTATGATAATCCAATTCAGTCTTCTGATTCTAATGAGGATGATAATGAAAGTGATTCTGATGATACATTATCAAAGAAGAGAAAGAAAAGAAAAGCAAAGTCAAAGGCTGTCTCCAAGCCTCCTAACCCTGATAGTGATATCCCTTATTATATTCTTCATAACATTACTATTGATAAAGATACTCCACAATGGATGAAATTTTCCAGGAATGAGAATAAAAGAAGAAAGAAGATGAGGAAGACTGGTTATTATTCTGACAAACCTGTCAAATATAATCATCCTCCTCCTCCTCCTCCAGTAGCAGGCTCAGCAGCACCATTTTCCTCCTCTCAGAAGTCCACCCCTCAACAATCAAGGAGACCAGCTAGCACAAGTGGTTATCAGAGTTATTGGTCTTCAGGACTCCCTTCAGATTCTTCCAGAAATGTTTCCACAAAATACATATATCATATATCTGATGGATCCTTGCACAAGAAAAGAAATATTCCTTTTGACCAACCTTCAATGCAAGACACTGATCTTGATGAAATACCTTATTTCCCAATTGATACAGAAGCTGAAGAAATAGCTTAGATGGCTAGATTCAGGGAAAATGTTGCCACAGCTCAGATAAATAAAACTAAAGCTGAAGGAAAGGATTATTCTCAGTATTCAACCATGTCAGAATATAGAAGAAAAGAATTTGAAAAGTATAAATCAAAGGATCTTTTCAATGCTGAAGAATTCTTGATCCAGCACCCACAAGAAGTTGTTATTCAAAGCAAATCTCAAACTATTCTGGGAGCTCCGGATCTCTACTTGAGTAAGAAGAAATCTTGATGTAGGCCACTACGTTCACAACGCCCGTTCGTAACGTAACTAGTTAACCGCGCGAGACTAAAGAAGAATGATGCAAATGCAAGCCGCACAGTGCAAGTGCACCGGACTAGGCAAAGAGAAACACTTGCCACACGAAGGTTGCCAAACCTCTTGAGATCTCCCAAGGGCGATGAGCCAATGTTTGATCAAGCAAAAGGACCCACCCGTTCCGAACAAGCTATGCGTCGTACCAAGGAGATCCTCCGAAAACAACAATTTCGGAAAATAGGAAGATCTCCCCCAACGAAATCAAAAGGGGATCGCCACTCCCCGCGAATGAAAATAACCCTAAATCGTTCCACTAACACGAGAAAATAACCGCGAGAAAATCAACGAACGAAAAACTCGTCACAGAACCTATCCACCACACCTATGCTTTGTAAAGAAAATCTCACAAATCGTTGAGTGGTTACCCCGCCCGGAATAGGAGGTCCGGGATGTAGAGACCCTAGTGTTATCCACGTGGTGGTCTCCGGAGGAGAATCTCTTGACGGAGTGCACGTTCGCCTTCACGATCCGCCGCCACGAACAAAGCCCTAGAGTGGCCTCTTTACCTTGGCCGATCTTGCCTCTCTCGGATCTGGGAGGAGGCCGCAAAACTGCAAGGAGGTACAGGAGGATTAGGGGATGAAGAGGCCGATCTGGAGAGGGGGGAAAAGACGTAGAGGGGGGGGGGGGGGGCGGCTCCAAGGGGGGCGCCGATCTTGAGAGGGGGGAGACGGGAAGGAATCAGGATAGGAGGGGGACCGGGAAAGTGGTCGGCCGAGAGCTGTCAAAGAGGGTGGAGGAGGGGACGGGTCTTGAGGAGAAGGTGGAGGAGGGTTCGGGAATAGGGAGAGGGGAAGAGGCAGGCGGCCTAGGAGGGGGAGAGAGAGGAGGAAGAGGTCGAACCTCAAGGGGGAGAGAAGGAGGGGACCGGCGGCCACAAGGAGGCGAGGAGGAGGAGTACGGGAGATTAGGTTTTTTAGAAGCTTGTTTTTTTTTAATTTCATCCAGCCATATAAAATAGGGAAGGTTTGGCCATATATAGGCCTACAAGGAGGAGCGGCTAAACGCAGCCCAAAACAGTTGCTAAACGCAAACCAAAGTAAATAAAGTCCCAAACTTGACATAAAACAAATAACCAAGTGCAAATAATTAAAAAAGAGAGTGTCCGGGCGCCGAATAAGGCTCAAGGGGGGTCCTTGACATCTTCATCATCATTCCTCATCGGCAAGGGTGGCTCCAAATCAGCATCGAGTCTCGTCCAATAAAGAGGTGGAGGGCCATCCGTAGCAACAAACGGTGTAGGCTCGTTCTCGTCCGGAGGTGGCGGCTCCAAGTACTTTGCCGCAACAGAAGTCTTCTTCCACGTAGTGTTCCTAACAGCATCTGTCCCTTTCATCCATGTCCTCAGCATCAACGGATCATCAGTAGTAGTCCCGACCCAGAATAGGAAGGGGTCTTCAACAACAACATTAGGGGAAAGAGAGGGAATGAAGGGATGGTCCCCATCAATCCTCCCCCGCTCGAAAAGACTCACCCCAGGTGAGTCGGTACAGTCGGGTGTAGGTCCAGGCAAGAGTGCCCCTCCAAGCTTCCTGTCAAGAACAAAAGAGGTCTTGGGGACCTTGATCAAGGCATGGGAAAATGAAGGAGAAAATGCAGCACTATCAATAAAATCCATACCTCCAGAGAACACCAATGCAGTGAATAACAAACTACCCAACTCACCTCTCAACCCAACAGAAGTTTTAGTGGAGGGGAACGAGAAGGAAGCATGATGCAGTGGAATTAAGAAAAGTGAAAAGCAATTCAGATCGTTCAAAATGGGGTTTGGGCCCCTCTCAGCAAAAATTTTTACGTGACCAGCAAAACTCTCCAAGAATATAATTACTCGGCGGTAATTGGGTACCCTACTGACTTTGATTTCTATGATGTCATTTGGCATCCGTTCAGGGGAAGTGTCTCCTAAATCCAAATTTAGTTCTACGCGAGATTCTCCAACAGGTGCGGTGACAACAGAGTGAATGGACCTGAGTGGGTCGGCTAACACCAAGTCATCATGTTTGGGGGAGTTAAGACTTCTTGGAACACCCACTAATTCATTATATAATGTTAAATCCAAGTTCATCCTAGGATGGGTAGTCGCACGAACTATAGCAGCGGGGTCTTTGGGAGATAAGAATGTTAAAAAGTTCATAACTTCGTTCCCAAGACTAGATTCAAAAATGATAGCACTCCCAAAGGGAGTGGTTTTGGGAGCACGAAGCCTAGGACGATCCCAAAATTTATGGTCAACTAGCATAGGAAGGACAATCCAACGAAACCACTCATCTCGTCCCGCGGTGGTAACGGGTTCCATGCCATACTTCAAGGTCGGGACCGAAGTAGGGGGGACCCAAGCAACCATAAATGGGTGACGGATCAACGGGGGAGCTAACACTAACATATGGTCCACTAGTGCAGAGAATGTGCCCACACAACTACCACCAACAGATAACGGATTGGACCACATGTCCTCCCCACTAGAAGACACAGGAAACTCACTAGCCCTAATCCCGTTATCAAGAGTGTGAGGAGCTAATAAGGGTCGCCCCATCTCCTCGGCTTTCTCACCAACATCATCAGAATCATTTGACTCTATTTCAGAATTTTCAACAACCTCCGGAATGATCTCGGGATGACCAACAAGAGGCTCCCTAAAGCTAATGGGATCATGTAAAGGTTGACTAATCAGGGCAACCTCAGTCTCAGACACTAAGCCAATCGTGGGAGTATCAACAGGGATAATATGGCCTATGGGCAGGCTAGGACTAACCGGACCAGTCTTGGGTTTAACGGTTAGGCATAAAGTGTTCGTTTCTGAGTGGCTAATACCGTCTATAGGCTGATTTTGACTAGTGGTGTCAACATCCCTTTTCGTTGCTAAGCATAGGGGTGTCGACTCAGCAGGGCTACAAATGTCCCCAGATGGGACCGATGGCTTCGTAGGCGGAGTGGATCTAAGAGATATAAGCCGACCATGATGCATGAAGTCTAAGGTGTCATCGCGATCATCGTATATAATATCATGGCTAGCAAGCCAAGGGTGTCCTAACAACACATGGAAGTCCTTCATAGGAAGGACATCACACCAAACACGCTCAGAATAGGCTTTAATGGTGAGGGGCACCAAACATCATTGGGACACAAAAATAACACTCTCATCAGGACACACAAGGTGGTATGGGCAAGGATGTGGCTCGGTGGTCACCAACATCCTAGACACCGTGTTCTCCGTTACAACGTTGGTATGACAGACGCTATCAACAACCAACCTACACCACTTCTCACCGTGCTTAAAGTTTAAACGAAATTGATGTGCCGGATCACGGCTAAACCTTGTCATTGTAGGATCGTGGAATGGGTCTCTAGCCCCATGACGGAATTTAGTGAACTCCATCGGGTCCAAACCCATATAGTAGTAGTGCGGGGACAGCCTATAACATCCCGTCTCCAGCTAGACCCCTTGTGCGCGTTTTTGAGTCAAGCGAGTTAACTCGGGCTCGGGGTGTACTGAGGGCCAGGCTTGCACCTGAGCCGGGGAAGTACACTCGACGAATGCGGCGAGTATCATTTCTATTCTTTGTCCCGATGTTTGTTGTATCGGGATCCGAGCCGTCCGGAGAGCATAATTTGAGCAATAAGAACTCGAAGGAAGCGTGCCGCATGGAAGGAATTAAGGTGTGTACGTTAGATCAAATGACATGATTTTCAAATAGCGTAATTATCTAAAAGGTGAAATCGAGTAAACGGTCTCAGAATTCACCTCAGTCAGTTTTGTTAGACTCTTGAAGCCCATTCGAGGCCAACGAAACTGTCCGCGCTCGATTCCAATAAGTATCGAAGAATTTGTCATTCTGGCATGGTCTGCGAATAACGTATTTATCCACGATGGTGAAATTGACTAAACGACCTCTCAATCGACCACAATCAGTCTTGTTAGACTCGTAATAATAGTACGAGTTCAACGAATCTATCCGTTCGCGATTCCGACGTCATTTGGACAGTTTTCACGTTTAAGTCAAATTTGGTCGCAAACGCTCCGACAAGCATAAATGGGCTAACAGACTCGAAACTGATCGTGAATCATTTCGATGGGTGCGTATCGACGAGACGGTCGTAACGAGCCCTTCCGGGACGAATTCCAGACTCTCTATTGCATCGTGCAAGCGTTTATTTGTTGATAACAATAAACTTACTTTAATATTATTACTATTATTATTATTATATTATAAATTATAATCTTTATATATATATAAACGTAAATGTTAGGTTATCCTTTCCATTTACCCGAGCCCTCTCCCTCCCTCAGCCGCCAAGCCATTGCCGATCCCTTGCAGCAGCCAACTCGCGTGCCTCCCTCCTTCCCGACGGAACAGCGGCTCCTTCCCCATCTCCGGTCGGCAAGCTCTCCTCTCCGGCGAGTCCAACCTCTCAAACCGAGCAGCCCCTTTCCCTTCTAACTCCAGATCTGAAAGGTTCTCCTCTTCTTCTCCAAGCTCCGGCGAGTTCCCCAATGGCCGCCCCTCTCAACCCTCCTCCCTCCTCTAAGGTTTGGTCCGACTCCACCATGGCTGAAGCTCTCTCCAAGCAACCATGGCCGAGCAGCTCTCCGCAGCAACCCCTACACCACCAAGCTCCGATCTCCTTTAGGGTCGGCAGTCCTCCATCCCTCTCCCAGATCCAACAATAAGTTTCAATGAAGCTATAAATGGGATTATTCTGAGCCATCTCCCCTTCCTATTTTCTTGGCCGACCAAATCCATGTCTGAGCTCCTCCTCGTGCTCAACTCCAAGCGGCAGCCATCTTCTCCATTTCCGGCGATGACGCTCCAACCGAGAGCATTCTAGCTCTTAAAACAGTAGCAATGTCCACTCCAACAAACAACGAACTCTACGGTGGGATCCAAGGCTGACTTCGGCGACGTCCGACGAGATCCGGACATGACCGGGAGCGACGGACAAATGCCGCATTCGCGGCTATTGGGTAGCATGCATGGACACTCGATGAGCTTCCTCCCCTCTCCCTTGGTGCTAGTTTTCTTAGATCAAATTAGGCGAGATGTCGAACTCAATTGAGTTGATTTGAGAGCAAGTCATGGAGGGATGACTGAAATATGTTTATTTATTCCGGTCACCTCTGGTCACCGATTCGCCGCCCGTCGATGCACCTCAGGTACGAGAAAGGGGCGGAGGTGTTGGTTGGTCGGATGGGAAATAAGGTGGCTGATGTGGGAGTTTTATTAGACTCCAGGTCGGGCAAATAACAACCCCAGGCTGGAGGAAGAAGTTGACCGGACATTGTTCGATCAGCACTTAGAGCCGTGTAGTTTACATTAGTTATTTGGTAAATAATATGTTTAGCGCGCGGCGAGGTAGGCGTACGAATTCATAGTATTTTGGTGATTTACCTTGTTTTGTTTATCGGAAGCTGTTTGGAAATTGGTAGTTAAATGTTTGATGACAATGTGGACACCCCTCTTGGATTTCATAATTTTCGGATATGGGCTTGCTGTGATTTGTCAATATTATGTTATAAAATTTTCTTGCCGTAAAAAGTTATTATGATTATTCCGAATGAACTGAGATTTGGTGTAAACGCTCAAGATGCTAACCATGAAATATAGTAGAAATTTTAGAGGTCTTGGGTTTGATATAGTCACTCGATTAATCACTTGTTTGGTGACACTCTAGGACAATAAGTATGTGCATGAAACTTTAGGCAAGTAGTGATTTGAACAGTGCTCCGATTTACATTGTATGTAAAGGTTCTGATTATGATTCTAGTACGATATTGGAGGTGATTGATCTAAATATTGGGGCAAATCATGTAATGAACCTAAAACTTGCTAATTAGAGGTCGTTTGTACATGTTCTCATGATGGTAAGACACGACTTGACTGTACTCGTAGAAATAGAATACTTAACCGTCTACTTCATGGTTGATTCTTCAATGACATGAGACTTGTAAATATCAGTGTTTATGATCAGCTTTTTATACACCCTTACCAGTCAACTAATGCTGACTATAAGACATGCGAGTTGCCACTAATGTGGAGGATTATATTTATACGAGGTCGGGATATGCACCTGGGATCATACTGTTCGTGATGTGTCGTTAGATGAATAACTACATTATAAAACCACTCTTTTTACCAAAGTGTTCGGATGTGATGAACGATTGATGGCGTAGAATGAATTAGCATTTAAATATATATGTTGAATCTAACATGGTTGAGTAAGAAATAACCCTTGACTAAAAGTAGAGCTTAGTCATTGATCTTTAGTTTTGAGGACATGATATTGTGCTCAAGTAGTCCTTAGGTTAGGTTCGTAGGAAGTGAAATCTCAGGATTTGTGAGTCTCACTGCTTAGAGTATGCTAACTCCCTACCGGTAGCATTGAGGGACTCGGTTTGGAGCCCTTGCTTTCTTAAGAGAATTGAATTAGTCCTGCGAGCGATAGACTCGAGATCCTATTGGGAGGACTGGGGTTGTCCTGCAAAAGGTAGGTTCCATGTTATATAAGGAGGATTGGTCGAGTCCTCCGAGCCAAGAGTTTGGTGTTTCACTTAGAGGCATTGTTGTATCAGATAGTACGCGGATACCCTGTGTGTTCTTAGGGGCGTACAAAGGTCTAGGTTGAGTGGTGTTACACAAGCCTAGAAGTGGACAGCCCGGTCCACTGCCCTGTTGCCTCAACTGGGTACCGGAGCGGAGACTCGAATAGAGGGCTAGAAGTGGTGCTTACCAGATAGTACGCGGATACCCTGTGTGTTCTTAGGGGAGTACAAAGGTCTAGGTTGGGTGGTGTTACACAAGCCTAGAAGTGGACAGCCCGGTCCACTGCCCTGTTTGCCTCAACTGGGTACCTGAGTTGACACACTCAAACAGAGGGAACTACAAAAGGTCTGTACGTACAGAGTCGTGTGCGTGAGTTGCATCATTGCATTGCACATCATGACATAACATACTTGCATAAAACAGAGACCTCAGCGTATAAATTAGTATGGGATCTTTTATACGATGAGTTTACTTCTTGCTAGATCCCTTAGCTTATGTGTTTGTGTGTGTACACACATAAGTTAAGGTTACTTTCATAGCTGCTCTAGTTGTTTCTTTACTTGATCTAGCTTACGTTTTAACTACTCTGGTTTACTTTCCCAGCTGCTTAGACTCTTATATAACTGCTAGATGTAAGCGCTGTCATATACATGTTGTTAGTTGTTGATATATATACTGTTAGGTTAGTAATTCCTCCTTGTCACCTGCATATTGTACATACTGTTATATTGCAGCTTTTCTTCCTTTCCTTCCACATAGTGCCTAAGAGTCGCCGGGGTGAGAGAATGTGAAGCCACTTAGTCTTTATGACTAACGGTTGTTACACCACTATTTTTAGGAGCACACCCAGCTGGAGCAGTACCAGACAGATCATAGTGATAGAACTTGGAGACATGTTGCAGCTTTTGCAACAACACCTTCTGATACGGTTGTGAGGGATTGTAGTTCTTGTTGTAGACTTCCGCTATACCTTGTTATAGTATATTTGGGAGCTCCTTTTGCTTCCTGTCATTTATATATTTTGTGGACATTTATACTTTGTGAATTATGGACTCTTGAAAATATTCAATTTATTGATGGGTTGGCAAATGATATTGGTAATAGCCGACAGAATAGGCTTCTTGTGGTACAGGTTAGCCCGTGTGCTGACGCTACCGCAAGGCGGCTGTTCTGGGCATAAGACTCCCCTCGGCCGTGTTTTGTGTTCTGGGAGGGGGATCTTACAAATGGTATCAGAGCGAAACGATCCTGAGATAAAGAAGTCCATTAACCCATGACACCACCCGTGCTCGGTCATTCAGTTTGAGGACAAACTGATGCAGCGGAAGCTGTGGTGTGCCCATATGGGATTCACTCTAAGTATGTCCACTAATCCTTAGAACGAGTGCCAACCTAACTAGGACACCACCTTATTTTGACCTACCAACATGTTTTGTGGCGCATCCTAGTCTAAGAATCAACCTCAGATATAGACTTGGTTGAGTTTGTGAATACCCAAGTGGTTCAGGGAAGAGTTTTTTTTTTGCAAGAGTATGTGCTCAAGGCTTATACTTTGATATTCCTACTACATTCATTAAGTGATACCATCTCTTACCCAAACTAATAGAACCATCCAGAGGAAAATCTGTGCCTATAATCTACCAACTAGAGTAGTAAGAGATTCGTAAGTCTAATTGATAAATTAATATTCTCCATTTTGATCATAGTGAAGCTATTACCATGATAAATACCAGAGGTTGAATAAGAATCTAAATCTTAGAAGAGGCTCATCTCTTTTGACTTCGTCACATGTTAACCCTAAAAAGTTGTTGTAATTGGTAGATCTAAAGGCCTAAAGAAAAGACTGTATGAGTAATCGTCGAGGTGAAACTCCATGTCGAGGATTATATGCCCTAAGGATGTGTGCTTATGGAGGATGGATGTACCACGTTAGTGATCGAAGAGACTCTGCCCAAGAATTACGGTGGGCTTATCTTTTCTTTTATTGGGCCAGTGTTACCAACTGCGGTTTCTTTGGGATTTGAGAATCTTCACAAATTTTCAACAATTGATATTGATGGTACTTGATGAAGTAGTTCATCTTTGGCAAGGTGGACTACTAATGTCAAGTTTGGATCGATGAAATTTTACTAGCGGAATAACAAATGATAGTACTTCAAGGATGAGTAGTTACTCACTACACTATTTTAAGACTATGTGAATAAGAAGACGAGGAAAGTAGCAAGTTAGCCCTTTTGGTAAATATCTGTATCGATCTCTACTTAACTTTTAATGATTGTATAGCTTGGTACTTGATGAAATTATGTACCCAAGAAGTTAGGAAATTTGCAATGATTTGTATGTTAAAGGGATGTTAGAGAAAACTAATAGGTCCAAATCGACTAGTAAAAGGCCAAAAATGAATGTGGCTTCATTGATTCGACTACGTTTGATTTATGAAGATGACAAGGATAGTATGACTTGTTAAGTGATTTAAAATCTCAAATGTTTATCATGAAATAAGCATGTCATTAGCAATCTCTAGCGGGGATTGTGGGCAACTTTGGAGTTTATACGCTATATACGAACAAGTAAGGGTCATGTGTAATATTATTGCCTTGACAAGGTAGATTTATAGAGGCTCGATATCATAACCCGACAATGAGACAACATTTAAGTTTACGATAAGAGACCCTTTAAATGGAACTATCTGGACCCCAAAAGAAATTCGGCACAAATTATGAATTCGGTGCAAGTCTAACTATGATCTAGGTTGGACCAAAGTAATACCCGACTCGGGTCCTTGTGCTCTTAGAAGGAAGCGATATATATATCTTCCTCTAAGCCTGCAACGATGGTTCGTAATATCACTAAGATAAATTGTTAAAACATCACAAGCCGAACAATTGTTGATTTTTGGGAATCATTGAAAATATAAATTTGTCGAGGCTTAAATTCTTGAGGCAATAATATCATGTTGGGGATTTGTGGATTGAGATAGGATATCGTCGTGGCAAGAGAGATGAGGTGAATGCGAACTCGATTGTTTTATGAACCCCCAAAAAAATGGTGAAAATTCTTGATGATTAAACACATGAATATTTCGCCATGACATTGGAAGTATCCCTACCCCCCAAAAGTTAAAAGTTAGCCGATCACTTGCTAAATTTGGAAGATGTATATTATATGTATGAATCCTTTTACTATAAATATGATGATATAGAGAGTCAGAACACATAAATCGAAAATATCATGATTGCCTTTAGAAAGATTCACGATTTTAGGAAATAAATTTTAATTATCAACAGTAAATATAGTGATATCACATGATAAATGTTAAGACCCCCCCTTATAGTGAGAGCAACTCGTGATTAGTATCGCGGTTAGAAGTAGTGCTCATTATCTACTGTTGGGACAGTAAGTGACTTCTAAGTTTGATGTTCGTACCCACAATGTGATGCTCCTCACTGTAATTTACATCCAATAAGACTGTGAGTCTAGAAAGTGACCATTTTGTAGTCAGGAACATGTCGACCCCTAAAAAGGTTGTTGAAAATGGTAGCCTTGAGGGCCTAGAACACTTTAATAGGTCCCAGGACCGGTTATTCAAGTGCTTATATGGTAGAACTCCTAATCGAGGACGGCATGCCCATAGGGCCGGTGTGCATACTGGGGGTGAATGTACCATACTAGTGGTCGAAGAAACATAATTCAGGTGTATGGGGGCTAACCCATTTCTTCGTTTATTGGCCTAGCTAATGGACCAACTGAGGTTTCACTGGGAGTTAAAAATCTTTGTAGACTGCTTCACTTAGCCTTTGATATAATAAGGTTTTCTCGTCTAAGTCGTTACAAGTCGACGATTTTAGAATTAGGTACTCCTTGATGAATGAGTCATTTTAAGCAAGGTGGGTGATTAAACACCAAGTATTGGATTACGTTGAGTCCCCAACCAGAATAATAGATGTGAGTACCTAAAGGATGGTTATGCCTTCACTCTGATCGAAGGTTATGCGGAGAAGTAGACCAAGGAGAAATGGTGATCTAAAACCTTTTGGGATATACACCGAGCTTGACGAGTTTTCATACATGAACTCCTGGATAAATCATATAGCTGGGTAATTGAGGATATGAATACATCATGCTGTGTGCCAATTAGGACCTTTGTGGGTAACGTTGAGTAAAATTTAGCATGGATTTAGATGGATGTCAATACTATGTGAAGGATGCGATGATATCCTGATGTGATGGTAATGACTTGAGTTGGCAGTCCTCGAGTGCTGCTATGCACTAGTCGGATCTTGGCAAGTGCTTGGATGACTTAAGGACTTGGTGGTAGTCCTTAGGTTCTGATAGCATGAGTTCCATCATTAGAACCTCATGGGTGTAGTTATGTAAAATCTTGAATCCTCTTGATAGTGTTGTAATGCCTCTCAGTGATCAATGGTCGGTCCGACGACCGCGCGACAAATTTTGGGGGACGCCTTGAAATTTGTTGAGTTGGAGTTGTATTTGATTGTTGATCAAAGAGGTGTGTTTAAAAGTGACATATTTAGGATAACTGGTTTAAATCGTAGCACTCTTAGTGCCAAGGTTTTACAACGTGGTTGTTAAGTTAACAAATTCACAACAATGGTGTCTATGCACTGATTTGCGTACATAATGTGATGATATTGTAAATTAAATAAAATTACCGAGGATGTGTGTTGGCGACTCATGGCAGGCAGATATGATATTGATGCAAGACAACTGTTGATGACACTTGTTATAGAGATAGTGTTTTGAGATCTAGTCTGCAAGGTGTAAACGAGTTGGTGGCTCGGCAGTCTTGTTGGTTTGCAGAACCTGTACATCAATATAGATGTTGGTAGTGGTAGCCTGTTGCATCGTGGTTTTATATATAAATAGCCTGCTTGATGTCGTTCACACCAAGTCCTTGCTAAATGTTCCCTTGTATGTTGTGTGCTTGAGATTAAATCACAACATAATCAGTTAGACTGATGTAGTGGTTTTTGAAATAGTGTGTGTCATTATTAGTTCGTATGACTTCACAAGGAAAGAGTGCGCATGCAATCTAGTTTCTATGTATAAACCACAACAATTGAGAATGCATATATAAGCTTGAGATTATTATGGGTGAAGTGTCCATGAATGATTATGATGAGTATATTTTACTCTCATCTAGAAAATCCTCATAGCCTCAACCAAATATTTCGGGGACGAAATTGTTTCTTCGTTTATTGGATTTGTAACATCCCGTCTCCAGCTAGACCCCTTGTGCGCGTTTTTGAGTCAAGCGAGTTGATTCGGGCTCGGGGTGTACTGAGGGCCAGGCTTGCACCTGAGCCGGGGAAGTACACTCGACGAATGCGGCGAGTATCATTTCTATTCTTTGTCCCGATGTTTGTTGTATCGGGATCCGAGCCGTCCGAAGAGCATAATTTGAGCAATAAGAACTCGAAGGAAGCGTGCCGCATGGAAGGAATTATAGTGCGTACGTTAGATCAAATGACATGATTTTCAAATAGCGTAATTATCTAAAAGGTGAAATCGAGTAAACGGTCTCGGAATTCACCTCAGTCAGTTTTGTTATACTCTTGAAGCCCATTCGAGGCCAACGAAACTGTCCGCGCTCGATTCCAATAAGTATCGAAGAATTTGTCATTCTGGCATGGTCTGCGAATAACGTATTTATCCACGATGGTGAAATTGACTAAACGACCTCTCAATCGACTACAATCAGTCTTGTTAGACTCGTAATAATAGTACGAGTTCAACGAATCTATCCGTTCGCGATTCCGACGTCATTTGGACAGTTTTCACGTTTAAGTCAAATTTGGCCGCAAACGCTCCGACAAGCATAAATGGGCTAACAGACTCGAAACTGATCATGAATCATTTCGATGGGTGCGTATCGACGAGACGGTCGTAAGGAGCCCTTCCAGGACGAATTCCAGTCTCTCTATTGCAATGTGCAAGCGTTTATTTGTTGATAACAATAAACTTACTTTAATATTATTACTATTATTATTATTATATTATAAATTATAATCTTTATATATATATAAACGTAAATGTTAGGTTATCCTTTCCATTTACCCGAGCCCTCTCCCTCCCTCAGCTGCCAAGCCATTGTCGATCCCTTGCAGCAGCCAACTCGCGTGCCTCCCTCCTGCCCGACGAAACAGCGGCTCCTTCCCCATCTCCAGTCGGCAAGCTCTCCTCTCCGGCGAGTCCAACCTCTCAAACCGAGCAGCCCCTTTCCCTTCTAACTCCAGATCTGAAAGGTTCTCCTCTTCTTCTCCAAGATCCGGCGAGTTTCCCCAATGGCCGCCCCTCTCATCCCTCCTCCCTCCTCTAAGTTTTGGTCCGACTCCACCATGGCCGAAGCTCTCTCCAAGCAGCCATGGCCGAGCAGCTCTCCGCAGCAACCCCTACACCACCAAGCTCCGATCTCCTTTAGGGTCGGCAGTCCTCCATCTCTCTCCCAGATCCAACAATAAGTTTCAATGAAGCTATAAATGGGATTATTCCGAGCCATCTCCCCTTCCTATTTTCTTGGCCGACCAAATCCATGGCCAAGCTCCTCCTCGTGCTCAACTCCAAGCGGCAGCCATCTTCTCCATTTCCGGCGACGACGCTCCAACCGAGAGCATTCTAGCTCTTAAAAAAGTAGCAATGTCCTCTCCAACAAACAACGAACTCTACGGTGGGATCCAAGGCTGACTTCGGCGACGTCCGACGAGATCCGGATCGATGAGATCCGGCCATGACCGGGAGCGACGGACAAATGCCGCATTCGCGGCTTTTGGGTAGCATGCATGGACACTCGGTGAGCTTCCTCCCCTCTCCCTTGGTGCTAGTTTTCTTAGATCAAATTAGGCGAGATGTCGAACGTAACTCAATTGAGTTGATTTGAGAGCAAGTCATGGAGGGATGATTGAAATCTGTTTATTTATTCTGGTCACCTCCGGTCACCGATTCGCCGCCCGTCGATGCACCTCAGGTACGAGAAAGGGACGGAGGTGTTGGTTGGTCGGATGGGAAATAAGGTGGCTGATGTGGGAGTTTTATTAGACTCCAGGTCGGGCAAATAACAGCCTCAGGCTGGAGGAAGAAGATGATCGGACATTGTTCGATCAGCACTTAGAGCCATGTAGTTTACATTAGTTATTTGGTAAATAATATGTTTAGCGCGCGGCGAGGTAGCCATACGAATTCATAGTATTTTGGTGATTTACCTTGTTTTGTTTATCGGAAGCTGTTTGGAAATTGGTAGTTAAATGTTTGATGACAATGTGGACACCCCTCTTGGATTTCATAATTTTCGGATATCGGCTTGCTGTAAATATTATGTTATAAAATTTTCGTGCCGTAAAAAGTTATCATGATTATTCCGAATGAACTGAGATTTGGTGTAAACGCTCAAGATGTTAACCATGACATATAGTAGAAATTTTAGAGGTCTTGGGTTTGATATAGCCACTCGATTAATCACTTGTTTGGTGACACTCTAGGACAATAAGTATGTGCATGAAACTTTAGGCAAGTAGTGATTTGAACAATGCTCCGATTTACATTGTATGTAAAGGTTATTATTATGATTCTAATACGATATTGGAGGTGATTGATCTAAATATTGGGGCAAATCATGTAATGAACCTAAAACTTGCTAATTAGAGGTCCTTTGTACATGTTCTCATGATGGTAAGACACGACTTGACTGTACTCGTAGAAATAGAATACTTAACCGTCTACTTCATGGTTGATTCTTCAATGACATGAGACTTGTAAATATCAGTGTTTATGATCAGCTTTTTATACACCCTTACCAGTCAACTAATGCTGACTATAAGACATGCGGGTTGCCACTAATGTGGAGGATTATATTTATACGAGGTCGGGATATGCACCTGGGGATCATACTGTTCGTGATGTGTCGTTAGATGAATAACTACATTATAAAACCACTCTTTTTACCCAAGTGTTCGGATGTGATGAACGATTGATGGCGTAGAATGCATTAGCATTTAAATATATATGTTGAATCTAACAGGGTTGAGTAAGAAATAACCCTTGACTAAAAGTAGAGCTTAGTCATTGATCTTTAGTTTTGAGGATATGATATTGTACTCAAGTAGTCCTTAGGTTAGGTTCGTAGGAAGTGAAATCTCAGGATTTGTGAGTCTCACTGCTTAGAGTATGCTAACTCCCTACCGGTAGCATTGAGGGACTCGGTTTGGAGCCCTTGCTTGCTTAAGAGAATTGAATTAGTCCTGCGAGCGATAGACTCGAGATCCTATTGGGAGGACTGGGGTTGTCCTGCAAAAGGTAGGTTCCATGTTATATAAGGACGACTGGTCGAGTCCTCCGAGCCAAGAGTTTGGTGTTTCACTTAGAGGCATTGTTGTATCAGATAGTATGCGGATACCCTGTGTGTTCTTAGGGGCGTACAAAGGTCTAGGTTGGGTGGTGTTACACAAGCCTAGAAGTGAACAGCCCGGTTCACTGCCCTGTTGCCTCAACTGGGTACTTGAGCGGAGACTCGAATAGAGGGCTAGAGGTGGTGCTTACCAGATAGTACGCGGATACCCTGTGTGTTCTTAGGGGCGTACAAAGGTCTAGGTTGGGTGGTGTTACACAAGCCTAGAAGTGGACAGCCCGGTCCACTGCCCTGTTTGCCTCAACTGGGTACCTGAGTTGACACACTCAAACAGAGGGAACTACAAAAGGTCTGTACGTACAGAGTCGTGTGCGTGAGTTGCATCATTGCATTGCACATCATGACATAACATACTTGCATAAAACAGAGACCTCAGCGTATAAATTAGTATGGGATCTTTTATACGATGAGTTTACTTCTTGCCAGATCCCTTAGCTTATGTGTTTGTGTGTGTACACACATAAGTTAAGGTTACTTTCATAGCTGCTCTAGTTGTTTCTTTACTTGATCTAGCTTACTTTTTAACTACTCTGGTTTACTTTCCCAACTGCTTAGACTCTTATATAACTGCTAGATGTAAGCGCTTTCATATACATGTTGTTAGTTGTTGATATATATACTGTTAGGTTAGTAATTCCTCCTTGTCACCTGCATATTGTACATACTGTTATATTGCAGCTTTTCTTCCTTTCCTTCCACACGGTGCCTAAGAGTCGTTGGGGTGAGAGAATGTGAAGCCACTTAGTCTTTATGACTAACGGTTGTTACACCACTATTTTTAGGAGCACACCCAGCTGGAGCAGTACCAGACAGATCAGAGTGATAGGACTTGGAGACATGTTGCAGCTTTTGCAACAACACCTTCTGATACGGTTGTGAGGGATTGTAGTTCTTGTTGTAGACTTCCGCTATACCTTGTTATAGTATATTTGGGAGCTCCTTTTGCTTCCTGTCATTTATATATTTTGTGGACATTTATACTTTGTGAATTATGGACTCTTGAAAATATTCAATTTATTGATGGGTTGGCAAATGATATTGGTAATAGCCGACAGAATAGGCGTCTTGTGGTACAGGTTAGCCCGTGTGCTGACGCTACCGCAAGGCGGCTGTTCTGGGCATAAGACTCCCTCGGCTGTGTTTTGTGTTCTGGGAGGGGGATCTTACACAGCCCCATTCCTAAAGTTGTGCTCATAGGCTAGGGAAGGCAAATCTGACTAAAATTTTATAGAAACGTAATTTTATTCCCGCCTGATAACTAGGGTAAATCAAGATATTTTTTTTTAATGCTGACAATAGAGTGAGGATGGTCCAGAATATTTTTTATTGATTTTCGACAAAAATTTCAGATTTCAGACCGCTATTCGCACACCGCAGAAAATCAATTTTTTTTTATTTGGATTTCGGATTTTTTTTTTGGAAAAATGTGGGTGCAAGTGTCCTACAAGAAAAACGATGAGGATTGTGCCAATTAGGAAATCGGCACTAACCTCGCTTTGATACCAAATTGAAGTAGGTCACTACGTTCACAACGCCCGTTCGTAACGTAACTAGTTAACCGCGCGAGACTAAAGAAGAATAATGCAAATGCAAGCCGCACAGTGCAAGTGCACCGGACTAGGCAAAGAGAAACACTTGCCACACGAAGGTTGCCAAACCTCTTGAGATCTCCCAAGGGCGATGAGCCAATGTTTGATCAAGCAAAAGGACCCACCCGGTCCGAACAAGCTATGCGTCGTACCAAGGAGATCCTCCTAAAACAACAATTTCAGAAAATCGGAAGATCTCCCCCAACAACATCAAAAGGGGATCGCCACTCCCCGTCGAATGAAAATAACCCTAGATCGTTCCACTAACACGAGAAAATAACCGCGAGAAAATCAACGAACGAAAAACTCGTCACAGAACCTATCCACCACACCAATGCTTTGTAAAGAAAATCTCACAAATCGTTGAGTGGTTACCCCGCCCAGAATAGGAGGTCCGGGATGTAGAGATCCTAGTGTTATCCACGTGGTGGTCGTCGGAGGAGGATCTCTTGACGGAGTGCACGCTCGCCTTCACGATCCGCCGCCACAAACAAAGCCCTAGAGGGGCCTCTTTATCTTGGCCGATCTTGCCTCTCTCGGATCTGGGAGGAGGCCGCAAAACTGCAAGGAGGTACGGGAGGATTAGGGGATGAAGAGGCCGATCTGGAGAGGGGGGAAAAGACGTAGAGGGGGGCGGCTCCAAGGGGGGGCGCCGATCTTGAGAGGGGGGAGACGAGAAGGAATCGGGATAGGAGGGGGATCGGGAAAGTGGTCGGCCGAGAGCTGTCAAAGAGGGTGGAGGAGGGGACGGGTATTGAGGAGCAGGTGGAGGAGGGATTCGGGAATAGGGAGAGGGGAAGAGGTAGGCGGCCTAGGAGGGGGAGAGAGAGGAGGAAGAGGTCGAACCTCAAGGGGGAGAGAAGGAGGGGACCGGCGGCCACAAGGAGGCGAGGAGGAGTACGGGAGATTAGGTTTTTTAGAAGCTTGTTTTTTTTTTTATTTCATCCAGCCATATAAAATAGGGAAGGTTTGGCCATATATAGGCCTACAAGGAGGAGCGGCTGAACGCAGCCCAAAACAGTTGCTAAACGCAAACCAAAGTAAATAAAGTCCCAAACTTGACATAAAACAAATAACCAAGTGCAAATAATTAAAAAAGAGAGTGTCCGGGCGCCGAATAAGGCTCAAGGGGGGTCCTTGACATCTTCATCATCATTCCTCATCGGCAAGGGTGGCTCCAAATCAGCATCGAGTCTCGTCCAATAAAGAGGTGGAGGGACATCCGTAGCAACAAACGGTGTAGGCTTGTTCTCGTCCGGAGGTGGCGGCTCCAAGTACTTTGCCGCAACAGAAGTCTTCTTCCACGTAGTGTTCCTAACAGCATCTGTCCCTTTCATCCATGTCCTCAGCATCAACGGATCATCAGTAGTAGTCTCGACCCAGAATAGGAAGGGGTCTTCAACAGCAACAGTAGGGGAAAGAGAGTGAATGAAGGGATGGTCCCCATCAAATCTGAAGATCCTAACAGAAAAATCATTTTAAAGCCTCCCTCAGCAAATCAATGAAAAGGTTCAGACTTTATTGTGTCTTTTTAAAATTTTTGTTGTAATATTTCTAAACTCAGAGCACTATGATTTATTCTATCTGCTGAAATGGATTTACATTCTGTCAGATATATATATTTTTGCTCTGCTGTTTATTTTTTTGTTGTATTTATTTGATTGATTGTCAAATAGTATCCTAACCCAAATATGGGGAGATTGTTGGAACAACCCTATTACTGATTTGGGCTAGGATCACTATATGTTGACCTAGGATCAAGTTGACCCCATTGTATAGTTTAAGGGTCAAGTCTTTAGGCTGATAGATTAGCTAGAACTTAAGAAAAAATTTAAGTTCCCAGCGTTCGACAAATGGCTATCGGCGCTAGACAGATGGTTGTCAGCGCTCGACGAATTCTTGCCAGCGCTCGACAGTTTTCCAGCCAGCGCTCGACAGTTTTCCAGCCAGCGCTCAACAGTTCTCCAGCCAGCGCTCGACAGATTCCCAGCCAGCGCTCGACATTCTCTGAGCAGCGCTCGACGAATTCCAGCCAGCACTCGACAAATTCTTTATTGAAGCCCAGATCGACAAATATTGATTCCAGATCAATTAATAGTTTAATATCAGTTATTTGTCAGTTCTCTGAACACAGATCGATGACTTTAACGGATCTATTCAAATATCTTTGGACGTATTCAAGACAGATAAGTAAGGATATTATATTCCGTTATTATATTCCTTTCTTTCCTTTTTCCAAGACAAAGATAGCTGTTAACAATTAATGCAAAGGAATATTTCACGGCTAAGGATTTAAAGGACCTGCAAAAGTCGTTTGGTTTTTGTTGTTATTCCAAGAAAGATTTAAAGTCTGATTATTCTATTCCAAAAATAGAATATATCAAATACAGACTTTATTGTCTCAGAACTCGATAGAATTCAAATAATTCTTACAGAATACAGAGTGAGAACATCAACAAGAAAAGAGAAAGAAAAATAAGAACACTTAGTAAAATATTCTCAGTCTTCTTCTTCCTCAAGCAGCACTCACCATTTCTCTGAGAACATCTTCAAAGTTCAATCTCTCAAACATCTGCTGCAAGTTCAAGTCTTCTAAAAGAGCAACAAAGAATCTGAAGAACTATCTTCTTCCAGATCAATCTGCTACAGAAGATTTCTGTTTTCAAGAGAAAGCTTCTCCACCATCTGTCAAATACTTCAATCAGACAGGGGGAGCTTTACAACAAATCCACTAGAGTCTTCTCTCAGCATCTTGACAGAGAAGAACACTACAAACCCTTTCTTACCTCTCTTGTACAGGGTTAATACTCCCTTCAAAAGTGTAACTCCTTGGTGGCAAGACACCTGATTAAAAAATCTAGTTGGTTTTGAGCACCTGAATAAAAGCTCTGTGGTGTGTGGACACCTGATCAAAATCACCTTGGTGCTAGGGCACATGATCAACTCTCCTAGTGGATTCCTACCAAGGGTGATAGAAGAGTGGACTACCCAGATTTATTGGGGAACCACTATATTTCCTTGTGTCCTCTGTGTTTGTTTATTCTCTTTGTGCTGTGCTGTGTGCTTTTATTTATTCAGTTTTTCTGCTTACATATATATCTCTCACTGCTTACACATATATATAACACTATTTTAATTCCGCTATAAAAACTAAGGAAAAGTTTTTAATACTCTATTCACCCCCCCCCCCCCCCCCCTCTAGAGTAACTTTAGATCTAACCTCCACTTTCAGACTGGGTCATCCTTGCCGGTGTAGTAGATCATATGCAGCTCCCTGAATCCCTCTAGGAGTGGTACTGAAAGCACCAGCTCCTAGAATGGGCTTCCCCAGCTCGCCACTCACGCCTGCTCAACTCGACCAACGAGTTCTCTAACCGGGCCCGGGCCCGCCGGACTCGCGCTCAATGGGCTGGGGAAAAGCTCCCGCCCAGGGAGATCTCTTCCTAGCGCCTCGCCAACCGCCTCCTTGCTCGCCCTCTGTCCTAGGGTGTCCTCTCCTACCCCTGACGGCGGGCCGACCTGGGTTGCTGGGGTTATGAACTCGCCCCGCACCACGGCAAAAGTGAGGTTGATTGTCTCGAGTACCTCCCTTCAGAGATCTACCAACATCCCTACCGTCACTAGCGAGCCAGATGGTGGCGAACCTCCATGGCCAGCATCTCGCTCATCATCTCCAGCCATGTTGCCTCCTTAGGAATTTCTTGCACCAGCTGCGTTCTGTTGGGAAAAACCGTTTGATTTAACTTAACAAATTACCTAAAAGTGATTTTATCCACTAGATTGAATTACCCATTGTATAGTGAGGGTAATCTGGTCATTAGATGTCTTAAGATGTCTCACTCAACCTAGAGTGTCAAGACCAGTTCAAGGGAAGCAAAATTGGGCAAAGTTATCATTTGCATCGAATAGAATTTGACGCAACATCGAGTCCATACCGACGCTACTCAGACTAGAAGTCCAAGTGGTTCAATCCTTCAGTCGAAGTGACTCAAGTCGACGTTACGTCGAGTAGATATCGGCGTAAGGACCATGGACTTGTCGAAGTATCTTGAGAAGTCGACGCAGCTTCTACTTCAACTCGATGCAGAAGGGAATATCCGCCGAAGCCATCTAAAGTCGACGCAACTTCGACTTAATCTCGAAGCAGATATTGAAGTTCAGAGCCATGCCCTTCAACTCGATGGTTACGTCGATAAGATATCGACGCAACGTCGACTAGCAGAGTTCAGTCAGAGCAAGGAAGAAATCGAAGCTGCTCCGACAGGAACTCGAAGTTGCGTCGATAAGAGTGGAGGAGAATTCGACGCTACGTCGAATACAGTCTAAAAAAGAAATTCTTTTCAGCTGTCACTTTTGTCCTTCTCTCTTGGCTCACATCTCTCAAGACCGTTCTCCAACGGCCTAATAATTGCCTGAAATAGAAGGAAGCATTAAAAGAGGAGACAGAAGGTTTCTTGGAAACATATTCTTTATTGTTGGACGGGTCGAGAATTAAAGGAGGAAAGAAAGAGAATGTCCAGGGCAGAATACCTTTTCAGGTCTTACCAGAAAGGGAAAGAAATTCAAAATTGAACAGAGTCAATAAAAGGAGTAGAGAAGAAAGAGAAACCAGTGCATTAATCACAATCGTCCATCATCTTCTCTCTCAAGGGTTTCCTCTTCTTCTTCCTCTCTCAAGAACCCTAACACAGAACCAATAAGAGAAGAAAGCACTGTTGTTCTCCATTTGATAGAATAAAGAATCTGAAAGCTGCTGATCATCACAATCCTATAGCAGCCAGATCACATTTAGCAAAAACAAGGAGGATCTGACAACTAGAGCTACTGCAATACATCACTATCATAAGCAGGAGTTAATCAAGAGCAGATCCATTCAAGAGGATGTTCTTCATACAGCCTCCTTAAGAATTCTGAGAACATAATTCATGTAACCTTTCTCTTCCTTTATTCTCTCTCTCATACTCATTCTGTAAGAGAGTTTTATTAATCCCTCTTCAAAGGATTCAGTGGTTCAAGATCTCCTTATCAAAAGATCTGGTGGTTCAAGATCTCCTTATCAAAAGATCTGGTGGTTCATGATCTCCTTGTCAAAAGATCGGTGGTTATAAGAGTCTCCTTATCAAAAGACTCAGGCATAGTGGTGCATTCCTACCAGGTGGTAGAAGAGAGGAGTACCCACATTTTGGGGAACCTTTATAAAAATCTGTGTGTCTTCTGGATTGTTAATTTTCTGTGTTGTCTCTCTTAGCTAGATTACTTTACAGTTTTCCTACTTTATATTACATAATTGTTTTATTCTAGATAAGTATTTGTTGAAACATAATACTTAGTTTTTATTGTATTTGCACGGTTGGTTAGGATTAAATTTAAATCTCTATCCACCCCCCCCCCCCCCTCTAGAGGATTCTCAGGGGCACACTATGCACTTTCAATTGGTATCAGAGGGAGGTTGGTCAATAAAAGGAGCACACCTTGATCAGAAAGATCTCCTACTCTTATTTCTTTTATACAAATATATTTTATAGAGAAAATGAGTTCTAAGGATTATGCTTCAACAAGACCTCCAGTGTGTAACTTGAATAAGTTCACACTCTGGAAGGCCAGAATAAGACTCTACATGAATTCCATTGATGAAGACATTTATGATGTTCTACTCACAGGTCCTCCAGCTCCAGTCAGACAAAATACAAGAGAATCCTCAACAACAGAGACTGTCCCAAGGAAGGAATGGACAGAGGCTGAGAAGAAGGTCAAGGCATGTGATGCCAAGGCCCTGAACTTTCTGGTTTCAACAATGTCAGATGACATTTTCTAGAAGGTTGCTGAATGCCAATCAGCAAAAGAAATTTGGGATTCTCTTACCACAATGGTAGAAGGAAGTGCTGATGAAAGGAAGGACAGAAAGTCTCTTCTCATATCCCAGTATGAGAACTTTCAAAAGAAAGCTGATATGTATGACATTCAGCATTATCATTAATGAGCTCAGAGTCTTAGACAAGGAAATATCCTTGACTGAAATTAATGATAAGGTTCTCATGGCTTCCCCAGCTCATGGGACTCAAGAATCTGGGCAATCAGAGAATCCAGATGTCACAGGGAGATCTCTACTGAAGCTTTGCTAGGAAAGCTCAAGCCATATGAGATGCTCCTAAAGAATAGGGCTGAATCAGAAGAAATGGAGAAAACTCCTGCCCTTATCCATAAGAACTTAGCTTTGAAAGCTACTGAAGGAGAGCCCTCTACTCCTGAAGATGAGATGTTCAATCTCCTAGCAAGGAGATTCAAGAAATGGGTCAAGACTGAAGACTCAAGGAGAAGAGAAAGAGAGTCAAGGCCCAGGTATGATAAAACTCCAAAGAGGGAGATTATCTGCTTCACCTGCAACAAACCAGGGCACATTGCTCCTAAGTGCCCACAAGAGCAAAGGGAAAGAAGCAGCAACAAAGAAGAGAAGAAGAAGAAGAAGAAGAAATCCTTCAGAGGGAAGGATAAGAAGAAAGCAAAGGGTTTCATTGCTGAAACCTGGAGTGATTCAGAAGCAGAAGTGAGCTCATCCTCATCTGAAAGTGATGATGAAGCTGAAGCAGAAGCTACATGCATGATGGCACTAGGGATGTCATCAGATGATGAAGAGGAACAAGTATCTGTTTTTGATGAATTTGATTTTAATTCAGAAGATTTTAAAACCTGTTTTAGAGATTTCTGCATTGATCATCTTAGTGTAGAAAAAGCACTAGACACAGCTAGGACTGAATTAGAAAACATTAAGAAAGATGAAATCTACCTAAGAAATCAAAACCTAACAAATGAAATTAATAATAAAGAGTTATAATTGATTAATCTTAGGGAAGAGAACATTAAATTAACAGAAGAGCTAGCAAAGGCAAAGGCCTTTGAGGATTCACTCAATGGGAGGAGTCAGAAGCTCAAAGACATCACTGAAAATCTCTCTATGAGGTTTAACCACCTAGGACTAGGGGCAGAGCCATCCACCAGCATAGAAGAACCTACGAAACCTACCTAGTAAAAGTCAGTGTCATTTGTCAGACCTAGTGAATATCAACCAAGTGAGAAGAGTGCACCATTCAAGGGTCAGGATAATAGTCATCCAGATATGATAGATAAACCTAATAAAATTCATCAGAATAAGAAAGAAAAACATACAGGAAAGAACAATATAGAGAAGCTAAATAACAACAACCAAAAGGGTAAAGCAAAACCTAGGATAATAAGACATTATGTTGATTTGTTATATTTAGATACACTTTATACTCATTTCAAGTATCCTAGGATAATTTCATCGCACGCAGGTTCTTTTCGTCGAACGGAAGCTCCTTTCGTCGAACGCCTTCAGATTTTGTCGAACGCAGTTTCGTCGACCGCAACTCGACGAATTTGTTCTCGACGGCATTCCTTCTCAGGGGTTTCCTTCTCAGCGGTTGTTAACGCGGGGCGTTAAAAACTAACGCGAGCGTTAGCTCTCTTTCCAGAGAATCATCATCAATCAGCATCCTGTTCATAGGGTTATATAACTATAGTACCTGCACACTATAAACACAAGCAAGATCAAATACATAGTATGATTTTTTATTTCTCAAACTAAGAGAAGTGGAATACAGGCTCCAACAATCTCCCCCTTTTGATAATAACAAATCCACCAATAAGAAATAAATATAATTAAAGTAGTATTTATAGTAAATGTTAAGCGTTATAAACATGCATACTCCTCCTATGTGGATACCCCCCCCCCCCTACATGAATGCATTTCCTAATGAACTCCCCCTAAATAAAAGATTTCTTTATTTCTTCAATTATTCTCCCCCTTTTGTTATAATCAAAAGAAGGTAGGATAGAGTTATAGCAACATAAAATAATATGCATTTAGTAGAGATAAGAGCAACTTGAATATAAGTAGTGAACACAGTGAAAGCAATTTGTAACATTTTGTAGAAATTGTAAGTACAAAATATAATAAGCATTTTACTCAATGAAGTAGATGTTTTGAATTTAGATACACAAGTTGCAAGTTCATTTGTAATTTGTAATAAAAAGTAGCAAGCAAGATTATAAAAATATTAAGTAAAGATATATTTACAATGTAAATAAATTTGCATTTCAAGTATACAAAAATATTGTAAAGATCATGCGTTGCTATCTAGTGCATTTACTCATGATTGTAGAAAATTGTATAGAGAAATTTTTAGTCCAATTCTCATGAGTGGAAGTATTATAAATGATAATGATGTGTTCAATAAGTGTGTTTTGATAAAGTATACAAGAGTATAAATCAAACCACATGAAACTATGTAATTTAAGAACATAACTTGAATTGAACATAAACAACTTTACTTCCACAAATTTCAATGCACATATAGATTTTCATTTTTATTTTTAAAGAGAAGTGGTGAAAATTTTGTTTACACAGGACACTTTACAATTCTTTCCAAGGTGCTCAACCTCACAATGCTCATTAAGACTTATCAGGAGGTTCAAGTAGTGCTTGGTGGAGTATTCTTGTCATTAATTGTTTGTTTGTTTTTTTGTTTTAGTGATCACTCTGAATTTACTTGTGTTGCAAACATAGCATTTTTTTATTTTATTAACCACATTTCTCGAAATACAAGTGCATGAAAAACAAAGAATTCAAGAAAGAATTCAATGTTGTGTAGGTAAATTATTTATGAATTTCTAAATAAGTTCTTATGCTACACAATCATGCAAAAATAAGATTTACAACACATGTAGATTCACCAAAAAAGTGTAAGTGAGAAAATCATTATCAAAGATAAAAACTTTATTCATACTTAGAGGCATGTAAAAACATTTCTACACATGTAATCTATAACCAATTGTGTTTTTTTTTGCACATTTGAAGACGATATTCAAGGCATGAGAAAATCAAAACAATGTTTTTTTTAAGAAACTTGAAGGTTTAAATTTAACATTGTAAAGAATCTTTAAGCAATATATATAATCATCCTTGAAATATACATAAGCATATATTTATATTTTTTTGTTTTAAATTTTTGAAGTAAATAACAACAAACAAGAAAAAAAATTAAAAAAAAATTGAGCATAGAGTCTAACGCCAGGCGTTAGCTTCTTAACGCCGAGACAGAACACCATTTTTTGACTTTTTGAAAAATATTTTTCATGATAAATTTGTAATATAAATGGGCCTTCTTACAGTTGAAATTTCAGACATTATAAAGTTGATATGAAGGCTTTGTTAGCATGTTTTTGGTGGTTTTCAATAGTTTTTACATTTTTATTGAATTTTAAATTTTTTGAAGAACAAAAATGCAAACAAACAAAGTACATAAAATAATTTGATAGCTTTTTATAAGGATTAAAGTGAAATTTCTAAGACACCTAATTCTAACCTAAGCATGTGAAAACGTGCATCGGGTAGAGGTTTGGTAAAAATGTCGGCAAGTTGTGATTCCATCCCTATAAAGTTAATTTTAACATGGTCTTTCTTAATATGATCCCTAATAAAATGATGTCGGACATCTATATGTTTAGATCTAGAATGATGTACGGGATTGTTTGTGAGATCTATAGCGCTCTTATTGTCACACTTTAATTCTATGTTATTTAGATGAACATCAAAGTCTTCTAACGTTTGGGTCATCCATAAGGCTTGTGCACAACAACTACCTAGTCGATATATTCGGCCTCGGTGGTGGAGAGGGCAACAGAATTCTGTTTCCTACTCGACCATGATATAAGTGAAGGGCCTATAAAATGACACGTGCCACTAGTGCTCTTACGATCTAATGAACATCCCGCATAGTCCGAATCAGAAAAGCCGTGTAGAATAAAACTATCATTATGAGGATACCATAAGCCTAATCTAGATGTTCCGATTAGATATCTAAAATGCGTTTAACCGCTTTCAAATGTGATTCTTTTGGGTTAGCTTGAAATCTAGCACATAAGCAAACGAAAAACATAATATCGGGTCTAGATGCGCTTAAATATAACAATGAGTCTATGATCCCTCTATATAATGTTTGATCAATAGAAATAGCGGCTTCATCTTTTCCTAATTTTAGTGATGCACTCATTGGTGTATTAGCTTGTTTTAGGTTTTCAAATCCAAATCTTTTAAGAATATCATGAACATATTTAGTTTGACAAATAAATATACCATCTTGTTTTTGTGAGATTTGAAATCCTAGAAAATAGATGAGTTCTCCTACCAAGCTCATTTCAAATTCATTTTTCATCACTAAAATTACTTCATTACATAACTCTTCATTAGTGGCTCCAAAAATGATATCATCAACATAAATTTGTAATATAATCAAATCATAATCTACATGCTTAATAAATAGTGTATTATCCGCACTTCCCATTTTATAACCGTGCTTTATCAAAAATAATGTCAATCTATCATACCAAGCACGAGGCGCTTGCTTTAATCCATAAAGCGCTTTCTCTAATTTATACACATGGTTTGGAAATTTTTCATTCACAAAACCGGGGGGTTGTTCTACATAAACTTCTTCTTTTATAATCCCGTTTAAAAATACACTTTTAACATCCATTTGAAATAATTTAAATCTTTTAAAGCTCGCAAAAGCAAGAAATATTCTAATAGACTCAAGGCGAGCAACATGAGCAAAAGTTTCATCAAAATCTACCCCTTCGATTTGTTAATACTCTTGTGCAACTAGTCTAGCTTTATTCCTTGTGATTTTAGAGTCACCATCTAGTTTGTTTTTGAAAATCCATTTGACTCCTATAACCGGATAGTTAGATGGCCTCTCTACTAAATTCCAAACCTTGTTACGTTCAAATTGATTTAATTCATCATTCATAGCTAAAAACCAAAATTCATCATTTAAAGCGGTTGAAATGTTTTTTGGTTCTATTTCGGATACGAAACAAAGGTTTGAAAAAGACTCATGTAAAGAAGAACGAGTACTTACCCCTTTAGATGGTTCTCCTATCACAAGCTCCTTTGGATGATCCTTAGTGAACTGCAACACACTTGGAGGAACATATTCAATTATCTCATTTTCTTTCTCCTCTTGTTCTTCTTTTTCTTCTTCTTTTTCTCCAAGTGATTCATCATCCTCATGCTCCAAAGGGGAAATAGGTTTGTCTTCATTTCCTGTATGATTAGAATCTACACAAGGAACAAACTCATCAAATCTTACATGTATAGACTCTTCAACTACTTTAGTTCTTTTATTATATATGCTATAAGCCTTGCTAGTTGAAGCGTAACCAATGAAAATTCCCTCATCACATTTTTCATCAAATTTTCCTAGTGCATCTTTAGTGTTTAAAATGAAACATTTACAACCAAACACATGAAAATAAGATACATTAGGTTTTCTTTTAAAGTAAAGCTCATAAGGTGTCAATTTTAAAATAGGACGAAGCATAACACGATTAATGATATAACATGAAGTATTAACCGCTTCGGCCCAAAATGATTTAGGCAACCCATATTCACAAAGCATAGTGCGTGCTAGCTCTTGAAGGGTTCTATTTTTCCTCTCCACTACACCATTTTGTTGTGGGGTGCGAGGAGCGGAAAATTCATGTTTAATTCCTAAATCATCACAAAAGAAGAAAATCTATCATTTTCAAATTCTCATCCATGATCCGAACGTATGCATTTAATCTTTAAATCAAGTTCATTTTGAATACGAATGCATAGTTTAGTAAATTCAAGGAAAGCATTGGATTTGGAAGATAGAAATAATGTCCAACAAAATCTAGAAAAATCATCAATTATTACAAAAGTATATTTTCTACCTCCTAGACTAGAAGTGCTAACCGGTCCAAATAAATCCATATGAATTAATTGAAGAGGTCTAGTGGTAGAAAATACATTTTTGCTTTTAAAAGAATTTTTTGAAAATTTTCCTTTTTGGCAAGGCGTTACAAAGAGAAGATAAATTTCCATTAAAACATAGGTAATCCCTTAATTAATTTATCTTTTGATAATTTCAAAATAAGCTTGGTGCTAGAGTGACCAAGGCGCCTATGCCAAAGTTCTAATTCTTCATTTTTAGAAATAAAGCATTTTAAAGAAGAATTTAAAAGATCATTAAAAGTAATCATATAAACATTATGCATCCTAGGTGCGGTGAGTACGACATCATTTGTTTTAGAATTTATAATTTTGCAAAGATTTGTAGATGATTCAAATAATACATTTAAGCCTATATCACATAATTGACTAATTGAAATTAAATTATGTTTTAAGCCATCTACAAATAAAACATTTGAGATTGAAAAAGAATCGTTACACACTGTGTCGATACCCATGAACCTTCCTTTTCCATTGTCACCAAATGTTACCATCCCTCCTTTCGTCATCTCAAGGCTAAGGAACTTTGCTTTGTTTCTCGTCATGTGTTTGGAGCATCCCGAGTCTAAATACCACACTTCCTTTTTGTCCTTAGCCTGCCAACATACCTAAAAAGGAGATGAGAGTAAAGATCCGGATACCCAAGAGGTTCCTCCCATAGAATAGGTGGAAACTTTAGGCACCCAGATTTGCTTTATAGCACTACGACCCTTTTTCCTACACGAGTTAGAGGTGTGTCCAAATAAATGACATTTGACACACGATATAAAAGGGGATGAGACCCTTTTTGAAGTTTTGGATAAACTCTTGTTGGAAAATGAGGTAACATTTGAATTTTTGAAACTATTAATAACAGAATTAGTGTTTCTGGAATTACAGCTAACGTCAGCGTTAGGAGTTAACGCCTGGCGATAGTTTCCAGAGCTATATCCAAGGCCATATTTGGCACTTCCATGGCATTGGTTGGCCAAGATCATGTCCAGAGATCTTTGCCCAACTCCAAACTTCTTAATAGCCAAATTTAAATCATGAATATGAGCTTTGAGAGCGGTGTTTTCCGTTACCAACATAATGCACCGATTCGCAAAATTCTTCTTTCCATCCTCTATTTGAGAAAGAGAGGTTTTTAAAGTTCTTTCCAAATCCCCCTTCTCCTTAGTAAGAAGTTCAATAGTGGAGTGAGATTTAGAAAGAGCTTCTTCAAGTTCTTTCACTCTTGCCAAGGAGTGATTGCACTCTTGGCAAGATACCTTTTCTTTCCCTAATAGTTTAGATAATTTTTTGTTTTCTGTTATCAAAAGTTTATTTTCAGAATTTAGAAGATCAATATCTTTTAAACTTTTTTCAAAGAATTTGCAAGTTTGTAAATACTCAATATATAAATCATCATAATTGAAGTTGGGAGAGTTACCTCAGTGTCGCTTTGTATATTGCTTTCATCCTCAGATGTCTTGTCACCTTTTCCCATAAGGCACATATATGCCTCTTCTTCATCGCTAGTGGATGAGCCGCTTGAATCCTCGGAGGAGGAGTCATCCCATGTAGCCGCTTTTAGAACCTTCTTCTTCTCTTTTCCCTTGTGCCCTTTTTCTTTACGCTCTTTCAGATATTTTGGTCACTGGCTCTGAATATGTCCGGTCTTTCTACAATGGTAGCACTCCGGTGGTGGTCGTTCATCATCGTCCTCGTCGCTACCTCTCTCTTTGTTTGATGAAGATCTCTTTTTGATGAAATATTTCCGGAAGGTGTTTCTCCTTTCCGGATTCTTCATGAACCTTTTGAACTTCTTCACAAAAAGGCTCTCCTCGTCTCCATCATCATCATATCCATTTGCCTCCTTTTTTGACTTTAAGGCCAAACTCTTCTTCTTTGGCTTCAAGTTGTACTCTTGTTGTTAAATTTTGAGTTCAACCTCATGGGTCCTTAGGTTCCCAATGAGGCTCTCAATTTGGAGCTTCTTCAAATCGTGCGACTCTGAGATAGTCGTCACCTTTGGATTGAACTTTGGAGGGAGAGACCTTAAAATTTTTTTCACCAAGTCGTCGTTGGAGAACACCTTTCCAAGTACTTTTGAGCCATTGACGATCTTGGTGAACCTTGTGTACATTGAATCTACGTCTTCATCCGCCTCCATCCGGAATTTCTCATACTCGGATTCAAGTTGGAAGAGCTTTGAATCCAACCTGCGAAGTACCTTCATGAGTAATTTCTAATAAATTCCATATATCATAAGTTGTTTCGCAAGCACAAGTTCTATTAAATTCCGTTCTATCCAAAGCAAAAAATAACGCATTCATTGCTTTAGCGTTATTCTTACATCTCAACTTATCATTGTCTTCTCATCTATCTGTAGGTTTTTCCATAGTGACTTCTCCAACAAATGTTGGTGGAGAATAACTTTGTTCTACCATACCCCAAACGTCATTATCTAACGCAGTTAAAAAACAACGCATTCTAGTTTTCCAGTAATTATAATCAGTTCCAGTAAATAGTGGAAGTCTACTAATCCCTTGACTCTCAGCGAAAGCATGATCATTATGCGCCATTATTCCCGGTTGTGAAATCGTTTTGGAATAACCTTTCTCTGATACCAAGTGTTGGATCTGATGGCGCCCTTAGAGGGGGGTTGAATAAGGGGTTAACTATTTTTGAGAATAAGCATACAGATTTTAACAAAACAGAAAAACTTTTTGCTCTGTCGCTAATGTCTGGCGTTAAGAGTCAACGCTGGCGTTAACTCTCCAGAAAAAGTATTTTCACAGAAATATTCAAAATGATTTTCTTTATGAAATATAATTCCAAAAAAATTAGATATACTGAAAAGAATTTTATATATCACAAAAATGATTACAAGGATAATATTTCAATAACGCTTGAAATTGGAGGCGACAACATGAAAATCTCTTTTTGTTCCTTCACCGGCCCAAGAACCGGTTGGCTATAGCCTATCTATCCCCAGATAAGGCCTCTAGCCACCCCCTAGATCTACCCTTGACCTAGTCGTCATGCACAAGGCGGCGAATTACCCCCTAAGCCGCACAAGGACCTAGTCACCACAAGCAAGGCGGCGAATTCACTACCGTTACAAGAAAAATATAAAAGGATCAAGATAAAATTAGAACAAATAACTCCCTAGAATGAAGAGCGCTGAAGGAGATGTTGAAGATACGCCATGACCACGTCGGAGTTGAGGCGAGCGTCCTTCTTCAAATTTGTCGTTGGAAATCTCCTTCTCACTCTTGTTCCTCAATGTTGGTGTCGTTGGAAGAAATGCTCTCTCAGATCTCTGGAATGAAGGCTTCAATGCATCTCTACCTTCAGCAAACGAAATCAGATCTTTAAATAGAAACTGGAGCTAACGCGTGGTGTTAAGGGTTAACGCCAGCGTTAGTGAACGTGTATGGCAGTTGCTGAGATCGTGCATAGCGTCGGGAGCGTGGCAGAACCAAATTTTGTCGAACGAAACTCATTTCGTCGAATGCGCCTTCGTCGAACGGAATCCCATTTCATCAACCGCAACCGTCAGGATCGTGGCAGAAACCAATTTCGTCGAACGAAAACAATTTCGTTGAACGTGCCTTCGTCGAACGGAATCAAAGTTCGTCGAATGCCATCAAAGTTCGTCGAACGCAGTTTATCAAGCGCAATTTCGTCGAGCGCAGGCTCATTTCGTCGAACAGAACTCAAAGTTCGTTGAACGCAGTTTGTCAAGCGCAATTTCGTCACGCGCGGGTTCTTTTCGTCGAACGGAAGCTCCTTTCGTCGAACGCCTTCAGATTTCGTCGAACGCAGTTTCGTCGACCGCAACTCGACGAATTTGTTCTCGACGGCATTCATTCTCAGCGGTTTCGTTCTCAGCGGTTGTTAACGCGGGGCGTTAAAAACTAACGCAAGTGTTAGCTCTCTTTCCAGAGAATCATCATCAATCAGCATCATGTTCATAGGGTTATAGAATTATAGTACATGCACACTATAAACACAAGCAAGATCAAATACATAGTGTGATTTATTATTTCTCAAACTAAGAGAAGTGGAACACAAGCTCCAACAATACTGAACGAGAATGAACAAATAAGATGAAAAGATGGACGTCGTTTTCTAAAATGAGTACTACCACGTGGCAGTAATCTCTACCGCTGGCGGTAGCGTTTGTTACTGTGTGACAATTGGCAAAAGGCATTTGAACAAAAACATTGGTGGGAGAAAAGACCATCTTTATAAAGAGTTAACGCGTCGCGGTAACTCTATCACGCGTCGGTAACTGAATGGCAACACAGACAATCATTAGACTAATTAAGGAGCCAAATGAAGTAAGTAATTGGATTCTGGCGGGATCGATATTTTGCCTATCACGACGCGGTAAATTATTGCCTAAATTATGAAAATAAGCTTTCTTTCAAGTTGGCGGGAGAGGGAAACAACCTTCTTAAAGGATATCGCGGGGCGGTAGGTGCTACCACTGGCGGTAGTGGCCAGAATCTATTTAAAAAGCTGCTTGATATTTCTCTCGTGTGGAACTCCGAAGATACTTTTGTGAAGCCTCGTCCCAGACATCCATAGCGATCCCTACAACACTCTTAAAGATCAAAAGGAGAAATTAAAGGTGGAGTTCATCAATGCTTATTCTACATGAAACACGAACGCTACAACAACGCCGATCTCTCTCTTGCCTTCTCCATTCACCTTCCGATTTCCTATAAGGAGTTTTTACTACATAAATTTTATCTCTTGTAATCTCTTTTCTTTTGGTGCTCTATTTGTGATGATAGTGTAATTCGCCTATGTGGTGACGACTAGGTCCGTGTGTGACTTAGGGAGGAATTCTTCTTGGGAGTTAGGCGACTAGACTTAGGGATTAGGTCTAGGGAGCGGCTTGAGTCCTATCTAGGGCGAGATAGGCTATAGCCAACTGGTTCTTGGGGAGAGTCAGTATAGAAAACCAAAAATGATTTTGTACATATCACATTGATTTTTAGCGTCATTGAGATCAACATTTTTGTAACCGTTCATATTGAAATAAAATCATCTCTTTATTTTGTTTATCAAGTTATGATTTCTAAATTTTGAAATGAATTAATTTAATATTTTTATAAAAGTTAATTGATTGATAAGAATTTTTATAATACAATTATTCACCCCCTTCTAAGGGCGCCTCACGATCCAACATATATTACAAAAGAAAAAATGAAATATATATATGTCAAAAATAATGAAAATAAATGCACCTCTCATAGAAAAATAAGTGTGGGGGTATATACATTTATGGAGTGAGAAATAAGTGATAAAGAATGTTACCGATACTTATTACTACCATTTATTACCTAAGCTACATTATACCCCATCAAAAGTTCTAAAGATCCCTACTCTTGCACTTATTTCTTAAAATTATAAGATTTGAACTTTGACCTAACTACCTCCACTTTCCCATGGTGGAGCCTTCACTAATCACACCCCTGGAGCTTCTATAAATTTATGGGTGCACGTCATAAGCCCCCCAAATCTTCGAAGTCCGGATCATTGCTTGGAGGAGTTTGGAGGTTTCAACTTTTTCGCGGTAACTTGGATCAGAGCCTTTTGCGTGCGACGTGTCGTACCAAGCCGGAGGTAAGCAATTCTTCAACCATTGTGAGAAAAATGAGAGAGAGAGAGAGGGAGGGAGGGAGGCTGCGTCGAGGTTGGTCGACCGGCGTGTGGGCGGCCGATCGGGGTGCAGACGGCGTCGCGCCGTGCGGCGCTCTACGAATCATCGTGTGGTTATGCGTCGGGCGGCGGTCGGCCGTCGCATGGTTGGGGCGTGCGTGCGCTCCTGCCCGGGTGCCCTCGGTTGCACGTCGGGCGGTGAACGGTCGGCATGCGTGCGGACGGTGTCCGGCTGGTTGCGCACGACTGCGGGCTGACCGGCGCCCAACCGGCGCTCGGATGGTCGCGTGGTGCGCCAGGCCGACGCCGATCCGGTTGCGCGTGGCTGCGTCGGGCGGTGTCCGATGGGGTGCACTTGCTTGCGTGTCGCGTGCGGTTGGTTGCGCACCATGTGACGGCCGTGCTCCGGGGCGCGCGCGTTTGTAAGGCATCGAATTTTCGCCATGTTTTGCATAGTTTTTGCTTGGGACTTCCGTAAAAAAATTTTATTTCATCTTTCTCAGGCCTCAAAATGGAGCAGCCAATAGAGGCTGATGCGGCTGTGATCAACTCCGATAGTGCACAGATTGACATGTGGTGAAAGCGCGCAATTAGGATTGCCTTCCAGCGTCGAGGTGAAGATTCCTCTAGAGGAGGAGCGCGCTCAGAACCCTCCGACCGGTTGCATGACCTTATCGGAGAGTTTGAAGTCTGTGTTCTGCTTCCCTCCTTCGGAGGAGGCTAACGAGGTGTTCTGGTTTTGTGGAGTGTTGATTTCCCAGTTTACTTTAGCTGGGATGACGAGGATAGTGGGGATGATAGTGCTCTTTCGGGAACATATCTTGCGATTTTCTATGGAGATTTTCAAGGACTGGTGCGAGTTTTCTACCGACCCAGGCATCCGTATTGAAGTTCGCAGTAACAAGAGCTGGTTCCGTTTTGGAGAGAAGAATGATTACCGCCATAGGAATACCCTTTATGGGTATGTCCGGAATCATTGGGAATTTCCCGAGCTTTGGAGAGATCTTCTCGGTCGCTGTCGTCGGCAGACGGGGCAGGAAAATGAGTTTTCACTCATATCGGGTTTTCCTGATCGAGAGGGGCTGTCGAAAGTCTTATATTGTGTTGCTAGCTGCGTGGAGAAGAGTAGATTACTCTCGGTAGGACTTTCTTCGGATACCGAGCGCGCGGCCGTCGTTTCTCTGGTTCGCGGCAAGAAGAGGATGATCGTTTTCAAGAACAGGAGTTCTAGCTTGTGGCTCGTTTCTCCTGTACCGAGGAGTCATGATCACGAAGCCGGTCTGAGCAGCCGCAGAGTGGAATTGATTCCGGCAGACCCTGAGGTTGAGATTTTAGCATCTCCCATTGCTGGTCAGGTCCTGCGGGAAAACTTGTCGCCGCCTCCCCCTTTGACGACGGCGACGCGAGTCTCTTATTCTCTTCAGGCGATGACTTCTGTAGTGAGTGAAACTTCCTTTTCTCCGGTTCTTGCTTTCCCTTCTTTGCCATTTTTTATACATTCTAACTGTTTATTTTCTTTGTGGGCCGGCGTTTTGAACAGCGTTGCCCTCACATGGAATGATTGTTATGTGGGTCTTAAGGATGGCTACTTTGTTCTTTAGGAGAAGCTGCGCGTAGCGAAGAGTGTTTTATCTGATTTTAAGAAGAAGATGGACCGTGACTCTGCCCGCATCCGACAGCTTAAGTCAGACATTTCTTCTTCCTGATCAGAGGTTGAGAAGTTGTGAGAGGAATGCGGTGCGACAAGGCACTTGTTCAGGATGCCCTTCGCCAGTTATCGGAGGCCCAAGGGGAGATATTCCGTCAAGAGGGAGATCTGGGCTTCCTGAGGAGCGAAGTTGATAGGTTGTCATCTGCGGAGCAAAGCGTTGAAGAAACCAAAGCTGCGGGGGTTGCCGAGTATAAGGACTCCTTCGATTTTGTGGAGGAGCGGTTCCAGATTTCAGAGGAGCGGTTCCAGATTTCGGAGGAGCTTCGCGTCGAGATCATGTCCAAGGAGGTGGAGCCACTGCTGGAAGATGAGTGCGAGGTCACCTTTCAGAGGGGCATTCAGAAGACTCTCCGTATGACGGAGAGGAAGTTTGGGTGCGGTATTGCTGGTCTCGGAACTGGGGACCTCTCGGAGGATGACCGCTCGGATGTAGCTGAGGATTGATCTTTGTATTTACCATTTTATGTCTTGTTGCTTTTTTTTGTAGTCATTTCCTGCTGCGTGCAGCGTTGTGCTGACGTTATTGTATTTTTTTGAATCTATTATTCTATGTAGCATTTATTCTTGCGTGTCTTTGATGATTCCATTGTCTTAGTTATTTTCGGAACGGTGGTCAGGAGGACTGACCCCAGAGTTGTCAGTGAAGAGCGTATGCATTCAAACCGTTGGCGACCATAAGAGGGGCAGGCCCTTACGGTGATGTGACCTACTGTTACGGAGAAGAGTGGATGCATTTAAGCCGTCAGTGCGTGGTCAGAGGGGGGATTGGGCCTCGAGTTGACGGTGAAAAGTGTATGTGTTCAAACTGTTGGCAACTGTATAAGGGACAGGCCCTTACGGTGCCATGACCTACTGTTACGGTGAAGAGCGGATGCATTCCAGCCGGCAGTGCGCGGTCAGGGGGGACTGACCCCAGAGTTGACGGTGAAAAGCGTATGTGTTCAAACCGTTGGCAACCGTAAGAGGGACATGCCCTTACGGTGTCATGACCTACCATTACGGTGAAGAGCGGATGCATTCAAGCCGGCAGTGCACGGCTAGGGGGAGAATGGCCCCAGAGTATTCCTGCGAAGGCAGAGTTAAGAACAAATAAAACATATTGAGCTAAAATAAACATTTGTACACGCGCAAGTGTAAACTAGCGACTTTTAAGTTAGCGATTGTTTTTAATACAAACTAAGCGAAAGTGTAGATAACGCGGAGCTCTTTTGCCCGGTTCTTGGTTCTCCTGAGTAGCGCTTGTACGAGTTCTCCCGATCATCCAGTATGATGCGTGATAGTGGTTTAGGCGTTGGTCACTCCGGTGGCTTGACCTCAGATGCCTTTTCTCGAGCTGGTTGCTTCAGAGCTATTTTGCGAAAGACCTTAAGGTGCCCTGACTGGACGAGGCGCTCAATTTCGTCCTTCAAGCATAGGCATTGCTTCGTATGGTGCCCTAGGCCCTTTTGAAAGTAGTAAAACTGAGACTGATTCCCCATGTTGCGAGGTAGCGGTCCTGACCACTTGACGATCTTGTTGTTTTAGATTATATATAAGATATGCTCGCGGGAGGCATTTAACGGGGTGTAGACCTGGGTTTTTTGGTTCACCAGCCCTCGGGGACAGACCGACTGGCTCTGGTTAGGTCGATCGGCCCTCGCGAGCAGTTGTTGCCCCTTCCTCTTCCGACCCACGGTTTCAAGTTGTTGTGAATTTGTTGATGTCGGGAGATCAGCTCTTGTGGTCAGTGTTGGGGTCGCGCGGCTCTTCTATGCGCAAACCTTCTTAGGACTCAAACTTTGCGGTGGCCCATGGCTAATCCAAGGAACCTCAGTCGCTGCGATGCTGAGATAACAAACTGAGTTTTGGAGGATTTTCCCTTTGATTGCCATGGGGCTCGCCATGGAGGTGTCATGCTGCAGCGTGTCGAGTAAGATGCTCTCGAATATCGCGTCATACGGAGAATCAACCTCTGTGATGACGAACTGGACGTTGTATTGGACCAGTTCTGGGAGTGTCCCTACGTGGATGGGAAGGACGATGTATCCGATGGTGGGTATTATTATTCCATTCGGGAGTTCTGCGTGGCTAGCTCTGAGCTTGAGGTTCCCATCGAGGAGTTTGAGTCGTATCATAGTTGCTATGAACAAGATGTTGAACAAGATGCGGTGGCTTAACAATGTCTTTCTCAATTCTAATGTTGGGTTTTCGATGCTTGCGTGCAGGGCAAAATACAACCCTCCACGGAGATACTTTTGGTGCAATCTTACAACAACACCTTCCTATTGCTTGTCATGCTCTGTCTGCCCCGGATGGGGAAGTCCGCCCAACCAGAACTCTTTCCATGTTTGTGTGTCTTCTCTGGTACCCTGTATGAGGGTGAATAAGGGTTTTAAAAAACTTTTAATATATTTTAAATGACTTGAAAATCTAAGATATCAAAATAGTAAAAACCAAACAAATCAAGTGAAATAAAATAGAGACATGATTTTATTAACTTGAAATAGTAGAGTGCAAAACTTGATTTTTATGACGCTAGAAATCGTAGGCGAAAATAAAAACTCTTTTTGTTTTCTATCCCGACTAGTATCCCCACGAACCTGTGGCTTTAGCCTATCCTCCCCCGGATCCGGCCTCAAGCCACTCTAGCCAATCCTCCCCCAGATACGGCCTCGAGCACCCCCTAGACCTACACTAGATCTAGTCACCAACACGAGACGAATTCCTCCCTAAGTCCTACACAGATCTAGTCATCAATACGAGGTGAATTCACTACACGATTACAAGAGTAAAAAGATGAAAGCAATAACAATAATATGAAAAACTTCCTCTAAGGAACTTCTGAAGTCTGAGACAAAAGATCGTTGTAGAATAAGCGTGGTTGAAGCGATCATCGGTCGGATGTCGCGTGAAGAAGTCTTCCTTCAGAAAACTCTCTCAACTTTTGGTGGGAGATCAACTCTCGGCAGAATAAGGCTCTGGAATTTAGGCACTAGAACTCTCTCTTGGATGTCTGTCTAAAATGAGAGAAGATGGCTCCTTTTATAGGAGAGCGAGGTAGCGCTTGCGATATCTCTACCGCCAGCGCTATCTTGAATTAGGAAATATTCTCCGCGTGCGTATCTTCATTCCAAGAAAACCCTGCCGCAATTCCTCTTTTGCTTCGAGATAGCGCCTGCGCTAGTCGTTAGCGTCTACATTAGCGCCTTCTAAAACAGCCTCCCAAAATTGCTCTAATCAGAGATAGCGCCTGCACTAGTGGCTACCGCCGGCACTAGTGGGCATGCTGGAATTTTGGCTTCAAACTTGGGGGCAATCTTCTTATGTTATCCTTGAGTCATATGGCGTTGTTTCTTGCACACTTAAATACATAAGATCAAATACACATAGGATTTGTTATTCTCAAACCTAGGAGATGTGGAACGCCATGTTCCAATAAACTCCCCCTTTTGATAATAATAAATCCATTAATGATAAATCAGAGAATTAATACATAAAGCATGACGAATCCTACTTGTGTGTGTGAGAGAGATGACTTATGATAATTGTCAATTTTGGTATTTAGAATTGCTCCCCCTAAATGCATGCTCCCCCTATGTGAATGCTCCCCTTATATGTAGGCTATCATCTTTAAGCATGTTAGTTTTCTCATTTGATAGCGTTTATTATTTATCATGTTAGTTCTCCCCCTTTTGTTATTAGCAAAAGTGGGTTAAGGTGGCAAGAGACATGGAAAAAGGTTTTTTGATACAAAAAGATAAGGCATGATCGAGCTTTTTAGAGGAAATGAAATGATAAGGAGTTTTAAGCATAAAAATATTCATAGAAATAAATCAGAGTTTTTAGCATAAAAATAATATTCATGTTTAGAACAACCAATATAAATTTTACCAAGTAAGTCTACCACTTATTGAAGGAAAGGAATTTTGAGATTCAAGTGATGATACACACAAAAGAAAAGACCTTAAATAGGCATGAAAGCGCAAGGTGAAAAATTATATGGAGATGGTGCGGAAGACTTATAGAAATACAAGAAACATTTTTTTGTAATCATGAATATTCATAAGAAGAAATATGAGTTAAATTCCAAAAGAGAGATGTTTTTTGTAAATCATGTTTCTTTTAAGTTTTACAATAAAGTAACCAAGCATAAAAGAAAAATATCAAAAAGAAACTACTACAATGTTATTTTAATTCACAAATTCAAGACATGTCAAACATTGTAGAGAGCATGCTAGGTTATCTAGTGCATGTTATATATAAAGAGTAGTATAGAATTAGCATTATGATCCAATACTCGTGAGAAGAAGTGTTATGGAAGATAATGATGTGCAGATAAGTGTATTTTGAGGAAAGTAAACAAATGATTTAATCAAGAAATACAAGACATGTAGAGTATAGTGCACAATAAAACACAAATAATTTTACTTCCACAACATCAAAGCACAAAGAATGCGTGGTGTAAAAAAAACTAAGGTTTGCACAAGACACTTTACTATTCTTTTCAAGGTGCTCAACCTCACAATGCTTATGAAGAATTATCAGGAAATTTAAGTAATGCTTGGTGGAGTTATCTTTGTCAATTTATTTCATGATTTTTTTGTTTTGGACAAAGTTCTCCGAATACACTTGTTTTGCAAACCAATGTAATTTTGAAAGCACAGCCACTTTTCTTAATTTTTAAGAGTGCAAATAAATATAGTGTAGGTAAGATACTTGTGCAATTTTAATTCATTGTACAATTACAATACATACGCAAACATTCTTAGATTAAAAAAACATGTAGACTTGCCAAAATAAGTGAGTGAAGAAATATTATTATCAATCATAAAATATTTACTCATACTTAGAGGCATGCTAAGCTTGGTTCTACACAAAACTTTATCAATACAATTGATGCACATATATTTTGATATATCAAAGCATGATAAGAAGCAAAACAATGTTCAAAGTAGTTTGAAAAGATGAATGTCAACATTGTAGAAAGTTCTAAAAGATAGATTAAATCACGCCAAGAATGGCTTATAGATTAAACCATTCTATAAGCTTTCCAAATAGTTTTTTTTTATAAGTTTTTTTTAAAGTTTTGAAAGAAAATAAACAGATAAGCGAAGAAAATATTTTTTGCAATTTGGCTTTTATATTTTTTTTTTATTTTCAAAAATAAACCAAAAACAGAATTTCAAAAATAAGAAGTATATATAAAAGAACATATTTTTAGTGATTTTTCAAAATTTTAAAAACTCAGAAAATTGGACAGACGACCTAGCGCCGATGCTAGCGCTAGCGCGGGAGAAAGTGAGCAGAATATTGAGATTTTGGAAATTGTGTTTTTTGATCCTGATTAAGTGTCCAAAGATTAGTTTCATGCAGAAATTTAGAATTTTTGGAGATGTCTAGATAGTGCAAATTGTATGAAACGTTTGTGTTTTCGTATGTGACTTAACCCGAGAGGCCTAGGACACCTAATTCTAGTCTTAGCAATTGAAATCTTGCATCGGGAAGAGGTTTAGTGAATATGTCAACAAGTTGGGAGTCTGTACCAATGAAACTTACTTTTACATGCTTTTTCTTAATATGATCCCTAATGAAGTGATAGCGAACGTCTATGTGTTTGGATCAGGAGTGGTGTACCAGATTATTTGTAAGATCTATGGCACTTTTATTGTCACATTTTAGATTAATATTTTTGAGATGAAAATTAAAATCCTCTAGAGTTTGGCTCATCCATAAAGCTTCTGCACAACAACTCCCAAGTGCGATGTATTCGGCCTCCGTGGTGGAGAGTGCAATCGAAGATTGTTTTCTACTAGACCATGCAACTAATGAGGGTCCTAAAAAGTGGCAAGTACCGCTAGTGCTTTTTTGATCTAGTGAACATCCGGCGTAATCCGGATTGGAATAGTCGTGTAGTGTAAATGAATCATTGTGCGGGTATCATAATCTTATTTTAGATGACCCTAATAAATATCTAAAAATACGTTTTACCGCTTTGAAATGAGATTCTTTTGGATTGACATGAAAGCGAGCACATAAACATACGACAGACATTATATCTAGTCTAGATGCACTTAAGTAAAGAAGAGATTCAATCATACCTCTATATAAAGTTTGATCGATAGAAATTCCAGATTCATCTTTTCCTAGTTTTAAAGAAGCACTCATAGGTGTAGAGGCTTGTTTAAGATTTTCAAATCCAAATCGTTTAAGCATATCATGAACATATTTTGTTTGGCAAATAAAAATACCATCATTTCGTTGTGAAATTTGAAAACCAAGAAAATAAGTGAGTTCTTCTACAAGGCTCATTTCAAATTCATTTTTCATTACTAAGACTACTTCATTACACAACTCTTCATTAGTGGCTCCAAAAATTATATCATCAACATATATTTGTAAAATTATTAAATCATTATTATTATGTTTAATGAAGAGTGTATTGTCGGCACTTCCCATGACATAACCGTGCTTTAATAAAAATAATGTAAATCTTTCATACCATGCACGGGGCGCTTGCTTTAAACCATAAAGTGCTTTTTCTAATTTATAAACATGATTTGGGAGGTTTTCATTTAGAAAATCGGGAGGTTGTTCTACATAAACTTCTTCTTTTATAAACTCGTTTAGAGATGCACTTTTAACATCCATTTGAAATAATTTTATTCTTTTAAAACTTGCAAAGGCCAAAAATATGTTGAAATTGTTGAAGTGAGGAGTGAAGTGGAGGTTGGGCGATCTGAACAGGTAGACCAGGCGGTCTGATAAACTGCAGAGGTGGGGCGGTCTGGTATGAAGACCGTGTGGGTTGTCTTCCCACGGTGGACTGGCGGTTAGCCAGTTGCAGGTAGCCCTGATCTTTCGGCTATCTGGGGTCAGCTCTCTGGTAGTAACCTGGCGATTTGTATTCGCGGTTACCACTGGGTGTTGGAGCTCTGACCGGATCTTTGCTCGCGGACTGGCAGTTTGCTGCTGATGTTGTTGAGGCTTTGCGAGTTGTCCGCACGGTTTGTTGTAGAGTCGGCGGACTATTCGTTTGGCTTAACTCGGCAATGCCGCAAGTTGTGTGCTTCCCGCTGTTGTTGGTGGGAGGTTATCCTATCGCTATAGGCGGTGACGGCACTCCTTCTCACGCCTATAAATAGGACCCCCATCGGAGCTAAGAATAGAAGTGAACAGTAAGTGAGAGCTCGTGAGTTGTTGTGCGGATAGACTTTTCTGTTTGCGCTGCTTGAGATTTGCCTTTGCTGTGTTCACAGGTTGTGCGGCTTGCTTGTGGTTCTGATTTGATCAGAGGAGACCGCGGCGGATAAGTCGGTAGCAGTCAGCGGCGGGTAGCAGCAGGAGGTCGCGGTTTGCGACAAGGCGGTTTCTCTTCAGCTCGTTTCCAGCTTTCAATAAAGATCTGACCATGACGGTTAAGCGGTTTGCCTTTGCCGGTCTGTTCTCTGTTCAGTTCAGCAGCTGTGTTCGCGGTTAGAAGCGACCAGGTGACTGTGGTCAGGCGGCCTTGCTTGGGCGAACAGAGTGAGCATTGCAATAACGGGCAGTCCGCGTGTTGAGTTGTGGTTTGGTGATTTCGTGATTAGTCGTGCGGTCAGCTTGATGACTTGGCAGTTTGCGCGGACAGCTCTGTTAGTCGGGCGGTTTGGCGGGTTGTTTTTGTAACCGCCAACTTCTTGTGGTTGTTTCTCTTCTCCTCATCTGGCGTTCTGATAAATCATGTCTCGCTATGTACAGAAGATAGTTAATACAAGAATTTGTTTGATTCCTTCATTGTTTCTGGTTTTCTGTGCTTGGTATGGTTGAAGTGTTCCTGCGACCTGGTTTCCATTTCCGCTTATCAGAAATTTTAACATGGTATCAGATGGGACAGAGGCAGTGATTGAGTATGAAACCTTTAACCTCAATCATTTGTATCAAAGCAGTTAGATTCAGGGGCGGACCCACCTTTAGGCATACCCGGGCACGTGCCCGGGTATGAATTTCGGAAAAACCGAATCAGTTTTCGCCTTCCGCTAATTCGACAAAGTCGCAAGTCATTCCGCTCCGCCTACGCTTTTTGCCCTAACTCCTCCTTCGGTCCTTCCGCTTTCGCCTTCCGCCTTCCTTTATAGCAACGACCGATGAAGACGAGTGCGACGAAAGCCCAGCTTCCTTCCGGTTCGTGCGTCTCTGACCAATAGATGAACGAAAGCCCAGCAATGGCGAGTGCTTAGCTTCCAATCTTCCATTTATCCTTCCGCAGTTCCGCTTCCTTCTTCTGGCATTCAGCGATTGCAGATTTACAGGGGTTGTTGCGTGCTGCCTGCTAGTGCTAGGGAATAGGGATCCCGATTTCATTCTAGATTTTCAGTTAATATTTTTTCCTTTAATTTTTAAAACCATTTCATTTGATTGATTCCATTTCTTCTTGATTAATCGATTAATTTTTTCTTCCTTAATTCTATTTTCAGATCCAACATTTGCAGGCTTGTAGAAACTTCATTTCAGAAAAATCCAAGATGAAAGGCATCGACTTCCTCCAGGCTAACAGAGCGATTCCATTTTGCCCTAAGTTCAACATTTGTCCCGAGTCCATTTCAGGAAAAGGCGTAAGTCCTTCCTCAGATTTTTTACATTTGAGTACATAGTTTTTTTATTTGCAAATTTTTGAGTACTTAGTTTTTTTTATTACATTTCAGATTATGTGAATGTAAGAATGTAATTTAGTGTTTTGGGGATTCAATTTTTCTTATCAGATTTGAAATTCGGCCTATTTATTGTTATGGAGAAATTTTTTCCGAAAGTTGTTCAATCGAGTCAACGAACACAAAATGTGGAAGAGCCACCCTCATGTAGTAAGAGACACCGGTTAAATTGTGTTGAGGAATTCCTTTCTGATCCCGGTTTACGACCGCCGATATCCAGTTATGATGTAAATGATCATGATAGAATTATAAGATATTATCTTCAAAAAGGCCCTTGTCAACCACAGTTAGATAATTTCCCACAAACTGAATTCGGAACAAAAGCTCGGCGATTCAACAGAAATTGGTTCCTCGAATTCAAGGATTGGTTGGAGTATAGTGAGCATAAAGATGCTGCATTTTGTCTTTATTGTTACGTATTTCCACAGAATGGTTGTGATCCAACATTTGTTACTCGTGGGTTCAGTTATTGGAAGGATAAGGCTATTCTAGAAAAGCACATTGGCAAACATGATAGTGATCATAATACTTCTAAGAAACTATGTGAAAATTTGATGAAACAAAAACAGAGTATTCAAATAGCTTTTGCAAAGCAAGAAGAAACTCAAGCCGTTGAATATCGTGCACGCTTAAACGCCTCCATCGAGTGTGTTCGTTTTCTATTGCGACAAGGATTGTCTTTTCGTGGCCATGATGAGTCCGATGAGTCTACAAACAAAGGAAATTTTTTGGAACTTTTGGAATTTCTTGCTTCAAATAACAATGATGTCAAAGCAGTAGTCTTGAAAAATGCTCCAAGTAATTGTCAGTTAACAGCTCCAAAGATACAAAAAGATATTGTTTCCGCAATTGCAAGTGCTACCACATGTGAAATAATTAAGGACATTGGACAAGATTGTTTTACAATCTTGGTTGATGAATCTCGTGATATCTCAAATAAAGAACAAATGTCTATTGTTTTGAGATATGTCGACAAAAGAGGTAAGATTATTGAAAGACTATTAGGTTTTGCTCATGTTTCTGATACCACAGCTTTATCTCTAAAACTTGCAATTGATAAGTTATTTTCAAAATACAATTTAAGTCTTTCAAGACTACGAGGACAAGGTTATGATGGAGCAAGCAACATGCGAGGTGAATTTAACGGTTTAAAAACCTTGATTATGAAGGATAATAGCTCTGCTTTTTATATTCATTGTTTTGCTCACCAACTACAGTTAATATTGGTGGCAGTGGCAGAGGGACATCCTGAGATAGCAGAACTTTTTTCATACATTACCAGTGTGTTGAATGTTGTCGGGGGCTCTTGTAAAAGACGTGACTGTCTTAGAGCATTAGAAATTGAAAGAGTTGCTCAGGAGATTAATTGTGGTGAGTTAGAAAGTGGGAGAGGCCTCAACCAACCACTTGAAATTAAGAGAGCAGGAGATACGAGGTGGAGTTCACATTATGGCACAGTTTTGAATTTCATTCGCATGTTTTTATCTATTGTACATGTTCTTGAAATTATTACACGCGACGGAGCTGATGGAAATCAAAGGGGAACTGCAAGTAGTCTTTTGAAAAATATTCGGACTTTTGATTTTATGTTTCTCTTACATTTGATGAAAAACATTTTGTCAAAGACACATGAACTATCACAAGCGCTTCAGAAAAATGATCAAGACATCATAAATGCAATGAATTTTGTTAAGATATCAAAACAATTATTATTCAATATGAGAAATGTTGATGTTCAGTGGGAGACTTTCATCAAAGAAGTATCATCCTTTTGTGAGAAACAAAATATTGATGTTCCAAACATGGATGCCAAATTTTATCCAGCTGGGAGATCAAGACGCACTGCACGAGACATTACAAATTATCATCATTTTCGGGTTGAGATTTATAACACTGTGATTGATTGGATGTTGAAGGAGTTAAACGACCGATTTAATGAAGTAAATACAGAATTACTTCTTTGCGTTTCATGCCTTGATCCTAGTAACCAGTTCAGTTATTTTGATAAGCAGAAGTTGATTCAACTTGCAAAGTTTTACCCATGTGATTTTACTCCACTAGACTTACAGTTACTTGATGGCCAACTAGATATATATATATTTGACGTGAGGTCTAATGAGGCATTCTCACAGGTTAAAGGTATCAGTGGGCTTCTAGAAAAATTAGTGGAGCTTAGAAAGCATGATCATTTCCAATTGGTTTATCGACTTTTAAAGTTAGCTTGTCTTCTACCAGTTGCAACTGCAAGCGTAGAAAGAATGTTTTCTGCTATGAAGATTATAAAGAGTCGTTTGAGAAATAGAATGGAGGATGAATGGATGAATGATTGTCTAATAACATATATGAGAAAGATATTGTGGACACAATTACCAATGAAGAAATTATTACACGTTTTCAGAATATGCGTCCGCGGAAAGTTGCTTTGTGACATGTAAGTTTCTTTGAAAACCTCAATATTACAAGTTTTATTATTTATGCAATGTCTAATATCATATTTGTTGTTCTTCTAATTGAAATTTTTGATCATTTGTAATGAATTTTTTTTACTATTATTTTATTTTCATTTGTGCCCGGGTTTGACAAAAATCCTGGGTCCGCCGCTGGTTAGATTCTATCTGATATATTTTCTTCTGAGTTTAACCCCCTCTTTATTTAATAAATATCAAAAAGAGTCGGGAAATTATGAAACTTGACCCAAAGGTTATAGTTGTCCTAACTCACTTCCCATAAATTCCTCAAAGCATTTTGAGCTTTGATTTATCTTCTAATAAATTATTCGCCCCAAATAATTCATTATTTTATATTTAAAAATACCCCAAATTTTCTATAAATCACCAAACTTTTACCAGTGTTTCAAATTGCCTTTATCAGCCTCCAATAAATTTCCCAGACATTTATGATAATAAGGACCTCTCTGGAAAATTCAATTTCAGATATTTTCACCCTATTTTAAATTACTTAAAATAGTAGTAGATCTCAAAAAAATTCACCAAGCCATGGCAGTGGGTCTTAACTCTTAAATGCATTTAGGATATCTCCACAAATATTTCAGAGCTTGTTGAGGACTTAAATAGCCTATAATAATTTATTAAATATGATTGAGCCACTTAAATAAATTCCTAAAATACTAAGAATACCACAACAATTCCCAAACATTTTCAGTGCATGCCTTTAGAAGATATTAATCACGCATAAAAAATTAAAGGATTTTACTTGGAGAATTTAACCTTTGTTAATTTTTCAAACCATCCTTGAAACCCCAAACTAAATCTTAAAAATACTAGGAATGCTTGTAAAATTCCCAAACTTTTCCAGAGAATGCACTTAGACATTTGTGACCACATATAAAAATGTTAAGGATTTCGATTGGAGGAATTAACCACTGTTATTTTTTAAAGTCATCTTGAGCCTCCAAAATAAATATTAAAAATACTAGGAATGATCTGAAAATTTCAAAACTTTACCAAAGCATGCACTAGGCCTGGCACACGGTCGTGTGTCACGCCGTGTCCGGGCCCAAAACTCATTTGCAAGATGAAATATGAGCCATTGGATGAGGGCACTTAAACTCAGATGGTGGGGATTCACTCCTGACCTTATTAGGTCGGGAATATAGGGCTTTAGAGCTCATTTCACTTTGATCTTTCTCTCTCTAAGGTTGAGAAAGAGGAGAGGATAGGAGGAGAAAGAGGAAGGAGATTCCTCCATTGGAGGAGATCTGGAGCTCCAAATCGTGAGCCGAGTCCATATCCACATAGAGGAATCTGTTGCGGTCATTTCCATCTGTCTCAATATTCATTCTATGGCGCCAAAGCAAGCTCCAAGGGTAATGATCATTCTCCCCGGTCTTAGGGCGTATTTTGTCCATTCCATTTTTTATATGCTTGCATAGGATGAGTCTCCTCAGCTAATTAGCGGAGGGAATGACCTCCTTTGGTTCATTCGAACCCCGGGTTGATTGTGTCCGTCCCCGACATAATTTGCATGTAGAATTCAGTAGTTGTGCAGATTTAGGCATTATGTGTGAAGCCTTCCCATGGGCGTAAGCCCGGATCGGTGATGCTTGATTTGACGTTGCATTTAGGTTAAGCCTAGTATGTGTGCCGGAAAGTGACTCCGTGAATGCAACTAGTTACGAGGCTTGGGATTGAGGGAGCTCTTGGAGTACCTAGAGAAAGCCCTAAGGTTGTGATGTGGTAGAATGCAAACTTTCACCACAAATAGTAGTGTTGTATTGGACCTCCTACGTTGGTAGCGTGTGTGAAGACTATGTCCACCTTAGTTGATTAGGTGTGTAGCATGTTACTTGTTTAGCGTTAGTTTTGTTAAACACTTACGTGCCGAGGTTAGGCCGCACTAGCATCGTGCCTTCTATCACGGTGACTTGATCAACGAGCACAAACTGAACCGAACCCGCACCGTGTAGTTTGGCACGAGGTTAACCCTCATGAATGTTGATGGATCATGAGATAGACTGAGTCGGGTGTGATCGATCAGACTAGTAAATACTCAAACAATAACTAAGTTTGCATAGCATAGATTGGAGGTAATACTCGTATGAGAGCACTCCTAGTGTATGCCTTGAGTGCATGAAATTATGTTGTTGGGAAAAATACCCTATGATTTATCTAAACAAATTATATACAAGTGATTTCATCTGTTAGGATATATTACACATGTTGTATAGAAAGGGTAAAATGGTCATTAGATGTCATATGTCGTCACACTCATCTGAGAGTGTCAAAATCAGGTCAAGACAAGCAAAATTTCAGTTGAATTAAAACTTGTGTCGAATATAAGTCGACGCAACTTCAATTGGAAGTCGATGCCACTTCGAATAGAAGTCGAAGTAACTCAGTCAATTTGTCAGAGTAACAAGTGAAGTCGACGCAATGTCGAAATGTACTCGACGCAGATGGACAAGCCAGTCGAAGGCATCTTAGTAGTCGACGCAACTTTTATTTCAACTCGACGCAGAAGATGAAGTCCAAATTCAAGCTTTCAACTCGACGGATACGTCGATAAGTATTCGGCGTAACGTTGACATCCGAGTTCATTCAGAGCTGAGAAGGATTTCGAAGCTACTTCCATAAGAACTCAGAGGTGCGTCGACATGAAGGATAAAGAATTTGACGCAACGTCGACATCTGAGTTTATTCAAAGCTGAAAAGGATTTCGAAGCTACTTCGATAAGAACTCGGAGTTGCGTTGATAAGAAAGAAATTCAATTCGACGCTGCGTCGAATACAGACAGAAATGGAATGTTTTCTGCTATCCTTTCTGTTCCTTTTCCAGAAGGCATTCTAAGAAGAAATTTGAATTGCAACGGTTCGATTGCTGCCAGGAATGGAAAGAAGTACACTAGAGAAGTAGGAAAGACATTCTTGGAAGATTATTCAAACCAAACATGACGGGTCGGGAATAGAAATGGAAGGAGACATTTATTGTCTAATGGACATTCCTTCTCAGGACAGACCAGAAGAAGAAAGAAATTCAAATTCAATTAACAGAGAATAAGTAGGCTGAAGAAAAGAGACAACTCCAACGATTCAAGCGAATTCTTTATGTCCTTCATCTTCTTCCTCACTCTATAGACAGAATAATAAGAAACATATTTGTACAGGAATATCAAAGAGGTTGTTGCTTCTTCTTCTACCTCATACAGCAGCAGCAAGCAAACAAAAGTACAGAGATCAAAAGGATCAAGGCTTATAACCCTTGCAACCATTACTATCTCAAGAAAGGGTTCATGATATACAGATCCTGAAGTGTACAAAAGAGACAGCATCCAGAGTGATAGCTGCTAAAAGATTATGACAGCAGAATCCATTTCTCTTCTTCTTCTTACTGTCCTTATTCAATAACTGTAAAAGAGTTTTAAGAATCCCTCTCCAAAGGATTCAGTTGGTTCTAAGAGTCTTCTTATCAAAAGACTCAGTGATTCTAAGAGTCTCCTTATCAAAAGACTCAGTGGTTCTAAGAGTCTCCTTATCAAAAGACTCAGTGGTGGTTCTGAGAGTCTCCTTGTCAAAATACTCAGGCATTGTTAGTGCAATCCTACCAAGGTGGTAGAAGAGTGGACTACCCACATTTTGGGGAACCGCAATAAAACCTTGTGTCTTCTGGTTCTATTTTTCTGTGATGTCCCACTTATATTTTTGTTTACTGTTTTCTTTTTACAGTTTTTCTGTACTTACTTTATTCGGGTTGGTGTTGATGATAGCATAGTACTTAGTAGTTTTTATTATGTGTACAATTAAGGTGAAAGATTTTTTTAATCTCTATTCACCCCCTCTAGAGAATACTCAGAGGCTCACTGTGCACTTTCAATTGGTATCAGAGGGGGGTTGATCATTAAAAGGTTAACACATTGATCAAAAGATCTCCTCACTCTTATTTTCTTTATATAAAACTATTTTAAAAGAAAAATGAGTTTTAAGGACAATGCATCAACAAGACCATTAGTGTGTAACTTGAATAAGTTTACACTCTGGGAGGCCAGAATAAAGCTTTACATGAACTCTATTGATGAAGACATCTTTGATGTCATTATTTCAGGTCCCCCAACACCATACAAGAAAGATGCCAGTGGATCTGAGACATAGGAAGTTGCCCCAAGGGATGAGTGGACAGATGCTGAGAAAAAGTAGAAGGCATATGATGCCAAGGCAAAGAATATTCTAGTTTCCACGATGTCAGATGACAATTTCCAGAAAGTAGCTGACTATCAATCAGCAAAAGAGATCTGGGAATCTCTTTTCAGGATAGTAGAAGGAAACTCTGATGAAAGAAAGGACAAAAAGTCCATTCTCATATCCCAATATAAGAACTTTCAAAAGAAAGCTGAGGAAAGTGTTGCTGAAATACATGACAGATTCAACATTATTATCAATTAGCTAAAAAGACTTGATAAGGAGATATCCTTGACAGAAATCAATGATAAGATCCTTATGTGCTTCCCAAGCTCATGGGACTCAAGGATCTGGGCCATCAGAGTCCAAATACCATAGAGAGATCTCCACTGATGTTTTGCTAGGAAAGCTCAAATCTTATGATCAGCTACTGAAGAGCAGGGCTGAAACCGAGGCTAAGGAAATAGTCTCAACTCACATTCAAAGGAGTCTTGCCTTGAAGGTTGTTGAAGGAGAGCCTTCCACTCCTGAAGATGAGATGTTCAGTCTACTAGCAAGGAGATTTAGAAAGTGGGTCAAGACAGAAGACTCGAGAAGAAAAGAGTGGAGCTCAAAGCCTAGATTTGATAACACTCCAAAGAAGGAAGCGGCCTGCTTCACCTGCAATAAGCCAGGGCACATAGCTCCTGAGTGTCCAGAAGAACAAAGGGACAGGTGCAACAGCAAAAAGGAGCAGAAGAAGTCTTTCGGGAAGAAAGACAAGAAGAAAGGTAAAGGTTTCATTGTTGAAACCTGAAGTGACTCTGAAGCAGAGTTAAGCTCCTCTTCATCAGAAAGTGATGAAGAAGCTGCTGAAGCTGCATGCCTGATGGCATTGGGGATATCTTCAGATTATGAAGAAGAACAGGTATCTCTCTTTGATAATTGTGATTTTGATTCTGATGATTTCAAAACTTGCTTTAAAGAATTTTGCAATGATTACCTTAAAATACAAAAAGAATTAGAAACAGATAGGAAAAATTAGAAAACTTTAAGAAGGATGAGTTATATTCAATAAATAAGAATTTAAGAAATGAAATTCGGGATAAGGAAACCGAATTTATTGAAATAAGAAATGAAAACATAAAACTAAAAGAAGAGCTAACAAAGGCAAAAGCCTTTGAGGACTTTCTCAATGCGAGGAGTCAAAAGCTCAAAGATATTACACAAAATCTCTCTATGAGATTTAGACACCTAGTTTTAGGAGCAGAGCCGTCCACTGACACTAAAGTCCCTAGAAAACCTGCCTGGAAAAATCTAGCTAGAATTGTTAGACCTAGTGACTATAAAACAAGTGAGAGGAGTGTAGTACTCAAAGAACACAACAATGATACTCCTGATAAAATTACTACATTTAATAAATAAACTCTAAAAATGCGAAGAAAAATCTAGAGAAAAACATCTTAGACAACCAAATATATCACAATCAAAAGCCTAAAGCAAAGAAGAAAATAATTAGGCATTCAACAGATTTATTATATAAGGATGCATTTTATGCAAACTTAAACTATCAAAATTATAAACAATGGTCAAACAAACCTATTTTCTTTCATCCAAAAGGGTACCATGAAAGACCCCTTTACTCCTACATAATACCATATAATGGTAAATGTAAAGGGCCCAAGGTAACCTGGGTACCTTCTAATGTTTGAGCTACCTGTGCAGGAAAAGGTAGAGTTCTTCCTAGGAGATAATGAAAGAGGAAGGAAGAACTAAATCTTGAATGAAAAACTAAATCCAACAAAAGGGAGTAATCTGCTCTCTGAATCGCTTTGTTATTTTATAGGTCGTGAAAATAATATTATAAGCACTATTTTCAATAAAAAAACATTGATGGGAAAAACAGCAAGAACTTTTTAAGAAAATAAAACTGTTTATTCAGAGTTGCGTCGATGCACCGTTGAGTTCTACTCGACGCTGGCTTCGAGAGCCATCATATTAGGCAATTCGAGTAGCATTTGACGCAGCGTCGATTTCATATCAACGCATGCGTTGACCTAATAGTTGCTTTACAAATTCGAGGTCGCGTCGATTACTAATCGACGCAATGTCGACAATATTGCGTCGACTTAATTGTTGTTGAACAATCTCGAAGGTGCGTCGATTACCAATCGATGCAACATCGACATATAAGCACGCGTAGTGTCTCTTCTAGAACCTGACTCGACATGTTTTGGCGCGCTGAATATTAATCGTTGTCGACGGTGCGTCGACTTCAACCCTAAGTTCCGACGAATCTTCTTCTTTTAAGCAACTTAGGCGTCGAATTAATTACGCTTTCGAATTCTCTTCTCTTTGCTCTTGTGCTTTCTGTCTCTCCAGTTCTCTTGCATTCTTACTTCTCTTTCTCTCTTTCTCTCTCTTTCTCTCTCTCTCTCTCTCTCTCTCTCTCTCTCTCTCTCTCTCTTTCCTTTTTTTTGTAGGAACATCACTACAGATCCTATGGCACCTCCTAAGGTGAACTCTGGATTTGATGTGGTGGGGACTCATTCAACGCAGCTTCAAAGAATTTCAAGGCCATCCTCGACCTATTCCACACTGTCGGGTTGACAAAGCTGATCTCTACCAGGTGTAAGATCTTTGATGTGGAGCTGGCAGAGTTGAAGGACAATATTCAGATAGGAGATAATGGCTCCCTTCATGGGAAAATTTCTGGAAATGATATCAATATAACAGAGAAAATGTTACATCAAACATTTGATCTACCCACTGGCAGTGACTCAGATGAACTGACATGGGAAGAAATCAGTAAGGCACTACAGATCATGCAGTTCAGGAAGGACAAACCCATAAATCTGAAAAAGAATGATGTGGCAGAGGAGTACAGATTCTTAGCTGATATAGTAGGGAAGGTGTTGTTGTGCAAGATTTTAGCACATGATGCTATACCCAAGCAGTAGCTTCAGATAATGGGAATCCTGGTTCTGAATAAGAAAATTAACTGAGGAAAATGTCTACTAAAGTTGATTGGGCACAAATACTCTCATAAAGAAAATGCATATATGAGAACGATGAGTCAGGTGCTACTTCATCATTACCCAGGTATATGTAAATCAAAAGGGGTGCCAATCCCACCTGGGAAAAGAATTAACATTGGGATTTTCTCAAAGTGTACCAGGTAGATCCTAAAGCCTGGTCAAGCAGCCCCTTCTCCATCTCCTTCTCCAGTTCCACGGGATACAGAGTCAATTCTACCAGATCCAAAAAGGAATAATCTTCCACAGGACACTCTAGCAGTTCAACAACACATCATTCAAGATGATGCTCCAGCTCAGGACATCCAGCTCATTCCACCTGAACCAGCTCCAGAACCTACTCCATAGATAACAACCATCCAACCACAACAACAACCATCCATCACCACCCATACAGAAAATCCTTCAGATATTCATCTTGCTTCTCCACCACAATCCCCTATCTATCAAACCTTCTCAAACATCAATATTAACTCAACAGAAATTCCTCAATTTCTCCCAATCTTATCTCCAGCTGACACAGCAACATTTGTGGCATCAGATATTCCTCCAGTCATCATATCCACACCTCCACTTGCCTCTACCTCCCATTCCACACATTCCTTCAATGCTGAGTAATTCATCTCCAAAGAAGTAAGGCTAGCAACAGGCACATTTGCTGATTTGCTTATGACTCAAGCTATAAAGTTCAATAGAAAGTGAAAGTGCACAGTTAACCTCACTAGAATCCTCTAGAGGGGGGGTGAATAGATATTTAAAAATACTTTGTGCAATTATATATATATATGTGTGTGTGTAATAATCACAGATTCAAACTTCCCACAAAACCAACAAGAATTAAGCAAGTAAAGAAGAAAAATAGCAAGAAGAAAATCACAGCACAACACAAAGAAATATAGTAGTTCCCCAAACTTTGGGTAGTCCACTCTTCTACCCCCTTTGGTAGGAATTCACTAACTTGCACTGAGTCTTTTGATAAGGAGACTCTTAGAACCAGACTGAGTCTTTTGATAAGGAGACTCTTAGAACCAGACTGAGTCTTTTGATAAGGAGACTCTTAGAACCACTACAACTGAATTTTTTGAAGAGAGATTCTAAAAACTCTTTTACACAATTTGAAAATGAAATAAGAATGAGAAGAAGAAGTAGAACAAGTAGAAGAACATAAGACAATATATGTAAGAAAGAATCTTCTTCCTAGCAAGAAGATTCGAAGCACAAGTATAGTGAATATGATCTCTCTTCTATGGTGAGAAGGAGATTGTAAGCTTTTCTCTCTTTTGTGAGAGCTTTCAGAATTTGCAGCAGAATGACTTCAGAAGGAGGAGAAGGTGAAGACTTTTTCTTTGCTGCGGCACACTATCTCTTTTCTCAGCTTTCTCACTCTTCACTTGGGAGCTCTTCCTCTTTTTCAAATGTATATGGTGGATCACTAGTTCTTATTCTCTGTCGACTTCCTTCTTATTTATAACTCTGTTTCAACAGATATTGCTAAAGGAGAATAATCAATTAGCAGGCAGAGAATTAGAAAGAAATAAAAGTTTCCATACTAATTTTATCTGTAGATGGAAAGAGTTTATTCTGATTTCAAATAATATCCAAATAAATATTAATCAAATTATCCAAGAATCAATTAGAAGGAAAGACAGATTCAGAACGGCTATAAAAGAATAAAATCATTCCATAAAATTCAGATCTTTAGAAAGAAAGAAAGAGATCTGGCGTTAATTCGAATTTGACATGGAAATCGACGTGCGTCGATTACTATTCGACGTAAGCGCCGAGTTCATCCTGTCTGGACGTCGAGAGGAGAATAAGGAAGGTGTGTCGACTAAGGTGCGTCGACTTTATTAAATGCGTCGACTAGAAGTCAGAGTTACGGCGACAAAGATTACGTCGAATTCTTCTTAGAGTTACTCCGACTTATTCTGAGAGAAACGTCGACTATATTTCGACGTTGCGTCAAATTCTATTCGACGCATATTTACTTAGACTAACTTTTCATTCTTAGAATTTATATTCTTCTTAATTCTAGGGGTTAAGATAAATCATTTCCCCAACAGAAAGTACTCCCAGATGAAGACAGAGTTGAAAGGTTCCAATGAGTCCCTCCTGGAACTCAAGACACTTGTATCCTCCTCCATGGAAACTAAAGAATTCTTAACCTCACTTGTGAGTAAGATTCAGAAGGGGGAGAAGATCCAGGAGGAGGAGATGCTTGATGTAGAAAAGAATGGGCAGGAAAATGAAAAGATTGATGAAATCCCTGAATCCAATAAGCTAACTATCTTTCAAACCGCAATACCAGATATTGCAGATATTGCATCTCTTGTTCCAGAAGAGAATGCACCAGCTCAGGGGGAGTTTATTACAAATGCTCAAGAAGATGTTCTCCAATATCTTGCAGAAAGCTTGGGGGAGCCTGTTATCAATGAGCAGCTCTTAGCTGAAGATGCAGCAACAACACAAGGGGAGCCCTTACAAGAAGCAACTGAAAATCTTGCAGTAAAACAGGGGGAGCCCCTAGAAGAAATTATTCCAGCTGAACAGATCTTAGATGATATTGCCAACATTGCTAAAGATGCTGCAAAAATAGCTCAAGAGAACATTGCTCAGGAAAATCACAAAGAAGGTGGCAAGGAAGATGATAATGCTGATGAAGAAGAGGAGGAACCTCTGACATATGCTCCAAGGAAAGTGACACAAAAGGTGTTCTCAAGGAAAAGGAAAACTCCTGACAAAGAGTAGTGATGCTCAGGTATTCTGTATATATATAAAATAATTCTCATTATATCATCAGATGGATACAGTAATTCAGAACAATATGTGTAACACCCCGCCAGTACGAAAAGTATAACAGCGGGTCTGGCCGGGACCCCACGCCATACAAACCACACTAGCTAGGAGTTAAAAGGTGATAAACAGAAAAGAATACAACTACACGAGAGTACAAAACGTAAGCGGAAGCATTTGATTAAAACATTTCAATTAGAACTGTCCACTATCATAGGAATGAAACCATAATATAGAGTTACGGCCTTAAGGCCTTACATTTACCAAATGTGATAAAAACTCCAAACATACATTGGCACGCAGGCCGACAATACAAGGAAAACAGAAAAGAGGCTGGCCTTCGAGGGCCAACTCAGCATAAGGGCCACCACCCGCTATTTTCCACTAGGCTCACCTGCACCTGCATAAGAACATTCCACCAAGCGGTGGCAAACAAGGTAACGGTCAGCAAAGCTGACCAAATTATAACGACCCCACCCCTTTCCCGGGGTGGCGGAGCTTCTATCCTGTAAGCAAGCCATACTAGCACAAGTACTAATATAAAGAAAGTGCAACTACACAAGGTGAGGGTTCAAGCACAATCAATCTTCTAGGTTGAGCATCAAAGAGAAGGGAACCTAGGTATGCACATGATGTTGGTTGGGTTCACCCGAAAGTTCCCCACAACCGCTTAAACAACCGCATGAGGCAAACAACATCAATTCATCACAAACGTGGGTACACACAGCCGCACGCTTCATGCTCACAAGGCATGCACCAAAGGTACTTCTTCCCGAACACCAATACCATCATGAGTCCGGAAACTCTAGAAGGAAAAGAGTTTTTGGTCGGTCTAGGCAAGACGCCCTTCCCAACCTCTCCCAAGGTCGTTCGGGTTTACAAGAGATAAATCCCCCTACCGCCGCGCCTGGAAATGGGTTCAGTTCAGCCAATTCACGTGCTCTTGTCATCGATTGAACACACGATGCGGGTATGACATCACCTCGGCCCGTAAGGGTTTAGCACTCGCTAGCGCTACATAAAACATAAGTTACAACACCCAAGCCTTCACGAGGACTTAGGCTTTACACGTAACCAAAAAGGAGGTACAAGACTACTCCTCAACAATTCTAGTGGTGAAGGTTTCCATTCAACCACTCGCAAAGCATGGGGCTTTCGTTAGGATCTTCACAAGACGCCTACGCTTAAATCCCACAATACTATCGCATATATCACGGAGTCATTCTCCGGCACGCATTCTAGGCTTAACCTAAATGCAACGTCGCAAATCAAGCATCACCGATTCGGGCTCACGGCCACGAATAGGCTTCACACACAATGCCTAAATCCGCACGACTACCGGATTTTCTACATGCAATATGCCGGGGACGGACACAATCAACGCGGAGTTCCGAAGAACTTGAGGAAATCCTACACTTCACCCATTTGGTGAAAGGGATTCCTCATGCAAGCATAGAGAAATGAAGGAGAGGACAAATGACAAGTCCAAATATCGGGAGGAAGAATCGTTACCCTAGGAGCGTTCTTCTTCGCCATGGATCCGAGATTCTAGACGGAGGGAAACGGCCGCACCGGGCTGCACTCTCCAGATCTGGAAACGGCTCGCGAAACGGAGCTCCGGAGCTCCGTCAATGGCGGGTTCTCTCCTTCTTCTTCCTTGCCTCCTTCTTCTTTCTCTAGGTTTGGAGAGAGAAAGGCTTAGAAATTATGAGGATTAACCTCCTCTCATCAGCCCTAAAGACCTCCAGCATCTAATCCTAGCCATTGGATCGGATTCCAAAAGATTTGGACGGACCGATCTCCTTCTCCGCTCAAATTCGCGGAGCAGAATAAGCAGGGCGCACGATCACTGGTCGTGCGCGAAGAGGAGAAATGGTCGTGCGCACTACCCGAGACAGAACTCCGATTCCTTGCGAATTAACGCACGATCACTGGTCGTGCGCGAAGAGGAGAAATGGTCGTGCGCAGAGAACTGCTATGGAATTTTTTAGCCTATCCCGAGCGCAGCACTACCACTCCGCCTACCTCGCTGAACTACGATTTTTGGGGTGTTACAATATGACTACTTGGAAGTTTGTTATATGATCTATGTTGTCATTCAATAATGTCTTTATTGTTTCTGTATACTTGTTTGTATTAAATTTTCTGTTTAAGTATGTTTGAAATCACTTAAACAACTTGTAGGAAATGTTAAGATAAATAGGGGGAGATTGTTGGGAAAAATACCTTATGATTTATCTAAACAAATTATATACAGGTGATTTCATCTGTTAGGATATATTACCCATGTTAAATTTTTTGAAGTGGAAGAAGGAAGTCGGGCGGTCTGTGGGTTGGAGACCGCAGAGACCACGTGGTCTGCGCGGGTTCGTTCTGGCGGCTAGCTGGGTCGGTCAGGTTGCTCAAGTAGTTAGCTCCCTTTGTGACCGCGTGGTTTGCGCTGGTTGTCCTGGAGACTTATTTCTAGTCGGTCTGGTGGCTCTTGTGGCTTGCGGTCTTGTTGAGGTCAGGCGGTTTGTTTTGTAACCGGGCGGCTTAATAATGCGGTGTCTGTATCCTTGGTGGCGGTGACGGCATCCGTCAAATTGCCTATAAATAGGGGTGCAGAGCCGAAGTTCAGTAGAAGAGCTCGGAAAGAACAACATGGGGCAAGATTGTTGAACTTTGGAATTTCAGCTCAGGTAGTCTCTGAAGCGGTCTGACTTTGTCGATCTGATTTCAGGTCGGGCAGTCTCCGGTGGCTGGGATAAATCCTTATATGTTCGCAGCAAGTTTGGTGATTAGGCGACCTAGCGGTTTGGCGATCACGTTCGGTGGTCTGGTTCAGTGCAGTTCTTCTTGTGTTCGTGGAAGCTTCAGTGATTGGGCGACCTCTTGGTCAGACGGTCTGGAGTGCGGACAGGTTGTTCTGGTTCAGCAATTGAATAATCAAGAGATTGTGTAGTCTGAGGTTTGCGGTCTGGAAGTTTGCAGGTCATCAAGCTTGCTCTGTTCGCGCAGTCTCAGGGGAAGTTGTGCAGTCTGGCTGTTCGAGCGGTCTGGCGGTCTCTGCTTTGGCAGTTTACTGGCGGCTTGTTTTTTGTGTCTTGTGTTTCTCTCCTTTGTGATTCTTATGAATCATGTCTCGTCATTGTATGTCTCGAGTTGCATAGAGATAGCTATTATTAATCCAAGAGCACTATTCTGTCTTCCCATTGTCACTGAGTTGCATACTTGTGGATTGTGTTGAAGTGTTCCGCATTATTACTTCATTCCTGCCTCTAAAAATTTTAACAACCCATGTTGTATAGAAAGGGTAAAATGTTCATTAGATGTCCTAGGTTGTCACACTCATCTGAGAGTGTCAAAATCAGGTCAAGACAAGCAAATCTTCAGTTGAGTTAAAACTTGCGTCGAATATAAGTAGATGCAACTTCGACTAGAAGTCGAAGCCACTTTGAATAGAAGTCGAAGTAACTCAGTCAATTTGTCAGAGTAACAAGTGAAGTCGACGCAACGTCAAAATATACTCGACGCAGATGGACAAGCCAGTCGAAGGCATCTTAGTAGTCGACACAACTTCTATTTCAACTCGACGCAGAAGATGAAGTCCAAGTTCAAGCTTTCAACTCGACGGATACGTCGAGATGTATTCGACGTAACGTTGACATCTGAGTTCATTCAGAGCTGAGAAGGATTTTGAAGCTACTTCCATAAGAACTCAGAGGTGCGTCAACATGAAGGATAAAGAATTCGACGCAACGCCAACATCTGAGTTTATTCAAAGCTGAGAAGGATTTCGAAGCTACTTCGATAAGAACTCAAGGTTGCGTCGATAAGAAAGAAATTCAATTCGACGCTACGTCAAATACAAACAGAAATGGAATGTTTTCTGATGTCCTTTCTGTTCCTTTTCTAGAAGGCTTTTTAAGAAGAAATTTGAATTGAAACAGTTCGATTGCTGCCAGGAATGGAAAGAAGTACACTAGAGAAGTAGGAAAGACATTCTTGGAAGATTATTCAAACTAGACATGATGGGTCGGGAACAGAAATGGAAGGAGACATTTATTGTCCAATGGACATTCCTTCTCGGGACAGACCAGAACAAGAAAGAAATTCAAACTCAATTAACAGAGAATAAGTAGGCTGAAGAAAAGAGACAACTCCAACGATTCAATCAAATTATTTATGTACTTCATCTTCTTCCTCACTCTACAGACAGGATAATAAGGAACATCTCTGTACAGGAATATCAAAGAGGCTGCTGCTTCTTCTTCTACCTCATACAGCAGCAGCAAGCAAACAAAGTACAGAAATCAAAAGGATCAAGGCTTATAACCCTTGCAACCATTACTATCTCAAGCAAGGGTTCATCATATATAGATCCTGAAGTGTACAAAAGAGACAACATCTAGAGTGATAGTTGTTAAAGGATTCTGACAGCAGAATCCATTTCTCTTCTTCTTCTTACTATCCTTATTCAGTAACTGTAAAAGAGTTTTAAGAATCCCTCTTCAAAGGATTCAGTTGGTTCTAAGAGTCTCCTTATCAAAAGACTCAATGGTTCTAAGAGTCTCCTTATCAAAAGACTCAGTGGTTCTAAGAGTCTCCTTATCAAAAGACTCAGTGGTGGTTCTGAGTGTCTCCTTGTCAAAAGGCTCGGGCACTGTTAGTGCAATCCTACCAAGGTGGTAGAAGAGTGGACTACCCATATTTTAGGGAACCATTATAAAACCCTGTATCTTCTAGTTATGTTTTATGTGTTGTCCCACTTATATTTCTGTTTGTTGTTTTCTGTTTACAATTTTTCTGTACTTACTTTATTCTGAGTTGGTGTTGATGATAGCATAGTACTTAGTAATTTTTATTGTGTGTACATTTAGGGTAAAAGATTTTTAAATCTCTATTCACCCCTCTCTAGAGAATACTCAGAGACCCACTATGCACTTTCATATGTGGTCGTGAGTACCCATGAATGTGGTGTTGTGGAGTGATGTTATGTTAGCCTCATGCGCAGTTTCTTAGGCGGTTGTGGTGAACCTCCGGTGAACCCAACCAACATCATTTACATTCCTAGGTTCCCATTTATTTGATGCTCAACCTAGAAGATTGATTGTGGTTGAAACCCCATCCCATGTAGAGTAGTTGCACTTTCTTTGTTTTGCTATATATTGCATGTTGCGGCTTACTTGCAGGTGAGTGGTACCCCCGTCCCGGAGTCATCTAGGATAGACGAGAGTGGGATCGTTATATGGTTTGTGGTCAGCTCATAGCAAACCTTCGTTTATCACTTATTTGTGTTTGGTGTAGGTGTTGCAGAGCAGAGCGGGAAGTAGCGGGCTAAAGACCCTGAGTTGGCCAAAGAAGGTCGAACTCCTTTTTTCGCTTTCCTTTATTTATCGGCCTGCGTGCCAATGTTTGTATTATCAAGTTATTATTTTCATACACTTGTTGTGATGTAAGGCCATAAGGGCGATACACTATTCTGAAACATTCCTTAGAAACTATGAACATTCATGTATGGTTTTTAAATCAAAGCTTATGCTAGCGTTGTTTACTTTACTCTGTGTAGTTTTACTTTTCTGTTTATCATCTTTTAACGTCTAGTTTATGTGTTCAATATGGTTGTGGTCTCGGCCGGACCTATTGTTAATTGTTTGTACAAGCAAGGTATTACAATTTGGTATCAGACTTTAGGTTATCGATTCATAGTCTTTAGGTTCGAGGACGAACCCTTTTATGGGGTGGAGTGCACGTGAAGTGCGCTAACCTAAAACGACTAGGTTTGAGATGAATGTCCACTTAGGAATGAAAAACATGCTTGTTTGCAGAACCTGAGCATTCCTTGATTGTTGTTTTTCTAAGTTTTCAATCACTAAATTATGTGTTTCCCGATTATAGGTGACTAGGAGTGGAGCGTTGCAATCTCAACCATGTAACACTGTTGAGAGTAGTGCGTCTGCTGAAGTACTAGCAACCCCTCCTTCTGTTGTAACAATACGATTGGTCGCAGAAGCGATCTTTGCCATGCTTAATGCACAACCAGGAAGGCTTGGACAGCCTCCTACTCCTGAAGTGTCCCCAGAGCTAGTTGCCGTAGTTGGGCATGTTGATGAGTCGCAAGCACGTTGCCAACAATTGAAGCACTTTCTGAGCTTCAATCCTCCGTCTTTCTCATAGACAGAATCCCCAATGGAAGTAGAGGACTGGTTATCGAGGATTAAGAGAACCTTGACGACAATAGGCGCGGATGATGTGAAGAAGGCCACCTTGGCTACCTTCCTATTTAATGGGGAGGCGAGGCTTTGGTGGAAATAAGAGGAGGTGCACATGTATGGCGGGTGGCAAATTACTGAAATCTCGATGGATAACTTCTCTGAGTCATTCCTTCAAAGATATATTCCTTCCGCTCAGCGCATTGCGTTGCAGAACCAGTTCCTACATATGACTCATGGAGATCGCTCGATTGACGATCACCTGCATTAGATCACTAAGCTTTTTCACTACGTAGGGTCTATGTTAGAGGATGAAGAGACGAAAACCAATAAATTCTATGAAGGACTGCGTGATGACTTGAGACTGCTACTTGCAGGTCCTATGACGTTTGGTTTTCACGTCTTAGTGCAGACCGCCAGATCCTTGGAATTGTCAATGGAGAGAGTCTAGCGCAAGAAGGGCTTAAATGCCAAAAAGGCAGAGGTTAAAGTGCCGACCTCTCACTCAAGGTCTGAGTTTAGGAGGCACAAGAAGAAATCCATGTTTTCGGAACCGGCTGTTGGATCTTGTGGCGCCCTTAGAGGGGGGGTGAATAAGGGCCTTTTAGAAATTTTGATTTTTACTTAAGAATTTTAAAACAAATTTTAGTTTTCTAAAAATTACTTATAAAAATTTCAAACTAATGTAATTTTTGGAATAAATTCAAACACAAATTTCTAAATTAAAGATTAAACAACCATATTTGCAATTAAAGAAAAAGTCATAATTTTATAATCATGAAAATCATATACAAATAATATGATCTTAACAATGCTTAAGATCAAGGCACAAATATGATAATAACCCTTTTTCAATTTGTGTTTACCAATCCTTCTCTCAAGGATCGGAAGGCTATCACTTGTCTCTCTTTAGACCAAGCCCAAGCATATCCTCTAGATCTTCCCAAGATCTAGACGTAGCACACAAGACCACGATTTCCCACCAAGTCACGCAAGGACTTGGACGCTCCACACAAGGAAGCGATTTTCCCCTAAGCCACGCAAGGACTTAGACGTCACGCACAAGGAGACGATTTCCCTACCAATACAAAATGAAATGTATATAAATGAAAATACAATATGAAAAGAACAACTCCCTAGAAATTCATATCTCCGAAAGGAAGGTTGAAGCCTCGAGATGATCGTTGATGTAGAAGCGCGCCCGATCTCGTCTTCAATCTCAAACCTTCTAAGCACAAATGGGAGTTGATGAGGTTCTGGAGCTCTCTGGTTCGTATGCACTCAGGAAGGGACTTAGAATTCTCAATGCTTAGAATGCACGAACAAAAGGAGCCAATATATAGAAATTCACTGTCGCCTGGGCGACATCAGCTGTCGGAATTTCCGACAGCGCTAAACTGTCGCTCGTAGTGATGTCGTGCGGGCAGTTGCTGTAACCTCCGAGCTGTCTCCGGGGCGACATCGTTATCAGATTTCCGACAGCTCAAAACTGTCGTTCGTCGTGTTGCCGTGGAGGAAGCTGTTGTAACTTCTCTGCTGTCGCCTGGGCGACATCAGCTGTCGGAAAGTTCTGACAGTGAAATTTTCATACACTCAAATTGAGCTCCAGCAGAATTGTGAACATCTCATACCTGTTACCTGCACACCATTAATAAAAATAGAATCAAATACAAACGGGACTTTGTTATTATCAAACCGGAAGAGTGCGAAACGCATGCTCCAACAATCTCCCCCTTTTGATAATAACAAATCCGTATAAAAAGAAATCATGTCTATTTAGGTTGTTGATTTAACATATGGTGTGTGCACATAAATAACATGATATATTCCTCTTAAGAGTAATCTCCCCCTAGATGAAAGCTCCCCCTAAATGAATGCTCCCCCTAAATGTTATAGTAAATTGAAATGATGTATTGTTTAGGTTGACTATTTAGGTGTAATAGTTCTTTGATTCCTTGAATATACTTATAATTCTCCCCCTTTTGGTATTAGCAAAAGGTAATAAGAAATGAATGAGTAGTTCTTAAGGGAAGAGATATGATGTAGAAAATAAGAGTAAGCGGAAGCACTTGTTGGGAAAATGATTGAAGGTCTTGAAGTAATAGCAATATGCCATAGTATTGAATAAACTCATGAAGAAATGGTATAGCCATATGAAGTAGTAGAATTAAACAAAATAACTTAAACATGATTAATGTCATTTTAAAGTATCATAGAAAGACACAAGTGTGTATAGAAATTTGGAATCGTTTCGGTCCAATTCTCATGAGATGAATGTTTATATAACATAATGAGGTGTACAGGTGATTCTTGGATCAAACATATGAAATTATTTAATTGACATGATCATTGGAATAGAAAACATAATATAAGCATATAAAGACAACTTTGACCTTGAAGATATAGCACAATAAGAATAGAATACCAATTTTTCTTTCTTTTGTACAAGACACTTTACAATTCTTTCCAAGGTGCTCAACCTCACAATGCTTATTAAGACTTATCAGGAGGGTAAGTAGTGCTTGGTGGAGTATCCTTGTCTTCAATTTGAACCCTTTTTTTATCACATATTTTGTGATATCTTAATTTCGAGATATTTATAATTTTTTAATTGACCAAGGATCTCCGAATTCACTTGAATCGCAAAAGATGGTGTATATTTTGTTGTGCTAACAAATCAAGGTTGAAAGTAGTATTTATGAAGTGCTATTGTATTATGTTAAAGCAAATATGATTCATGTATATATTAAATAGAAAGACATATGTATGGATCAAAAGAAGTGAACGTGATAGTTCATTATTATATATATAAACAATTTCTCATACTTAGAGGCATGCGAAAACAATTTCCAATAGTCTAAACAACTTAGTAGGAGTGTCAATACGATGATAGATTGGAAATGAAATCATATAATCATGTAATAGCCATTTGTTAAAAAATAAAAAGCACATGGTTTGGCATCAATTCATGAATTGTAGCATTAATAATGACATATAACTATTGGAAAGCATAAAAAGGACCAAAAACTAAAGATTAAGCAAATCGGGAGCTGTCGGAAATTTCCGACAGTCACTGTCGCCTGGGCGACAGCTAAAAATATAAATACGGCTTAAAACCGAGTCAAACCCTATTGTGCATCATTTTCTGGACTGAAGGGCGAGAGGAAGCTGTCGGAGTTCGGCGACAACCCTAGATTTAAGGTATGGGTTTTTTTGATTTTGAAGTTTTTGACTCAAAAGTTTTAGAGATTTGTGATTTTGGAAAGGAGAGAAGATGAAAAATGTGTTTTTCATTTTACCTTTGATGAATGGTGTAGATCTTTGAAGTTTTGTGTATGAAAGATGTAGATCTAGTGTAAATCAAGTGGATCTTGGTGGATCTTGGTGAAATATGTTTGGATTTTGTGATTTTTGGGGTTGAAGTGTTGGATTTTTTTTTACATGGTTTAATTTCAAAAAAAAACTGAATATTTTTCTTTTGAAGAAGGTTGAAGAAGATGAATAGTAAGGATGTGTGAGAAGATGTAGTTTTGTTCTAGAAAAAAAAATTTGTTAACAGAAATATAGCTTGATTTTTAGTAGATCTGGAAGTTTAGTTGAAAAAATTAAAGAAAAGTTCACTGGAGTACTGTCGGAATTTTCCGACAATCAATGTCGCCTGGGCGACATCGTCCCAGTGCACAGAACTTGTTTAATTCATTTTTGTTTTGTTATGTTTGCAGAATGGCTTCCAGTTCTAAGGCACGAAGGAGTATGTCTGAAGATGCGCATAGTTCTTATCAAGTTTACCCTGGGATTGAGAAATCAATAATTGGAGTGTCAAAATATGTAGAGTTTGACTCTCCGAAGCACGGTCATATCTATGATCGTCTTGCTAATGCAGGTATAATTTCAATAATCACAGCAGATACGTTCTCATCCTTTTTTATTCGAGAATTTTATAATCATTTGGAAGACCCGAGTTACACTGAATTGGATGGGGGAGTGAGATCTAGAATCCAAGGTCAACAAGTGGAAATAACACATGTTGATCTTAGAGAGGAATTCGGTCTTCTTATGAGTGAACATATGCCGGATATAGTAGAGAGCTATAGAAAGGATAGAGATTGGACCCTTGTAAACATGAGTTTACATGGAAGTCAAAAGAAGACCCTAATCACTGAAGTTTCTTCACTCACTCCGGATGCATATTTAGTCCAAGATATATTAAGGAACTCAGTTATGTTAAAAAGTGGAGATACAAGGAGTATCACAGCATAGTTGACGCTGATTACATACTTTATTATGGAGGAGGAACCTTTTGATGTAGCGGACTTCATCCTTTCCCAGATTCGGTATGCTTTTAGATTAAAACATCCAAAATGGGTGAAGATTCATACTTTGCCAATGGGGGCTATAATTCAACGTATACTATATAAGAAGTATGAATGGATAGTTCAAGATTCGTACTTTGATGATTGTTTTCCTGAGATATATTATACGGGTACTATGAAAGTGAAGAAGACTCATAAAAAACATCATCCTGGAATAGAGATTAGAGAGCCTACAATTTCTAGGGGAGGATCACTACGAGAGTCTATAGATGATCTTCGTGATTCCTTTGAGGAGCACAAAAAAGAAGTGAAGAAGGATCACAGTAGAATGCAGAAGTTTATGAAATTTCTGGTGAAAGGTCTGAAGTTAAAGCCTACTCCGGAAGAAGCGGCCGAATGGCAAATTCCAGATGAAGAACCGCCACGCCAATCGGTGAGGCGGACTCGACGTGGTAAGGTCGTAAGACGAGGACCTCCAGAAGACTGTCCAGAGAGCAGCGGGGCTGGTTATGAGGATTCTGAGTAGTTTTCATCAGGGTGCTGCTTCTGACTAATGTCGGAATTTTCCGACATCCACTGTCGCCTGGGCGACAGTGAATTTGCCCAGATTTCATTTTCTGTTATCTGAACTTGATCCTATGTTGATTTCTACTATTTTTTGTGGAACAATTTTATGTAATATTAATTATGTGAGAATTTTTCTTAAGTAATTCAAATTTTATGGTTTGATTTAAAATTTAGTCTTTCTTTTTAAAATATATAGGTTTTGTGATATTTTTTTATTTTATAGGTCATAAGTAGTGATATAATCATTGTGAAATGTCTAGGATTCCCAATTCTAGCCTAAGCATAGAAAAACGGGAATCCAGTAACGATTTAGTGAATATATCCGCTAGTTGATTATCCGTGCCTATAAATGAAATTTTTATGTGGTTATTTTTAATATGATCTCTAATAAAATGATGCCTAACATCAATATGCTTAGACCTTGAATGATGGACCGGGTTGTATGTTAAATCAATTGCACTTTTATTATCACACCATAATTCAATAGTTTGTTGTTTAATATTAAAGTCTTCTAAAGTTTGTTTCATCCAAAGAGCTTGTGCACAACAACTACCAAGTGCGATGTATTCGGCCTCGGTGGTTGAGAGGGAAACAGAATTCTGTTTCCTACTCGACCATGAAATGAGTGAAGGGCCTAAAAAGTGACAAGTGACACTAGTGCTTTTCCTATCTAGTGAACAACCGGCATAATCAGAATCAGAGTAGCCAAAAAGAGAAAAATCATCGCTATGAGGATACCATAAACCAAGTTTAGATGTGCCAATTAAATATCTAAAAATTCTTTTTACCGCTTTTAAATGTGATTCTTTGGGATCGGCTTGAAATCTAGCACATAAACAAACTGAAAACATAATATCCGGTCTAGAAGCTGTTAAATATAAAAGTGAACCTATCATGCCTCTATATAAAGTTTGATCTATTGATATTCCATTTTCATCTTTTCCTAATTTTAAAGATACACTCATAGGAGTATTTGCTTGTTTGAGATTTTCAAATCCAAATCGTTTTAAAACATCATGAATATATTTTGATTGGTTAATAAAAACTCCATCATGTTTTTGAACAATTTGAAATCCTAAGAAATATTTTAATTCTCCTACCATACTCATCTCAAATTCACTTTCCATCATTTTTACAACATAATTACACAACTCTTCATTAGTGGCTCCAAAAATAATATCATCAACATAAATTTGTAAAACAATTAAATCATCATCTACTTGCTTAATGAAGAGTGTACAATCAACACCACCCATTTTAAAACCATTTTGTAATAAATATATAGTCAATCTATCATACCATGCTCGTGGTGCTTGTTTTAAACCATACAAAGCTTTTAGCAATCTATATACGCGATTAGGAAATTTTTCATTTATAAATCCTGGGTGTTGTTCCACATAAACTTCTTCTTTAATCAACCCGTTTAAAAATGCAGTTTTAATATCCATTTGCAATAATTTAAATCTTTTATGGCTAGCAAATGCAACAAAAATTCTAACTGCTTCCAATCGTGCTACGGGTGCAAATGTTTCATCAAAATCTACCCCTTCAATTTGATTATATCATTTCGCTACAAGCCTAGCTTTGTTTCTAGTGACCCTAGAGTCACTATCTAAATTTTTTTTGAAAATCCATTTGACTCCTACCACAGGATGATCACTGGGTCTATCTACAAGAATCCAAACTTTATTTCTTTCAAATTGGTTAAGTTCTTCATTCATAGCTAGAAACCAAGATTCATCATTTAAAGCGGTGGCAACATCTTTTGGTTCTATATTTGAGACAAAACATAAATTTGAAAAACTTTCATGTAAACTAGAATGTGTACGTACCCCACTTAATGGTTCTCCAATAACAAGTTCTTGCGGATGATCTTTTGAGAACCTTAGCTCGATTGGAGGTACATATCCTTGTTCTTCTTCTTCTTCACCATCTTTTTCGTCTTCTTTCTCCACTTTTTCTTCATCATCATTATCATCATCATTTTTCCTCAGATTTTGTTCCACATCTTCTTCATTTTTCTCATTACCTGCAACTTTAGTATTTTCTACACAAGAAATGTTTTCATCAAATTTTACATGAATAGATTCTTCAACCACTTTAGTACGTTTATTATAAACTCTATAGGCCTTGCTAGTTGAAGAATAACCAATGAAAATTCCTTCATCACATTTTTCATCAAATTTTTCTAAGTTATCTTTTGTATTCAAAATAAAGCATTTACAACCAAAAACTTTAAAGTAAGATACATTTGGTTTTCTTTGAAAATAAATTTCATAAGGAGTTAGTTGTAATGTGGGACGAATCATGACATGATTAATAATATAGCATGCAGTACTAACGGCTTCGGCCCAAAAATATTTTGGCAATTTAAATTCACAAAGCATAGTACGTCCTAATTCTTGAAGTGTTCTATTTTTCCTCTCCACTACACCATTTTGCTGTGGTGTGCGTGGAGCAGAAAATTCGTGTTTTATCCCAAATTCATTACAATATGAAATAAATTTTTCATTATCAAATTCTCCTCCATGATCTGATCTAATGCATTTTACTTTTAAATCAAGTTCATTTTGAATACGTGAAATTAGTTTTACAAATTCATCAAAAACATCAGATTTTGAATTTAAAAACAATGTCCAACAAAATCTAGAATAATCATCAATAATAACAAACGTATATTTTCTACCTCCTAGACTTTGTGTAGAAATTGGACCAAACAAGTCCATACGTAATAAATGTAAAGGTCTAGTAGTAGAAATAACATTTTTGCTTTTAAAAGATGATTTTGTAAACTTTCCTTTTTGACATGGTGAACATAATGAAGAAAGCTTTCCATTCAAATTTGGCAAACCTTTTATAATTTTATTTTTAGAAAGCTTTACTATACGTTTGGTACTAGAATGTCCTAGTCTCATATGCCATAATTCAAGTTCATCATTCTTTGAAATAAAACATTTAAGTGTAGAATGAGATAAATCATGAAAAGTGATTGTATAGACATTGCTTATTCTTGGTGCAGTAAGTACGATTTCGTTTGTTTTAGAATCAATAATTTTGCAAAGGTTTGAGCTAGAGTCAAATAAAACATTTAGATTTTTATCGCATAGTTGACTAATAGAAATTAAATTATGTTTCAAACCTACATATAAAACATTTGAAATTTTAAATTCTTCGTTACCTACTACTCCAATGCCTTTGACTTTACCCTTGCCATTATCTCCAAATGTCACTGTTCCACTTTTCTTCATCTGCAGGCTAAGGAACTTTGATTTATCGCCCGTCATGTGTTTTGAACATCCCGAGTCCAAATACCACACGTCTTCCTTGTTCCTAGCCTGCACGCACACCTAAAAAGATGATGAGAGTAAAGATCTGGTTACCCAAGTGGTCGATCTCATTGTATAGGTGGACGCCTTAGGTACCCAGATTTGTTTAACATTAACTTTTCCTTTCTTCCAACATGAGCCCAAGATGTGACCAAATCGATGACATTTGGCACACACAATGAATGGTGAGGAACCATTTTTCAATGGTTTCTCTGGACTCTTGCTGGTGGAAACATCTTTATGTGTGGACTTAGAAAAATTTTCATTTTGAAAAACAGGTTTTCTGAACCTGGAGCTGTCACTGGTTCCGACAGCAGCTGTCGGAAATTTCCGACAGCTTCCCGAGCTTCCAGAAACGTATCATAGCCCAAATTTTGCTGTCCCATGGCATTGGTTGGCTAAAAGCATATCCAGAGATTTTTTTCCAACACCAAATTTTCCAATTGCCATGTTCAACTCATTTACTTTGGACTTTAAAATTGAATTTTATTTTACTATCATGCCACATCTATTTGCAACACTTTTCTTATAATTCTCTAATTGAGAATGAGAGGTTTTAACAACTTTTTCTAAGTCTTTTTTCTCTTTTAGAAGTTGATCAATTTTTTGATCGGACTTAGAAATAGTGTTTTCAATTTCTTTTATCCTTGTCGAAGAGTGATCACAATCTTGACAAATTTCCTTCTCGTTCCCAATAGATTTCAAATCATTTGATAACTTTTTATTTACTTTCAAAAGAACTTTATTTTCACATTTTAAGAAATCGATTTCCTTTAGACTTTTATCCAAAAATTTGCAAGTTTTCATAAATTCAGAATATAAATCATCATAAGATGGAGGAGTTACCTCAGTGTCGCTTTGGACACTGCAATCGTCGTCAGATGACGCATTTTCTTTCCCCATCAAGCAGACATTTGTCTCCTCTTCCTCCTGTGTTGAGGAATCACTTTCTTCACCAGACGAAGAATCATCCCAAGTCTCTGCCTTTAACACATTCTTCTTGTAACTTTTATCGTGCCTCTTTGCTTTTTGCTCTTTCAGATACTTTGGGCACTTGCTTCTGATATGACCAATCTTCTTGCAATGGTAGCACTCTGGTAGCGGACGCTCCTCTTCATTCTCCATTTTTCCTTTGCCTTTTTGGTAGGCAAAATCGTTCTTTTTGAAAAATCTCTTAAATGAATTTCTCCTCTCCGGATTTTTCATAAACTTCTTAAAGTTACTCACAAACAGTCCTTCCTCATCTTCCTCACTTTCTTCAGATTCAGTTCCAAATTCCTTTTTAGATTTCAACGCCAAGCTTTTCTTTTTGGGCTCCAAATTGTACTCTTGGCTTTGAATCTTCAACTCCACTTCATGGGTTTTCAGATTCCCAATGAGACTCTCCAATTGTAAGGTCTTAAGATCATGTGACTCAGAAATTGCAGTCACTTTAGGACTGAACTTCGGGGGAAGTGATCTTAAGATTTTCCTCACTAAATCTCCATTGGAGAAAACCTTACCCAACACCTTTGAATCGTTCACGATTTTAGTAAATCGTGTGTACATTGTATCAATTTCTTCATCCACCTCCATTTTGAATCTTTCGAATTCTGACTCCAGTTGAAATAGCTTTGAATCCTTTACCTGCGAAGTACCTTCATGAGTGATTTCTAAAAGATTCCAAATTTCATATGCAGTATCACAAGCACAAACTCTATTAAATTCAGTGCGATCTAGTGCGCAAAATAAAGCATTCATGGTTTTTTGCATTGTTTTTACATTTTAATTTATCATTGTCATCCCACTTGTCTTTTGGTTTAACCATAGTTACATCTCCTACAACAAATGTTGGGGAAGAATAACTCGTCTCGACCATATTCCAAACTTCCATGTCGAGAGCTATTAGAAAACACCGCATTCGGGTTTTCCAATAGTTATAGTATGTGCCCGTAAAAAGTGGTGGCCTACTAATTCCTTGCCCCTCAAAGAACGCGTGATCGTTGTGCGCCATTACTCCCGGTGATAAAACCGTTTTGGAGTAACCTAGCTTTGATACCACGTGTTGGATCTTGTGGCGCCCTTAGAGGGGGGTGAATAAGGGCCTTTTAGAAATTTTGATTTTTACTTAAGAATTTTAAAACAAATTTTACTTTTCTAAAAATTACTTATAAAAATTTCAAACTAATGTAATTTTTGGAATAAATTCAAACACAAATTTCTAAGTTAAAGATTAAACAACCATATTTGCAATTAAAGAAAAAGTCATAATTTTATAATCATGAAAATCACATACAAATAATATGACCTTAACAATGCTTAAGATCAAGGCACAAATATGATAATAACCATTTTTCAATTTGTGTTTACCAATCCTTCTCCCAAGGATCGGAAGGCTATCACTTGTCTCTCTCTAGACCAAGCCCAAGCCTATCCTCTAGATCTTCCCAAGATCTAGACGTAGCACACAAGGCCACGATTTCCCACCAAGTCACGCAAGGACTTGGACGCTCCACACAAGGAAGCGATTTTCCCCTAAGCCACACAAGGACTTAGACGTCACGCACAAGGAGACGATTTCCCTACCAATACAAAATGAAATGTATATAAATGAAAATACAATATGAAAAGAACAACTCCCTAGAAATTCAGATCTCTGAAAGGAAGGTTGAAGCCTCGAGATGATCGTTGATGTAGAAGCGCGCCCGATCTCGTCTTCAATCTCAAACCTTCTAAGCACAAATGGGAGTTGATGAGGTTCTGGAGCTCTCTGGTTCGTATGCACTCAGGAAGGGACTTAGAATTCTCAATGCTTAGAATGCACGAACAAAAGGAGCCAATATATAGAAATTCACTGTCGCCTGGGCGACATCAGCTGTCGGAATTTCCGACAGCGCTAAACTGCCGCTCGTAGTGCTGTCATGCGGGCAGTTGCTGTAACCTCCGAGCTGTCGCCTGGGCGACATCGATGTCGGATTTCCGACAGCGCAAAACTGCCGATCGTAGTGCTGTCGTGCGGGCAGTTGCTGTAACCTCCGAGCTGTCGCCTGGGCGACATCGTTGTCGGAGTTCCGACAGCTCAAAACTGTCGTTCGTCGTGTTGCCGTGGAGGAAGCTGTTGTAACTTCTCTGCTGTCGCCTGGGCGACATCAGCTGTCAGAAAGTTCCGACAGTGAAATTTTCATACACTCAAATTGAGCTCCAGCAGAATTGTGAACATCTCATACCTGTTACCTGCACACCATTAATAAAAATAGAATCAAATACAAACGGGACTTTGTTATTATCAAACCGGAAGAGTGCGAAACGCATGCTCCAACACCGGCTCCCTCTGCTGTTTCGGGAGTCACGACTGTGCGGGGTCCTTTGGCTTGCTACACTTGTGGGAAGGTGGCTCACTTGGCTCGGGCATGTCGGAGTGGTCCTCCAAAGATCGAGAACCGAGCGGTGGAGTACACTCATATGGCAGGCCCAAGTTATGCGAAGAAAGGGAAGACATCAGAATCTTTGCTTCCCAATATCCTCCGACCCAACCGAGAATCTATTCACTCGGCCAGCAGGAGACCATTTGGCGAAGCAACATCATCACAGGTATGAGTTATAAGTTAGTTTTCATAGTTTAATATGATTTATACTCCTTGTGTGAAAACGTGTTTTACGTGTTTACAATTAGGCTTTGTCTTAATATTTAACTATTTGGCAAGAGCTCTCTTTGGTACTGGTGCATCACACTCCTTTATGTCAGAGGACTTCGTAGTGCGTATCGGAGTGTCATCTACCTTAGCAAAGGATTGATTGGAGGTAGTGCTGCCAAATGGATTCAGGATGAGCACAGATAAGAGAAGTTGTGTGAAGGTGCGGATAGGAAATTAGGGCTTCGACTTGGAAGCGTCATTGCTACTGCTATCTGAATTCGATGTGATCTTTGGCATGGACTGGCTCTCGAAGCAGCGAGCATGCATTGATTGCAATCTAAAGGAGATCACACTGGGAAAGAATACTGAAGGCGAGACCACGTTTTCTGGTTTGCGGGGAGCAAGCAAGATGTTGATGTCCGCTCTCCAAGTGGTCAAAGTGGTTCAGAATGGCGTGGAGTTATTTTTCACTTTGTTGGAGGCTTTAGAGCGCAAGCCGTATCTGAGGGATCTTTCTATAGTAGCGGAATTTCTGGACGTGTTTCCAAATGAACTCCTTGGGGATCTACCTCAACGCGAGATCGATTTCTGTATTGAGCTAGTGTCGGGTGCCAAGCCCATGTCATGCTCACCGTACCGGATAGCACCAAAAGAAATGGCAGAGTTGAAGATTCCGTTGCAGGAGATTTTGGAGCAAGGCAATGTATGCCCATGTTTATCCCCTTAGGGTGCACCGATCCTCTTTATGAAAAAGAAGGACGGAAGCTTGTGTCTATGTATTGATTACCGTGAACTGAATAAGTTGACGGAGAAGAACAAATATCCGATTCTGAGAATCGATGACTTGTTCGGACTGTGTATTCAAAACTGGACTTGAAGTCCGGTTACTATCAGTTGAAGATAAGGGATCATGACATCCCCAAAACGGTGTTTAGTACCCACTACGTGCATTACGAGTTCATAGTGATGTCGTTCGGCCTCTCAAATGCGTCGTCGGTATTCATGGACTTGATGAATAGAATGTTCCGGAAGTATTTGGACCGATTCGTTATCGTCTTCATCAACGATATATTGGTTTACTCCCAGTCCGATGAGGATCATGCAGATTACCTACGCACAGTTTTGAGCACCCTGAGGAGGAATCAGCTGGACATCAAGTTCTCCAAATGTGAGTTTGGGCTACCATCAGTGGCATTCCTTGGTCATGTGGTTAGTGGAGAGGGTATCACAGTAGATCTATCGAATAGTGTCTATTCGTGAGTGGCCTGTAACATCCCAACTTTTATTGGGTCATTAGGACCCTAGATGACCCAATAAAAGCAACACGATCACCTATAAGGTACCCTAGAAGCTAGAAAGAAACTCAAAATGTTATTTGAACAAACGAGCTCCGAACTGATTATTGTCAGTTGCATTAGAATCGTATAGTTAATACGAGTGCAACTTAACTAATTTCGTTCCAATCCGAGGTCGTTTAGAGGAAAAGACCCTTTTGAGTTGTGTTGTGCTACACCACCACTCGAAAATGTCATTCTAAGCAAAACGAGCTCTGAATTGTCTTTTGTCGGTTGCATTAGACTCGTATAGTCAATACGAGTGTAACGCAACTCGTTTCATTCCAATCCAAGGTCATTTAGAGGAAAGGACCATTTTGAGTAGTGTTGTGCTACACAATCACTCAGAAATGTCATTCTGAGCAAAGGAGCTTCGAATTGACTTATGTCGGTTGCACTAGAATCGTATAATCAATACGAGTGTAACAGAAATTGTTTCGTCTGAATCAAAGGTCGTTTTGTAAGAGTGACCATTTTAGGTCATGCATCTCGTCGCGGCAACCCCAAAATGATAAAATGAGCAAATAAGCTCATAATTGACTTCTGTCAGTTGCGTTAGACTCGTATGATCTATACGAGTGCAACGCAATCGTTTTGTCAGAATCCGAGGTCATTCGTCGAAAATAATCATTTTAATTAACGTCGTTCAACATTATCGCCCTGAAATTACTTTGTGATCAAACTAGCTCGAAAATGATCTCAGTCAGTTGCATTGGACTCGAATGGTCTGTACAAGTGCAACAGAATTTATTTCACTTAATTCTGACATCATTTGGTCTAGTAATAAAAATATAACTCATATAATTACACGGCATCTCAAAATGCATGAACGCTTGAATTTGACCCCGACGCCTCAACATTAACTCGTCACTTGACGACAATGACCTACATTGACCTTGACCGACATGGGATAGTCACCCTAGGGTTGACTTTGGTTAAACCCTCTGTTGGGAAAAACACCCTTGATTATCTTACAAATTATATACAAGTGATTTCATTATCTAGGATGTATTAGCCACATTGTATAGAAAGGGTAAATTGGTCATTAGATGTTTTAGGATATCACACTCACCTTATAGTGTCAAGACAAGTCCAAGATAAGCACAAATTCAGTTGAGTTTCAACTTGCGTCAAATAGAAGTCGACGCAACTTCGACTAGAAGTCGACGCAACTTCGACTAAAAGTTGAAGCAACTCAGACAGCTTGTCGAAGTATCAAGTGAAGCCGACGGAACGGTCGAAAGGAACTCGAAGCAAAAGGAAAAGTTAGTCGAAGCCATTTTACAAGTCAACGCAACTTCTATTTCAATTCGACGCAGAAGATGAAGTTCAAGTCCAAGTCTTCAACTCGACGGATACGTCGATAAGTACTCGACACAACGTCGACATCTGAGTTCATTCAGAGCTGAGAATGATTTCGAAGTTGCTTATATAAGAACTCAGAGGTGCGTCGATATGAAGATTACTGAACTTGACGCTACGTCGACATCTAAGTTCATTCAGAGCTGAGAAGGATTTTAAAGTTGCTTCTATAAGAACTCAGAGGTGCGTCGATATGAAGGAAAATCAATTCGACGCTACGTCGAATACAGACAAAAATATCATGTTTTCTGCTGTCCTTTCTTATGCTTTTCCAGAAGCTTTTCTAAGATGAAATTTGAATTTCAACGGGTCGATTAGTACCATGAATAGAAAGGACTATTCCAGAGAAACAGTAAAGTCATTTTTGGAAGTTAATCAAATTAGAAATGATGGGTCGAGAACAAAAATATAAGGAGACATTTATTGTCCAATGGATATTCCTTCTAAGGACAGACCAGAAAAAGAAAGAAATTCAAACTCTATTGGACAGAGAATAAGTATGTTGAGGAAGAGAAACAACACCAACGATTTTATTTATTTTGTCTTCATCTTCTTCCTCAAGCTCTACAGACAGAATAGAAGAACAATATCTCTGTATATGAATATAAAAACAAGGTTGTTGCTTCTTCATCTTATCTGATAGCAGGAAGCCAACAAAAGTACAAAGAGTATCAGGATCACAAGCTCATAACCCTTGCATTCTTCTCTACTTTAAGCAATGGTTCATTTTATATAGATCCTGAAGAACAGCAAGTGACAACATCCAGAGTGATTGCTGCAAAGGATTCTAACAGCATAATCTTATTCTTCTTCTTCTTCCTTTCTCCTGTCTTATTTCTGTAACTGAGAAAGAGTTTTAAGAATCCCTCTCCAAAGGATTCAGTTGGTTCTAAGAGTCTCCTTAGCAAAAGACTCAGTAGTTCTAAGAGTCTCCTTGTCAAAAGACTCAGTGAGTGGTTCTAAGAGTCTCCTTATCAAAAGACTCAGTGCTGGTTCTGAGAGTCTCTTTATCAAAAGGCTCGGGCACTAGTTAGTGTAATCCTACCAAGGTGGTAGAAGAGTGGACTACCCACATTTTGGGGAATCACTGTAAAAATTATGTGTCTTCTGTATGTTGCATTTCTGTGTTGTCCCATTTTCTGTTTACTATTTTTTTTACTGTTTTCTGTGATTAATTTATTCTGGTTTGGTTGTGATGATTGCATAGTTGTTAGAGTAATTTTTATTGTGTGTGCACATTTAGGATAAAAGTTTTTAAATATGTATTCACCCCTCCCCCTCTAGAGAATACTCAGAGGCACACTGTGCACTTTCAATTGGTATTAGAGGGATGTTGATCATTAAAAGGTTAACACCTTGATCAAAAGATCTCCTCACTCATATTTCTTTATTTAAAACAATTTTAAAAGAAATATGAGTTCTAAGGACTATGCCTCAACAAGACTATCAGTGTGTAACCTAAACAAGTTTACACTCTGGAAGGCCAGAATAAAATTGTATATGAACTCTATTGATGAAGACATCTTTGATGTCATTATTTCAGGCCCCCCAACACCATACAAGAAAGATTGGATCTGCAACACACGAACCTGTCCCTAGAGCGGAGTGGACAGATACTGAGAAGAAGCAGAAGGCATGTGATGTCAAGGCTATGAACATTCTGGTCTCCACCATGTCAGATGACATCTTTCAGAAAGTAGCTGACTGTCAAACAGCAAAAGAGATCTGGGAATCTCTTTCCAGACTAGTAGAAGGAAGTTCTGATGAAAGAAAGAACAGAAAGTCCCTTTTAATATCCCAATATGAGAACTTTCAAAAGAAAGCTGAGGAAAGTGTTGCTGAAATGCATGAAAGATTCAGCACTATAATAAATGAGCTGAAAGGTCTGGATAAAGAGATCTCTCTGACTGAAATAAATGATAAGCCCTCATGTGCTTCCCAAACTCATGGGACTCAAGGATCTGGGTAATCAGAGAGTCCAGATGTCATAGAGAGATCTCTACTGATTCTTTGCTAGGAAAAATCTCAAATCTTATGAGTTGCTACTAAAGAGGAGGGCTGAGACAGAGGCTAAGGAGATAGTCTCAACTCTCATCCAAAGGAGTCTTGCCTTGAAGGCTGCTGAAGGATAGCCTTCCACTCCTAAAGATGAGATGTTCAGTCTCTTAGCAAGAAGATTCAGAAAGTGGGTCAAGACAGAAGACTCAAGAAAAAAAGAGTGGAGCTCAAAACCCAAATTTGATAAGACTCCAAAGCAGAAAGTGATCTGCTTCTCCTGCAGAAAGCCAAGATATATAGCTCCTGAGTGTGCTGAAGAGCTAACGGATAGGAGGAGCAGCAAAAAGGAGCAGAAGAAGAAGTCTCTCAGGAAGAAAGACAAGAAGGGAAAAGGTTTCATTGCTGAAACCTGGAGTGACTCGGAAGTAGAGTCAAGCTCCTCTTTATCTGAAAGAGATGAAGAAAATGCTGCTGAGGTAGCCTGTCTGATGGCTTTGGAGGTCTCCTCAGATGATGAAGAAGAACAGGTATCACTGTTTGATCATTTTGATTTTGCTTCTGAAGAGTTTAAACATTGTTACAAGGAATTCTGTAATGATCACCTTAAGGTGCAAAAAGAAATAGAAACAATTAGGGAAGAATTAGAAAACTTTAAGAAAAATGATTTATATTCAAGAAATCGGGATTTAAGAAGTCGAATTCATAAAAAGAAATCAGAATTAACTGAAATAACAAATGAAAATATAAAGCTAAAAGAAGAGCTATCAAAGGCAAAAGTCTTTGGGGACTCATTCAATGGGAGGAGTCAAAAGCTAAAAGACATTACACAAAATCATGTTATTTATGTATGTCGTCGAAAAAGTATGTATGTCGTTGAAATAATGTGCAGAGCAAAGCAGAAGAATCATGTTATTTATCATCGAGATAATATGCACATCTGATGATATCGTTGTTACAATGTACTCATGATGATATCGTCGTGAAAGAAGAAATATTCTTCAAGTTAAATATCATTGTGATATCAAAACTACATCACTACACAACGATATCGGGATGTCGAGATGAAGGAAGAAGACTTAAGTGCAAGCACAAGACAATGTCGACGACATCGTCGTAAAGAAGCCTTGACGTCGAAAGGCTATGTAAGACAGATGTCGACGACATTGTGGGAAAGAAGTCGTGTCATTGAAAATGCAAAGAAAAACTGAAGATGACAATATCGTCGTAAAGAAGGCTTGACGTCGAGAAGGCTAAGGAAGGTCTTATGAAGACAGTCAGTTGCTGAAGAAGTGCTCATCGACGTAATGCTGATCATGTCGTCAATAAGGCAAGGTGATCATAACGACATCAAGCAGTCAAGAAGATTACGACGACATATCCAGAAGACAGACTATCGTCGTAAATGTAAGAGCAGCTGGGGTGTCTCATATCGTCGAGATATCCTTGTCTGAAGAAGAAGGAAGAAGACTTCAAGATCTGTCCATCGACAAGCTCTGTCGTCGAGATGTTGTCCATGTCGTCGTAACGATGGAAATATCGTCGAGATAGATTCAAAAGTTGCCAGACGCGTTGTCAGCATTTAAAGTCGCCGCCTGATTGTCCAATCAGTGCGTGCTCTTAAGGAATGGGCGTCTGACATTAAAGGGCATCATAGGAGACCGTTGGACGGCTCCTCGGTCCTATAAAAGGGAACAGTGGATGCCCTAAAAACACTCTCGAACCTTGAAACGAAAAAGTATCTCGCACAACATTTCAATAGAATGGTAAATGCTGCGGTGAAGAATAAAGAAGAAGAAGAGAACAAAACTCATATTTTGTGTTCTCTAAGAAGCCAGTCAACACCAGGCTAAAGAAGAAGGATTGAAGTAGATCTGTGTTGTCAAAGATAATATCAAAAGCATCTTCTTCAAGTCAAGAAGCCAATCTCCATCAGGCATAAGAACATTTTCTTTATTTTTCATTGTAAGGCTTGAGGGCCAAAAACTGTAAGATCTATTTACAGATTTGAGTGTCGAGCATGCGGGCTTGAGAGATGTGAGGCTTGAGGGCTAGGGCAGTGGACTTGCGGGTCTGATCGTGTCGAGCTTGCAGGCTTGAGAACTGTGAGGCTTGAGGGCCAGGGCAGTGTAGGGCCTGAGTTTCGGGTTTGCGGACCTGAGTGCAGTTGGGGCTTGCGGGCCTAGGCTGTAGGACTTGTGGGTCCGTGTTGTAAGGCTTGCGGGCCTGAGATTTTGGTGGAGTTTGCCGACCCTAGCATACTGCTAGATAGGCGCAGCGGGAAAGAGGACTACTCAAGACACCCCGTCTTAAGGAACCTCTATACATCTGGTGTTGTGTGTTGCGATTTTCTGTGTGTTATATTTGTGTTGTGAGTAGAATATATACAGGTTGATCAAAAAGATTTCAAACAAATCCATAATCACCTAACCCCCCCCCCCCCCCCCCCCCCCCCCCGCTAAGTGATCGTTCCATACCTAACAAGTGGTATCAAAGCGAGGTTTATCAAAAAGTGACTTAACAGTCAGATCAAGATCTTAGAACTATTAATTATGGCTGGAGGTCATCAGCACAGAGATATGAGAGCAATGAAGCTTCCAATCTGCACAATGGAGAACTTTCCTATCTGGAAAGAAAGAGTAAGATTGTTCATGGAAGTTGCAGATCCCAGGGTATTTGTAGTTGTCCAAGAGGGTCCCTTTACCCCCATGACTGCATCCACCATTGACCCTACTCAAAGGGTGGCAAAGAAATATGCATACATGAGCAAGGATGAGCTAGCCCTAGTAGGTCTCGACAAAAGGGCACAGTACATCATTGTAAGTGCTATTCATGATTCAACCCTCCAGAACCTCATTCACTGCAAATCAGCCAATGAGATGTGGGACTCCCTGATCGTTTATATGGAGGGTGTGAAGAGGTAAGGGGTGATAGGAAATCCCTCCTCAATCAGAAGTATGAGGCCTTCAAGCAAGGCAAGAATGAAAATATCTCAAGCTGCTATGAGAGGTTTTTCAAGATAGTGAATGGGCTGAAAAACTATGGCAGGCAATTCACAAACTCTGACCTAAATGATAAGTTCCTTAGATCCTTCTCTAAGGAATGGGACATTAAGATTTGTGCCATCAGAGAGATGGGTCAGCTGGGCATCTTGGATCCCAAGAATTTCTATGGGAAGTTGATGTCCCATGAGCTTCAGCTAAACACAAGAAAGGCTGAATAGGAAAGCTCAAAGGGGAGCACCATAGAAAAACCCATGGCTCTAAAGGCTGAGAGCATGAGGAAATCCAAGGGAAAGACCTCTGCTATTCAGGATAGATCTGGAAGCAGTGAAGGTTTTGATACCAGCTCATCAGAATCTGATAATACTGACAGGGAGATGGCCCTCCTCTCAAAACAGTTCAAAAAGCTGATATACAGAAGGAGGAGGGACAACCATAGAAACCCTTCTTCAAGCACCAGAAGATCTGATCATCATGACAGATCCAGGTCCCCCAAGGAGGACAGGTACAGATCTAAACTTAGTAAATATGATCTAAATAATACAGTTTGCTACTCCTGCAGCAAGACAGGTCATATGGTTGTTGATTGCCCTTCTAAGAAAAGGGAATCAAAGGACCATGAAGAAAGAAGAAGCTCAAGGAGCAAGAAGAGATCAGAAAAAAGGTTCATGGCAAAGAAGATCAGAACTCTAAGTGATTCAGACTCAAGTTCCTCTGGAATTGAGGAAGAAGCACAGATTGGCCTAATGTCCATGAATGAAGAAAACCAGGATGACAATGGCTCTCCTGGGAAGGTTAGTCCAAATGCCAACCATTCTCCAATTTGGTATTTGGACAGTGGCTGCTCCAGGCACATGAATGGAGTCAGGAAGTATCTAAGAAGCTTCACCCCTGTGGAGAATGGACCAACAGTGATATTTGGAGATTCAGAAAAGTGGGTGACTAAAGATTATGGTAATATTTCTAATGGCTTAGTTACCATCACAAAGGTAGCTTATGTGCAGGGATTGAAACATAATCTCATAAGCATAAGTCAGCTTTGTGATCTAGGTTTTGTGATTATCTTCCACAAGGATAAGTGTTTAATTAAGAAGTCCTTAGATTCTGAGGCTTTCTTAACTGGCACTAGGGGTGGTAATATTTACTGCTTAAATTTCTTCAATGCAAATTCTTCCATGTCTATGTGTCTTGTAGCTAATGACAAAGAGGCTCTATGTGTACAATGGCACAAGAGACTTGCACACATTAACTATAAGACTATAAGCAAGTTTTTCTCACAAGACTTAGTTAGAAATGGACCTAATATTAAGTGCATCAAAGAAAGTCTCTGTCAGGCTTGCCAACTTGGGAAGCAGACTAGGACCAGCTTTAAAAGCATATCTGACAAAGAATCCTTTAGGTGCTTATTCCTATTGCACATAGATTTGTTTGATCCCATGTCAGTTCTCAACTTAGGAGGGAAGGCTTACACCCTTGTAGTAGTTGATGATTACTCAAGGCTCACTTGGGTGTTCTACCTTAAAATGAAGTCAGATACCCTAGATTTCTTGAACATTGTCAGGCATATCCAGAATGAGATGGGATGTACTGTGGTCAAATTCAGAAGTGACCATGGTACAGAATTTCAGTCAGGAGCCATGACAGAATTCTGCCAAGAACTAGGTATCTCCCAAGAATTTTCCTCTCCTAGAACTCCTCAACAGAATGGGGTTGCAGAAAGAAAAAAACAAAACCTTGATAGAGGCAAGTAGGACAATGTTAAGTGACTCCTCTCTACCAGAATATTTCTGTGCAGAGGGTGTCAATACTGCTTGTCATGTGGTAAACAGGGCCTCCATCACCAAAAACCACAAGAAGACTCCCTATGAGCTGATGAAAGACAGAAAACCTACCTTATCCTACTTCAGGATCTTTGGTAGTAAATGTTGTCCTTAATAATGGGAAAGCCAAGCTAACCAAGTTTGCTGAGAAAAGCAGTGAGGGTATTTTTGTTGGGTACAACTCCTATAACAAGGCTTATAGGGTGTACAACATTAATACCCAAGCAGTTGAAGAATCTGTACATATTGTATTTGATGAGATTAGCCTTATTCACAAAGGTTGGTCTAGTTCTTTAGTGAATGCAGGTACAGCAGAGAAAATAGAAAAGTTATCCATTGAAGACAAGGCTGAGACCTCAGTTAAAGATAAAGATCACTCAGTGACAGTTGAAATTGAAGAAGATGATGTGGAAGGCTCAGAAACAGCAGAAGAAGTGCAAAGTGAAGAACTTATCATAACAGAAATCCCTAGAATAATGTCAGATGCCAACCAAGGAGTGCTGACAAGGAGCAGAGCTGTGAATGAAGCATTGTACCTGAGTTTTCTCTCTCAAATTGAACCCAAGAAATTTGAGGAAGCAAATCAGGACCCATTTTGGATTGCAGCAATGCAGGAGGAGCTGAACCAATTTAAGAGATGCAAAGTATGGAAGCTGGTTCTAAAACCCCAAGGACATAATATCATTGGAATCAAGTGGGTCTACAAAAATAAACTGGATGAGAATGGAGTCGTCACAGAAAATAATGCAAGGCTAGTGGCAAAGGGATACAAACAGGAAGAGGGGATAGATTTTGATCAGACTTTTGCCCATGTAGCAAGACTGGAAGCCATCAGATTGTTCTTAGCCTATGCAGCTTATCAGGGATTCAAGGTATATCAGATGGATGTGAAGTCAGCCTTTCTGAATGGTGACCTCAAGGAAGAAGTCTATGTAGAACAGCCCTCAGGTTTTGTTGATTCAACTCATCCTGATTTTGTATACTTTCTCAGAAAAGCTTTATATGGCTTGAAACGGACACCTAGAGCCTGGTATGAGACTCTGTCAAGCTTTCCCATTGAGAACAAGTTCTCAAGGGGAAATATTGATAAGACATTGTTCCTAAGGGAAGTTAAGGGCAAGATCCTGCTAGTGCAGATCTATGTGGATGGCATCATCTTTGTCCCTACAAATGACAATCTCTGCAAAAAGTTTGCCAACTTGATGCAGGGAAATTTTGAGATGAGCAGCATGGGTGAGCTCAAATACTTCCTAGGTCTCCAAGTGAAACAATCTGAAGATGGTATATTCATCTCACAGACCAAGTTCACTAGAGAGCTAGTCAAGAAATTTGGATTGGAGAGTGCTTCTTCTATGAAGACTACAATGGGAACCAATGTGTCTCTGGACAAGGATGAGAAGGGATAACCCTTTGATGAAACCAAGTACAGATGCATGATTGGATCCTTGCTTTACCTGACCGTAAGTAGGCCTGACATAATATTTGTCACATGTGTTTGTGCTAGATATCAGGTGAACCCTAAGGAATCTCATCATGTCTCTGTCAAGAGAATCTTAAGATACCTAAAGGGTACATCAAATCTTGGCATATGGTACCCTAGGAACAATGGGTGTGAACTGACTGGCTACTTAGATGCAGATTATGCAGGGTGCAAAGAAGACAGGAAAAGTACCTCAGGGACATGCCAATTCCTTGGAGAAAGGCTGATCTCTTGGAGCAGCAAAAAGTGGACAAGTGTAGCAATCTCCACAGAAAGAATCAGAATACATCTCTGTTGGGAGTTGATGTGCACAACTGTTATGGATTCAGCATCAACTTGAAGACTACAATCTAAAGATGACCAAAACACCCATGTTTTGTGACTCTTCCAGTGCAATCTCAATTGCTAAGAACCCTATTTCACACAGCAGGACTAAGCACATTGAGATCGGGTATCACTTTATCAGGGAGCATGTGGAGAATGCAGATATCACCCTTGAATTTGTTCTCACAGACAAACAAGTGGTTGATATATTCACAAAGCCCCTAGATGAAGCTAAATTAAACTTCTTCAAGTTCCAATTGGGGATGTTAAACTTAGAGTAATTTCCAACTTACTGTTTACTAATCATTCCTCATATGTTAGTAAGAAGAACTCTCAGGTCAAGTGCTAAAGCAGTCTGACAAGAAAGGCTACCAAGTGCCAAAGTCAGAAAAGTATCGAATAATGGTCACGACGACACTATCAATTATCTCGACGACATGATACATCCTCGCGACGACAACAGACGGGTCATCAACACAGGATCAAGCACTTGAGAACAGTGATTGCATGGTCTATATTGAAAAAGTCAGAAAGGGGGAGAAAGAATATACCTGGGAGAAAGAATATGATATAGATGATGCACTGGTCAGGGGGAGAATTCACATCATGGTCAAGGGGGAGAATTCAGAGGAATCAGATGAAAAAGAAAAAGAAAGGAGACCTCAAAAGAAGGGGGAGCTACAAGTTCGAGAATATGCAAAAACTAAGGTGAAAGTAATTATATTTGCATAAGCTCATATTAATTGTTAAGTGACGGTAATTTTGAATTGGGATTCTGACTTCTTCAAATATGGGGAGATTGTTGGGAATCTTTCACTCATAATTCCTGATTTGAAGAAATCACCAATTCAAGAGAACTTCACTTTGTATTTGATTACTCTCTTAGTTTTATCATCTCAGTGAAAGGTAAGCACAAAGAATGTCTTGGTGACAAATATCGTCAAAAAAAGTATGTATGTCATCGAAATAATGTGCAGAGCAACGCAGAAGAATCATGTTATCTATCATCGAGATAACATGCACATCTGATGATATCGTTGTGGCAATGTACTCATGATGATATCGTCGTAAGAGAAGAATTATCCTTCAAGTTAAATATCGTTGTGATATCAAAACTACATCACTACACAACGATATAGGGATGCTGAGATAAAGGAAGAAGACTTAAGTGCAAGCACAAGACAATGTCGACGACATCGTCGTAAAGAAACCTTGACATCGAAAAGGATAAGTAAGACAGATGTCGACGACATTGTGGGAAAGAAGCTGTGTCATTGAAAAGGCAAAGAAAGACTGAAGACGACAATATTGTCGTAAAGAAGGCTTGACGTCGAGAAGGCTAAGGAAGGTCTTATGAAGACAGACAGTTGCTGAAGAAGTGCTCATCGACGTAATGTTGATCATGTCATCGATAAGGCAAGGTGATCACAACGACATCAAGCAGTCAAGAAGATTACGACGACATATCCAGAAGACAGCCTATTGTCGTAAATGTAAGAGCAGCTGGGGTGTCTCATATCGTCGAGATATCCTTTTCTGAAGAAGAAGGAAGAAGACTTGAAGATCTGTCCAAGTCCGAGACAACGACAAGCTCTGTCGTCGAGATGTTGTCCATGTCGTCGTAACGATGGAAATATCATCGAGACAGATTCAAAAGTTGTCAGACGCGCTAACAGCATTTAAAGTTGCCGCCTGATTGTCCAATCAGCGCGTGCTCTTAAGGAATGGGCATCTGACATTAAAGGACATCATAGGAGACCGTTGGACGGCTCCTCGGTCCTATAAAAGGGAACAGTGGATGCCCTAAAAACTCTCTCGAACACTGGAACAAAAAAGTATCTCGCACAGCATTTCAATAGAACAGTAAAAGCTGCGGTGAAGAATAAAGAAGAAGAAGAGAACAAAACTCATATTATGTGTTCTCTAAGAAGCCAGTCAACACCAGGCTAAAGAAGAAGGATTCAAGTAGATCTGTGCTATCAAAGATAATATCAGAAGCATCTTCTTCAAGTCAAGAAGCCAATCTCCATCAGGCATAAGAACATTTTCTTTATTTTTCATTGTAAGGCTTGAGGGCCAAAAACTGTAAGATCTATTTACAAATCTGAGTGTCGAGCTTGCGGGCTTGAGAGCTGTGAGGCTTGAGGGCCAGGACAGTGGACTTGCGGGTCTGATCGTGTCGAGCTTGCGGGCTTGAGAACTATGAGGCTTGAGGGACAGGGCAGTGTAGGGCTTGAGGGCCTGAGTATTGGGTTTGCGGATCTGAGTGCAGTTGGGGCTTGCGGGCCTAGGCTGTAGAACTTGCGGGTCCGTGTTGTAAGGCTTGCGGGCCTGAGATTTTGGCGGAGTTTGCCGACCCTAGCATACTGCTAGATATGCGCAGCGGGAAAGAGTACTACTCAAGACACCCCGTCTTGAGGAACCTCTATACATCTGGTGTTGTGTGCTGCGATTTTCTGTGTGCTATATTTGTGCTGTGAGTAGAATATATACAGGTTGATCAAAAAGATTTCAAACAAAGCCATAATCACCTAACCCCCTGCCCTCTAGGTGATCGTTCCATACCTAACAACCATCAAATAAATGAGAACAGTTCAATGTTTAAAGAACAATACAATAATCATCCTGATAAAATCACAACATTTAATAAAGTAAATCCAAATAGTGAGAAGAAAACTATAAGGAAGAATAATTCACACAAACCAATGAATCTAAATCAAAAGACTAAAGCCAAAAGAAAAACTAGTATGCATTCAACAGACCTATTACATCACAATATATTTTATGCAAACCTCAGTCATCAAGACTATAAATATTGGTCTAATAAACCCATTCTCTATCATCTAAAGGGATATAATGAAAGACCATCTTATTCTTTCATAACATCCTATGATGGTAAAAGCAAATGGCCTAAGGTAACTTCGGTTCCTTCTAATGTTTGAGCTACTTGTGCCGGAATATTTAGGATTCTTCCCTCAAAGATATTAAAGGGATAGGAAGAACTAAATCCTGAATAAAGAAATACATATATTTAAAGGGAGTGATCTCTTCATTACAACCCCATGATATCTTATAGTTCATAAAACTAATATTATAAATACTATTTTTAATAAAAATCGCTCCCGGGAAAAACAGCAAGAACTTTCTAAGAAAATAGAACTGTATATTCAGAGTTGCGGCGAAAAGAATTTGATGTGTCGTCGAGTTCTACTCGATGCCAGCTTTGAGAGCCATCATATTAGATAATTCGAATAGCATTCGACGCAGCGTCGATTTCATATCGGCGCAGCGTCGATTTCATATCGGCGCAGCGTCGATTTCATATCGGCGCAGCGTCGATTTCATATCGACGCAGCGTCGATTTCATATCGACGCATGCGTCGACCTAATAGTTGCTGTACAAATTTGAAGTCACGTCGATTACTAATTGATGCAACATCGACATCCCTGCATCGACTTAATAGTTGCTGAACCATATCGAAGGTGCGTCGATTACTAATCGACGCAACGTCAACATATCAAGCGCGCACATTTTTGCTTCTAGAAGCTGCTTCGACATTTTTTAGAGCTTGTCGAAGTATTAATCTTTGTCGACGGTGCGTCGAATACAACCCTAAGTTGCGACGAATCGTCTTCTTTTAAGCAACTTAGGCGTCAAATTTATTACGCTTTCGAATTCTCTCCTTCTTGCTCTCGTGCTCTTTCTCTCCAGTTCTCTCGTGTTCTTGCTCTTTTCTTTCTCTCTCTCTCTCTCTCCTATTCGCAGGTACATCACTACAGAATCAATGGCACCTCCAAAGGTCAACTCTGGTTTTGATGTGGACATTGACTCCTTCAATGTAGCTTCTGATAATTTCAAGGCCATTCTCGGCTTATTTTATACTGCTGGATTGACAAAGCTGATCTCTACTAGTGCAAGATCCCTGATATCGAGTTAACAAAGTTGAAGGATAACATTCATGTAGGTGATGATGGATCCCTCAATGGTAGAATCTATGGGAATGACATCAACATTACAGATGAGATGCTATGCCAAACTTTTGATCTACCAGCTGGTAGTGATTCTAATGAACTGACAGGGGAAGAGATTGGTAAGGCATTACAAATAATGCAGTTCAGAACGGAGGTCATCAATCTGAAAAAGAATGATGTGTCTGAAGAATATAAATTCTTAGCAGATATAGTGGGAAAGGTGTTGTTATGCAAAATATCAGCACATGATGCCATCACCAAGCAGCAGCTCCAAATAATGGGAATTCTAGTTCTAAATAAAAGAATCAACTAGGGAAAATGTCTCTTGAAGCTGATAGGACATAAATATGCACACAAGGAAAATGCATATATGAGAATGATGAGCCAGGTTCTGCTCCATCATTATCCAAGTATAAGTAAATCAAAAGGGGTGTCAATTCCACCTAGCAAAAGAATCAATATTGGAATTTTCTCCAAATGGACCAGGCGAATTCTAAAGCATGGTCAAGCACCCCCTTCTCCTCCTCCTTCTCCAGTTCCTCATGATCATGAGTCAATCCTACCAGACCATCCAGCACAGGACCCAGCAGTAGTTCAATAAGATGTCATTCCAGATGATATTACTGCTCGAGATCTTCAGTATTCCACCTGAACCAACACCAGAGCCTGCACCACTAATTCTCCAACCACAACAACAACAACCCTCCATCACCACTCCTATAGAAAATCCTCCAGATATCCATTATGCTCCTCTATCACCATCTATCATAACCCCATAAGATAATCAAGCACAATCCCATATCCATCAAGATCTCCCAAACATCAATATTGATTCAACAGCAATTCCTCCAGTTATCCAATCCACACTGCTTGCCTCTACCTCCCATTCTACACCTCCACTTGATGCATATCAAGTAATCTCTAGAGCAGTAGGGCTGGCTACTGGCACATTTGCTGATTTGCTGCTGACACGGACCAAGAAATTCAACAGGAAGTACTCTCAGATGGATGTTGAACTGCAAGGATCAAAGGAGACTCTTCTGGCACTCAAAACTCTTGTGTCCTCCATGGCAACTAAAACTTTCTTAACATCCCTTGTAAGTAAGGTTCAGAAGGGGGAGAATATCCATGAGGAGGAAATGCTTGAGCAAGGAAAAGTGAGTGGCCAGGAGAAGGAAATGAATGCTAAAATTCCTGATCCAGGAGTGGAAGTCCCTAAACCCAATAAGGTTACTGTATTCCAAACAGCACTTCCAGATGTTCCAGGTGTCTTAGTGTCAGATGCAAATATCTAGGGGGAGCTGTCTGCTCAAACTTAGGGGGAACCTCCTATAAATCTTCAGGAAAATCTTCCAGTAAACCAGGGGGGCCCTTAGAAGAAGTAATTCAAGAAGAACAGCTCTTGGAAGAGGTGTCAAAGATTGCTAAAGAGGCTGCCCAGTTAGCTAAAGATGCCGCATCAATTCAGGAGGAGCCTCCCAAAGAAGATGACACTCATCAAGGAGTCAACAGGAATGCAGAAGAGGAGGATGAGCCTCTGGTATATGCTCCAAGAAAGGTGTCATCACTAGTGTTCTCAAGGAAGAGGAAAACTTCAGATAAAGAATAGTACAGTACAGGTACTCAGTAAATATGAACAAATTACATTATATCATCTAGTGAATACAGTTATTATGATTATGAAGAACAATATGATTTCCTTGAGGTTTACATATTGTCTGTGTATTTATTCAATAATGTTATTATTGTTCTTTGTATTTGTGTTTGTATTCAATTTTATGTCTAAGCATGTTTGAAATCACTTAAACAATTTGTAAATTTTGTTAAGATAAATAGGGGGAGATTATTGGGAAAAACACCCTTGATTTATCTTACAAATTATATACAAGTGATTTCATTATCTAGGATGTATTACCCACATTGTATAGAAAGGGTAAATTGTTCATTAGATGTCTTAAGATATCACACTCACCTTAGAGTGTCAAGACAAGTCCAAGATAAGCACAAACTCAGTTGAGTTTCAACTTGCGTCGAATAGAAGTCGACGCAACTTCGACTAGAAGTCGATGCAACTTCGACTGAAAGACAAAGCAACTCAAACAGCTTGTCGAAGTATCAAGTGAAGTCGACGCAACGTCGAAAGGAACTCGACACAGAAGGAAGAGCCAGTCGAAGCCACATTTTAAAAGTCAATGTTGAAAATGTTGAAGTGGAAGTCTTGGAAGTTGGCGGTCTGGGGGGAGGTCGCGCGGTCTGGCAAGCTGCGCGGTCTTGCGGTCTCCTATGGCGGTCTGACCTCTCTGGTCTAGCCGCGGTCTGTTCGGCGTGACTGTCATTCTTCTGTCCAAGGGTGCCGGGGTGAGGCCGCGCGGTTTGGTTCTTGTGACCGCGTGGCGTGTTGTTCTGTACCGTGCGGGTTAAGCTGTTAACCGCGCGGTCTGTTCTCTGGAGGGGCAGCCCGGTCTGGTGGCTGTCCAGGTTTCTCGTGGTGCGCGCGGACTAAGGTCTTCTTAGTCGCGCGGTCTCCTCTTCTGGGTTCGCATAAGCTGATCCTTGGCGATCTGCTGGTATATGCGGTCTCTGGTGTTAGTCGGCTTGGCAGGTTCTTGCCTTGGTCGACTTGGCTGTGTTCGCGGTCTCTGGAAGAGGTCGTGTGTGGCGAACACAGGTGGTGGGCGACATGACCGGGCGAGTTGTCATGATCGCGCGGCTTCTTCGTGAAGTCGGCGAGCTCACTAAGCAGAAGGATTTTTTGCTGATCGCGCGGTTTGACCGGTCTGGTCGCGCGATCATGGGTGGTGACTCTATCTCATAGGGCGGTGACTGGATCAGGTCGCCCGCCTATAAATAGGAGTCACTGTTGCAGCAAACAAAAAGCACCAAGTGTAAGCTGAGCTCGTGTCCTGTTCTTGCGGTCTCTTTTTTGTGACCGGCCGGTTAGCTGATCGAACTTGTCTTGTGCAGCTTCTGCGAATTGTGCAGGTAGCAGCGGTCACCTCCTCTTCTGAAGGTGTTCGGGCGGTCTCGCGGCTTGCAGTGCGGGTTGCTGGAGTTCGGGAGGATCAGTGGAGTTCGGGAGTTCGCGGGGTTCTCAGTTGGTGTTGTTCAAGTCGCAGGCAGGCAGTTCGGGCGGTCTTGTTCTCTAGCCGAAGCGGATTGTCAGGTGGGGCGGTCAGGCGGTCTCAGTCAGGCAGACCGCTGGTTATCTTTTCAGCTTGTTTTTTCTCTTCTGTTTTTTGTACTGGCGAAATCATGTCTCGCCATGTATACCTCGCCCTGTAATGAAGAATTTTGCTAGATCAATAAAGATTGTGTTTGCTTCATGTGCTTCTGGTTGATTGGCTATAGTTGTTAGTTGTTCTATTCCTGCTCACTCCTAGATCTACGGGAAATTTCACATGGTATCAGAGGTAGGTTGGAGTGGATAGAGCAGTGAATAACTAAAAGTTGTCATCGCCTTTGTGAAGAAGGAACCAGTGGTAAAGATATGGAAGCAAGAGGTCTTGGAATTGAGATGCTTACATCGACTAACTTTAAGAAGTGGAAGTCGTGTATGCAAAGTTATCTTCTGGGTGAGGACCTCTGGGAGGTTGTTGGAGGAGAAAGTACAGTGGAAGTAGTCCCAGTGGGGGGACAATGGTCATGAGGTGAGAAATTGGAGGAGGATCAATGCGAAAGCAGAGTTCGCTCTGAAGAGGGCAATATCACCTGACCTATTCGATCACATCTTGGGGTGTGGATCAGCTGCAGAGATCTGGAGAGCCCTGGATGGGTTGTTTAACAAGAAGAATGTAGCGAGGCTACAGTTTTTAGAGAATGAGCTGGCCAGGTCGGCTCAGGGTGATCTTTCTATCTCAACGTTCTTCTTGAAAATGAAGAACTTGTGCGCCGAGATTTCAGCGCTGGATCCTGATGAGCTAATTTCTGAGGCGAAGCTGAAGAGGCACATCATTCGTGGCTTGCGGAAGGAATATGTTGCCTTTGTGACGTCCATGCAGGGTTGGGCAAATCAGCCGTCTCTGCTGGAGCTGGAAAATATGCTTGCATCGTAGGAGAGTCTGGCAAGGGAGATGGCGGGGGTGTCAGTGTCTGGGGGAGATGGCGAAGTTCTCTTCACAGGGAAGAAGAAGAATTGGGATAAGAAGAAGAAGACCGCTGGAGGCAATGGGCCTTCAACTTCGGGACAGCAGGAGAGGGGCTATGCTCCTAAGGTTGAAGGGAAGAAGAAAGGAGAGGGACCCAAGTGCTTCAGATGCGGGAAGCTTGGTCACATCAGGAAGGATTGGCGGGTGAATCTTCAGCCGGGGCATGCTGCTGCAGGGAAGGAGGAAGCTGAGGCCAGACAGAATGATGGAGGATGGGGTGGAGCCTTCTCGGCTTCTGTTGGAACTGCGGCTCCTATCAACTATCAGGAGGACTGGATCGTGGACTCGGGGTGTGGTCATCACCTCACCGGGGACGAGCCCAAGCTCACTTCAGCGCAGCCTTACTCAGGTAACGATGCCATCATAACTGCAGATAATACTGTGCATAGTGTCGAGAAGGTGGGGGTTGTTTCCTTGGGCAGTGATAAAGGGCCACTAACTTTGAAGAGTGTCTATCATGTGTCCGGAATGAGAGAAAACCTCTTCTCTGTGACCAGCGCTGTAGACGAAGGGTATCACGTCCTGTTCGGCCCAACAGAAGTGAAGTTTCTTCGGAATGTGGAGGCTGTGAAGGTTGAGGGCGTTCATGTTGAAAGGAGGGCAAAAGACTTGTTCATTTTATCGACAAGTTCTTATGTCGACAAGATGAGGACGAAAGATAGTGTTGTAATATGGCACGAGAGGTTGGGGCATGTAGGCATGGATAAGCTGAAGGCTATGGCGGTGAAGGGTCTGGTCAAGGGCCTGCCTAGTCTATCTTCTTTCGGTGACGGTCATGTTTGCGCGGGATGTCAATTCGGCAAGTCTCATCGACTACCGTTTGATAAGTCGCAGACAAGGAGTAATGTGTCGTTGGAGTGCATCCACGGTGACTTGATGGGACCGACTGCTACCCCAAGCCTCTGAGGCAGCAGGTATATGCTGGTGTTGATCGACGATTACACCAAATATGTCTGGTGTATTTTCTGAAGGAGAAGGCGGAGGCATTTGCCAAGTTTGTGGAGTTCAAGGAGCTCGTGGAGGGTCGGCTAAATCTGCGGATAAAGAAGCTGAGGACTGACAACGGAGGGGAGTTCACCTCTGCTGAGTTCTCTAGTTTTTGCAGGAAGGCAGGCATCTGGAGGGAGCTTACTTGTGCACATACTCCACAACAAAATGGAGTTGCAGAGCGGAAGATCCGTCATCTGACGGAGACCTGCAAGTGTTGGTTGCATGCCAAGAGTATCCCAAGGTCCTTCTGGGCGGAGGGAATGTCTTGTGCTGCCTACGTCATCAACAGGATGCCTCTCAGTCCTATCAACATGTTGACCCCGCATGAGATGATGTTCAAAGAAAAGTCAAGAGTGGCACACCTTCGGGTGTTTGGTTCCACTTGCTATGTGCACGTTCCAGATGCGCTTCGGACGAAGCTAGATGCGAAGGCAAGGAAGTTAGTCTTCGTGGGATATGATGATCGGAAGAAGGGATGGAAGTGCATGGACCCGGAGATGCGGAGATTTGTTATATCTCGTGACGTCGTGTTCGACGAGGTGACGTCGTACAAAGGGAGTTCTGGTGTTGAGCTACCAGAAAGCAGGGTGGAGGAGCCGGAGAGAGCTGTGGAAAATCTTCAGGTGGAGCTCATGTGTCACCAGGTGGTCCACCCATGTCTAGTTCTGAGGCGGAGGCTTCTGGATCAGGAAGCAGGGGGAGCGATGCTCCTAGTACGTCTGGAAGGGGAGCTAGGGAAGAAGCAGCTGAAGATACTGCGAGTCAGGGGAAGGCGTTGCGGAGATCAAAGCGAACAATCACTGCCCCTGATCGCTATACAGGAGGAAAAATGGTGAGCTTTGTCTCATGTTTTTTCGCTGGTCCCTTGGATGAGAGGGAGCCGTCGAGCTTTGAGAAGGCCAAAGGCGTGAAGCAGTGGGATTCGGCTATGGAAGAAGAGATTGAAGCTCTTGAGAAGAATGAGACTTGGTCTCTGGTGCCCAGGCCCAAGGGCATTACCCCTGTGACATGCAAGTGGGTCTACAAGCTTAAGAAGAAGGCAGACGGCAGTATCGATCGGTACAAGGCTCGCCTTGTGGCTCGGGGATTCTCGCAGCATTACGGTGAAGACTATGAAGAGACATTCAGTCTGGTGGCAAAAATGACTTCAGTGCGGTTCGTCATTGCCTTGGCGGCATTCTCTGGATGGGAGATTTGGCAGCTCGACGTAAAGAATGCGTTCTTGTACGTCGAGATTGACAAGGACATCTTCATGGTCCAGCCGCCAGGCTTCGTATCTGAAGATTTTCCTGACTATGTCTGCAAGTTGAAGAAGGCCCTGTATGGGTTGAAGCAAGCGCCGAGGGCGTGGTATGGAAAGATAGCAGAATATCTCCTATTCTGTGGGTTCGGTGCTTCAGACTATGACTCGAGCTTGTTCGTCAAGAAGAGCGGGGAGCTTCAAGTCATCGTGCTGCTTTACGTCGACGATATGATCGTGACGGGGAATTCGAAGGAGGAGGTAGCAAAGCTTCGGGCTGAACTATCTATCAGGTTCGAGATGAAGGACTTAGGTGAGCTTCACCATTTTCTTGGACTCAAGGTTCAGAGGAAAGAAAGTGGAGTGCTGGTGTCCCAGGCTGGATATGCGGAGCGAATCGTGGAGCGATTCGGCATGAAGGAAGGGAAGTGCATTTCTACACCTCTGGAGAGGACCATGAAACTTCGGAAGGATGAGGGGAGGATTCTGGAAGATCCGCTTGTGTTCCGAGCTTTGGTTGGGAGCTTGACCTATCTGACGATCACTAGGCCGGATATTGCATATGCGGTTGGCAGGGTGAGGTGAGTCGTTATATGGCGGAACCACGGATGCCTCATCTACTAGCGGCCAAGAATATTCTAAAATATGTCAAGGCGACTTCGGATATGGGTCTCCTTTACAGGAGGGATGCGGGATTCGGGGTGCATGGTTACATGGATGCTGATTACGGGGGAGATTCGGATGATCGGAAGTCGACGTCTGGATACGTCTTCATGGCGGGCCCTACAGCTATATCATGGTGCAGTAAGAAGCAGGATTCCGTGTCTATCTCTACCACGGAAGCGGAATACAAGGCTTCGTCCTTGGCAGCTCAAGAAGCCATCTGGCTTAGGAGGTTGGTGGGAGACGTCCATAAGGAGGTTCGGGGTCCGACTCTGCTCCGCGGCGACAATGAGAGTGCACTCAAACTGGTTACTAATCCAGTTTGTCACGCGAGGACCAAGCATATCGAGATCGAGCATCATTTCATTCGTGAGAAGGTGTTGGAGGGGTCTCTTTCGGTCGAGCATGTTCGGAGTCAGGACAACATTGCTGACATTTTCGCAAAGGCGCTGGCGAAGGGGTCGTTCACTCGGCTAAGGAGTTTACTTGGGCTGTTTTCAACTTCCCACTTCAAGGGGGAGTGTTGAAAATGTTGAAGTGGAAGTTTTGGAAGTTGGCGGTCTGGGGGGAGGTCGCGCGGTCTGGCAAGCCGCGCAGTCTTGCGGTCTCCTCTGGCGGTCTGACCTCTCTGGTCTAGCCGCGGTCTGTTCGGCGTGACCGCCGTTCTTCTGTCCAAGGGTGTCGGGGTGAGGCCGCGCGGTCTGGTTCTTGTGACCGCGTGGCGTGCTATTCTGTACCGTGCGGGTTAAGCTGTTAACCGCGCGGTCTGTTCTCTGGAGGGGCAGCCCGGTCTGGTGGCTGTCTAGGTTTCTCGTGGTGCGCGCGGACTAAGGTCTTCTTAGTCGCGCGGTCTCCTCTTCTGGGTTCGCATAAGCTGATCCTTGGCGATCTGCTGGTATATGCGGTCTCTGGTGTTAGTCGGCTTGGCGGGTTCTTGCCTTGGTCGACTTGGCTGTGTTCGTGGTCTCTGGAGGAGGTCGTGTGTGGCGAACACAGGTGGTGGGCGACATGACCGAGCGAGTTGTCATGATCGCGCGGCTTCTTCGTGAAGTCGACGAGCTCACTAAGCAGAAGGATTTTTTGCTGATCGCGCGAGTTAACCGGTTTGGTCGCGCGATCAAGGGTGGTTACTCTATCTCATAAGGCGGTGACTGGATCAGGTCGCCCGCCTATAAATAGGAGTCATTGTTGCAGCAAACAAAAAGCACCAAGTGTAAGTTGAGCTCGTGTCCTGTTCCTGCGGTCTCTTTTTTGTGACCGGCCGGTTAGCTGATCGAACTTGTCTTGTGCAGCTTCTGCGGATTGTGCGGGTAGCAGCGGTCACCTCCTCTTCTGAAGGTGTTCAGGCGGTCTCGCTGCTTGCAATGCGGGTTGCTGGAGTTCGGGAGGATCAGTGGAGTTCGCGAGTTTGTGGGTTTCTCAGTTGGTGTTGTTCAAGTCGCAGGCAGGCAGTTCGGACGGTCTTGTTCTCTAGCCGAAGCGGATTGTCAGGTTGGGCGGTCAGGCGGTCTCATTCAGGCAGACCGCTGGTTATCTTTTCAGCTTGTTTTTTCTCTTCTGTTTTTTGTACTGGCGAAATCATGTCTCGCCATGTATACCTCGCTCTGTAATGAAGAATTTTGCTTGATCAATAAATATTGTGTTTGCTTCATGTGCTTCTGGTTGATTGGCTATAGTTTTTAGTTGTTCTATTCCTGCTCAATCCTAGATCTACGAAAAATTTCACAGTCAACGCAACTTCAATTTTAATTCGACGCAAAAGATGAAGTTCAAGTCCAAGTCTTCAACTCGACGAATACGTTGATAAGTACTCGACGCAACGTCGACATCTGAGTTCATTCAGAGTTGAGAAGGATTTCGAAGCTGCTTCTGCAAGAACACAGAAGTGCGTCGATATGAAGAATAATGAACTCAACGCTACGTCGACATCTGAGTTCATTCAGAGCTGAGAAGGATTTCGACGCTGCTTCTATAAGAACTCAGAGGTGCGTCAATATGAAGGAAAATCAATTCGACGCTACGTCGAATACAGACAGAAATATCATGTTTTCTGCTGTCCTTTCTGATGCTTTTCCAGAAGCTTTTCTAAGATGAAATTTGAATTGCAACGAGTCGATTAGTACTAAGAATAGAAAGGATTATTCCAGAGAAACAGCAAAAACATTTTTGGAAGTTATTCAAATTAGAAATAACAGGTCGAGAACAAAAATAGAAGAAGACATTTATTGTCCAATGGATATTCCTTCTAAGGACAGACCAGAAGAAGAAAGAAACTCAAAATCTATTGGACAAAGAATAAGTATGCTGAGGATTGAGGAAGAGAGACAACACCAACGATTTTATTTATTCTGTCTTCATCTTCTTCCTCAAGCTCTACAGACAGAATAGAAGAACAATATCTCTGTACAGGAATATAAAAACAAGGTTGTTGTTTCTTCATCTTATCTGATAGCAGGAAGCCAACAGAGTATCAGGATCACAAGTTCGTAACCTTTGCATTCTTCTCTACCTTAAGCAAGGGTTCATTTTATATAGATCCTGAAGAACAGCAAGTGACAGCATCCAGAGTGATAGTTGCAGAAGGATTCTAACAGCAGAATCATATTCTTCTTCTTCCTTTCTCCTGTCTTATTTCTGTAACTGAGAAAGAGTTTTAAGAATCCCTCTCCAAAGGATTCAGTTTGTTCTAAGAGTCTCCTTAGCAAAAGACTCAGTGGTTCTAAGAGTCTCCTTGTCAAAAGACTCAGTGAGTGGTTCTAAGAGTCTCCTTATCAAAAAACTCAGTGATGGTTCTGAGAGTCTCCTTATCAAAAGACTCAGGCATTAGTTAGTGCAATCCTACCAAGGTGGTAGAATAGTGGACTACCCACATTTTGAGGAACCACTATAAAAACTATGTGTCTTCTGTATGTTGCATTTATGTGTTATCCCATTTTCTATTTTCTGTTTACAGTTTCTGTGATTAATTTATTCTGGTTTGGTTGTGTTGATTGCATAGTTGTTAGAGTAGTTTTTATTGTGTGTGCACATTTAGGATAAAAGTTTATAAATCTCTATTCACCCCTCCCCCCCCCCCCCCCCCCCCACCCCACCCCCCCCCCCCCCCCCCCCCCACCCCTTTAGAGAATACTCAGAGGCACATTGTGCACTTTCACCCTCTAAAATCACAATTTTTGGAATTTTTAAAGAGCTTTAAATGGAGACTCCACCACACCTCCACTTGTCATCCACCTAAGCCCAATTAATTTCTGATTGGGCACTGGTTTCTGGGCAAGGAGTCATTAGTTCAAGGGTTGGAGCCAAACCTAAGCTAGGTTTGGGGTTCCCTCTCTCTCCAAGCCTCACTCCAAACCTTCCCCTAACCCATTTAACTCCTCCTAAACTCTGCCCTTAATCCAAGGAGGTACAACCACCCCTTTGATGGATGACAGCTGCCCATTGACCCAACATGGGTTAGGTTAACACCAACCCTTCTGGGGTTACTTGGTCGATAAGGAAGAGAGGTGGAGGGGATCTCCTCTCCCTCTATTTAACATCCCTGCCCCCTTCGCAGATAGAAGCCCACCCCAAATCGAGTTCAAGCGAGCCCCCACCACCCCTTGTCGGAGCTCTAGCTCGCCGGAGAAGATAGCCTGAGCCATCATCGCCTCCTCGCCACCCTCATGGCAAACCAGTCGGTAACCTCCAGAAGAATCTCAACTGAGGTGGATCCTGCCTCCTCTCCTCCCTCCCTATCTCCCGGACAACCTGCATGCGGGCTCCGACTGTCGGAGCGTCGTCGCATCCCCACCCGAGCCATGCTTTGGGCTTGGGTAGTTGGCTGCGCAAGAGTGAGGCCATCGACTCCTCCTGTCCTACTGTGGTAGCACCTCTCCGGAGAGGGCTCGGCGACCCTCTCCGGAAGGCCCAAAGGCGGTGGCATTGCTGGAGAGCAGAGCTCTGGCGGTACTCAATTTTTGTGTGCTCTGTAAGCAAATACTCCGGCGGTCGCCGGCGGCGCCAGGCCGCTGGAACACCGCTAAAGTGGGCGCAAGCCCCCGAAGAGTCGGCCAGGGGCGGAGGCATGGCTTGCCGATGAACGGACGGCGGCGGCAGAGGCTCGAAAGCCTCTATAAGCAAAGACTTTGACGGTCGCCGGCGGCGCCAGGCCTCCGGAGTGGGCGCAAGCCCCCGGAGAGTTGGCAGGGGCGGAGGCGAGGATGGACGCCGGCGGCAGAGGCCCGAAAGCCTCTACCGCACCGCAGCGTACAGCTGTCGTCCGATCTCCACCAAGACATCGGGCGGCGGCGATATCCTTAAAAGGATCAACTCTTGATTAGCCCCACAGCGAATCTGTGCCTGATTTGCTGGGAGGCCTTACTTCTGCGCAGTCCGGCTCGATCTCAACCGGACCAGCTGCTTCTTGATTAGTGCTTTTCGTTTTTAATGACTAAAAAAGAAATTTTGAATTACTAGGCCAAATTCTGAACCCTAATGAGGAAAGTTTGAATACAAAATTTATAGAGGACATCAGTAAAACTAGGAGATTTTTCTGATAATTATTAGTATTTTTAATAATTAAATTGGGCAGATTTTTAAGGTTTTTGAATTAATAGAGGACCTAAATATGATGATAAAATCCTTGTTGGAAACAGTGCCTACAATGTTTCTGATTTGAACAAGCCCTCACAATATATGAACATATTTGTATTTAATGTGTGTGCTTTCTTAATAAGATGATTTCATGTATATGAAAATACAAGCTCAAAATAGGGCTAGACTTAGTATCATCAGACATAATCTTGCCAATGTAATCCCTCATTGTGCAAGACATCATGTCAACCTAAGATCAAGACTATGTTGGACTTATACTTACTCTCTAAAGATAAGCAAACAAGGTCTGGAAGCTGAGCAAGTGAAAAGAAGTTTGGTAGACATCAACAGAAATTGGTTAAAGTTAAAATTTGACTAAACATGTAGTCGAACGCCTAGATAATCTAGCTGATCGTGCTAATGAGTTAAGCCGAATCTGATAGACATCAACAGTAATTGGATAAGTCAAAATTTGACTAAACATGTAGTCGAACGCCTAGATAAACTAGTTGATCATGCTGAAGAGTTAAGCCGAATCGGGTAGACATCAACAGAAAGCAAGTATTCTTTCTAGGTACCGATTCAACTAAACAACTAACTGAATGTGCATAAAGCTTCAAGAAGAATCATGTGAAAGAATTCTGAGAGAGGCCTAAGTACAGAGTCGACCTGAAGATCTGTTCATTCGTGCAGAAGAATCTAAGTCATTCATATAGAAGACTCATAAAGGGAAAAATCTGCTGAGTCCAGATTCGACTGAACATTAGACCGATCGTACAGAACTATCAAGACGATTCGGGTTGATGCACTACGAATGCAAAGCATCTGTGAAGATTCGACTGAACATTAGATCGATCGTGCTGATGAATCAAGACGATTCGTGTAGATGACAAGTAAAGATAAAATTGAAGTATAAAGTTCGTGTAGATCATCTATACGATCGTGCAGACAGGTCAGGGCGATTCGACCAAAAGAAACACGGAGAAAGTAAGCATTCGACAAAAGTGTGCTAAGTAATAATTCGACTGAATGAGAAGCAAATTCGACCAGATGAGTCTAATTCGACTAAAAGGCGCTATGAAGAAAGAATTCGACTGAATTAGTGGGATTTGACCGGATAGGTTGAAATCGACCAGAAGCAAACTATGAAGAATAAATTCAACTAAATGAGATGAAATTCTACTAGACATCTAGTCGAATTACGCGAAGGCTGGATTCAAATTAAAGCGTGGATTTGGCATTTTCTCAATCAATGTCGCCACGGATTGGGCCACTCCATCACGTCCATTGAGGAAGGAGATCTCTGACATAATGTCAGTCCTATAATCGACCGTTAGACATCTTGGTCTTATAAAAGAGAATCTGACGGTGACGGAAAACCCTAATCTACTAATCAGAAAGAAAAAGGTCAAGGTTTTCCGCCGCTAACTTCTGAGAAGAACTGTTCCATTGAAAAGCTTAAGGAGAAGAAACGAAAAAAGAATATCTATAACTTCTCCAAGTAGAAAAGTCGATTCAAGTTGCAGATTCAAAAAATCTACAATCTCTCAGCAAGAGGAAGAGTCTTCAACTGTGCAGAAGAAATTTCACTGTTTCATCCAAGATCTCTGCAAGAAGACTCAAGAAGAAGTCATCTTCATCAAGGCTTATAGAAGACTCCAAAGCATTCAAAGCTTCATTCATTTTGAGTCTATAAAAAGTTTGTAAAAGAACTTATTAGAACTGTTGGATCTCATTGAGATCTGAGATGTCGGATTTCCTAGTTGAATCTGAGTTGTAGGGTCCTATGTGGCCTGAGGTAGGAGACTTGGTCTCTGAGGTAGGAAGTCAGTCAGTGCTTCTAAGTGTAGGGCCTATGTGGCCTGAAGTAGGAGACTTGGTCTCTGAGATAGGAAGTTAGTCAGTGCTTTTGAGTGTAGGGTCCTACGTGGCCTGAGGTAGGAGACTTGTCTCTAAGGTAGGAATCCAGTCAGTTCTTTTGAGTGTAGGATCCTTACGACCTGAGGTAGGAGACGTGGTCTCTGAGCTGTAGGATCTGCAGATCTGAGTTTTGGTTGGAGGTTTTCGAGTCTAGCACATTGCTAGATAGGTGAAATGGGACAGTGGACTACCCATTGACATATTGTATTGGGGAACCACCATAAATCGATTGTGTCGGTGTTCTGATTTTTTTGTGGTTGTGTGATTGTTGTGCTTAGATTTATTATTCCGCTTTATTTTTTAACAACCCGATATCACCTATTCACCCCCCCCCCCCCCCCCCCCCCCCCACCCACCCCACACCCCACCCCACCCCTCTAGGTGAAGGCATCCCTTGACTTTCAAGTGGTATTAGAGGCAAGTTGTTCAAAAAGAACTTAACAACTTGAACAGATTTTCCCTAGGGAGTGTCAAGTACTCATCGTGGCTCCAGGAGAAAACTACAAAGAGTTAAGCTCCATGAAGTTGCCTATTTGCAGAAAAGAAAATTTTGCTATCGAAAAAGAGAGGGTCAAGATTTTTATGGAAGTCTCAGATCCAAGGATTTTCATTACTGTGGAAGGACCCTTTGTACCAATAAAGACGTCCACCATATATCCTACAAAGGTAGCCCCCAAGAAGTATAATGAAATGAACAAGGATGAAATCGTTTTGGCTACTATGGACAAGAGAACTAAGAACATCTTAGTCAGTGTTATAGATGATTCAACCTTCCAGAATCTAGTTCACTGCAAGACTTTCAAAGAGATGTGGGACTCTCTGATAGTCTATATGGAGGGAACTGAAGAAGTCAGGGATGATAGGAAATCCTTGCTGAATCAAGAATATGAAGTTTTCAGGCAGGATAAGAAGAACTCCATCTCATAATGCTTTGAAAATTTCTTCAAGATAGTTAATGGTCTGAGAACATATGGGAGAGAGTTCTTTAACTATGACTTGAATGACAAGTTTCACAGATCACTGAATAAAGAATGGGACATCAAGATATGTGTCATAAGAGAAATGGGCAACTTGACTAATATGAAGCCCCAAAATCTGTTTGGAAAGTTGTTGTTCCATGAGCTGCAGTTGAACACCAAAAAGGTTGAAGAGGAGAACAGCAAATCCATCAGCAGGGTGAAGTCTATAGCTCTAAAGACTGAGAGATCAAGAAGCAGAGAAGAATCTCTCATTCCTCGTGAAAAATATGTTGAACAAGACTCTGAACCCAGCTCTTTAGGGTCAGAATGGTCTGATGGAGATATGGCTTTATTCTCCAAATAGTTCGAAAAATTGCTCAGCAAAAAGAGGCAATGGAAGAACGGACATTCCTCCTCCTCCTGCTCAAGAAGGTCAAAATACCACAATGACCAGCCAAGGCAAACTCAAAAGAGGACAGGTATAACTCTAATTACAACAAACATCTCTCTACTAATATTGTGTGTTATGGTTGCAATAAGTTAGGGCACATCATAGTTGAATGTCCCTCAAGTCTGGTCTCGATTTCAACAAATTCTTAACGGTTCTTGCATAATTTACACTTTTTCATACGAGTGTCGATTTTGGCAAATAAGATATCAATTTATTGGTATTTCGACGTTCTGAGTTGAACTGCGGACTCTGTTTCTCGAAATTCGCATTGGTTCGCACCAAAATTGCACTTTTCATACAAACTCCGGTTTAGGCAAACAATATGTTGATTCTTAGGTATTTTGACATTTTGTGCCTAATCGCAAACTCTGTTTCCTAAATTTTGACTCCATTTGATATTTTAATACTAAATTTGTGTATTTCTAGTATTTTTTAACATTATGATCATGTTTAATGGTCTATGATCATCGCTATTATGCATCGCTAAATGTGATTAATATTTCAAGATCTTACAACCCTGGTCCGCCGACCGAAATCAATTGGACGCATAGAAGTGGCTATTTAACAATGAG